>CM023483.1:14839999-16039999 GCA_013339685.2 Hyalomma asiaticum | reverse complement strand
TTGATTTGTGGGGTTTAACGTCCCAAAACCAGCTCTGATTATGAGAGACGCCGTAGTGGAGGGCTCCGGAAATTTCGACCACCTGGGGTTCTTTAACGTGCACTGACATCGCACAGCACACGGGCCTCAACATTTTGCCTCCATCGAAATGCAGCCGCCGCAGCCGGGATTCGATCCCGCGACCCTCGGATCAGCAGCCGAGTACCATAGCCACTAGACCACCGTGGCGGGGCCGTTCATCGAAGAAAGAGCGTTTCCATAGGCAACGCGCGCCTTTCGCTCTCTCTGTCTCTCTCTCTCTCACAAGACAGCAGATGGAAGAATGAGAGAGCTCGCGCGTCGGGAGGCACGCGCCGAAGGCGAGCGCGAGCCTCCCGGCGGCGGAGGTGGCTACATACATACTACTACTACAGAGGAGGGAACGACCCACACCCTAAGGAGCTTCGCCCCTAAAAAGACAAGTACGTGCATTTAGTTGCGCACATTTCTGCGTGTGGATGTGAACCGAAATTCCGTGAGACTAAGATTTTAGGCCGGAGTAAAAGCTGTTCTTCGGTGGGTCGGGGGGTGTAGCACGATTAAACAGTTGCTGGTAGTGCCAGCCCATGTGCCCTTCTTCTCTGCACTCCTTTGTTTCTCTTTACTCTGTCCTGGTGCTGTGTTTGTGCACTTATCGCCATGAGTAGAGAGAAAAATGGCCCAGTCTGTGCAGCTTATCACACAATGCAGTTTGCTGTAATTTTGCGTAAAGGAAGCATGCTGTATTTCTTAATCCTGAATTAACTGTAGGACACTTTTCGTTCACCAGAGTGCACAAGGGTTACCAGAAACCTTTAATGCATAAATCTCTAGACCAGACCTGGTTGTTCCAGCATACTCACTTCAAATGGACAGGCTGTACTATTGGTGATGTCATCAACTTTAAGGCCATCTGCAATCTCAACAAGTGTGAGGCCTTTCTTTTCACACACTTCAAACACACACTGGAATAAAAAAAGGGAGACGAAATCAGAATGTATTGTCAATGGTGGATTTCCAATGGTCAACTGATCGCAACCATAAACACTAATGAATTGACATTATCTTTCCATAACAAATACCATTTCCAAAAGTGACTGAGTCACTCATATTTCTTTAAAGAGCTGGTCTTGACTGTCGATTCCTGTGGGGAAATACCTCATCCTGGTAACTGCAATTTTTCTTAGCTTTGCATGCCCAGTGCTGATGTTGTGGTCAGCAATGCTCAAAACATTTGTAAAATGATTGTGTGCATTCACTTGATAAAGAGCTAAAAGTTTTGCGGAGAACACCTGCAGTTTACAGCAAGCACCTTTTCAGTGATGATGAGATCAACACAGCGCTCTCCTGTGAGTGGCAATGTGCACTCCTTCTTGATCTTGGGCTTGTTCCCTTTCGCCACATGTTCCATGGTGACGACAATTTTTGTGCCAGCTGCTTTGCTGGACACCAAGTCCATAGCACCTCCCATGCCCTTCACCATCTTTCCCTGCAGTCGGGGAAGAAAGCCAAGCAAACATAAGTAAGGCGCGATACGGGGCTAGTTGGTACATCAAAACTGAATTAAAGCTGCATGGAGAGCAGGTCACCAGGAGAAGCAGACAAGACATGCGCAGTCCATGCTCGTGTTGTCTGCTTCCACTGGTGTCCTGTCCTCTGACCTCAAGGCCCAAAGGTATTATAAAGGAGAATAGCTACACGGAAGAATAGAAATCAGGTTCCTGGTCACACAATGTCAGCTGATCAATCAAAACAACTGATGATGTTTTGCACGAAGTTCTTAGCATACAAGAGGTTCCTAGTTAGCTAATGTTAGCTAATAATTCATGAAAACAAACATGTTGTACAGATGCAGTTGATCCAGCAGGACCGTTCCTAGACAAATTGGAAGTCATAAAGCAAGCAACAAAGACAAGCAGCTCATTTCAGTAACATTTTTTTATATATGATGGCAAACTTTACACACAGTAAACTACATGATGTTGAATGTCGCATTTTTCTCAGGTACAGCTTTGACACTCTTGAAAGGCAAGGCACTTGCCTACCAGAAGTTTTAATTATGTTTTACTTCTGTTTACTTAAGCACAGAATTTCAACCCACCGGAATCATCCAGTTGGCAAGGTCACCATATTGCGATACCTCCATGGCACCAAGCATTGTAAGGTCAATATGGCCTCTGAAATAACAGAGTGAGAGGAGGGGGAGGGGAGGAGTAGCTGAGAATCCACATCACTCGGCAAGTGTTTTCATGGTGCATATTGGGTAGTGGTGCAAACGCAGGTGTTCTACGATTAAAAAAAGCCCTTACCATGGACCATGCACCGCAAGGCTAAGTTAAAGAACTGCCTTTCAGCTATCCTTCACTGGTCTTGAGATTTGTCTGGTCTCACACAGTACAGCAATATTTAGTCTAAACAACCATAAAAGGAGCAGGGACTCCAGAAAACTGGGGGGGGGTAACATTTTTCCAGAGGGGGCAAGCCCCCCCCCCCCCCCCCACTTTTCCACTGTTTACCCTGAAATCAAATTTTTGACAAGAATTTTCAAGCTGGTGGTTGTGTGGTCCACTGCTTTCCAAAGCACTGGACCACACAACCACATGTGTTTTGCGGTCTGCACAGGTTTTCAGTACCTCCAAAATTTCCAACCATTTTTAAAAAGTGTATACCAATGTAAAATAACCAAGGACGCAAATATGTAAAATTTATTAAAAAGTGGATACCAATATAAAATAAGCAAGGATGCAAATATGTAAAATTTGATACGGCTAAAATGAATTAAAACATTAACTGACATCATTAAAGCTATTAATTATTAATACATTCTTATGTAATGCAAATAAATAAGAATCGACAAATATTAAAGGGGTCGTGAAGCGTTTTCTGAAGATATCGTACTAAGTGTGTATTAGGATCCTGACCCTCCAGTCAATAATATCCATTGTTCCGTTGCATCGTATGGGTTGATTTAGAGCGATAAATAATGCGGTTTTGGTTTCACCTGCGCGCATTCCCCTCAACACTGCAATTGACATCACCTTAGCTGCCACCAGGCCTCCGAAATTGGCATGCCCTCGGAGACCACAAGAAAACAAACCACGCTGCGGCCTTGCTTCCGAATGATGGCACCACATGGTTTTTAAGTATTTTCTTACTTTTTAGCTTTCAAGTAAATCGATTCCTTTAGAGCAAATGTGAGTTCACTATACCCTTACACTTATAAATATGTTATCGAAACGTCACTGAATAGTACCATGCTGGCCCGTAGTGTCGCATAGTCGTTTCGGTAGAGCAAGAATGCTAGGGTTTCAAATGGGTGTTATTAAATGTGCACTAATGTTTCGCTGAAATATTTCGTAATTGGCTTGTTGAATGCATATTGAAGCAGTTAAAATTACAACCGGGCATCTCCGTATTCTTTTCACAACCCCTTTAAGGACAAATAAATAATAAACACCACATACAAAAGACGACAATTCTTGCCCCCCACCCCTTTTACTCCAAAAAACGTTCCAGAGTCCCTGAAAAGGAGGACATAGTACATATGACCTCATCAAATTGTTTCCTTTGCTATAGATAGGTTCACAATATGGGCCAAGCCGGCAGTTCACTCAGTGGACCATCCTCAATCGTTCCGATCATGTCTTGAGCGGTTTGCTCAGTGTGGGATTACGTGCTCGCTGAGTTAAGTTGCACTCAGTTCACATGGTGAACTGACAGTAAGCTTGACCAAGTGGATTTACTTCAACCAGCTCATGAAAGGGCCGCATAACCAAGTCTCAAATGCGGTCGTGCTTGTGAATATTGACAAATTCTTTACCCCCGAATCATAGCAAAGGACTCATCGCTGCCAAAGTAGGAAGCTCCGGGCAGTGCAGTGACTGTCTCCTTGCCAGCATTAATCAAGTCCGGGTCAACCTCTTCCTCAGTGGGGTATGGACCCTGAAGAAAAAAATTGCATGAACGTGAAACAGACAAAATGTGAGCTTCCAAGTAGATGTTTTTAGATGTAGCTGCCTTGAACAATGAACCACTTAAAGGAGGAGATTAACATTTCCAATGTGGCTACAATATTGCTTAAACTGTCATCGGTCACCTGACAGGAGATTTAAAGGGCCCCTAAAGCACCCAGAGGTCAGAATTTAGTTGAGGTGTTGCAGTTGCACGTGTGTTTAAAGTTAACACGTAGCTGTGAGAACATTTCGAATTGGTACTGTAACAGTACAGTTACATGTGTTTTATGAATGAAAGGTGGTGCCCACTCATTTCACTCTCTCCTGCGCTATGTGCCATTCACCCAGTCTCGTTTTCTCTTCACCAAGTTCTCCTCCAAATATCATGTAAGCACCGTCGCCAATGAGCTCTGTTTCTGCTGTGCCACCCCATCCTCCTGCTAAGTGTGCCACTAATGACCTTGCCCATACAATGGACCCATATGGTGACAGGCCGTGTTGAAGGACCTCTATGCTCCTGTCCTCCCAATGGAATTTGCCAAAAGGCGCAAGTGAGCACAAGCGAGCAACGCTACGAGGAAGAGGAGGAGGTGCACATCCCAACTGCTTGCAGTCCTTACTGGCAGTGGTGGTTCCTCGTTCAACAAGCCAACAACGTCAACAATTGGTGATGTCGTTAAACACCCACTGATGACGTCAGAACGAGCAGGGGGCACCGGAGGAGCCTGGAGAGGCACGTGGGACGGTTTTCTTGGTTTTGTGGCACTCCCAAGGCATTGCTAACTGTGACAGTGTTCTGGTTTTGATGCACATGTTTACATGAAATGTTTCACAAATATTGGAGGGGTAATTTGGGGGCTTTTTAAGACTAATAATACAAGCATACAAAATGGCACGTCACTGGTATAAAAAATATGTATGTATGTATGTATGTATGTATGTATGTATGTATGTATGTATTTATTATTTATTTATTTATTTATTTATTTATTTATTTATTTATTTATCCATTCATTCATTCATTTATTTCACATATCTTACACATATCTAGGAGGGGTAGGTAAAAAAGTAACAAGGGGTGCATGTAATACAGCCTAACCTGACTATATCAAACTTGTACAAGTTGAGTTACTTTTTATATAAAACCATTTTTTAACACAACTGATGCTTTAACATCAATGTATGGCAAAATCTACAGATCGCAAAATCTACAGCTACACCGAACAAAACATAGCCGAAATACTTCATATGTAAAACATCGGGCAGCGCAAAAAGGCCATAAATTGGCTTTCACTGACAAGAAGCTGGCACTGCCTCATGGCAGGGGACTTTCTTGCATCTAATTGTGAGAGTGAGCGGTGTGGTTAGATGGGCACCGTGTGAAGTGTGCTACGAAGCTATTGCTTGCCATCACATGGTTTCTCCCGATGATTCTTCATTGCTGTTCCCACCATGTAATGTGGTTGTCTCTCACTTGTTCAGTCATGTATGCATGTGCAGTGTTCGCCTTTCTCTGCTCCTGTTGTTACCATGAGAGAGAAGAACCTGCAATGCACACCTACCATATGACTGCCATTTTAGCCTCTGCATTCCAAGCCTATCACAATCTTATAGAAACGAAATGTTGCACATGTAGCAATAAGAAAACTGAACAACTAGCTTTCTTTTTTTTAAAGTTAGGCTTGCTGCCATGCAATACTGTTATGCTGAGAAGAAGCATCCTAAGAATGGGAAGAGGCCATTAGCTTTGACGGGACACGGCACATTTTGCCCAGCGAGCATAATTAATTACACACACATGGTAAGAGTGGATCCCTAGAGTCGGTAAGCGTGACAGGGGGTGGCAGAAAGTTAAGTGGGCTGATGAGATCAAGAAGTATGCGGGGATAGCGTGGCCACAGTTAGCACGGCACCGGGATAATTGGTGATCGATGGGAGAGGCCTTTGCCCTGCGGTGGGCAAATACATAATGATGATGATGATGAAGAAGTAATTGCGACTATTAGTATGATAGCTGACATATAATAACATTAACGGCAATCAATCACAGCTCTCTAGGATGTTACGGAGGTCCTAATAAACTAAACAAAACATCACATATTTATCTGCATGCAAATCTGAAGGGACCTTTTGCTAAATTATGTACAGAATTATACAATATATCAGACTAATTACTCATTTTTGTAGAGTTCAATATATGCAGGTTTGGCACACCCAGTCAAAAATAATTCAAGAAATACCAGCGACAACCACTCACTAAATGAGTTAACTAGGCAGTTTGGCTGTGTGCTGCAAGAAATAGCACATTGCCTTAAAGGGCCCGTAAACCACCCTCGACATTTTTTTGAACATTTCAAGTTAACACGCGCATCGAGTTGAGAATGGCGCCACGATGAACGATGTCAAGTGCGGCAGCGCTACGCGCCGCGGCCGCGCCACAAACTCGAAAAACAATCCCTTGCGCCTCGCCGGCCATTCCGGCATACCAAAGTTAGCCGCGACGACACTGTGGTTTTTCTTGACGTCTCAAAAGTCCGAGCTCCGCTGATTGGTCGAAGGAGAACGTCGACTTCCAGTTAGTCTGCTAGCAAATGCACGCGCTCCCTGCTTGTTTGTTTTTCCTCATCGTGTGTCGTTCCTGTGGTGTTCGCGTGCACACACTTGTGAATTTGTACCTGCACTACGTTACGCAAGTGCAAGTCAAGTACAGCCGACTAGAAACTGCAGCAACTGTCAGAACACGACGGATAGCGCTAGCAGAGAGCGTTGGTACAGCACCAACAAAACACTTGCGCGAACGCGGGAGCCTGGCTGAGGCGCGTCAACCGGATGCGCGTCATCGGCGTTGAAGGTCACGTGACATTCGGAGGAGCACTCGGCAAGGAGGTGGCACTGGCAAGCGGCCGGTGGGGCGCAGGAGAGAGCGAAACAGGCAAGCGCCGCGTTTTAATAATCAAACGCGTGTAACTCCGCTATTTCAGCGCCGCTTCGAAAAATTCTTGCAGCTGCGTGCTCGTTGCGGACACCGGCATAAAAGCAGCACCACAACTAAATTTTGACCTCTGGGTGGTTTAGGGGCCCTTTAACTGAACACCTATATTCATTACTTGGCAGTACAAGTGAATTCTGAAGCGGAATAGCGAACCATCTTCGACCATAAAAAGCCTGACTTACAACTCCAAGGATTCCATTTTCACTGTGAAGCACCACGTGAATTCCTTTGGGAATGTAGTTGCTTGCAAGCACGGGAATCCCAATGCCAAGGTTGACTTTGTGAGACACAAGCTAAGGACTTGGCTATGAAGGTATATCCATGTTCAAGTGCTATGATCACTCAGCCAAAGAAAAAGAAACGTTGAACACAACTATCACACAAAGAATATTGCAATAAAGCTTCACAAAGCTATGTCAGCATCTTGAAACAAAACAACTAGAATGTCCATTGATTGACTGACTGATTCAGGTAAGTTATGCTAGACGCTGAGCTTAAAATCTGCACCACAGGCGTACGGAAATAGATGCCATCCTCAAATTAATTTTCACCCCCCCCCTCTCCCTTTCGATAACTGCAGTAAACGAATGCTTCCACAATCTGCTCAACACAGAGGTGAACCTGCAGTCAGCAGAAGAGCAATGCACTTCCTGTTGTAGTGCTGATTTACTGCTGCACCTGCTGACTAGCAGTCTGCAGGAGAGTAGAGAGCATGCTGCTACAGTGCTAAGCACTGCTGTGCTCTTTCATAGCACAAAAGAATGAAACAGAGCCCCTAAACGCAATAATGTACATATCTAACATATGACATGACTAATTATATGATATGAATCTTACAATGCCACTTCCCGCAGATCAAAACAAGATGCTGACATAAATAATGCATATAGCCATGGCATAGAAACCATAAAAGGATACCATACATGCCGTCCTGGAATTCTAACGCTGCCCTTCGGATAATGCGACTTCTCATGTCATCTTTTCCACCAGCACCAGCACCAGCTTTTTCCCTCAGCTTCCTTTTCTGCAAACAGTCACAAGTCCAAGTTAACAGACTGGTGAAAACAGAAAGCACTTAACTAATAACACACTGCCTGTCTCACAGGACCCATACCACAGGATCATTTAAAAGAAAGTTTAATAGCTTCGTAAACTTGTTTATGCATGAACTTTCTAAACCTGTGTTCAAATAAGTTTTGTGCAGCATCAGTTCCTACCATAAACAACTGTAGGAATTCAGCTATTAGTAAGACATGAGAAAACCTCTTAAGGGGGGACATGGGTCTTAAAAATGAAAAAAATTAAGAAAAAGTTCATTTTTTAATTTTGTTACGATGGCATTCAGCATGTTTTTCTGCACTTTCTCAGGGAAATCTAGCCCTGAGAAGTAAACAGTTTTCCTAGAAATTCATATTTAATAACTAAGCTTCTTCCCAGACACGCCCCCCAAAATTAAATTTAACACCATTTGAAAGCTTGCGAAAGGAGGCAGCAATGAAAAGCTCATGCAGTTTACTTCTCTAGAGCTTTCTGAACCACTGGCTATTGCAATTTGCTGCATCGAAGCAAATAAAATGCCTTTTCCACTTGGGACATGGACATCAGTTTTCTGCACTTTTCTCGGAAAGCTCTTTCTGGTTGTTTGCGATCTTCCGGGAGGTGTAGTTATTTTTGTAGCAATCTGATTTCATCCATTTTTATTTTATCTTGTTGTTAGTCTGCTAAGGAGTGCAACAAACATGTAATACAGTGTTTTTATGCCCTGCAACATTTATATATTTTGAAGAAGTAACAAAAGAAAGAAACACACATATCAAGTCAGATCTTTAATTCTTTGTAACTTTAGACAAAATTGAGGTAGAAACACGAAACAATGCTTCTTGCACTCCTCAAATATTCATGAACATGTCTGCATAATCTTTAGCTAGCTTACTTTATCATGGTTTGTGCCAGTCATCCCAGAAACCTAAAACAAGAAGCATCATGCAAAGTACTTTGCTCATTATTAAAGAAAAACTACTGTAATGTGTGAAACCAGCACTTTAAACTATGCATTGCCTGTAAGTTTCATTACTCTAGTGGCAGTGGAAATAAACATTTTGCTTAAGACCAGTGTCCCCCCTAATTATCACTGTGGGGGCTGCCTACTGCATGTGAAAAAAATAAATTTCAAATTCCATAAGAATATCAACCACTATTAAGTCACAATAAAGTGCACCGTTTGGTTGTGCATGAAGTTTTATTTGTTGCATCAATTCTGAATGCTTACACTTGCACTTGGAGGTGCATGCTACCAAAGCAAAGCAAAAGCAGCAGAGGCATGTATTTGCAGCGCTTCCTCAAAAGAGCAAGTAAAGAACACTTATGTCATCGCTCGATTGACAAGTGGCCACTTGTCAATCAATCAATCAATAATCACTGTAACACACAATGGGAAAGAAAGGGCCTTTGTGGACATGAACCCAGCTCAGTAGTAGCAGTGCCACACGCCCTTGACTCTCGCCACTTTGTTGGGCACCTTGTCTTCTCTGCCACAGCTCTGGTCGTAGTGGTGTTTCAGGACATCACACGTTTGCCAGCCGTTGGCTGTGGTTTCATCGACAAGGATGAGGCATCCACAGACGAAGATGAGAAAGGAAAGTTCACGATGAAGGAAAAAGAATAAGATGACAACAATGAAGAAGAAGAGGAAGAAAATGACAAAGCATATATAAGCAGAAAAGAAAAACAACAATAAAGAGGAGGAGGAAGATGACAACGAGAAGAAGAGGAACAAGATATTGATGAAGAAGTATAAGCAGAAAAAGAAGACACCAAAGAAAAAGAAGAAGAAGGCAGTGAAAGAGGGAGGAGAAGGAGAAAGGGTGGGAGCACTCAGCAAAGTCCAGCTTATGCTGAAACTGTGCCGTGTGCTTTGCTTTATGCAGGCCTGGGATACTTTTAAATGCCTCAGGCCCAGCATCTCTGGCAATTTTTCACACAAAACAGTGACCAGAACAAATTCGTTGAACTGTAATGCTAAGCAACTGCATTATATTTTATTTAATTTTAGCTTGTTAGTCCATTCATAGCAATTGTTCATCACATCAAGCGACCTGCTGTTAAAGGGGCACTGACACCAAAATTTTCGCTGCTAAGATAGCCTGCGGGATCGATTTTCATGGACATGCACATTTCATCTACCAAATCTAAACGGCGAACAGAGCTCCGAAGGTAATTTAAATGAATATTGAAGTTCGCATGCGCAATCAAGCGCTATACTCCGTACATCACGACATCGACAATAGCAAAGGTGACCTGAAGGGGACCCCCAACTTCCGCGACGTCACCACAGCAGCCGAGCTCTGAACAGTGCAGCTAGCAATGATGACATCATAGCCGCCATTGCTTATTCGCTGCGGCTGCATTAGTAGACTGCCGGCGACGCCATACCTCAAGAAAATAGTTGCCACCCAACGACAATGACAGCGACAGTGGCAACAACGCGCAAGGCGTGTGACAGGCAAAAAAAAAACGAGCACGCGTCGGGTGTCATGCGGAAGTGCATCACAGTTATGTGTGTTCACGCGGTCGAAATTGTTTACACCACTGTGAGCGCTAGATGGCGCCAGCTGCACTGGGCGCCTTGTGTTTTTGAGCTCTCCCAAACCAAAACTGAAACTAGTGGGTAATAAACAGGCCGTAAATAATTGTGGCGCACGCTGTAGCAACTGATGTGCCGTGTTATGGCTAACAGGTCCTCAGCTACGTATTGCAGCAAAAAAACATCAGACGAAAATTTTTATGTCAGCGCCCCTTTAAGCTACTTGATGCAGTACTATAACGGAAGCTGTGCAAAATCATTCCCAGTCTCTCACCACTGAGTCATTACCCTATTATTTACTTGCGTAACTTGCTCACCCTTTTTCATGAATCTAGGGCTTTAAAATTGAATAGGCAAATTATGCAGAAATTTTTCTAACACATCTGAAATAACGTCTAGATAGTCCCAACGAAGACTATGCATTAAGCAGAGCATCAAGCATCATAGCAAAAACAAGGGTGCTTCTTTATTAAACAGAACACATACATGAATTAGCCAAATCCAGTCGTGGCCAACTAGAAATCGGTCACTAGCCAAAAACAAGAAGTTCCACTGTCATACTGTCACACCACACTGTCAGCACACCCCTCCAAAACTATCCTTATAGGTATGGTAGCCCATCACTACTGAACAATAAAAACATGACCATGGCAAAGCCTAGGCTACTGAACATACAAGCAGGGACTGTGCTCGTGTGCATGACACAGGTGTTTAAAGTCTACTTGTTCGTGCCCATGCTGGCCTGGGCCAAACAGAGAGTGCTAATAAACGAGTAAATGTTTTTCAGTAAACACTGCTAAAAAATAAAGGCCATGCAGATTGCACAAGGTTTCTTAAACCATAAATGACGTAATGTTTTCAGCCACTGCCTGCATTGCTTAAATTTAAAACCACCTTAAGGATTCCACTGAAGCACCAAATTCATCTTTCTTGTTTGAGGCACCGTCACCACATTAGTAAACAAAATTAAAGCTGGTCAACCAACTAAAAGCACAAGCCTTGTCTAGGATTTCTCTACATCAAAAGATGCGGTAAGACAATGAACACACAGGATAAGTGACACAAAACATTTTGTTGCTTTCTTTCGCTGATACGCAACTGCAAACATATTTATCATAGTATGATGCCTTAATTTCTTGGGGTGTGCAACAGACTGTGCACAGTGACATACCAATGTGGTAGATCCTAAAATTGCACAAAATTTCTTTGCACAGAATATTGTTTACAGTGCAGCACATGCAAGCCATAGAGTTAAGAGTGTGGGAGTTTACGTGTAACCTTGATGCATGGTTTGGTGCAGTACCGAAAGCTTCATTGTGATCACCTCACCGAAAGCTTTAGAAAACAAGATAAGCGGGCAGAGGAAGTTAGAAAGGCATTGGGCATTGTAAGAGAAGTGACAGAAGAAAAACAAGTTCTTGTAAACAAACCCTGTGAAGAAATATAGTGTGCTCCATATGCTCACATTCTGAAACGATCTTCTTAAAAAAAGTACACCTAATTGGTGATTTTTCACACATTCACACATTATGGCATACCATCGTAGTCACAGGAGTCAACAGCTATCCGGTCATTCTTTATGAAGAGAATATATTGCATGACAGAGGCGGCTAAAACATAGTCATGAACTTAACTAGAATTAACACACAGTACCTCAATCCTCTTCTCAAAGCTCTTTCCCTTGTAGATGGCATCCACATAGATGCTTGGAATGTGGATATGGTCAGGAGGCAAGGCACCGATCTCAACAATCTCTTCCACCTGATTACAAAAGTAAAGAAGTATGCCAAAAAAGAAAGAAAAAAGCGTAATATTGAGTAACGTAGTTCTGAAACATAGAGCATCTTGGACATGCAAATCAAATACCAGAGAAGTTGTAAATATGGCAAAATAACTTACTTCAGCTATTGTGTACTTTGCTGCTTTGCACATAACTGGATTGAAATTCGATGCCGTTTTCCTAAAAGAGTGCAAGGAATAATATTACAACTAGGGAAAAAAAAATGGGCAGTACAAAGTGAAAGCCAGTCAGAGTGTACAAAGCTTCCCTATCACACGATCAAATGCAGAGGCCCTGCCCTGAGAAATTCAGCACCAATCTAAACATTTTCAACCTGTCATTGTTCTTTGCATCAATTGCTGCCACCAATTTCTGCTCACAGTCAAAGCTGCCAAAGCAGTTTCTGCAACACAACCTTAATAACAGTCACGTGCACTAGGGCTGTTCCATTCTGTGTCTTAAAAACTTTGAAAACAACCAGAGGTGGTATTCTGCGAGATCCCCCAAAGTGGACTGTGCATTTCAGCACATTATTATTATAAAATACCCATAAGCGGTGGTTATGACTGGAACACGTATGCCAGCTCTCAATTGCTACCGAAGCGTGAACCGAGATAGAGGGAAACTCTTAGGGAATGCCCCTTCTACTACAACCTTTACCTTGGTTGAATCTGGATATAATGAATGTAAATTGGAACACACATTTAGTTAGATACTATATCAGCAAACAATATACGAGGTGTCGGCCTATGGCAGTATTTTTCACATTACGATAATAGTCCTTTCTGCTATGAATTTTCTTTCGAATAGAGCAGTCATGGACTATATGCAGTTTTGCGGGGGGTTTTTTTTATATTCTTTTATGGGTTGCTGTGCCATCCTTACTGAAAAGATGCCAGATGCGGCGCTGGTGGAAAGTGTCCAGTATCACGGCAATGGCAATAAATCTTCGGAGGACAATTCGAGCTACGCCTTCCGCGTTTTTACCCCAAAATAAATGTGTTCTGGGCTAAGTATACCTCCAGTTGCCCTTTTGCTTCATTTGCATGTTTTCTTTTTCAAATTTTCATACCGAAACTGGGTATAACGGAAACCTCTTTATAACGAAAATTTTCTGTCATTTGTCAATTTCGTTATATCCAGGTTTAACTGTATTCAAATCTGTGGATAATTCAAGCAATGCTTATGCTTACATCAACAATTAATAATTGTAGTGTTGGAGCATGAGTACGCATGGAAAGAGATGCTCACAGCGTAAGCCCTAAACAATAACTGAATTTGTTCTTTCCTTCCTGAACCGGTCTCCTCACCCTTGGCATGGTGGTACATCCCCAGTCACTTCCTGTTCCGCCAGTCAATGATGATGACGATGGTGAGTGCCATCTCGTGGCCACTACAGTAGCTTAACTTCTTACCGAAATCTGTCCATAACTAATATATAGAAAAAATATAAGGATTACAACTTGCCTAAATACTATGTTTCCAGCCTTGTCTGCTTTCCATGCCTTAACAAGAGCGAAATCGCCCGTGATAGCGTGTTCCATGATGTAGTTCTTGCCGTTGAACACTTGGTGCTGTAAGGTGGTACACAACTCATTAATTATGCTGCCAAAAAGTGTTACTTAACTTATACAGCTAAAGCCTCTAGGCTAAATTCAAAAGGGGTGGGCTGGCACTCAGTTTGTTGCCATCCAATTTTTTCTACTTGTCACAAAATAGTTCCCACTTCGTCGAAGGACCGGGCTTGACGCCTGGTCCTTCGACGTTAGAGAGGGGGTGCCGAAAAACAACAAAGAGAGAAAAACAGCGCGCGCAGAAGAGATTCAAGGTGCCCAAGGTCATGCAGCAGCTGGCCGAAGCCTAGATGGCGACCTTCTAGAATGTGCTCGGAAATTGTGGGATGCAGCAGTGAGTCATCCTATCACAGTGGGTGAGCGTGCGAGTCAGATGGAAAAAGAAAGAGGTGGAGGAGAGTGCATACCAACACTCGTTGCGACATGTGAGGAAGAAAGGCGTCACCCAAGTGGCAAAGGTTCTGGCTGCATCAAGAATGTTCCCTCAGCTTTGTGTGCACTTAGATTACGTGGACCATGCCGAATCTTTGAGAATGACTGCCGAAGGCAACATAAAGAGTTGGCCACGGGCCGTGAGAAGCAGTCTTAGTCGTATGTGACCCAGTGAGGAGAAAAAATAAGTAAACGGCACTGCTCCACGAACCAACCAATGAGTTTGGCCTGCAAGCTTCATGTTGACAAGGCACTTCGAGTGACTCTAGTGAATATGACTCTTTTGTGTTTTATTCTTTATTGTAGTGCATGAGCTTGTACATTTGGTGTTGGTTTTGTGTAATGTTGTAGCCCACCTATTATGTATTTTGAAGAGACGTGTCTGCGCACATTTTTTGTGTAACTGTCTGCTGAATGAGAATATATTTGTTTTGTTTGATCACCCTTGGCTCTCACTCGGTCTTTGAACCACGGTGCGCCAAAAGGACTTAAAACTTAATTGTCCAAGCTTTCGTGACATCATTTACAGGGAACTGATATGTCAGTTCTCGGAATCTTTTCCGGTGATTGCGTCCCGTGTCTCACAACTCGAGATCGGTGACACTGCTTAACACGACATCTGTTTCAACATTGAAATGTCTTTCAAGAAGGAAACTGTTCTATTTTCATTCTTAAAAACAAGCGTTACTAAATGCCAAATGGACACACTACACTTAAAGGCGTACTGACACCTATTTTCGAAGCTGAGTTCACTCTACCACACAGGTCTCCTGTATGAATAGACAGCTCTGAGCAAATGTTAAGCTCAGTAAAGGCTGATGAGATATTTTAATTTGATATCAAATCAATTATCACATGGCGTACCCACTGACATTGCATAGCAGAGCACTGGCTGCTCTGCTAGAAGACAAAGATTTAACTTAAGTAGCAGTCACAAATTCCTTTATAGATAACAGGCACTTAGTCAGCCTGGGAGCATCTAACAGAAAACTTGGAGTACGTTGAGCAAACACTATATTCTTGTTTGTGCAAAAGTGAAAGCCTGTAAGACACACAAGGTACATAAAGATATCCAATGCATGAGCTGCCCTACCTAATGCAAGTATATGAGGCTGTGGAAATGTCATATTCATCCTATTCAGTGTATGCTATCCTATCACATGCTTGTAGATTTAGCCTTGTGAAGTTCTCTCTCTATATCTGCTTCTCTCTTTTATGAACACGCTTGTCCTAAGCTTATAAGGAGTTAAAATGATACCGTTCACACTTCAAGTGTTTTTTGAAACAAGATATCAGCATAGTGTGCGGCTGAATGATGCGGGAAGACTATGCTTAACATTACTAGGCAGTGCTGCGAAGTTAACACAGGCGCTATTCAATGCTTAATACTCTGTCTCAATAAGTCGGTGCAGTGCAGTAGAAGCTACAGCTTTCATCAGTTATTCAAGCTCCATATCCATGAGGAAGGCTTGCTCGTAGCTATTAGTCCTTCTATAGCAGATGGTGTATGAATGGAAGAACTGTGAAATAATTACAGGCATGAAATTTGTGAGCCCATATTTTTCTCCCCAGGTTACGCAGCAACTTCTCATTCCTAACCAAAAAAAAAAAAATTTAAGTTTATAAATTCTGTAGTTTCATATTCTAGAACTGTGGTCTGATTATGGGGTACACCACAGTAAATTAATTTTGATCACACAGTGTTTCTGCACATGCAGCCAATGCATAGTATATGACCATTTTTACATTCTTCACCTACTGAAATCTAGCACTGTGACCAGAACTGAACCTGCAACCTTACACTCAGCAACACACCATAGCTATTGAGCTGCTCTGACAAGTGATTCATTTCTGATTGGCTAAAGTCATCAGCACGCTTCACTACACTGCACATAATCGGCAAGGCAACCTACTAACATGAATGAATGGTCAAAATGGTTGTGCACACAACAGTTCCCCAAGCCCCATGCAGTAGACCTTTTTAGTTTAGGGAGTCTCACCTGCCTCGGTTCACTCTTGATGGTGATATTGCCATTAGAGTCATACCTAATGGGGGCTCCGCCTTTGTGAATCAGTGTGCCATAAGCAGTGGGTGTGAAGAAAGCTGGTATACCTGCCCCACCAGCACGAAGACGCTCAGCCAATGTTCCCTTCAAGGAAAGGACAGAGCATGAACATTCAGACTTGAGACAACATATAATTCCAGATATATGTATTCTGAGTATTGATTAGCTACTACATGCCAAAGCTGCCCAACAGGCTATAAGGGATGCTGTGATATGAAAAAGTACAGGTAGGTCAAGCTGATAAGTCTTAAAGGCTAGCAGCCGGCTATACGGATAATGCACATCCACTGTCAGTTCCTCTATATGCAAAATAACAACTCAGTCCCAGACTACTTCACTTCTTTAGGTGTTATTATGAATTCCTGTTAACTCAGCAGCATCAAGTAGCTGCAAATAGCTCACACTTAATCTTCAATGTCTGCCTCAACAAGGCCAAGATTAAACTATGTAATGACTGATGTGAAGAAACAAGTACGAGTGTCAATACTGCACATTCTTTTTATCCGTCTATCTCACTAGCCCACACGGTTTGCAACAACAAATATTCTACCTAAACAAACAGCAAAACTAGTGTCTGTTTGGCGTTCTGGTGTTATTGTACTAGTCAGAAAAAGAAGAAACAGAAAGCCTGATTTTTCATGACAGAAACTGCAATAAAATAAAGCTTGTTTGTTTTCTCAACATGTGCAATATAAGCATGAGAACAACAGTGATAAGTAACGAACATGCAGAAAGTTTATACACAAATGTTTTCATACAACATGAAATCAACACAAATATATGATACAAAACAATGACTAGTCAGCATACTTGGTATAAACATGCAACAGATTATTTTAGAAATGTTTGTCTCTCGGAGCAGAGGCACACAAGGTACTCAAGGAACTGGAAAATAATGTACACCAATTCCATCCACCCTTATAGTAGTCTGTCTACAGACTTACCTGCGGCACGAATTCTAGTTCCAGCTCGCCCGACAAATACTGTCGTTCAAATTCGGCATTTTCGCCTACATACGAAGAGATCATCCGCTTCACCTAGCCAAATAAAAAGAAATAAACATTTATTGTAATTGTACGACACAGAAACCAGCACCTCTTCCTCCCGGCTGCACTTACACAAAAATAAAGTGGGCAGGAGCAAGCTGCACACTTAAATAGCATTCTGTAGGACAACATTAACACTCACTGTGCAGTTTAATGAAATAACATCTGTTACAAAGGCAATAACTACCATGCAATGAGTTACCTAAAATGCTCACTACATCACTAAGTTAACACATGCACGAGTACAAATGCAGTACCATGAAGAACACTGAACACAACAAAGGTTAAAAAATTTTGGAAAACACTGTTGTCTTTTGGCAAAAATAGGAAGTTCTAAACAAATTTTGGCTGCTAGTTACCCAAGACAGCATTTTACTGTTCTACAAACACAAACACAAACATTGTGCTTACTGTTCTCAATGTACAGTGCTAACCAACAAAGATTTAGCTTAACATGTTTTGCAACACCTGAAGAATGCACCACTCTCCTCTTGACAACCAAAGTACTGATGAATAAGTACTGATGATGAAGAAGACGTTCCCGAGCGGCCGCTCCTTCTTTGGTGAGCTGATATTTTTTCCTGTTTTCGACGTTTCTGGCCTCTTTTGAGACTTTCTATTGCCGACCGAAGATAACTAGCATCCTGTGGGAACGTATGTGCTGAAGACCGAGCTCGTTATCGTGTAGATTTGCTGCGCAATCCAGCGCGTCGGCACTACAACGGCGGTAGGCAGCAAAGAACGCCGGCACGAGCCATATGACAGACAGCGCGTTCTGAGGCACATGAGTGCCGCAGACTCGGCCCAGCGTTCAGATGTTCCTCAGCAGGCGACTAATGTTCTTAAACCGGCGACGCTAGTCCTCAACGCTGCTGCGAACGGCAGTGCACCTTCGGCGAACATGGATGACGCAGGCGAAAGCGAAGCCAAGAAACTCCGCGTTGACGAAGACAAGACATCCACTTATGACCTAAGCGAAGACGAAGACATCGACTGTGATGAGACGCCGTTTACTTTAGTGTCCTATAAAAAGAAGAGACCTGAAGGAATCCCAGTTGTTTTTCGCCCATCAGAGGAAGGCTCAAATTTCTGGCAAGTTAACCCCAACCGCGCTGCATCAGAAATTGTTTCCGCGGCGAAGGAAAAGGTGCAGTCTTTTCGCGTGAACAGAGATGGGAGCTTCTCTGTCAACGTTGCTTCATTGTCATCAGCAAGACAGCTTCTGTCGATGAGCGAAGTGGCTGGCTTGGGAGTCAAGACATCTATTCCTGCATCTTATACGAGGAACGTCGGCAAGATACGCCATGTGCCAGTTCAGTACACAGAAGATCAGCTGGTTGATTTCCTCAAGGAATTTGGAGTGACATCTGCCCGCCGTCAGGCGAGATTTAATCGTCAAGAAGATGGGTCGGTAGTATCTCACCCCCTGAGAACGGTTATTCTACACTTCAGAGAAGACAAACCAATGCCGCAGAGAGTTCATTTGGGTTTCACGAGTCATTCAGTGGAGGAATACCTAGGCCCTGCGCTGAGGTGTTACAACTGTCAAAGATTTGGCCATTTAGCGAAGAACTGTCACAGCCCACGTCGCTGCAAGATTTGTTCAGAGGACCACAACCACTCGGAGTGCAAGTCAGTACGACAACCAAAGTGTGCAAACTGTGGTGGAAACCACGCAGCTTCGTACTCCGGGTGCCCGCAGAACATAGCTGCCTCGAAACTGCGTAGACACGAGCTGATTTACGGGAGACTGCCTCCACATAATGCGCCATCACCCAACCCTGACACCGTAAGATACGCGCCTTCTATCTCCAACCAAGAGCAGGAGCAAAGAGACAAACGCAGTTATTCGGCAACTTTAAAGCGACCTGGTCGTCAAGGTCCCATCACCGAGCGTCACGATCAGTCTACAGGGAATGCGGCCCATTGTGCCCAGACATCACATGAGTCTGGCCGCTCCGCTCAGCAGCAACCTGTTCCATTGCACCAGCAACCTCATCTGACTCCACATCAGCGACGTCAGCATTCGCCCCAGCGAAACCAGTCATCTCAGCGAACACCTCAAGCAGCACTTCGACAACCTGCTACTACCGCGCCTGGAGCTTCAGCGTCGACAAGTGATTACGCGCCCGTACCTATGGCTCACGTGCTCCTGCCCATGCTTTTCACAGCTCTCCGTGCAATCCTCAGCGCCATTCCACAAGCAAACAACTTGCCAGAGGTAAAAGCGCTGCTGTCTATGGAGTCATTGGTGATTCCACAACCACCATCAGAGTCACGGCAGGTTCACAATGAGTAGTCGCTATGACAATGTATTCATATTTCAGTGGAATGCTAATAGCATTCGAAACAAGTCAGCTGACTTTCGCAAGCTACTCGCTCAGCATAACTTTCCTGTACTATGTATACAGGAGGCAGGCGTAGGAGACGACTTCCGTCTTTCAAATTATGTTATTTATAAATCATCACGTGTTACTGGAATTAGCAGAGCAATGTTATGCGTCAGAAAAGACTTGCCATCATGTTTAGTGCAGTCGAGCGATTCTGAAATACCGGAGTTTGTAGCGTGCAAGATATCGGTTAGGAACACATCTGTTACAGTGATAAGTCTTTATCTGCAACCTTCTAGCAGAATTGCTGTAGACAAGTTAGAAAATATGTTTAGCATTGCGGAGTCATCTGTGCTGGTTTGTGGGGATTTCAACGCACATAACGTCATTTGGGGTAGTGAACATAATGATTCTCGTGGGAACATTGTCGAGTGTGCCGCGGAAAAATGCGGTTTTGTGGTGTTAAATGATGGCTCTCCTACGTTTCTGCGAGGGTATCGCTACTCCAGCTGTATAGATGTCACGCTGTGCTCACATGACCTTCTCGATGGCGTTGAGTGGTCGACCGATATTGAAACCCATGGAAGTGACCATTTTCCAATTTTAGTAAAGCATAGGCTTATACGGAGTCCGGGAAACCGCCGCTACTCAAAATATACTAACTGGCAATATTTTCGTCACTGCATAACTAACTCACTGTGCGAAAATCCGACCTTGGAAAGTTTTACAGACGTGTTGTGCGAGTCTTATAATAATTGTACGAAACAAGTTCTTGTTCCGAATGAGTACTCTGCAGTGGATGGGGAATACGAACGTCTTAGAGCAATTAGGCGACGAGCAGAACGCGCTTACCGTCGCAGCGGAAAACTTGACGATTACAAGATCGCTCAAAAAGTTCACTCCACTTCGCGCAGACGCTTACAGAAATTAGGTACACGGCGATGGCGCGAATATTGTACGTCACTGTCCCCATTCACTCCAGTTCCAAAAATATGGACCATTATAAGATCCCTCAGTGGCCCCGTTACCCAGAGCCACCCATTCCGAGCCCTTGCTGTAGCCCGAAACACTCCACAAACAGCTGTCGCTGACGAATTTTGCCAGTTTATAGCTAGGCCAGGAGTATCAGTTAGTTGCCCAGAGCTTCAAAATTCCGTAGCGCTTCAAGATCAGAAGGTTCGTGCTTGCTTTATGTCACGGCACCCTCAACTTGACTGTGCATTCAGTTTAGACGAACTGAAAAGTGCTCTTGCGTTATGTAGTAAGAAGACGGCTGCAGGCCCAGACGGCGTAACGTATATGATGCTACAGAACCTCGGACCAGCAGGCAGAAATGCTGTTCTAGAGATATTTAATAATATTTGGATAAGAGAAGCTCTTCCAGATTCGTGGAAGTTAGCTCGGGTAATCCCACTACTCAAACCCGGGAAAACTCCACTTTGTCTTGACTCCTTCAGGCCCGTCAGTCTCACAAGCTGTCTTTGTAAGTTAATGGAGAAGATGGTAGACAGTCGACTGCAGTGGTGGTGCGAACACACTAAGGTGCTTTCGAACTACATGACAGGCTTTCGACAAAAGCGGAGTGCCATGGATGCTGTGATAGACATAGTCACGTGCATTGAACATGAACGAATGTGTGGGAATTTGACAGTTGCAGTATTCTTAGATATCCAGAGAGCATTCGACACAGTAAACCACGTACACGTGCTTGCTGGCATGCTAGATCTGGGAATAAGCGGTCGAACACTGCGATGGATATCCAATTTCTTAAGCGAAAGAAAAATCTTTATGGAGACAAGCGACGGTAAAAGCAACTGTCACATCGTCACACAGGGCGTTCCACAGGGCAGCGTTCTTAGCCCGTTTCTATTCAATTGTGTCATGGCTGCCTTACCACGAAAGCTACCGCCAGGCCTGCACTATTCATTGTACGCAGATGATATCTGCATATGGGCATCTGGGCTGCATGCACGAGAAATACAATCAACACTGCAAAAGGGGCTCGACATTATACATCACTTTTTGAAAGAAAGAGGTATGAGTCTCTCGCTCGCGAAAACCGCAGTCCTGCCTTTCACTAGGCGACATCTGAAGGACTTCAATCTTACACTTGAGGGACAATCTTTGATGTTCGCGAAAGAACATAAATTTCTTGGCATTACTCTTGACAGGCAGTTGTCGTGGGCGTCTCATATCCGTGGTATTGAGAAGCAGGTGAACTCAGTAGTAAATGTACTTCGTCGACTAGCTGGCACCACATGGGGAGGATCAGTCTCTTCCCTATTACAAGTGCATAACGCCCTTATAAAGCAAAAAATTGCTTATTCTGCGCCTATTCTCCATGGCTTATCGCAAAGTTCTGAGGAACGTCTCCAGCGCTTACTCGCAAGGGGGCTGAGGATTTGTCTTGGTGTCCCGCAGGCGACCTCGAGTTCCCTAGTAGTCGCTGAAGCTCGCTACCCGCCTTTTTCAGTCTTGCGAACGGTTGAAACTTGCAGGCACGTTTATCGCATTTTAACGCAACACGAGGCTCATCCCTTAGGTTACGCACTAAGCGAAAGAAACAGAAGCAGAATTCACGATACTGTTCGTCAATACAAAGCAACACTGCCGTGTTTCGAAATATCTGAGGTAGACATTAGCTACCCTCCTTGGATGTTAACAAAGCCTAAAGTGGAACTATCAGTCGAGGGAATAATATCTAAAAAAGACATGTTCATGGTAGCCGCTCAGCAATTGGCGCTATTCCAAATTTACTCATCATATCCACAATACGTCCACGTTTATACAGATGGTTCGTGCAGTAACAACTCATCTACTTCTGCATTTGTTGTACCACAGTTGTCGATAGAGCAAACATTTAAAATCTCTCGTGTGACGTCCTCCACTGTTGCAGAGCTTTTTGCAATCCTCTGTGCGTTGCGCTTCATTACAACGGTAAAAAAGGCACAAAAATGGCTTATTCTTAGTGACTCACAAGCAGCCCTTGCATCACTAAAAAGCAATGAGAAAAGATCTATAGATAGTATATTGCTGTATGAGACGCTCAAAGAACACACAAAAGCAAGTGCTATGAACCACACAATTGCGCTTCAGTGGATACCAGGACATTGCAATATTCCCGGTAATACAGCAGCGGATGCAGCAGCAGGTCGTGCACACAGTAACGAAGAGACAATTGGTCTTCCTATTTCGCGCAATGAAATCCGGCTACTCCTGAGAAAAATGTCCTTTGAGCTCAGCAAAGAGGGTTGGTTTGACGAAAAATCAAAGAGATCAGACTTATTTTCCATCGACCCAGGCATACAACTCTCGATTCCAACAAGTCTGAACGAAAATAGAAAGTTTGAAACATTGCTACACCGCCTGCGGCTTGGTACAGCATTTACGAGGCACTTCCTCTACAGGATCCAACGGGTGTCTAGCCCGCAGTGCTCATGTGGTCACCCAGACGAAGATATACATCATCTTCTACTCGAGTGCACAAAGCACGATTCCCCACGGAGTGTGCTGCGAGCCAATTTGTCGCTTTTAGATAGAAGACCTTTTACCCTAAAAAAGATCCTTGGTCCGTGGCCAACAGCGGTCCTTCAGAAAAGAGCCCTATATGCACTAAAAAAGTTCTTAGAAGATACAAATATCCTCTGGAAATATTAACTTTGGCTTGATTCCAAAGACCCAATGAATAATGTCACCCCTGTGTATTCAACAGTGCTCATTGTTGTTCTCACATGTTTCAGATTGTGTCTAATTACTTGTGTTGTGTGTATTTTGTTTCGCACAGACGTACATATGAACTATTCTGATCGCATGTGCACACGCTTCCTATGTGAACTTCGGCATGGATCTCTAATCCACGCACTGTCGAACTGTATATAGCGCTGACCTTTTTAGTGTGACAAATGTGTATATCTTGTGAAACTTTCTTTCTTGCTGTTTTTTTTTTCTTCATTGAAACTTTTCTAAGATTGCTAAGTGAGAAGGAGTAGCCGGTGCCACACTAAAGGCACCAACCTCTCCTATTCACCACTTCAATAAAAAAAAAAAAAAAAAAGAAAGTACAAGATTTGCATAGTAGTATATATAATGATGTTAACATAGGAACCACAGACAATGTGTGTATTTTGAACATGTTCTATGCAGCATATCATATTAAGTATACAGTGAAATCTTGATAGAACAAATGCCACATTAGCAAACTTTTCAGGTTAACAAACATTGTAGAAATCCCACATTGAGTGGTGATTGTCTCAAAACAAAATTATTTCACTACTATATACTTCAGAATGCCGAACTTTTCAGAATAACAATCGCTATACAGTAAAACCTCATTATAACGAAGTTGAAGGGGGAGCGGTAATTACTTCGTTATAACCATTAGTTCGTTATAACCAATATCAATTTCATCTACAGGAATTTCAAGGGGAATTGCGATTACTTCGTTATATCCGATATTTCGTTATATCCGGGTTCGTTATAACGAGGTTCTACTGTATTTAGTTCCGCGTCACGTTAACACCTCAGTGCAATGAACTCGCATGTCAAGGCAACCAGAGTGATAGTCTAGCAGATGCCTAGCATGGTGCAGAGGCGAGGGTTAAAAAACTTCAGTTCCAAGGGCCCATGTGTTGTTGAAGTTGACGGTGTGGTCTTGCTCTTCGCTGTGTTCTGTGACAATGTTTCATTTGGAGATGAAACAGCGTATGTGCTGGCATATTCTTTCTGAGAAGTTCTTCATTTCACCAAAGTAAGTAGCGTGACAATCAGCACAGAGCACTTCGAAAACTACTCCGGTGAATTAGTCCTTTGGCAGACGAGCTTTCGGACGCAGGATGAGCCGTCCCATTGTTGATGTTGGTTTATGTGCTACCTGGATACCCTCCTTCGCCGAAAGCCGAAGCACACTTGCAGGTACCTACATTTCAACTCTAGTCACCTCAATTTTCACAAAGCATCAGCCATCACCACACTCCTGACACATGCAAGACTCATGCGCAGCTCAGACAGGAGCTGCGCACAAGTAGCTATGGTGAATTTCAGAGTTTTCACTATAACAATCTTTCTGAATAAGGAACGATTTGTTGCTGCCCACTGCAGTTTATTATACCAAGATTTCACTGTAGTATCAAAACAATATGTGGTAAGCTATACAATAAACTTAAACGGTATCATTATACGGTAAACACAGCAGCCGCGAGTAAAGAAACTAGACATGTATAGCGCCAGCGTATGCAATGCGTAGTGTACTATACACCACTGATAAATTAAACCATTCGTTACATTTTAACAGTGCTAATCATTTAAAGCATACAGAACAGTAATAAGAAAAGAAACAGAGATGAGTGGTAGCAGAGTATTCATTGCATGATAAAGAAATAAGGTTGGTCAAAAATGCAATGCGACAACATTTTGAATAATTAACTGTTCAAACACTTAGTAGACTGATGCTCGGCCTTTGCAGTCTTTCCTACCTGAAAATTTATATGCAGGTGGGCATTTAACATGTGGAATGATAACTGAAAACTTTTGCAAGTCGTAACTTGTTCTTGATGTATGAAACTCGGTGTTTATGACAATTGCAGGATGTATTGACATTCAGATATTTTTACCAAAATTGTATTTATCCATTCTCATTACCTTAAAGTATACAGATTGTTAACTCCTTTAAATACTTTCATGGAATATTTGACAATCTAGTAATCTACATCCTAAAATTTTGCTTTTTGTAATAATCTGGATTTATGACCTTTAAAAAGCGTGTACAGCACTTTTCTGGGATACGAAGAGTTTTATTATGTTAGTTTCTGTAACCATTCAGCATATGAGTATGCAATAATAAAAATATGTGTAGACAGGACAGTATTTTAACTTAAGGTTTACTTAAACATATACTAAATGCTATTGAGTGAGCTACCTTGGTGGAAATAACATACACACGTTCTGAACACAAGATATCTTCATGAAATACGACACCAATGAACTTGTTTTTTTTGCTCATGCAGAAGATAGGTGGTTCCCTATTTTAGGTAGATATCATCATTTACAGTATTTTTATTCTTTGGCCTGAACATCTTGCACTTTGGTTGACATTTATTTGCAACTAATTTGACTTCAGACACCTTGTGAGCTCAGATGACTGTACATGTTGCAGAAGTTTGTTATCTAGACCTATTTAAAGCTGTTTACCTGCAGTGCACAGTATTTGTACAGTGTGAACGAGAATGAGCATTTGCGCAAGATGGGGCTTCAAAAGTGACGGCATATTTTTCTTGAGCTCGCTAGCCTAAATGGGGAGCTCTTGCTGGGCAGAATGCCTTGGGCTCTGTGCCAGGGATGCGCACTGACAGGTCCGTTACTCTTAACGCATGCCTGCACTAGACACCCAGCAGTATCTATAGCTGATAACACCATTTGCAGCGAGCTCAAGTGGCTGACACTTCCATGCTAAAGAAGTTTATTTTTTCTTACTTATCAGAAAGGCAAAAATATTGAAGATATCCTTAAAGCGCACTGAAATGAAATGTTAAAGTGTTTCAGACTGATAAATTATTCAAGAAGTCAATTTTTATTCATTTAACCGTATTACTTTCAATAATGGAGGATAAAGCAAAGGTCAGTGTGTCATTTTTTTAGTTTCGCAGCAATACGAGCCCATGACATCACAAACTTCAGTTTTTCTATTGTATTCTGGCCACACTAGTTCAATGAAATTTTCTGAAACATGTAATGTTAAGGCTCCAGCTTTGTTATAACACTGTGTAAGTCATTCTTAGTAATAGACAATTGTGTAGGTGTTACTTGACACTATCAGAATCTATGTCATACGTATTAGTGTGGTAGCCTTAGTGCAGTGTTGGCACCTATTTTCTTTGTGTTTCTAGCTTGCCAAAAATCTCCTCACAAGTTTTGTACTTTTTGTGCTGTGAAAAACTAATCTACTAGTACAACAAATATCATTTTTCATTTTAGTATGGCTTTAAATTAATCAACAAACCGAAACTAACTGCAAATTCATGTTCCATCACTTATCAAGACCATGTATCGAAATTTTTATTTGGGGCATGGGACACTGCAGAGAAATATAAGAAAAATGAAGCCATTTTCTTTTTGTTCCTTATTGGCCAGCTAAGCAAAAATAACCGTAAAACCCACTCCTAAACAAACATTACAAGCCCACACACTGAAATTTCCATTTAGTACTCGCAACGCCACAACCTAAACATCCCCGAAAATGCTAGTAAAGAAGTTTTCAAACCTGTCGAGTGTTGAGGAGTATCCCGAGACCAAAGCCATCCACACCAGCATTATTGCTGACGACAACAAGGTCCTTCACAGTTGTCTTTGAGAGTGCAGCAATCAAGTTTTCAGGGATCCCACAGAGACCAAACCCTAAAAGATATATATTGGGCACTTGAGCGACAACTGAAGAAGTTGCGGGAAAGCAAGGAAAAGCTTCACGCAGCGCTACACAGGGGAGCAACTGCAATAAAACATACAGACTCTGCATTGTTTTTCTCTGCTATACATTTTCTGACATACGTTTCTCGTACTACACACATTCAGTGATTATACCAACTACATGTCATTGTGGTCACTTACACATGAGGAGAAGCTTTGCTGCATAAGTGAGTAATCGCAATCTCTTCAGCTGTGGTAAATTGTGTGTTGCTGCATTTAAAGACAACCCCAGTAATGCCTTCACAAATGGTATATATGCACACTTCCCCCGCTCTCTGCAAGCCGTTTAAAAAAAGGAAAATGCGCAGTTGGCCAATTTACTGAAGTTTTGCATGTCGTCATAAAACTAGGGGTTAAAGCAAGTAACATATTTCATTTGGTCCACCTATTAAGCTCTTTAATGAATGTGCTTTATACAAAAGTTTATTATGCAAAAGTTCTGCGATTACATTTTACGCACCTCCCACGAGCAGCTTGGAACCGCTCTTTATTTCCTTGATCGCCTCCTCGGGCGAGTTGCAAAACTGGGCGTTTCTGCTGCGTGTCGTACTGATACTTCTCTGCAGTACCAAGACATGGAGAGAGAGAGAGAGAGATTTGAGAGTTATTGATAACGGAAAGTGCGTGCGCGTGCCGACGACACTGTCGGCATGAGCACACAGTCATACCGACATCACACATCACATCTCATTGTGCGAATATGCCTACATCACTTCGACCGCAGCAAATAGTGCAATGCAACCAGAAAAAACCACTCGTCCTAAATTGAAAAATTAGTTGCGGTGTAATATACTTTCTGCTCATCCATTAATGCGGCGAACGTATACGGAAAGCTCCGTAGTACGGTACGCTCTTGTGATTCGGATCATGTACACATTCTGGGACAACGTAAATCCAGCTCTCTGAATGCTGTCGTAAAAATGTGCGCTCTAAGGATAATTAACGCGCTTCACGATCATGTTTATGTTATTGTCGTTGTCATTACTCGTTCTGCGCGGCAAGAGTTGCGTGCCGCATAAATGGGACGAGTGGTTATCATCACACGCTAGGAATCTCGCAACGTGCAACGTGAGAGGACGGTAAACACGACGTACCGCAGCAAGTTGATGGTTTCTCCCAAGTAACGGAGCGCAGATCCTGCACAGTCCTATTCTTGCAGCCATATCCTTCGCGGTTCTCGGCAAAGGGTCGAGTTAACGTTCTCTGCGCTACAGCAAATGCGCTCTACGTGTGCACATATCAAGAATCGCTCTCGCCCGATCTCACGATCATCCGACAGCGGCTGCTAAGGCTGTGGCGGCCGTGTAGTGCCTGCGGGGGGGTTGGGCCGGTTGGGCGCATTTCTCAGTGCGTTCCTTACTGCCTAGATGGCGCAACGCGACGTAGTGTAAACCAAGGAGGTTTACAAATGTATTTTAAACCTCCTTGTGTGAATTATGACATTATTTACTCGGATATTTGCAGCCTAGGCTTGCGGGTAACCGTCGTTTGGTCTGGTTTTCTTTTTCCTTTCTCCTGTTCAGCGCATTAAAGAAATAGGAGGTATAAATGAGGATCGCGAGAAAGGCTTCGAAGGCCAAAACATATGTTTTTCGTTTAATAATAATTTCGCGCTCTGTCCGCAATCAGTGAAATATCCGATATTCAATTCTTATTTCCTGCCAGTTGGTGTTATATGCCCAAAATTTTATTCTGGAATTAGAAACAGCGCTTTCGAATTTCGCGCCTCACTTCGGCGCCTGTCATCTGCTTGTGAATAAGCATTAGGCAGTACAGCTGCAACAGGGGCCATTTGGTACGTTTACGAGTAAAAGTGACTCACGAGTCGGAAAACCCGGCGCCAGCATGAGTGCTGTCAGAAGTCATGTGATCAGGTAATGACGTTTCGCATATGACGCAACGGTGTCATCGTGATGACGTCACAACGTAAAACTACGTGACGCCGTCACAATGACGTCATAACGTTCTGGTAATTTATTGCGCTTAACGCAAACTCCAATTTATGTTAAACTTCCTAAACGCAAACTCCAATTTATGTTAAACTTCCTAGGCTAGGCTAATTCTTGCAAAGTCAATTCATGGTGTTGAAATAATTTTTCGCAGTCCAACCCTTGGTTGGCAGCTCTTTCGTACACCCAACTAAATGTACCTATGATGTACGTGTGTGTTATACAGCTAGGTGTTTCGCATTCCAACACTCAAGCAGTCTTGCATGTTCCTTCCTACATTTTTTGTGCCAGTGTCAGTGATGTTGAAAGGTGCAAGAGTTGTTTGGCCATTCGTACCTGCTCTTGCCTGATGAAGGGCTTACCATCATATTGAATGCATTTAATTTCAGCGTGTTCACAGGTAGGAAAGAGAGCAAAGCAAGAAACAAAATTTACCATGTTGATCATGAATCATAAGCTTTCATCACAAGAAAGCGCTAGCCAATACTGCAAATTCATTTTGTCTTTTAATATACTTGTAGCATTTAAAACCGAGGCAGTGCATAGAATATTGATATAAAGCAGCAGGTATGTCATTTAGGCTGAAAGCTACCTTAATTGCAGTTTGAAGGAAAGCGATCAAGCTAATTGATCAAGAAGACTGCTGGACCAGTTGGCACTCAGCTTAAATTATATTGCTTCCAAAAATATGTCCTTCTCTGCTTTATGAAAACATTTTCATGATGAATTGGACAGGCAGAAAAATGCATTATGCCACAAAGCTTTCTGCAAACAAAGTGAAATAGATACCATCCTCAGTAAACATTCATTAAACAGAAGGACACTGGATTATATCTGAGGGATACATGAGAGATTGAAGGTCTAAATTTTTTATTTATGTTTTTTTCTTTCTGTTCTACCTTCTTTCCACACAGTAAACTTAAAGGGACTGTCTACCATCCTCCATCACGCTCCCGTTTATTGACTCAATAAAAAGCATACCTTTCAAAGTGTCCCAGAGTGCAGTGGTTTCTCCAGAAATTGAGTAGAAATTATTAAAACAGGATTTTTTCATGTACGAAGTCGCTCCTTTCCTAGGTGTGCAGATGCGGGCCAACAATGGTTAGTGCTCACGATGCGTCGTCGTCTCCTCGGCAACCCTCTCGGGCACAGGAGGCATCTTCTCAACATAAACCGGTTCCAAGGACAACATTGCAGAGGTGACAAGGAGGAAAGGCGAGGGCAAGTCGGCGCACTGGGGTGCGCCTCAGACATGCAGCACCGCATGCCTGACAATCGCAGTACTACACACCTGTACAGGCACACAAATTTGAAGGAAGTGCCACCCCGAAAGCAGCGAAAAGAAGAACGAATTGCTCTTGCATACTATAGAAAGGTGTCTCATAGGGTGAAATACGCTTGTAAAACATCCATAAATGTTTTCCAGCAGAATATGTATGCCTGCGTGGGCTGGTTCTTGTACACTTGGAAATTGACAAACACACTGTTGGGTGTTGCTAGCAGCATTTTTTGCACCACTTTCAGAGCCAAATTAAAAACATAATTCATTTTTTGTGGGGTAAAAGCGTGCTCGTTCCCGTAAATGTGATGCACGATCTGCCCATTTTTACCACAACCTAAAAAGGTTTTCCGAGCAGTAGACAGTCCCTTTAACTCCAGCACATTGCCCATCTGTCATTTGATATGCAGTCAAATGTCTATAATGAATGCCGCTAAGATGAAACAGCATGTACACTGAAGCATTCCATATGGCCTGGTCAAATCCCTACCTTTCCCCGACTACTACAAACACCACTAGAGCGAAGACCAGTGCACCGAATTTGTCTTTCTTATAAATAAATTCATATGTTCCCAATCGCTAGTAAATTTTTGCCCTATAATGAGCACACATAGCTGTACAAGTAACGCATAGCTGCCCAAAGAAATGGAGCAACAGGGCTGACGATTCCGTGCTAACTTTTGAATTACAAAAATAAAAAGGGTAACAATGCCCCACGCAGCTACTAATACATAAACGCCTACAGTGCATACTGCAATGCAGAGTCAGTTGTTAAGGCTGACAATTGTATCTCAGTGGATGACAATGTACTGCTTTGCTCCAATCTTACAACCAACGCTGCTGCAGAATAAATCGAAGAGAAAAGCTCAGGTGAGTAGTGACAAAGGGTAGGCAAAGGTGCCAAAAGTCATGAATACAGTAGAATCTCGTTATAATGAACCTGGATATAATGAACTAATGGCCATAACAAAGCAATTGTAATTCCTATAGACGACATAGATATTGGCTATAACGAACCAATGGCTATAGCAACTGTTACGTAATCAACACTCCCCCTTCAACTTCATTACAATGAGGTTTTACTGTACCTATGAAGCTGTGGCGGCACTTGATACACTGCAGATCTCTCTCTCACTTCTTGATCTCGCACCACAGCACACCATGAACCCCGACTGCATTAGGTCAGTGGTGGTTACACTTCCAGAACTGGTGCAAATATTTAGGAGAAAATTGCATACTTTTGTCTAGGGCCATTTGAACCATATTGTGAATAAAAAATTTTTGCTCTCATTATACTTATCTGCCTTATTGAGGTCGTGAAAATGCTCAATGAATATAACAAAGGGATATGTATTATGAAGCATTATTGCAGGTCCCAACAATTTGTTCTATTAGTGTTTCACTGTTTCTTTTCCATTGCTGGAACACACAAGGCAAAATACTGGAAATATGTTTTAAAGTATGGGGAAAGTGGTCATCAAGCATGCTTCGTATTCCTGGCTTACACAGCGCTTTTTGGCTAAACATTATTGCATCTTGAGAGGCACGAGGCACCGATAGTCGTACTGTACCTTGATCCAGAGTATTAGCATGTGTCAATATTTTTTGGGTTACTTCACAGAAGTTTTCCAACTGTCACACACACAAGCTTCGTTAACACCATTAACTTGCAATATTATTTCATGGAAACAGTGCAATACTTTCACAATCTTTCCTGTTGTCATAACCTTATCACATTCAGATTCTGGGAATACATATTTTGTTGTTTTTTTATTTACACATCACCTACATTGCCGTATGGCATTGCATAGGGGGAGGTACACATGGGTAATAACATACTGCAGTTAGCAATTGGTCATAACATAAAATTATTAAAAATGAAGCCGCTTCCAAGGGATGTTTTTCTTCAATGTATACGAGGACAGAATATAACATACTGAAATTTGTCATATTTATTTGAAATGATGCATTGTAATAAACAGTGAAGCAGAAATGTTTACTGGCACAAACATGACTCGGCATGCCTGAAGCCCTTTCTTATCCCTCAGAAAAGTTCAACTCCAAGACATATATGAGGTCTCCAGAAATAATGAACTTAATGTCAAATTCAGGCTCTTCAGCAATGCTGTTCTTGGATAACTACTCCAAGAATCACTTTTTTTTTTTTTACTGCATATATATATGTGCCACTAGAAGTCCTCATGCATTCCACCTTTCTTTAATCACCATTGCTAGGCCAAACCTGTGGAAAACGATGTTTTTTCCAGACTTCTATCATCATCAAGCACTGGAAGTTGAAGCCGATTGCAAACCTTAACTCATCTTTGGCCTAAAAGAACTTGTTATTGGGTTAGTTGGTAGATCATTTCCAAACATAATTAGAACACAACCACACGACACATCCACACACACACACATTGTACGTGGTTGATGCCTCTCTCTCTCTCTGTGTGTGTGTGTGTGCGTGTGTGTGTGCGTGTGTGTGTGTGGTTGCGCTCTAATTAAGTTTGGAAATCATCTTTGGCCGTTAGAGGTGCACACATCACATTGAACAAGTGCAACTTGCTATTGGCAATACTGGCACAACCTCCAATGATGAGTGCAGCTAGGGCCTGAGGCATAGTGGATATGTAAACCCACAAACGAGGCATCCATACCGAAAGAAGCACAACCATAAGCTCTAACAATTTCGGCTACACCAAAGAAGCCTAGAACATACATGCATGCAAAGCACGATGCAACTGCGTGCATATGCATACAATTCTAGGCTTGGCTTCAAGCTGCTGCCTAGACAGCGGGAGAAAAAAGAAAAAAGAAAACTGCAGTATGTATAGTTTGCTCACCTTCACTCACACCTACAGGCCTGCTAAGTGTAATGACCACTAATGTTCAAAAATTGAGAAACACAATACCACAAGAACATTTCAACAACAATTCAAAACTTTACTGCAATAAATTGCGACAATTATATAAAAGTCAGATTGCCGCATTTCAATACCATGGAGTAGAAAAATAGCAAATGCAAAGGGGACATTGCCAGAAAATTTCACCATTTGATATCTGGCTTACAAACTCTCATTTGGCACTGAAAGTGACCAAGATATCCCTGATTAAAAAGATAATACAGCTGCAACTGCATGCAACAAATAAGTTGCTTTGAGGTAAGAAGCCTCATTAAATATTTGTACGATATGACAAATAACCGGTTTCACATTGACTATGGCAGCACGATCCCTTCATCTCAGCAGCTGTTACTGTATATAAAGATATAGTATAAATTGTGTCTGTTGTACCATAAATTAAGCTCACCAGCAGTGCAGGTATTTAACAAGTGTGGTAGCATAACCATAACTTGTATAAAATTATACAATACCAGTGAATCTTATGTACTTAAGGAAATATTGCTTTCAGCCACCTATCACTTTATAATAAATACTGACACCGGAATAGTGGTACATTCCATGGAGAACTTCATTTGTTATTTAATTGTACATAAATGGTCATAAGAGCAGAGCAACATGGCTCTGCGCATCTCCTTTGATTTTTTTTTTCTTTTTTTAATTTAAATACACCTTTAAGATTAACAAATCACCGTAAGTAGAGAAATGCAACTTTTAGATTATTATGTGTCAGCTCTCTGCTAACAGAGCTTCAAGCTCCAACATAAACAGACATGACAATGTAAAAAATACCACTCTCCTTAAAGCACTAAGGTTCAACTCCTCCCATATGCTTCTTTTGAAATGGCTTAGAGCCAACATTAATTAAACAAGAACAAAACAAAGAAAACCACGCTCCACAGCCACACGTCAGGTGCACAAATATGAATAAAAAACAAACATATAAAACGTACATTAACACCACTCTTTCACACTGCATTTAACTGCTTGACAGGCACAGTGAGGTAAAGATGGAAATGAAGCAAAATCATGAACTCCATAGTGCGTTAAAATAGCCCGCAACTTAGTTATCCTACTTTGCCCTGTTTTCCTAGCATCATCACAGTGTGACAGATATTTTTTATAAAAAACCTGACAGAATTAAGCCAAGTACTCATTTTCATTACTCGAACATGGCAAGCGCACTAGGCAAGGACCACCATAACAACTACAGCCAACTTAAAAATGCTCTAAAAGGAGCCAAGAAAAAGTTCATTTTTCTCGCAACATGAACCCTAAGCCTGAGGGAAAAAAAAGAATGTGTGAGAACAGCACTGCTTTCAGAATAGGTGAACTCAAGACATGTTGCAATTATGGGTTGCTTTTCTGTGCTGTAATGAGAATTTTTTTACACAATGACTTCCACCAAACTAACCTTAGTAGAGTTTCCACACTTCGCGTTTGTGACTTAAAAACAAGGACAGCTGCAATAAATGTCTACAGAGCACATTCAATATCTGTTGCAAAGAATGATGGCCGCACCAGCAGTAAAAAAAATGCAATGCATCACTTAGCAAATTTATATTATAATACATGTGCGCTATTACTATCACCTCATTTCAAAACAATCAACCCAGTACAATAAGAAAAGGTTGGTTAAAATGCACAGCTCATTTTGTTCCTATTGGCTCATAAGCTTATCACAGTTTATGGCACAACAATAAAATTCTCAACAGCTGCGTAAGAGCTGTAAATGTACAAACGTGTCCAGTATAAATAATTAGGCAAACAGACCCCCAACAAGTCATCCATACCAAGAAATCTAGCCGTCAGATAAAACATCCTGACAGATAAACAAGTTTCACATGAAAATCAGCATGAATAAACTGTCAGCCGATCTACCACAACAGAGCAGCGGGTCAATTGCATTAAACTAACTCAAGCTGCTAGTTTTTCTATGAGTGGTCGCATATGTTGCATAACACGCACATGCGTGTTCATCCAACTCCATACACCTGCTTCAGAAGAGTACATTGTTCAACAAATAAAAGCAATGATTAGATCACACTATATTTCGCATCTTATGCAACACGATGAACATTACTGCACTGGGCTGGTACAACAAGCAGAACTCCCACCTTATTCAGCCGTAAATGGGGAGAAGCCCATTAATTTCACAAAGTTTGAAAATGAATCAATGGCCACGCACTTATGCTATCAGATTACATCTGCTGGGCAGTGTACATCCCTTTTAAACTCCTCAATGGTTTAAGTGTCTCACAAAACAGTAGCTGCCACTAAAGGCAACTTGTGTTGCTCCTTGCAAAGGCAAGAACATGCCACACAAATATGCAAATGTTTGCCCTGAAACCCTAATATACAACCACTTTCATGGTCTTTCTAGCACAAACAGCAAATTCAAAGACGTGATGCACACACTGCACAATACTATTAAGTGTTACAAAGATGTGCCTTTGACTGTCAAATCAGCTGCAAGCGAGCTTGCAGGAGGTGACTGGTTGGCACCCTCTGTCTGTTCAACTCCAAGCTGGCAACCCTGATCAGTGCCGTATTTGGCAATAACTTTGAACTTGTTGTCAACTCCCCAACTCTGAAGTTCTGCTGAACCAAGCAGGATGAACTCAAGGGCTGCGATGATGCCTATTGCACTGCCTATGTAGTAAAACAATGCCCATGCTTCCAGGGGACTCTGAAACGAGATGAAGCAGAAGAAAATTGTGAACTAGGCGACGACAACATTCTTGCTTATGTTGTTTATAAGTGCACGAAACCAAATTGTGCAGCTAATTGATGTACACAAAAATTAAATGGATGCCACAATGCACCTCTGCCCGCTATTCAACCCCAAGAGCTTCCTGGGTGTCACCATAATCCTCTACAGACTGCTGTGAACCTCTGTGAGCACCTGTTCAACAGCTGAGAATATACAGCAGCATGGGTGCTTTGGTACTCGCATGAAACAGCCTACCAAGAATGTCTTCCCTTGCCACGATAGAGAGGATCACATAAAATCCACACTTTTCCAGCTACTGCTATTAAAACATAAAGAAGCATAGAACATATTTCCAAATGTGACTTGACACTGCATGTGCTCACATGTTGATGGGCTGTGTGAAGTTCGTTTTCTGATGTCTGTCCTCAGTACTACCACAGACAGCACATGAACATGCTGATAGCCTTGACCAATATTCTCCTAAACTATATTTAAAGATAGAGCTGGAAGTAAAACTGTTGATGTGTACAGCAACCGAAAATTCACCATTCCATTGCAGCCATAAATTAAAGTAATGCACAAACTTTATTCATCGCATACTTTATGATCGTGCACTGCATAGGTATATGCACATCTATATATACATATGTACACTTCTAGCAATAGAGCTCTGTATACAGGTTATGCATGGCAAAGTCTCTGTGACCCTTGCACACTACACTGGGGCTTTAACCTAGAACCATAAATTTAGCCATAATTATCACAGGAGGGGAAAGACAACCAAAAACTGTAACATTCCCAATTACTGGCTGAATTTATTCTATACATGTAGTATACCCCTGAAATTAACCTTTTGAGGGTTTAATAGTTTCACCAAGTGTGATGCCCAAGGGTAGATATCTTTATTTGAGTATATAAGGTCTCCTTAATATATCAAGAATTATTTACCCAGAATTTTTGGAGTGATCACAAAATTACAAAAAATATTCTCAATAGGCATAAGTGCATTGGTTTTTCATGATAAAGTAAATGTAGAAAATAAACTTATATCACTAATAATAACAATGCTCAATCTAATTGATATGTTCCACATGTTTGAAAAAATGCACACATTAAGAAATAAAGTGCACAGGCATACTAGCATCGTTCGCACACAGCACCTTCATTTGTATATACCAAAAACCACCAGCAAACAGCTGGTGGTTTTTATTGCTCATGAACCCCTGTGAGCAATAAAAACCACCCCTGTGAGCAATAAACAAGCTAGTGATACTAGCTCCTTTATTGCAGACACCCTTTCAATATTAGAAACAAGATATACATCACTTTTCACGAGCGCAACAAAGAAAAACCAGCCGCAAGGCAAAAACATCAAACTTGGTGCCGCGCACCCATGAACGTACAGGTGTGGGGGCGACAGCCAACGTGTGGCCTAAATAGACATTGGAGTGGAAAAAGAAGGTCAACAATGCAAGAGGAGAATTCCCTACGTCTCCGCAAGGTGACAGTATACTTGCTGGGCAAGCAAGAGCTGAAGATACGGTGCATTTTTCCAATGTACACACAGTGACATACGTGCACATCATTGACCATTTTGAATCTGTATTGCAGCAACATACATGTGCATCATCGACCCTCAAAAGGTTAACATTGCATAAACTGCAAATTCAATCAGAGAGAGAGAGAAGAATATTATACAGATTGGGCCGGCAGTTGTATCTTGGTGGCCTCAGGTGGCTGCTCAGAGTCCCTAGACTCGGGCGGCATCTAGGGCTTTACCGGATGGCCCAGAGCTGGTCGTTCAGCTCCGAGCTTTTGAGGAATCAGAACAATAATTTATTTTTTGTGCCTCCCTGAATACACAGCTACTTATGCTCCCACTCCAAAACTCTTCAAAGTGTTATATGCAAAATCTCCTTGGTACTCTGACAATCTGTGGCAAATCACACAAGTACACGTCACTTAGCAGTTTTCCTAGAAATTAATTTTAAATATTGGCTACACATTACCAGATTATGCCATTGAACACATGTCCTTTCGCAAGCCCTGCTGTGTTTGTGTTGTCGGAGCCCACCTTGCTTAGCACGGTGAACTGTCAGCACTTACATCGTCTGCAAGGTTGCCGCTGCCAAGCTCGAAAGAGTTGGCACAGCTTGCTGCGTCATTAGATGGAAGCGCCGATTTCACTTCCCTGGCGCCAGCACCACGTGTTCATACTATATATGATTACAATAAAGCAGGGTAGGTCGCAACGTCATCACAAACATTACAGTAGAGCCTCATTGAAACGAACTGGGATATAACAAACTGATGGATATAATGAAGCAATCATAACTCCCCCTGAAATTCCCATAGATGACATGGATATTGGCCGTAACAAACTAATGGATACAACAAAGTAATAACAACTCCCCCTTTACCTTCATTATGACGAGGTTTTACTGTACTTGATACTGATACCCATTTCGGTTTGCACGCGTTCTGTTGTCTAAAGGGACGCTAAAGTGAAAAACAATTTTTCGCGTGTTAGCAGGTTAGCTTTCCACAATACCAAAAACACTAACCTTACAAGGAGAAGACCCTCAGTAAACTAGGAAATGTGCAAAAAGAAAATATGGGTGGTGATGCCACTTTGAAACTGCAGCACTAAAACGTGTGACGGCAAAAATATTTTGCGGTGTCTGCTATTTATCAGTAACAAAGGCCTACATTGTGTTCCAGGGAAGCCAGAGACCACAGAGAGTTTCAGAACATTTGATGGAGCGAATTTGGTGAGAATACAAAAAATAAAAAAAGAGGCCTTCTGATGTCATTAGCCTCTGAAGTACCGGTGCTAATTTCAAAACTAAAACACTGCTGTTTCCACTTTTAATGTTGACATTAAAAGGTTATAATATAGACATTCAAGTTCTCAATATATAAGTTATCATCCTAAACCACTTCCTTTTTTCACTTTAGCGTCCTTTTAAGATTATCTCTAGGCAAACTGAATCAGCTTATCGACTAACTCTCAGTATAGTATTTTAAATGGTAATACGCGTGCCTTAACTGGCAAAAAGAAAAGCGAGGTAGCTGTGTATGAATGTATGGATGATTATGATAGCAAACTCATATAAAAAAAATGTGCAACACCATACCTGTTCCTTGAGCAGTTCACCAAGCATAGCTGGTATGGCAACTCCGGGAATGCTGGCAATAACGTTGGATATTCCCAGAAGGGTACCTGGTACAGGCAAACAGTCATTTCTTTTTACTTTTTTTCGTAGACTACATCTGCCTTTTCAGCATCCTTGCATTCCATTAGCAGTTTTCTCAATATGGAAGCAGCACATGCTATCACAGTACATAACAGAATGCCTGGTGCAGTTATATGAGAACACCAGTCAATGACATGCAGTCATTTCCATGACCATGTTAAAGTGTTAGGTCAGTGAGCACCTTTTGGTATAGAATGCTCCCTCCTAACATGAACAAAGCAAATATTTCCAAGATGCCACATCACTGCATTTTTATCTTTCTGGGTTTGTGCACACATGTACAGTGCACACGGAATGAAATGGGACATGTAAACAGTGAATTAAAGAGCTACTCCAGCAGTGTTTTCGCCATGTTCTAATATCAATATTTTCCGATGGTACTGATAGTCCTGTAAATGCCATGGTGGTTCAATTTGCTCAGAAACGCACCAATAATTTTAAATAAGCAAATGAAAGGCGTCTTCAAACTGAAACAGGTAGATGCTTCATGGAACGTGTGCTGTGAGGTCACCACCTTCCCATCACCAGAAGTATGGAACTGGCACCAAAGAAATGTCAGTGGCGAAGTCATCCGACGGCATATTGAGTTAAGCCAGCTCTCCTGATCTTGACAGTGACGATTTGAGTGCTGAAGTATTGCCGTTTTGCTTTTCAAGGCCCGCTGGCTTGGGTAGGCAGCGCAGAGGTGATGACGTCAAAAACACAGGGTGGCCCACATGATAATCCGCTAAAAATTTTAAAATTCATTTACAGAAATACTAAATGACCTACATCTGCCTGACTTGGCATATATTATAACAGTACTAAGAAGAATATATATTAAAGATTTTAGTGAGATCAGCAGACACTGAAAAATCGCCGGAGTTACCCTTTAAGCCAACTAAGATATGCAATTGCTCACTGCAACTGCATCATGTAGCAGTGAATCTGGCCTCTAAAGGTGGTGTTTTTTCTCGTGCAAGTATATGAACCAATATTACACCGATAGTACACGAATTGAAGATTGTAGAAACAAAAGTATGTGCATTACTTAGCCCTAACTTTTCCTATTTCAATCCTTGAGTACTGTACATGTCCTACACCATTATGCAAAGGAGGGGCATGTAAACATGGACACAAGAGAAGAGGAGCAGACAACACAAACGCCAACTATCGACTGTTGTCTTGTCTACTCATCTTCCCTTGTGTTCACGCTTGCGTGCCTTTCCTTTGCATGATGAACACCTGCCAATTAGCTCAGCTTTCTGTTGTGCTAGGCTTCATTTCCATGTACATTCTCATGTGTTTTTTAGAGAAATGAAACCTGAATCCCAATTGTAATGAAGTTAGTTACACACAGAACAGCACATATCAATTCTCAAGAAAACTAAACAAAAAAAAAACACACACACACAAAGAATGGTTACATGCAAGGAACAAAAGATGCAGAGGTGGCGAAAGGCAATGGAGATAGAGGCATGCAAGAAGCCCAGAAGAAAATAATGAGCAGCAGCAGCAACAGCAGCATATTTACCTCCTCAGGAAAAGGCAGCCTTTAGCAAGCGCATCGTTCCTGCAATCTTTCAGTTTCATATTCTGATACAGGTGAAATTCACTACGTAATGTAACGTAATACTGAACAATTTGTTGGCCAAGTGCTATCACAATCTGGAACAAATGAAAAATTTTCATAATATGCAGAGAATTTAAGAGTTAAGGTTCACAAGTACACTGTTAAATAGTTTCCCCTGGCAAGCTATGTGAAAGCTGTCAGATAAAGGTCGCTATCCCATTCGCCCAGATACTAGCAGGTCATCAGCTCACCGTTTCATTTACATTGACTATAGCATTTTTTTTTCACCACCGTTTCCTCCACTAACCCTGCTGCTAACACAACCAATCCAACTGAATGTGGGAAAAATTGTAAAACAGGGGCACATTCTATATTGTCAGACAACTGCAATAATAGTCACCATAACCACACATACAAAGCTAAATTTGTTTGCTGCCTGATGCCATTGTTGACAGTTCCTTGAGCTATAGTTGAAAGGCTCTAAATACAACATGTTTCCCTTCTTTCTTTCTATCCTTCTTTCTGAATTTATATACATTTTATACATATTTCGAAATGCAGCAAGTTCAGCTACCTGATAGCTAAGTTTTGCAGGGAAGCTGGCTTTGCAAAGCATAGGAGGGGATAAAGATGCACAGGCGTACAAAGGGCAAGGTTATGACATGTTAGTTCAGCAAAGTGAAAAAGGTGAGGCAACATAGTCACAGCTACGAGCGATGTAATGATCAGACTGATCACCAGGCTATACGACTGCTTAGCACCACTCAACCACCACAACAACGACTGCCCGAAAGGATTCAACAGCACCAAACCCCAATGCCTGCTAAGAAAGCCTGCGTAACTTGCCCTCTTATAAAACAGCACGCGCTGCTGTGTCATGGTATCATTCAGCAAAACCTCATTGATGCAATGGAGATTGTTATGCTTTATTGGATCTTACACTCTGAAACACTAGCTCCATTTAACTTCCATAGAGTTACATGAATTTGCTTCATGCTTCTCACATTTCCATTCCTAGCTGTTATGTTCGAAAGCAGTGAAAGCACCTACGATGGCAGACATATGTCACTGATGATTACGGTTGCTGCCCCTGTCACGTAGAGCCATCTTTACAAGAAACAGCAATATTGCCTGCCATACCTTATTAGCACTTATCCATGTGGCTAAATACCACTTGGGAACACACACAAGCACACACGTAGGCTTCCTAAAAATAATGGAGGCCTGCATTGCATCTGCCCTTCACTTTTGCCATGCACTTATATTCCTGCTGTCTGGCCAATAAACAATATGGTTGTTGTGGTGTGTGCTCCATCATGTTGCAACCCCTTCTTATAGTTATGCACACTAAAAAGGTTCCTTGTAGACATTGCATGTCCTTTTTGCATGAGCCCTTAAGAAACTGAACAATGGGGTTCTACTGTACGTATCTACATGCATTATGTTCCATACTTTCTTGAGCACTTCGGTACCTGCGAGGCAATGAGTGCAGAGTGGAAGAGAAAGTGAGGGTTCGTGTGGAGAGAAAGTTAGTCCGGCAAGGGCAGCCCCAGCAGAAAAACAAGATGCCTGCTGATGTCGCACAAGGCACGGAACAGAGCGATATAATAGTATCAGTCACAACAAAGCAATAGAAAAATAGAAGGGTGCAAGTATGTCAGGCTTTTGTACTGTCACAGTCACAGACCCTTTAAACACGAGGAAGAAGACCAAGGAACAATAAATGTTAGTGATTCTTACCAATGTTCACAATTCCTAGTTGAGTTACTAAACGGAATAAAAGCTTGTGATATCCATTTCCATATGCTGCACAAAGTAAGTCTGTATGACTTGTCGGTGCAGTCCATTACATGTATATAACTAAAGACATAACTAAAATATGCTATAAATGTTCAATAAGATGATTCTGCGGTTCCGCGAAGGCCTGGCTCTTTTTAGCTGCAGTGTCATGCCAGCTGAAACCGCAATGCTCAGGTTGTTCTCAAATGTATACACTTCTGGGCTCAATGGTCATGTTGAAGGATCAGACATGAGTCACGAAAATGAGCCGAGAGCATCCTACAATGCAGATACCGGCAGGGTAAACAATAGTAGAATTTGCACGGCAAGTTAACTGATATATTCGAGAGTACGACACTTTACTGACAAAATAGATCATACTCTTTATACATCATAAATCAATGAGACTTCTCACAGAAGTTAGCCAGGATCTTTGCATCAGTCTGCACAAATACTAGCGTTGCAGTACCCTTCTGAAAAGAATTTATTCCGGTGACCTTTGTCTTCTTGCTTTGTGCCATTTATGTTCCCGCACCACTGTGTTCCCGCACCATTACAGGAACACAAATGTTCATTTATTTATTTATCTGTCTGTCTGTCTGTTTGTTTGTTTGTTTGTTTTCAAATACTGCAGCCCTATGCAGGGCTATTGCATGAGCGGAATACATACGAAAAATAAAAGACATAGAACAGTAAACATGTCAAACATGTACTTCTACGAAATCACACAGCATCATTTTACGAATGTGACCTGGCAAATCATTCCAACATTCAATAACTCTAGAGAAAAAACTGTGCTTGAACATGTTAGAGCGTGCAAAAAGGGGCTTTAGGTTAAGATTGGGACACCTACTTGGAAGAGCCCTAGCATACACGTAGCTATTGTTGGATAGTTGACAGTACGAGTGAACACATAAATGTAAAAGTTTGAAAGAGTCAATATCACGTCAGGAGTGTAAGTGGGGTAACTTCAAAGAAGTAATAGCGGAAAAGGGTGAGAAATCATGGTCATAGCAATGGTAAATAAAATGAACAGCCTTCCTTTGGTGACATTCAATTTTACTCTTGTCGCAAACTTTATGTGGATTCCATATGCATGAAGTGTACTCTAGTATAGGCCAAATAAGTGTGTTGTACATTAGTAATTTAGCATGTTTTGGTGATTAATGTGCAACTAAATATTCTGTTAATTACTTAAGTCAATGAATACATCATCTTTGTTTGATTAAACAAACCTAAAAAAATTTAAATGTCTTGAACACTGTCCTACTGCGATGCTATTACACAATTCTGACACAACATGCAAAAAAAGAAAAAATGGCAGGCAGTGTGAAACAGTAACAAGAGAACCTGGCAATGAAAGGGTTCAACAGTTATGGCCTAGAATACACAAGCACATTTAACCCTATTCATTCAGAGCGTGTGTTGAGGCATGGAACTGTTAAGATGTCAAGCCGTGGCAAGTGGCTTCCTGAATGCATGGTAAGTTTGGAGCACTGCTGTCACCTACAGCAACTGATGGCTACATTTAGCCCTTAGGTGGTTCTTATGTCTATAAAGGCAAAAAAAAAGAAAAGAAGAAGATGTGGGAAGGAGGAGCAGACCATGTACAAAATATCTCTAGAAGGTCTCCAAGGCATGGTCCATAAGATGAGATGAACTAAAGGTTCTAAGTGTTGCTCATACATTTATGTAAACTCAAATGCTGCAATGGAAACACCATTAAGTTGCAAATTAAACAAAATTAAACATGCCCACAGAGAAAAACAAAGTTCAGCAAGCCAACCTGCAAAATCTGGTGCAAGGTCAACAAAAGCGGCCATAAAGCCACTGTGCCCCATTCCATGAAAGCCACCTGCGACGGCAAGCAGTATCATGTTCCAAAAGCCATTGCAACCAGCCAAGGGCACCAGCACCAAAAAGAGGCCAGGGACCATGACACCTGCAGTTGGATAGTTGCAAAAATTTAACAGCCAGTGCATGACAAGAAATAAGTGTAAAAAACATAAACAAACAAAGTGAACACTGGTCACCTCACACATCTGTGTGAGGTGACCCTATGGAATAATTCATAATTAAATCATAATTGAATGGAGCAGCAATACTGAAACAACTGCTATACCTCCACATGCATGAAACCAGGAATATAGTGTAGACAATCAAGGAGATAATAATAGTAATAATAATAATTATTATTATTATTATTATTATTATTATTATTATTATTATTATTATTATTATTATTATTATTATTATTAGTCTTCACGTACCAAAAACCATGATAATGATTACAACAGGTGCTATAGTGGAGGGCTCAGGGAATTTTCACCATCTGGGGTTCAACACACAGTACATGAGCCTCTAGCATTCTTCCTCCACCGAAATGTGACCATCACGGCTGGGATTCAATCCCGCGACCTTCGGGTTAAGCAAAGAGACTTTAGCAGTTCCGAGAATAAAGATGAAGCTTGCGTTTGATGCCAACGCCGCTGGTTTAGAGCAAGCATGTCTGCATTAACCCTACTGCCTCCGGTAGACCTAGGAGTCATACAAATTTTTATCGAGGCAGTGTTTCTCTCACTCCCCAGATGCCTGTGAAAAGTAACGACAGTCTACACATGACAGTGTATGTGACTGACAGACTAGTACAAACACACCTAAACTGTTGAAGAGCTTCCTGTTGTTTGTGATGGACATGGTGGCACGTTTTCGAAAGATGTCAGCTACTAGGCTGGCAACACAGCACAGGAAGGCACCAAGAATGTATGGGACTGCAGAAAGCAATCCATTCTGCAAGACAAGAACACAAGTCAGTTCGCTTTTAAATGCAACTGTATTTCACATGTGTGCTGAATTATAAATTACTGTAACAACACAGCAGCATTTCATGGACTCTTTCTGCAGACATGTGTTATATTGCATACCGAAATATTATACAGTAAGGTAGTTTCACACTACACTCAATATCTATGATGTACTCAAGCACTTTACTTCAGTACAGTAAATTTTACAGTGGTTCCCACTGAACAAGGCACTTGTATTGAAGTGAGCATAAGCTGTTGATCACCACATACCTCTTCCCCATTTCTATGATGTATTGCTTTGCCTGTGAACATATATGAATTATATGTATTACTTGGTTTTATTAGGCATCCCCTGCTATGTAATATCCTCAAAATAAATTCCGCAAGACTATCTTTCATAAATAAAATTAGAGCTGTATAAATAGCAAGATTTTGGGTGCGAAGCAAATTTTAACAATAATGTTTGAGTGCGAATCAAATCAAATATTTTGTAAAAATGTTCGAATATGTTTTTAAATAATTCCATGTTAAATTATGGAGAAAACGTCCCTACTAAACTTAAAAAAAAAATAAAGTTTACTGTACAACTAATTTACTCCCACAACGTTCCTAGAAAAAAAGAATAGTCCAGTCTTAAAGAACAGTCCAGCAGAGAAATATGCAGATGAACGAGTTAACTTCGCCGCAGCACGTAAGTGTTATGTGGCGAAGAGCACTACATGCGAGAATGCATAGAACAGAAATACTAGCTTCACTGCAGTGTGCTAGTGTGAATATCCCTCCAGTACAAAATTGTTATGCAGCAAAGCATACTACATACAGAAATGGGCCACTTGTTCTGGGACATAGCATTCGTTTCATAAAACTTTGAATAGATTGAACAGTAAAAGTTAAGTGCAAATCGAAACGAATAGCCCATTTCATTTGAAAACTTTTCAAAAATTTGAATATTCGCATGCCCGTAAACAAAATACTTAACAAGTAAGATGAATTCTGGCTTTGCACAATGATCAGTCGATCAACATGTACTGTACCATTAAAAGCCAAACATTGAAATCTTATTTTTTTTTTAAATCAGATAAACATGGACAACACCATCAAGGTCGGAAAAGAAACGGGTGGACCATTTCCATCACAGAGAACAACTCACTGCCCCGAGGCTGTAATGTAGCACAGACGTCAGGTACGTAGGCATTTCAGAGAGAAAGATGTAGTGAATCCAGTTGAAGCCAAAATGGGAGAGGACACTGGACCAAACAGGGATGGACAGCAATATCTTGAGCCATGGTACCTTTCGCTTCTGTGGAAATCGAAAATAAAAAGAACACTGTTCACAAGATGTGCAGAAAAAAAAAATCAACACGACGGTCACCGAGAAAAGCATAATGATTTTCTCAGAATCTCTGTTCTATCCAGCAGCCAGCTCATAATAATATCACGTGCTACGTGATGCCTTCTGGCAAATAAAGTGTTCCATACTTGCTGCCATGGCTACGAATGGCACTAGCTAACACTCCGTGGTTTATATGCACAGAAATACCCTATACAGCAGATGGGGAAAGACCCCCATTATAGCCCAGTTGGTGGAGCATCAGACGCATTATCCAAAGGTTGTCGGTTTGATCCATACTGACGGCAGCCATTTCTTCGTCCACTCTATTTCCATTCCATTTATGTCATAATTACTACACTACAGCTAAAAAATACGATTAATGTCCCCTATGCCTTCCCTGGCTTCACTGTCTGTTGGCATTGTTACACTCTACACAGTGAGTCTGCGAATGACCCAAAGGACTTGGGCTACTGGCTTAGTGTTTTCGTATAAGATCATCAAAAACAATTCAGGATCTCTTTAAACACATTCAAATAACACTACACACAACACAGGCCGATGGTGACTGGTGGACATGACATACTATATCTGATAGTGTGGCTTCCAAGATCCTCAGCACATTACATGATGCTGCTTAATCATGGAGATCACACCCAACAGATGTAGAGATTTTCAACATTCCCACTTCACTTTTCTATAACTTACAACAAGCATAAGTAACGGGGCTGTCCACTTTCTCCTTTTGGTCTGAAGCAAAAGAAAGATGTCTACCTTTCTCAGTTTTCTGTAGTGAATCAACTCGAGTTATCACTTTGAACTAAGCATACTCCAAGTGTATATTATTTGAAACTACATCTTGTGGGGATGTTGACATCCCCTGATAAGTTTTCATCGCGTGGCGCTCACATTTCCTCAAAGCTCCAAGGTGGGTTCCCATGGGGCAGGAGCCGTGACGGCATCGCCAGTATTCCCGCGGCAGCGCTACCTGGCGACGAGGATTTGTGGGACCACGGGAACGATGCTCGGTCTCTTTGGCTTGTGACACTGCCACACGCAGTGGCAACAGGCTTTGCTGGGACGATCCCGCAGACGCCTTTCCCATTGTCCAATTGCATCTCTGTTCGCGAGACGTATCTAGTGAGCAACATCGGCTTAATTATCTGGCATGGGGCGAACACTACTCGCTCGGTATCCTGTTGCGGTGAGTCGAACATCATTGATTCCGCGTGGTGTATCACATTAGCATGCCTGTTTGTACAATTCGGCTAGCATGCTTATTATATGTAGGAGGTGCAAATAAATGCCCTTGTTGTTGGTCTGCACTTAGGAGTACTGTGTCCTTCGTTCCTCGAGCGTGGGAGACCCCACATCTACCCCACAACCTATAACTCTCTTTACTTTATTCATTTTTATTTATTTATTTTCATTTTAGTACATTTATCTGACAATTTGGACCCCATGTGATCAATGCTCTGCTGAAATGTCGCATGAACACATTCCGCAGGGGCTGTAATTTTTTCATTAGCAAGCGGTACTTCTACCAGCGGAGTTGTGAATATAAAAAATTCTCCCATTCAATGAATTCTAAATAATATTCGTGACCTTGGCAAACGAAAACAGACCTCAGTAAGGAAGGAAAGACTTAAGGGCATCACGAATAAAGCTACGTACCAGTTGCACCTGCTCATTTCCCTGGTTGCAATAATGAACTCCAGTTCTTCGTATGAGATTCTGGGGTGCACACTAGGCATGTCAAATGCCAGTAAACACCAGGCTACAAACCAGACAATACCTGCAAAGCCTGAAACATGGCGCACATGTAAGGTGTTGCAAGCCCTGCAGTAGGGCTGTTGGAATATGAAGGCTGTAGTAGCTATAAACTATGTGCACTCACATTAATCACGAGCTTCATCTATTCACCTATATATACAAAGAGCCATATATCCTGCACGCAAAGCTGAACTGAAAATTGTACTAAAAGAAATTATTATTGCATTAGAAGTGCAAATGAGCAGCATTCCATGCTAAAATACAGTAAACTCTCATAAGTATAAATGTAGTGAAGCCATCTTTTCAAATATGAGTTATAGTGAACTCCACTGGCGGATCTGAAGCAAGTTTTTTTGCTCCGCGACCGAGAAGTTGAATTCCACTGGCAGATCCCGAGCAAGTTCGCATGTTCCACTGGGCGATTTGGGGCAACTTGCTTCGCGACAGAGCGCTCCATGTTGATCCGTCTCGTAGAGCCGGATTCTGCCGGAACTCCAGCTATACGGTGTCGTCATTTCCGGATCAGCCGAGCACGGCAATTTTTTTTAGCATTTTTTTTTTGAGGCGCTGTCTGATAACCATGGGCGTTTGTTTACATATTTTGCAATGGCGTTGTTCGACCCTACAGGGGACTGCTCCTCGCTCTGAGCAACAGCGAGTTCTACGTCGGAAAGCAGCAGCAGCAGTAGTAGCAAAGAAGAGTCATACGTGCTGTACGAAACGTTATTTAAGGAGCTGTTTCCAGAGTCCCCGTGCAAAGGCCCAATTATGCTCGGCTACGTCGAAGAAGTAGTACACGCGTACTCGGAGGAAGAGGTATGCATACTTTTGTGCGAGGTCTAACGTAGTCCAATGTAAGGCTGGAAACATGGGCAATCGGATGTGTGCGACAACTTCCGCTGTAATCCATGCCGGAACGAGTTTATTTTTCGCTGGCCGATGGGGATCGGATCGCTCCGTGACGGATTCTGTTGCTCCGTCATGGATTCGGCACACCGCTCAGATCCGCCAGTGGAAATCACTATTACACAGTGTGAACATTGTGTGGTTCCTCTAAAGTAATATTGAGACAAAATTTTGAATGCAAGATAAATTGTGAGATAGATATGTGTGGACACACACACATCATTTACAAAATATCAACAGCAAATATAGGCTACAATGTATCTAAAAATAAATTTTAGTGCATTTGCAGTAAAATGAAGTGCCATGATGTCAATATCAACATGATTTTTATGTAACAAGCAAGAACAACCTAAGTCACAGGTTTCTGGACTTGTGATGCATTCTTTGCTGTCTCCAGGCGAGCGATATAGCATTGCCACGCTCAGCAGACACATAACAGCTTCGTGTAGTTGCACGGCCACCTGTGTTTACCTGAAAACCTGTGTGGTGCTATCTTTCTCACTGCTCCATAAAACTGAGACTGTGGCTTGGTGCTATAAAGATGGCTCTAAATAATTCACCCTTGTGCACAGCAGCAAAGAAGTTTTCCAGCAAAGATAAGCAAGTCATTGGCCACTTATCACAGTGAAAAAACAAGGTACAAACCTTTTTGTAGCAGGGCTCCTATAAACCATATGAAAACAAACTCTGCTATGCATGACCCAGTAACTTCCCTACAGCTACAGCTGAGGTCTGTTACTTGGCTCTGTGAGATCCACGCCACACTTGCAAGAACAACCAAAAATGCAAATGGCATTTTTTTGCACAAGAACAGCTGCACAAATGCCAATGATTAAGCAAAAACTTGTAGGGCTCGCAGCTGGGCTAAGTTCTGGAAAATTCCACTTTGTGTAAACACACCCACAGTCACTTCCACAGCCACCGTTGGAGTCTGTTATTCATCTATACTTGTAGCAGGCAAAAGCAGTATTATCTGACCACTGCATGATTAAATAGAAGGCAGGCTTGTTGAAACGGACACACGCGAAGCAAGCCAGACCACACGAATGCTGGTTTACTTCACTTGTGTCCCTGTCTGAAGGGCTTATTTCTTACACATGAGTGTATATACCTCATTGGTTAGATTCACAAGATATTTTGTGGAGCTAAGGCAAGTTGTATGGGTGCATACTGGTGTACCACGGACCAGGGTATGCAGGTATATGCCAACCCAGTGTATGGGCATGAATAAACTGAATTAAGGCAACCTAACATGAATCAAATATGAATATAAAGTGCACTAAACTAGAATATCAATGATGAATTGAAATCAATTAATGTGAATGAAATATTACTTAATGATAATTAAAGTGAATGAACAAGTTCTGGAGCAGTGCACCAAGTTGGGCTAGTTGCTTATGTTTCATCTTGGGAAAGTTATTTTTAACTGTGCTAGAAATAAAGACAAGAGAAGAGTTCTCTTCTCTTGGCCTTGTTCTTAGCACAGTTAAAAAACTTTCCCAAGGTTATCAATTCCAGAGTCTTCTCGGAAAATCACCATATTCATACAATCAAAGCATTTCTTACACATCCTACATGCTACAAGAAATGGACAGTACCTACACGCTTGCACATAACCTGCGTTCACTGACCTGAAACATCCCTCTTAGTTTTTTCCAGAATGAATCTCTACCAACGCCAGCATTGCACTTGTAAAAGCAGATTACAGAAACAAGTATGCAAAAGATACTTCGGAAAAAAAAAAATAGATTGCAAGAAACCATTCAGGATGCTCTCAAAGTGACAGACCGAAATGAGAACTGAATAGGCAAATAGGACAATGTGAATGGAACCTATAAAAAGAGATTATCAACATAAAAGTGTGATGGAACTTCATACAAAAACGATAATTTCTTATTCATGTGCATTCAGTGACTTTCTATGCCAAATGAGCCTAAGCTTCGACTGTCTTGTCTCTGACCCCACTCCTACCCTACACTCACTTGGTTATGAGGAATTCACACCCCAAATAGTGATTTCCTATTTCCCTTTGGGCACAACAAAAGGCTCTGCCCACATCTCAGTTCGACTCTCGCCTTTTCATCCCCAACAGAGCTAGGAAACTAAGCAATGTCTAACCCATTCAAAGCTGTCAATGCTTTTTACACTACTGCAGGTTATACATATGTCTGTGGACCGACAACAACCATCAACCTAATAGACTTTAGGAAAATACTTACCTCTGTATCTTCGGCTAACATGATAGACCACAAGAAGCCATCACAAGTTCCCTTTTGTGTGGTGTAAGTACTAAGTGAAGCATGCACAATGCTTATAAGTGACCATTTTGAAAGCATTCTTGTACTCACCAAAGACGTAAAATATGGAAGGCCATCCACCAAGAAATGTAGATTCGGCAAGAACGCCAGATGCCATCATGGCAACCACAGCGCCGACGTCCGAGCCAGACTGGACGATTGAGATAACGCGGCTCCGAGAAGTTATTGGTGTCCACAATGCAATCATGGTGTGCATTGCAGGGAATACAAGCCCCTGCAATGTAACATAGACATCTATCACACAAAAGTCACTGCGCCATTTACCTCTGCCTCCCAGCTACCTAGCTTTTTCCTTTGCTGAAACTTGTTTCCTAGCCTACCTGTCCAATATTACACCAAGCGCAAGTTGTCTTCCCACTAAATGCCGTTAGAAACAAGTCAATGAAACAACAAACACTGAAGCTTAGGAAAGCGTCGGGGAAGTTATTCCAATTCGTAATTATGATATTGTAATTTGTGGTAAGTATAGAAAGGAATTAAAGTGGACGAAAAGACAAACCTGCCTTCGGTGGGAACCGGACCCATGACCTTCTGATATTGTGCCCGATGCTCTACCGCTGAGCTACGAAGGCGGTCGTCCCTCCGTCCACTTTATTGGGTATTTATGTATATGGAATCCTGGGAGTGTTAGGCAGCGCCACTCGTAGCCATGGCGGCGAGTGTAGCACACTCTTACTGCCAGCAGGCAGCAAGAGTGTGCTACACCCGCTGCCATGGCTACGAGTGGCGCTGCCTAACACTCCCAGGATTCCATATACATAAATACCCAATAAAGGGGACGGAGGGACGACCGCCTTCGTAGCTCAGCGGTAGAGCATGTGGGGACCAGGTCCAGCGCGACGCCATGTTTTGCCAGGAATGTCCTCGCATCCCCATCTCCCAGCTGGACAGAGCGGCGGTACATCAGTGCGAGGGGCCGCCCGATTTGCCCCATGTGGTCTTAATTAGTCTGCTATTGGTCAGCTAGTAATTTCTGGCATGTTCGCCCGTTTCTGGTTTTGGAGATGCTTGGGAGAGAACTCGCTGGGACTCGGAGGGGTGCGCACGTACTTTTGTGACTCTCCGGCCGACGAGGCCATCGGTCGGATGGTGCGCCGCCTTTGCGGGCCCCAGCGACCACGGCAGCGGCCTGCGTTCGTCGCCCATCTCTGTATGTTCTTTTCCTTCTATTTTCCTTTTCTGGGGGCTCGCGGTCGCAGGTGCGCTGGCCGGGGGTTAGGCTTTTCCCCTTGCATGGTTTTTGTGTGTTATTGTGTGTTCGTGTGTTGTTCAGTGTTACTGTCCTTCGTTTGCGTTATTGTGTTCGCGTGTTGTTAATCGTTATTGTCCTTTCTTTGTATGTAATTCGATCTTACATTCGGCCTTGTTTTGTTTTTGTTTGTATTATTTTAACCTTCATTAAATTACCATGCACGGAGAGTGATGCCTAATGTTTTCCTCTTTTGCCGCACGCGACGGTTCGTGCTGCCCTGCCCTGAGACAGGCCGCGGGCCGACGCCCGCGGCAGTGCGGCAATGCATGGCTGAGACGAGCGAGCGCGGACGCAACTGCCACATTCTCTGCTCGTCGAGTGCTCGAACCCACGGCACGGGGTTGCTAGCGGCGATTCCGCTGCTAGCAGTAGTAGCAAGTAGAACAAACCCCCGACAAGCATTGGACGCGATATCTGAAGGTCGTGGGTTCGGTTCCCACCGAAGGCAGGTTTGTCTTTTCGTCCACTTTAATTCCCTTCTATACTTACCACAAATTACAATATCATAATTACGAATTGAAATAACTTCCCCTACGCTTTCCTAGGCTTCAGTGTTTGTTGTTTCATTGACTTGTTTCTAACAAATAAAGCGAGCCCTTGACCCCCTTCCCTTTCGTTATTTCACTAACTGCCGTATCATACATACTCTTAACACTGAGAAGCTACCTAATATAACACACCGTAAGTATGTACACAACTACTGAACATTAGGCTGATCAACAGCAATTAACAGTGGATGTCACAGGCTGAAGCTGACATTTCTATGAAAGAACCTCTCTGTGGCAATCACTGATGCAGAAAATCCATCTTTCAAAACATTGAGTCCGTCTTCCTGTGAAACATTGTCACTTTTGACAACACATTACATGTAATTCGCTCAGAGATTAGTCCGGCTCTTGAGTGGAGCACTCTCCTTAACACTAAAAATGAAATTTTAAGCAAAGCAAGAAAGGTAAACTTTGTGCACGATATCAAACAGCTCAGTATTACCCTAAGCAGATCCTCGCTCAGCCAGAAAGGATGCAAATACAAAAAAGATTGGACAATGTTTCTTGTTCTACACGCATGACAGCTCCATTACGTATATTTAAATGTGCCTGGTCCAGACTAAGAAGTTTCTGGTGGATAATGGTTATAACGCACTCCGAGGTATATAAACATTTCATACAGAAACATCCAGAGAGCATTCCTCTAAAGACAACTCAGCTTTCTAAAATGTGAAATTCACAGCATATGACATTGGATGTTACCAACAATGTGCAATTGATGTGAAGTTCTCTAATGGGTATCCCCCCCCCCCACATCAAAAAGTTTCCAACTTCAAATGTTGCTTGACATACTTTTGTGGTGGGGACTGCATCGCTGACATACCATGACAGCAGATGCCAAGAAAGATGCCATGATGGCCTTTTATTGATGGAGACACGCGCACTGTCTGTCCGTTTGCTTTATAGCTCAGTCGAAGCTCACGAGCTTCTTTCAGAAGACTTAGAGACGAATAAACATGATATTTGACCATGTCTGTGACTTATAATTCACTCTGGTTATAATAGACCCATTTAGTGTTTGCATAAAGGTCTGATGTATGAATGTGGATATTACACGAAGTCTTTCACAACAGACCGAAATCTTTTTCACTACTAATGTCTGTTGTCGTGAGGTTACGCTATACTTACCTCTGCGAGGCCTTGAAGTATGCGGATGGCAACCACAATTATATAGTGCGCATGTGCGGCTGCTGGTAGCACCATCGACAGCAGGCTTGTGATGACCACACCAAGGCCAATGAGCCACTTCGGCCCGAACTGCTCTGCCAGTACACCTCCTGGCAACACTGTCAATATGTAGCCATAGAAAAAGGAGCCCAGCACCAGTCCTTGAACTTGGGCATCCCAGTCAAAGCGCTCTGCCTGACCAACACGCTTCTCTGCCAATGACAACAAAAGAGGGGGGAGAAGAATGTATAGTTGTCACATGCACAGCCTGGGCAAAAAGCAGTGGTGCTCAAATGTTTTAGCAGTCACAGGTCCCTTTATATTACATCAGGTTATTCAGTAGCCCTTGAAGGCACACATGAGCTTTACAGACAGTGTCTACCACACAGAGTTAATGAAAGCAGGAAGAAGCATAGGCCCTTACAGCTACCTGTTGCATCAGCTAGGAAACAAGTGCTCTTAATGTAGTAGACAACCACACAGCAGAAAGTGTGCTTGACTTCTTTCTAATGTGAGTATCCTTCATTTGATTAGCAGCAGGTTTCTAATGAAGGCTAGTAAGCGAAAACACATGACACAAAGTATATACTTGACAGAGCTCACTACCCCATTGAAAACAACATTGTGCGGCCCAGGTGCACCTGAGCCTCTGAATTGTATGCAATTGTAAAAGCCACAATTTTTTTTCTCACTTCCCTTGTCTACCCCGCAGTGGTGCACTCTGCCCTCTGCTTTAGAGATATGGGAGGCAGCTAAAAAGAAGAGAACAATTAACTTTAGTAAGGTGCAGATTGAAACACGTACTGTGCTTCCTCAAAATGAAAACAAAAATTTCTACCATTTATAATTTTTTTTACAAGATCGTAAAACTTCTTTATGTATAATAAAACTTAGATGGCAAAAGTGTTGCTGTAATAAAACAAATACCTGTCTAACTCAACACAGTCAAGGAACAAAGACAAGTCAAAGCTAGAAAGAGGCAATGAGCCAGCAGTTTTCTTTTTTTTTTTTCTTTTTCCGTTTTTAATTTTGGGCAGCTGTATGACATATGCCCAAAGAAATTAAATGCAGCCATGAAGTCCCCATCTCATGCAGATATTTTTTAAAAAACTTTAAAAATCTGTTGTCAACTAGCATCATCCACAGCTTTTGGGGTGTTTGATTTTTGTCCCCAGCCAATACAGTCCTCACCACCATTATCCGTTAAATCAATCGAAATTGAAACAGTCCCTCAAAACAATGTGGCAGTGGAAATGCAATATTATTATTTTATTCCAACATTTTTGTATCCGTGCCTCAGTTATAGTCCAAGCGGTGATAGAATATATGTATAGTAGTACCAGCCAGTCATGAGCACCAGTTTATAAAATATATAACCAAGTTGAAAGAATGCTTACATTATACCACGGCCTATTATACTATTCCTGATTGCTCCATCTCCCATCTTCACTGTTGGGGAAAGTATACTCATCAACAACGTTGACTAATACCCCTGTCACACGAGAAGGTTCAATATCATTTGTATCTAATTACATTCCATTCCTCAAATGACATAAGATAGCGTTCGCTGTCATACGAAACAAGAAAATGCCATTTGCAGATGGTAGCAATGGTGTTGCAGCATAGCAATGGTGTTGCAGCAGAGACAAGTGTAAAGAAAAAGGTCACAGCCTACGTAATAAAGTTTCGTTATGCACACCAAGTCTTGATAAAAATTGCTTTTTGCAGGTTATGATTCATATTCAAATGTTATTGGGCTGACTGAGCCAACTGAGTGCACAGTTGAGCACAAGAGTGGCAACACTCTTGACAACGTTGTTGGGAACAAGGATATACAAAAGCTCTTGAGAACAAATAAGTTGAGCCCTTTTGCAAAAAATAGAACACTACACTTCAAAATAAGAAATTCATTGCTATTATTAATTATTTATTTATTATTTATGTAATGTGTCCATGGCCCCCTTATGCCAAGAGTATTCAGCTGCGACAGAAACGGTGAACTCATTCTTTTTTAGAAGTAGTTCTTGTCGAATGACATTAGATGTTCCCGTGTGGCAGCCTGCTAACCACATTGAATGTAAGTGGCAACTTTTATTCAATATAGTTAGCAGGCTGGTAATGAGTACAAATGATGTTAAACAAATGATGTTAAACCTTCTCGTGTGACAGGGGTATTATATTGCAAAATATACATAAGGTTATGATACTTATAGATGAGGCAATGGTGCTGGATGGTGTTGGGCAGTACCTACCTGCTAATGGATCAGAAGTGGTGCTCAAACGACCATAATCCTCTGGTCGACATTGGGTGTAATTGACAAAGTCTGTTCCATTTATCAGAGCCATTGCTTCAGCAGGATGCTTCACCATAGCCACAATGGCCACACTTAAGCTCACTCTGAGCGTGTAGACGTTCACGAGGGCAAAGAAGCCCAAGAGGACAAAAACATGTCTTGCAGGAATTGACAGCCATCCTATTGGGAGGAAAAAAACAAGTGGTGATAACAGAAAGCACCAACTTTACATAATTGAATCTAAATGTGCTCTGAAATATGAGTTGAAGTAAATAGCTTTGTCGCTTGGAGTATCTCTCGAAGTTTTAATCAAGTTTGCAACCAGGCAAGCAATTGTGTCAAAATTTTTAGCTTCAAGCTGTCACCTAGGCTGGGGTGCTTGTCGCCCTACCCCGACCAAATCGCCGCACCTATTTGCTGATCAAAGTTTTTTCTCTCTCTCTCTCTCTCTCAAGGCTCAGAAGCACATGTGCTTCTGAGCATTTGTATGTATACAGCAGCGAACACCACTATGGTAGTCAAAGAAGCACTGACATGAAATTCTCAATGTGTTTTTATTTTGTTGCTCTAGTAAATGTCCACAACCTAGAAAACTTTTAAAAACAGCTGCACGCCTGAGAGCACGCCCCTAAACAATATACTACGAGCCTCGTGATTTCAACATCAAAGAGGCTGATCCCTTGTGACATCATAGTACAACAGTTCATTGTGCAGCTGTTTCCTACAGCTGCCCCATTAAAATGCTGTTAAAAGAAGCAGGTGCTCCACATTCATTACTAATTTCTTTTTGTAGACAGCATTATCCTACCTAGCTTTATTTGTAAAACAACGTCAGCAAATTTTGCTCCATGTCACACCACAATGATGCTGATGACATCGGGATGGCTGCCCTTCTGAGATGGTATCGAAGTATTAAAATATTTTTTCTGCTAATCTGTGTTTTTTTGTTTATCATTTGTTTAACAAACAAGGAGCGCACAGCTTTGAGAATACAAGCCAGTTCTCTGACAAGCACATAAGTTTTGTAGTGCTACATGCAACAGAATGCACTGGGTGACAGCTATTGTGTTTCATGAATGCAAGTGCCCTATATATAAATTTTCCTAGGCTTTCGAGAGCATTAGTCTACTTGAAATGTTAACCAAATAATATACAGTATACGTGCTTCCAAACTAATGGGTTAAACACAACTGACACAGAGATATCAGATCTTTGCTTGAAGCATCGCTATTCCAGTGTAACAACTTTTTGCTCACAAAGTTTTCAAATTATCAGCATGTCAGAATGTCTGAACTCAAGACTCCTTTTTTGACGAGGTGACAGGAAGCTTCAATTCACAACAGCCTCGTTGCGCAGCAATGAGTTCTACACTTATGCTTTAATATAAGTTCTACACTTTTTCTTCTTTTCTTTTTAATAGCACGCTGAACAATTCATGCGATGCAGGAGAGTAACCAAAGCTTACCTTTTGTTGCAATCTAGGATGTTTATGCTCTAAATAGTCTGAAAATGAGGTCTTAAATAACCAAGTCCTTGAATATGGAGTTTTTCATGCATGCAATTCCTCTGTAATCAAGTCCCAATGTAATATGGCTCTGTTTCCCTGTGCTCTAGATTACATGACTGGCACATGCATGGCCAATGGCTAAATTTCATTTCAAGGATACATACTCCAACCTAGCCAACGTGGAGATTGCTTGTGCCCGTGTAGAAGTGCTGCTTCCTGTATAGCTACCTGAAATTTTGTTCCAGTGCATAAAATCAGCTGCTAATTAAATATGAAATTTATAGGTGCAACTGGGTTCAGGTGTTGTACACTATTACTGCATATTTCAGAGGTTGTTGTTGTTATGTGGGGTTTAACGTCCCAAAACCAGTTCTGATTATGAGAGACGCCGTAGTGGAGGGCTCCGGAAATTTCGACCACCTGGGGTTCTTTAACGTGCACTGACATCGCACAGCACACGGGCCTCAACATTTTGCCTCCATCGAAATACAGCCGCCGCGGCCGGGATTCGATCCCGCGACCCTCGGATCAGCAGCCGAGTACCTTAGCCACTAGACCACCGTGGCGGGGCAAGCATATTTCAGATACACAAGACCTAGACAAATGTTGCTGGCAAGCAACTTATGCATTGCACTGAAGCTTGATACAACAACACTAAGAACACTGTCAACATGAATTGCACAGTCATGTTTCCACCAGTAACACCCGTGTACGCACTATGCAGACGTGACAAACTGTGTACAGTGATGAATTAGTTGGATGATGACGTTCCGTTATGTTTCATTTGTAGCTCTTGTTAAGTTAACAGACTGTTGGCATGAAAAGAAAAGATGGACACTGCATAGATGGTGACATATGTCCAGCTTGGTCGAAATTTCCGGAGACCTCCACTACGGCGTCTCTCATAATCAGAACTGGTTTTGGGACGTTAAACCCCACAAAACAACAACAACATATGTCCAGCTGAAATATTCATGAAACGTTAGCAATATCAGTGGGATGAGGTTTATATCACTTGCACTTTTAATGTTGTTTGGGGCCATTTAGTTGACAATAGCATGGGTGCAATGTTAAGATCATATTTTTGATGAATCACGGAATTTTTCACCATCATAATCATGAGGTTGTCTGCTACATACAGCACAGTTAAGGTCTCTCCCATGATTTGTACTGTCCGATGCAAAAAATTTACCGTCCCCTGAACAGATTCCATTCCCCCCCCCCCCCCCCTACTCCCGGAAATTTTCAAATTACATCACCCCACCTCTGCTGTCTTCAGCCATGCTTCCCATTCCTTATAAACCATTCCATTGATGTCATCGACCATCAGTTATCAATTGTTATCATGTGACCTACACAGCTCCACGTTTTACCTCTTAATGTCATCTAGGACGCTGTATTGGCTACCTCCACTTGTTCTCTCATTCACTCTGCTGTATTCCTATTTCTTCATGTTACACTTATCGTTCTTTTCTCCATCACTTGCTGCATGGTTTCTAACTTCTCAAGATTGTTATTGTTCCTTCCCCATATGTTAGTACTAAAAAATTTCAATGGTTGTACACCTTCTGTTTTAGGCACTATGGTTGCTGGTCATGAGCTCAGGATGTCTACCATCTTCAGTGATTTTCTTTTACCAAGTAGGCTCCTCTGCTAGTAAATGGCATGGCTGTATGTACCCTAGTACAATTTCTCAGATTTGGTTGCAAAATGTGAACCCCTGTTCTTTCACCAGGGCCACTGAATATTATCTGTCTTCTACAAATTCATCTTCAACCACGAACCATGCTTTAACACTCTCTCAGTTTAATCTTCAATCACATTTGCAATTTGTCACCATCATAGCTATCCCAGCTGCGGTGGCTGCCTTTCAATGGAGGCAAAATGTTGAGGCCCGTGTAATGTGCGGTGTCAGTGCACGGGTGGTCAATCAGTGCACGGGTCCCCATGTGGTCAAAATTTCCCGAGCCCTCCACTACGGCATCTCTAATGATCATAGCTGGTTTTGGGACGTAAAACCCCACAAATCAATCAAATCACCACCATCGCTGAACAGCACAATGTCTTATGCAAACTGCAAGTTGCTGACATATCGTCCACAACTCTTTATCCCTGTCCTTTCCCAATATAGGAACAGATCGTTAAAAATGATGTAGAACAGAGAATGTCGCTGGAGCCAAAGTTTTGACAAGTGGACTTGTCTGAGTAGTCATCTAAGTATTCCTAAACATGTAGTGAATAACAATGGAGAGATTGTATCTGCTTGCCTTACCCTTTCCTCAAATGCGATCTTTGTGCTTTTCCTGAGGAGGTGTAGTGTAGAACTGGAATCTTTATAGATCTGTTTGTAGCCGACATCTTTGAGAATTCTTATCATCTTTGTAGATGTTGGTTACAGTATTCACACGTTTTAAGTACTCCTCGACAGCATCATGCCTCCAAAACTGTTGGTACCTCTGCCAAGTCAAACGTCTCTCCATAGTCTATGACCATCACATAAAGAGATTTGTAATATTCAGCAGAATCCTCAATTATTTTACTGATATCATGGCTGTGACCTATCATAGAGTATGCTTTTCCTGAAGCCAGTAAGCTCTCTAAATTGATTAGTCAAGTATTCCTCTTATCCTCTTTGAGATACCTGCATGAATATTTTGTATAATGATGTGGAGTGATCTATCTGTAGACATTGAAGTCCTCCGCGTTTCTCTTCTGGCATTAATACAATACTGATGCTTTTCCCAACACACTGGTACATTTCAAGCTTTAAAGAATCGTGTGTAATGTGGTGCAAGCTTCTTACGTATAAAATATCCTACAGCTTCGATAAAATTGAGTGTGCCCGTCTGTGTTCTCAAGCATTGTATCTGTTTTTAAAAGCAACCCTATATTCCTCTGATTTTACACTATGTGCTACCCTGTTATTTAGTTACTAAGTTTGTTCTTGTTCATTTACAGGTTGAGTGCGACCCTCGCCCTCACAAACACAATCACAGCATTTTACCTCGGCCGCTGCTTCTATGTCGTGTATTTTGATTGGAATTACTATTCCATTTTTTGTTTCTCTATTAAGGCTTTCCCATATACATTTCTTTGATTTGATTGATTGATTTCTGCGGTTTTCCGTTGTAATGGAGGGCTCCACAAAATTTCTACCACCTACGGTTCTTTAATGTGCACTGACGTCACCACAGTACATGATTCCACGTTTCACATCCATCAAAATGCAGCCGTCGCAACTGGGATTTGTTACCATGACCTTCAGGTCAGCATTCAAATGCCATAGCCACTAGACCACCGTGGCAGGGCATGTGTGCTTCGTATTTCTGTGCTTTCTTGAAAAAGTTGTTCATTAAACAAAGCAAATTTTTTTCATGTGAATTCCACTAACATGTTTTTCCTAGAGTAAATGCCACAGTTACTTACACTCATTACAACCCTCCTCCTACATTCAAGGGACACTAATGTGAAACAGTATATCAATTTATACTAGCAGATCATTCTTTAAGAATTAGTGCTGTAGCTCATTTCACTATCATGAGTTGAATATTAGAAGAGAACATGAAGGCCAAAGTTCAATTTCCTAAATTTCACACCGGAACCTCAGCACCTCAATGCAAGTACGACGTCAAGGATTTCAAAGTGATATTTCGTATTTTGGACATATAGCTGCAAAGGAATTTCATTAAACTCGCTACAAAATTTTCTGACCACAATGCAATTCATTTCTGCAGGTTAATAAGTATGTGGGCCTTAGCTGGCGCCTTCAAAATCTATGACGTCACGCAGAGTTAGTGTGGGAACTTCAAGGTGGCGTCGCCCACATGTATTATCTCTCTGCATGTTTCTTCAGTTACCGATCGCTTTCTCGCAGCAAGGGTGGTGCTTTTGGTATTGTGAAACGGTAACTTACTGATAAGTGAAAAGTCGTTTTGCTCTTGCAGTGTCCCTTTCACACTGAAGTCACCCGCATGACTACAATGTACTGGGTTCGTACTACTCTTCGCACTGAAAACCTCTTGAGCAAAGCTACTCTAGCAAAACCACTTAATTAAATGGTATTAAGCGGCTCACGACGTTTGAGAACTGGAAAAGGCATATGTGCCCTCCGTCATGGAGGGCTTCCTGAGCATAGGGTTTCTAAACCACACGTATACAATGTGAATAATGTTCATGAATTCTACAGAATCAATGAAAGGGCATGGCTGTGACCAGTATAAACTTACCAAGAATGCGTGTTCATGAATTCTACAGAATCAATGAAAGGGCATGTGCTGTGACCAGTATAAACTTACCAAGAATGCGTTGCAGTCGCCCGTGAGTTGGTTCGCTGCTGCATTCTTCCATTTTCCACTTGACAGTCCGAAATTTTTTAAATAGTTTTTTTTTTTTTGAGAACCGGCCGTTCTGAAACACTGTAGTATATACGTACGTACGCCTTGACTTCGCTGAGCGCTGGGTCAAATGAAGTATAAGTCACATTTCATTTTAAACTGAACACACACAAAGGGCGCAAAGCTGTGTAGCCGAATGCAGCCGCAACAGCTGCCGTCCTACAAAATTGAAGTAACAACAGGTTTCAAAAACAAACTGCCACATTTGACGGAGCGCAGCGCACTCGCCAGAGCTCATGATTTCGCTTTGCGGGTCACCCATCCTGTGTTAAATGTTGCCACAGCTGCTTGGGCTCGCTGTCCTTGACTTGTTCACAATTCCTCGGCGCATCGGGCTCCATAAGCAACGTGCATTTCTGCCACTTTCGCAGAGGCGCGAACGTAATCAAATGCACCGAACGTGTCGTGGTCGGCAAGTGGGCAAAACGTAAGCTAAAGCATGTTTCCCAAGTGCCCGAGCACGAAAAGAGGCGAGCCGCGAGCGAAACAGGCGAAACCCGCGGGAAGTGTGCGTGCGCGCACACATACACGCACACGTGCACCGGGTATGATGTAACCATCACGTGGGACCCCAGCCAGTTCCGCAGGTTCCGCCGCTCTCTGTGTGTTTTGTTTGTCGGTGGTGTGGAGCCGTGTGTGAGCACTATGCTTAAATAACCTTCTCCACTGCAGTTACTTCGTTGTTGTGTTTTTCCCGGGTTTCTAATGACAGTGGGCTAAAACGATGCATTACGATGTGCGCTGTAACGCGCAGTACACGCAGCCGGCACTTATCGCATTTCGTTGCCAATGGAACGTAGATAATCCCCGGTCGCACCCTTCCTGTTGCAGCTACGCATGATTCCTTGGACGCGCCGATCAGAGAATTTGGAAGTCGCGTTAGCACAGTGAAGCGAAGGAACAGCCTAGCGCTAAACTCCTGGCAATGGCTGAAGCAAGCCAAGGAATACGAGTGCGCTTGGAGCACTTCGTCGTCGCTGCCGGCGTGGCTCTCACCGCTCTTCGAATCTGCATGCTCGCACAGTCTTTGACTGTGGTGGCCGTTCTAGTAATCCTGCTCCTACTACTGCGCTGGCAACAGTCGGAACAGCCGGACTTCAACCAGAGGCCGCACGCCGACAGCGGACTGTGGCTGAGTCTTCTCCTGCCTTTTGCGTTGCTCACTGGCGGCAACAGCTACGAGCACGGAGATGTTTACACTATCGCCGAAGTGGTCTGCAGCCAGGCGCTTGTACTGTCTCTCGCCGTCGTCTTTAGGATCACAAACATTTTAATCTACGTCCTTTCGTCTATATGGACTACGACATTGCTCCTTACGACCACTGGGGTTTCCTTCCTCTGGAGTGCCGCGGCTGCGGCGACAACAGCAGCGACCTTCAGTTATCTTGTATCGTCGTTACCGGCCTACTCGCCCAAGTCGTTTACTCAAGGCGAGCTGCTGCTCGTTTGCCAAGGTATCACTACGTTCGTCGTCGTCGCAGGATGCAGCCTGGCATGCAAAGTCGTCTACGGAGACAAGTGCGACCTCAAGTGTTCTGCATCAGCCGGATTCCTTCAAGCAGGACTCTTCAGTCTTGCCTTGTTTGTGGCGGCGGTGACCCAAATACAAGGACTGCGAAAACCGACAGGGTTTTACGCAGGTCTTTTAAGCGCGGCAATTTTGCTCGTCTATCCACTTTGCTGTGTCATGGTCAATGCGGAACCCGTAAGCTGGCTTGCGTACCACTGCTTCAGTAGCTACACAAGACTTTGTCTTATGGTTTCCTGGGCTATCTTGTTACTGATGGCTGGACTGTTCGTGTACTGGTACACTGCAAACTACAGTGAAGGTTCCACAGTGGTGCGAAAAGTGTTCCACGCAGCAATTGTGTCAGTGTTTTTACCCGGGGTTATATTAGACCCAGACCTTATGTACCTTGCTTGTGGAGCCATTCTCGGGGTGTTCGTGCTCCTCGAGGTATTTCGGACGTTGTCAATTCCACCTCTAGGGCCGTGCATACAGAGTGCGTTTGCAATGTTTGTAGATGAGAAGGATGCCGGTGCATTCATCCTGACACCCGCTTACCTGTTCATTGGGTGTGCTGCGTCTCTCCTGCTTTTCCCGGGACAGTTTGGGGGTCTTGACAAGATGCCAATTTTACTTTGCGGTACGGTGGTTCTCGGCATAGGGGATACTGCAGCATCAGTTGTTGGGTCGAAGCTTGGAAAACACCAGTGGCCTGGCACATCCAAGACTGTGGAGGGGACAGTTGCTGCAATTGTTGCGCAGTTTGGTTTCTACTTCCCGTTGCTGTATGTGGCTTTGCCAACTGTGTGGCACCTAAACACACTACTATTAATTGTGGTTCTCTGCCTCGACTCATACCTTGAAGCATTCACTACTCAAGTGGACAATTTAGCGCTCCAATTTTTGTGTACCCTATGATGACAGCCTTATATGCACTGCAGTGACTTTTAAATGGCTGTCCAGCAGGGTTACTGTCTTCCCAATAATAAAAATATGCGAGGCCGTTTCGTAATAAAATGGTACGAACTACTGTGTCCTTTATTTACAAAATCACTTCATGGTTTTCGCCACTAGTACCCCTAGCATCATTCCGAGGGGTAAAAAAGAAAAGACACTGCCACGTGACTACACAATGCAATCAAACAGCTCTGACAGAACACTGTTAAACTGACTAGTGTCTGTTGTGCCAGACAGCTCCGAAACATAGCGATCTAGTTCCAGATTAACATCAGCTGAAGCTGCTTCAGTTGTCTGCCTAAGCAGTGCTGTTGCATTTCTCCGTCTACGCTTTGGTGCTATCACAGATGGCTTCTTGTCCCCGTTGTAAGGTGGACGTGTTGCAAGTACAGGGTGATACCCAGGAAACCCACTACCACTCTCCTCCATTGGGAAGAGACAGTTCTTGATCAGTTGTACATATTCCTCGGCAGATTTGCAACTGCTGATTGACTTCCAAACAGAGCTCCCAGTCTTGCAAGTTGAGTTTGAGCTAGCTGCATCACTGGAAGTGCCAGATGAGTTGATTTGGCTTGGTTTTGAGCTTACAGAGCCGAACTCGCTGGATGTGGGGCTGAGAACAGGTTGCAGGATGTCTGGAACTACCTGCTCAGTCTGGATGTCGCCTTTCCTTTTTCTGCTCAAAGCCTGTTTTACACCTCTTTGTGTTAATGTCTGCTGAGACTTAGGTGGCTGCTTTGCTTTATTTGCAGAGGCTGTGCCTCTCTGCCTCGACCTTAAATTTCTCTTGGAATCTTTTGGTGTGCCTCCACTGGCACAAGCGGTGCCTCCTTTAGCGACAGGTACCGCCAGGGCATTGTTGATAAGGGCCAACTTATCCAATACTGCAGAACCAGTACGACTGGTCTTTTGTTCCAATGGCAGACTTTTCTTATCTTCTGAAGATTTTTCTTTATCTTCTGTCGCCTTAGTTTTACGCAATTTACTTGCGCCTGCACCATCAGCACAGGCAGGCGGCACCTGCCGTTTCATCCTTGTGTTCCTAGTACGCCTTCGTGTGCCCTTCAAATTAACAGCTGCAGTCTCTGTATTGCCCTCGTAGACTATATTGGATGGGAGCTTGATCACAATGTTCTGCACACCTTTCTGTATGCCCGAAACTGAAAAGACAACAGCCTGACCCTGAATCTTGGTGTCACTCATTTTCTCTGACTTGCTACCCGATTTGATTACCTCTGAAACGACCGTGATGCCCTCTCGCGCTTCAGCACCACAAGGCTTGGAGCTCAAAGTGCTTGTTGATGGTTGTAACAATGCAACTGAGACGCACTGCTGCAGATTGCCTGAGCCGTCACATGCCTGAGTGGCCAGTTTGGCAGTAGTGTTGAAAGTTTCACTTGGCAAGGGAGTCTTCATTTCGTCGAAACTTCCAATAGGAGGCTGAGGTGAAACAAGAGAGGTTAGTGAAAGGTGTCCAGCTTCGCCCCCTGCATTGCCCTTCAGCATGACGTAGCGTAGTACATTGAGGCCACTGGACTGCAAAGGCAGTTCCTGTGTTACTGAGGTATCTGTACATAAATTATCAGTCCTTAAGGCATGTAGCATGATGTTGCGGTGGCCATAAGCTTTCATATTACACATGCTCTCTGCAATGTGTAGTGATGCTGACAGGGGATCGTCTACAGGACCTAGTGCACTGACCCTGGTTTCGCTAGGCAAACCAGAGGGTTTAGTGACATCATTCGGTGCTGGAGAGGGTTCGCAGTGGTCTATTACTTTCCTTGTAGTACCTCCGTGTGCCTCTTCTGAAGGCTCTAGTAGCCCCAATGAATAGGTTTTGTTTGCTCCAACTACTCTTTCAGGTGAGCTCTGCCAATTACTGGCAGTGTTTGACAAATAGTTTTCACCATGCATGTGCACACCTTCAGTATCGGCTTGTTCATTAGGCAAGGATTCCAACAGTGATGTATATTCAGTTGATGCTGGTGTGATATCTGCCAAGTTTTCCTGTATAGTGCTGCTTCCCTTCAATGAAGATCCTGTCAGCTCTGTAGAGAGTGCTGCATTCATGGGTCCAGGACAGACTGCTAAGCTTCCCTCACCTTTGCCTTCCAAGCTAGGCAGTCCACAAGGGACGTATGGTAAAGCATCAGGGTTGAGGTGGCTACCAATATTTTCGGTGCTCCTCCACAATTCTTTCGAAGACAAAGGCAGCTCCACTGGCATAGTCCCATCAATAACAATAGAGATTTCTGATGAGCTCTCCTCACTGTTGCTTGGGACGCAAGGTAACATGCCAACAGCAGGTGAAGCAGGATGTTTGCTTGATGCAACAACAGCTTCAGTGCGCTCCCCTTCCTTTGAAATTCTAGTCTGCTCAGTCAAGGCTTCATTCAATGCCATCAAGTTTCCTGGTGAGCTTGTCTCACCTTTGCTTTGCGAGTTGATAAGTTCGCTACTAGTGTTTTGTAAGCTGAGTGGTTTAAGGCAATGCACAGGAATTTCAGTGTTTTGCTTCTCTTTTGTTGAAGGCCTGAATAGCACCACTGAGGGGACCTCCTTCACAACCTTCAGCTGTTCTGGTAAGTCTGCTTCACTTCCACTCTGCAAGCTATTCGGGGAACATGACAGACGTGGACAAACACAGTTGTTGAGGTCACCTTCCGAGTTGCCACATATCTGTAAAGGCTCGGGTTGTTCTGTTGATGAAATTTCAATTTCACTAGCTGTTGTCAAGTTTTCTAATACACTTCTTTCACTCCTGTTTGGTGAGCTGAACAAGGAACATGACACAAGAGGCGGAATAGGGTCGGTGATGAAATATTCCGCATCCCCGCATTCCTGTGAAGGCTCTAGTGGCTCTGTCGATGACATTTTGGCTTCATTAGGCATTTCGAAGTTGTCTATTATGCTTTCTATTATGCGTCTGTTATGTAAGCCAAGCGTGGAGCATGAGAGGTGAGAAGAAATATGGTTGGTGATGACATTTTCTGTGTCCGCATATTCTGGCAAAGGCTCAGGTGGTTCTGTCGTTGAAACTTCAATTTCGATACCTGTTGTGAAATTTTCTGTTAAGCTTGCTTCACTACTGTTAGGTACAATGGGAACCGTCGGTGACTGAGTCCTTCGAAAAAGTGAGGTTGTGCCAATCTACATTCACAGTGGCCCTCTGTGCTTCCTTATGGCAGCTTTCTTGTACGATATCACTTCCGTCAGGCTGACTAGGCAGGTCAGTGGTAACCCCTACAACTATAGGATCATGATTAGTTGCAACCACAGTGTTAACCTGCAAGTGCTGCAGAGGTATGGGCAGCTTTGGTATTTCATCAGCTCTCTCGTAATCCTCTGGTTGGTCAATTATGCTCAAGCGTGCCCTTTTCGCCAGTGGAATTATCAGCAGCTGCACTGTTATCCAGCTGTTCTTCTGACGATGTAGACAAACTTGTGGAGGAACTTTCATTGAGTGACACCATGTCACAGACTTCGTTGAAAAATTTGTCCTCTGTATTTATTGCATCCGACACAGTCACAGAAGAGGAGGCAGAATCAGTTACACGGTTAGTTGAAACAGGTTTGACAATACTCTCTTCGTCAGTCCACTCCACAAAACCATTTTCAGTGGCACACATGCTGCCTGCACTATCAACGGCAACACAAACTGATGCTGTCGGCTTTTCCTAAATCTCTTAACGCACCTTCACCAATGGATGACACATCTGCTCCTTCCCGATGCTCATGATTAAGATGGCATTCCATAAAACCTAAAGGGCTTGCGGCTGGTGAGCTTACCACGTTTTTTGGGCCTACGTTTGCCTTTTCTGTGTTTGCATGTGGAGATGGGGATACTAACATAGTAGGCTCTTCTGTGCTCTTCAGACCATATGCCGAAGCACTTTTTATGGCTGGCATTTCTATCATCTCATGTGAATCTTCACTGAATGCACAATTTACTTCATCTGCCAGTTCCTCTGGCATCAACTCTAGCCAAGAGTTGGTATCACTTGGTGCCAACAGCATGGGAGTTGAAATATTATCAGAGAGCTCAAAAGAGGCCCCCCCTCCGATGCAGCAACAACTTTCACTTTGAGCACTGTTCCCATTCGGTTCAAAGTGCATATGTTGCTCGTTTTGTCAATGTGTCCTTCTTGCTTTACGTCTGAACAGCGATTGTCACTGGCAGACGCATGCTTATAGGGACAGGAAGGTCGTTCTGATGAAGCAACAACTTTCACTGCTACCTTCTCGGGCATCAAAGATGTGTAGAATGTACGACGTTCACATGTGCCATTCCACTTCCCTGTCTCTCCCTCTGATGACAGGCCTGCACCATGAGATATAATGGACAAATCGTCAAGTCTTGAGCCCTGGCGATGAAGTGGCAACTGTCACTGTAGCCATTACAACAGCATTTGGTATGCAGACAGCATGACAGGGCCTACAGACATGTTCGTGTCGGTTCATGCAATGTGATGTGTTAGCACTGAATGGATGAGTTCGCACACTGTCACAGACAGCAACACCGTGCACTCTTTCTTTGTCTGCAGTCGCATTAATTGCATCACGACAAGTGGAGGTAGAATTATGAGGTGTTCTGTACACATGCTCCTCTATGTCTCTGCACACATGAGAGTCAGCACACAATGACACACTGTCACGAACGTTGATCCGGAGATCCGCTGTGTCCTTACACACGTCAGAGTCTGTGTATAGCAACACACCATCACAATTGTTGCCGGTGAGCTCCTCCGTGTCCATGCACACATTAGAGTCTGCACGCAGCGGTGCATCATCACAAATGTTTATGGAGGGTTCCTCTGTGTCCATCCACACGGAGTCAGCACACAGCAACGAACTGTTACAAATGTTGTAGGTGGGCTCTCTGACCTGTCCGACTAGCACCTGTCCCACATCATCACAAGTGGAGTCACATGTTTTTGATGTCCTGTACACATGTTTTACAGAGTTAACACACACCGAGGGTTCAGTACACAGTGATGCAGTGGGTGCACTATCAGCAATACTGACAGTGGGCTCTCCAAAGGGCTCGGCAGTCACTTGTGTACTTTCACTACGAGCAGAGATGCCAGTATCTTGACACATTGTGGCCCTATGTTCCTCTGAGCACAGCTCCAATGAAGGGTTGATGTTTGATGTACTGGGTGCCTTTTCGTGTATGTCAACAGCAGTGCTTTGTAGTCGCTCAGCGGTCACATTTGCCGTGCTAGAGATGGTGACAGATGCATTATGTCTTGCAGTGAGATCCTTTGGGTCCAGCGCTGCTGTAGAATTGGAACTTGGTGGTGAATTGAGCATTTCCTTGCAACCGCAATCACATTCTTCATCGCTGAAAATCGATTCGTCGAGGACTGTGACTGGATCAGGGAAGTATTTCTGCAGTCTTGGTATGTCAGTCTTCAAGACATCCATTTGTACATCGTCATTTGCTATGTCTGAACACTGAAAAAAAAAGAAACCGAAATCAGTGCTTGAAGAACTGCACTAAGAAGGGATTGAGAGAGAGAGAGAGAGAGAGGGGAAACATGCTTCAATGAAACACTGGAGATGTTAGCCTGGCTATTTGCCTGACATGCTACTTCAGGTGCAGGGTGACTTAAGAGCACATACATCTACACACACACAAATTACATTATTTGCAAAAATTCGTTAAGGCTTGTGGCCGGCAAGAATGTCAACAGTGCTCTCGTGGTACACTGTTGAGACTATGTAAGCTTGCACACTATGTAACACACTATGTAAGCCTGCAGAAATTCTGCAGTGCACCTTTGGATACAGTGATGATAATGAAAGTCAAGAACTTCCTCACACGAAAAGATAAACTGAAATCAGCATCTTTACACAATAGCAAGAAAGTGATGTTACTATAGTGGTGAGAAATCCAGATCACTTTGTATAGATAAACTACAAACAAACATGTAAAAACATACCTGTACTTGAGCACTACATCAATAAAGATGATTAAAACTAGTTGGAATACACAGCATCTTGAACATTTGGATGTTGTGCCAATATCTGTACTGAGATCACAGCAAGAATATCTAGCAACTTAAAGAAGTCACAAAGAGAAGTAAGTCTTTTGTATTAGCACATTCCCATTTCACAAGTGAAAGAAGGATCGCTTTCGCTGTGATAACACACGTGGCAAGCCGGAAAATGCGCAAAAAGAAAACACAGTGGCAACACTGCGCTGAAGTTGCCATAACACTAACCAAATTTTTTAGATCTTGATGGCTTCTTCTAGGACTTGAATAATTTGTTGTCAATGACAATGAATGGATTGCAATGCGTTTTAAGAGAGTCAAGTGTTTAACATGACAACTTTCAGAAATCATATAGAGATAGCATGGGCTCAATACAACAAAACAGACCCTAAATATCTGTGACAACACAATAAAACACACTTTTAAGAATTCTAGCGACACCCTAACATTCAGATAGGGTTTTGGTGCAAAAGTAAAAAATGAAGCTTTCAGTTTGATTTTCTCTTTTAATAATGAATATGTCAACGAAATTAAGTACAATATAGTTCAGAGAAAATAATATATTGATATAAACTGATTCAGCATTTAATTTTACTAGCATACCTTAAAGGAGTATACATGCACCTGTATTCACACAATTGTATTTGATTTAGGATTATGCAAAACAGTAACAATTACTTTAAAAATAATTAGCTCACATTTCAACTATTTATACTATTTATAAAAGACACAACATACCAAGCCAACATTGCTACCTGTGATAATATTTAAAAATGTAGTTCTTTTCTGTTTAGGTAATACATGGTTCCTTTAATATTACAGCACCACCAGTGGCAAACATCTAACAAGTTAAGTACAGCAATTAACACTATAATGAACTAAAATCACCCAATATTGTTAACAATTAGCCCTAGGCACCCTAACGTGACCAAAGCCAAAACTGTGGCTGGCACCAATGTTTTGGCAATGCGACTTAAATTCATTTTAATGAAGGCAGTTCCCTAGTCAAATGTTAGCTCCAGTGAAGTATCTTTGCAAATTAATTCTGGCAGTGTCTGTTTATAACGCTCATAAGCAAGCACACAATAATCATTACAAAACGCAGGACAGAACCACTGTGTATTGTGCTGCGGGTATTTCCTAAGTCCTGTAAATATAATTTTGGGAGTTTTATGAAGTAAAGCCGTGATATGATTATGACGCACACCATAGGCTCCATGCAGACATAACTCGGCTGCCAATGAAGGCAGTCCTTATGGTAGCAGGAGCAGGCTTTGGCAAGGCACATTTGCTCCATGGTGATGCCACGTGCCATTTGCTTTGTGTCAGTCGTAAATATCTGCCTATGGTTCAAAGGAATGCTGGAGTCAAAGAACAATTGCTGCATTATTGACTCCCGCAACACCTAGAGCAATTCTCCAGGTACGTGATTTCACCAGTTTCCAACCAGAGGCTATGAATGGAATTATCATGAATGGTGGATCGCGCTCATTTATTGACAAAGTTTTGTGAAAAGACTACGTATTTCTCATTCTTCTGATGAATACTAACATAAGCTGTGTGTGACAATGGATGAGGGGCAGCCAACGTATAACCCATCTATATTTCCTGTGCACTACAGTGTACCAAGGGAAGATTCCTCCAACAGTCACTGTGCCTTTCCTCACAGTCAGTGCAAAACACAAGCAACAGTTAAGGGGCGATCATGCACGTACACATATGAATAAGTAAGTAGGCAACACACATGACAGGTTTATCGTGGAGTGAGGATAGAGATAGGATATTATGAAATGGTGGCAGGAGCTTATTAACTCACCTGCTTGTGTACTGTGCGTTGTCAGGGCATGTTAAAACCCCTGGTGGTCAACATTTCCAGAGCAGTCCACCACGGCCTTTCTCTTTTCTCTATCTCTTTCACTCCCTTACCCCCACGGACGCTTAGCCGTGCTCCCAACATGGGGTGCAGAAATCAGCGTCCTTTCCTTAACTGAACCACAATCATCATGAATCAAATTAGCATCCTTTCCTTAACTGAACAACAATCCATCACCTTGATTGCTTTATTTTTCCCTGTGAGTTGACGCGCACTGTCCCCGTTACAGGGGCCCTGAAACCATATTTTACTCGCTGAGTTTTGCATCGAAACTGGTTTTTTTGTATTGTTCTGAAGTAAATGCAAAATGAATTTTAGACATCGATGCAGGTAAACGCAAGTTATTGAACTTACAAATTCAAAATAAAAGCAGACGACAGATACTGGCATCCCAAGACGTGCATGCTGCTTCCAATCAAAACGCGGCTTACATCTTGCAGAACCGGAACAGTTCTACCCTCTGTGGCCTTCCTACCACAACCACCACATGGGCCCCACAGCACTTCTTGTGTCAGTTACAAGCAAAATGAAATTGTAATGCACAAATTTGTACCTTTCAGTAGCTTTAGCAAGCGTAAAAAACACGTTCTCAATTTGAAATTTCTTATATTCTATGCATCGTAAGCGTGTGTGATGCAAATTTTTATTCCTGCTGTTCACGGCCAATCAGAACCTGCAGCAAAGCCAGCATGGTGATGTCATATCCGCTCGGAGAAACTGTTGATGTACGGCGCTGCAGTCAGCGCGGAAAACGATTTCAGGTACAAATTAAAATATACTACGGTTTGACCGCGCCGCTTTCACTGGTGTTTGGGCCATCATCAAGTCCCACACCAAAGCAAAGGTACAATAAAATCAACGGGCGTAAAATGCGTTTCAGGGCTCCTTTAACCACAGCTTTCGTAGAAACTACCGAATGCGCACCTAACCAAAATTAAATGTTTTTCTTCACTCACCTCCACGTTGCTGCACATACGAGCGACATGGCTCGGTCCAATCGGGTACAGCATCACGGCATATTCCAGCCCATCGGCCCGACACCGTTCGCACCACCCGTCGAACTTAGGAAACGACATCTGAAAGCAATGACATCATTATATAGCATTAAAACAGGTCCGAGGAGCCGGCACTCGCACCCAAACAACAGAGAGCGGTCATAAAGAAATCGCTGTTCCGTCTTGCCACTCTGAAACGTTTAACTCATCATTTCTGACAAAGAGAGCACACGTCGGGCGGTGCGCTGTATTATGACACATACATCATTGTCAAGATATTTATCGCAGCTTGCCGTTTTTGAAACGAACGCGATTCCACTCATATTAAGCGAGATCGCAATTCACACACAATTTGTTGTTACACATGCACATCGCAATTAGGTGAAGCAATGTGGCAGAGTGAGGGCATGAAAGGGACAATATATCGAGCCGATCGCCAAGGAACGCTCACGGCAGCTAACTTTATTTCTCCAAACAACGCGGGAAACGCGCCGCGCCGGGCGAAAGGCCGGGCACGTGCGTTTGTACTACAACCACTACAACCAACGAAGTTAGTTTACTTACGACATGTGTTCGTCCTGGGCTACGGATCCCTAAAGTCACGCCAAACGTCAGCTCGACTGGCCGACATAACAGCTACCTTTCAGGTTGACGGGACCCATATTTGTCCGTTTTTGCAAGTCTCAGAACGCGAAAGTTGCGTTCCATCTCCGTAAACGTAAACTCAACGTCGCGGCGCGCCGGCAGCGTCGTAACCACGAGGGTGTGCGTCTAGTGGCGCTAGCGTCGCTTGCACCAAAAAGCTGTTTTCTTCATAGGGTAATGTACTAATGTGGTAGTGTAAGTGGTGCAAGTGTCCTGTGGTAGTGTGAAGTTCTGATTGAACTAAGGAGGTTTAAAATTTAAAAAATTCTGGAGTGGAGATTTCGTGCTAAAGGTGAAGCCGGCGTCCGCCATCTTACTCAGGGCATCGATTAACAGCATCCAAACAGCACAAACTAAAAAGCGTTTTCCTCACGCTTCTTAACCCCTTTAAAGCGGTCAGCTTTGCTAGACAGACACTGCTTGATGTGCCTCTTTGTGCTACGGGTGCTGGGGTGAAACATGACCATCGCGAAAATTTGTATGCAACATCTTGGCATTGATGCTCGGTCAATGGTACTTTATTGATCCAAAACAACGCGCTTTTACATTACATTTAGTCTAGAGATTACTTTAGCAGATCAAGAACGCTTGAAATGATACTGTTTCGGGACACTCTCAGAGAACACCTATATACCCGTTTTAGAGAACGGAAACTGTACCTTCCACTGTAGAACACAAATAAGAGTAGCGGCGGCGTAGTGAAGTGCATTAGGGCGAACGAAGATGGCGCTGCAAGTACTATCATCATCATCGGGGAAAGCCGCGTTTTTGCTGGTTTGCGCCCTGCTGTACCCCTTCCCTTCCCTCCCATATTTAGCCCCGCTGTAGTATTTTGCTCGCAAAACCGCGTCTCGCGTGTGTACTTTTCGTACACAGGTACTGTAGCTTATCGCCAGGTGACCAAACAGGCCTCGACTGGCAAAAACAACGTCAATCAAGTAAGGTTTGCATCGTTTATTGCGGCACCACAGCTGGTACAAACAACGTACAGTACAGTGCACACATGGGCCAACACTTTGCAGTCGCGTCCAAACAAAACACATACATACTGAGTGCACTCCAACTTGTGCATAACCATGCTAAACGCTGACAAAATATGCATGGATAGACGGAATACGATCGAACGGATGTTGCTCTCTCATTGCATTGCGCCGTCCCATTCTGTTAGCGTTGATTTTCAGACAGCGAGCGCGGGTAAATCCACGATGCAGAATCCGAAACGTACGCAACGTTGGCAGATGTCACAGTAACACCGATTTAGCTTCGCTTAGTTAACGTTACCTAAACGATCGCGGATGCACCGTCTCTGTATAAAGACAAGTGAATGAGTTACAAACAAGAAGCGTCGCGCTGTGCCGAATAGGATAGGCACGAATTCAACTATCAGCTGTGAACCCATACCGTAGGTGTGTAGGTAATGGGCGAAAAAAACATTCACTTTTGTTTCAAGCGCTAACTGCGATAAAGCGTCTATGAATGCACCAAATCTTAACACACACAATTTTCGCAGCACTTCACATTCAATAGCAAGAAAGAAACCTCGGTTATGTGTTGAACTGTTTGTTACCCAGTAAATAAATGTAATTAGAGCATAATTCAATGTAAGTTTCTTCTAAGGCCAGTCAGCTTTTATCTTTGTCATAAAATTAATCAGAAGCAGACTTGAAACGCGGGTGCAGTTTGTTATTGGCTAAGTTCATTATGAGCCAATGAAAATCACATTTTTGATGTCGCTCCCTGAACATCCCACGTCAAACCACTCTTAAAATATGGTAATGCCTTCACAAAATTGTCTGCACGAGTACACAGCACACTGTGGCAAACTGATGACACACTGAATACATCAATTCATCCAAAGCTGTCTTTTTTGCACTTTCTTAGCCGCTTGTCGATTGAACTGCCAAAGAACAAGTTGCCGAAAACAAGTGCACAATTGTGTACGCTGTCGCTAAATGGGTTATTACGGTTCAGTTATGCAGTCCGTGTAGAGCTAGAATGCTATGGCACCAATGACCGCACCAATAAGCTCAAGTGTGCTGTGAAGGCGGTATAATCGACAGCAGATATTCTACAATGCATGAACAAAATATGAATACTATAGAAAGACAGAGATGCTAGGATAATGCAGGCTGATTATAGAGGCACAATTATGGGCAGATTAGCTTCAGGAATACATTACATATCTAGGTTGATGTATGCGGCAAAGAATCGCTCAGCCATGAGCACAATGTCTGTCATGCATGGACATATCAACAGAAATTATGCACTCTCGTACAAACACACACACGCACACAAATTGAAGTGGAGGAACATTACGTGAATGTGTGACAGTGCCGGAAAAAATAAAGGTCATACTTATTGTATATGTGCTTGTTGTTGTTGGATTATTCACTTTTTAAACATGTTCTTTGAAAATAAACCGTATTCTTGCTAATTGTAGAACCTCAACATCAAAGTATCGACAATGTTGCAGTGTAGCTGCACATGTGTCGTATGCACAGTCAACAGTAAAAGGTTGCGGGATAAAAAACTTCGTAAACGCCTATATTACCGCTTAGCCTCTGATCATAGCCTCGAATTAAATGTTTCAATGGGTAGAGGTTGTTGCAATGTACAGACAAACAAATTAGAGGCTGTGTTATGAGGCTAAGCCATAATGCACTTTTGCGACTTTTGCACCCAGCAAAGTTTTGCTGTTGATTGTGGCCCCTTTAATATCTTCGATTTCCTAGGGTTTGTTTGCGGCAACATTGTGAAGTCTATTCATAGGCAGTGCAGTATGACAGTGCAAAGCACACCAAAAAAAAGAAAAGGGGTGGCATGTTAATGGGCGTCACAGCCACCTTAAGTAGGCGTGCTCAGCCACAAATTATGGATATTTCTGTGCTATATAAAAAGAAAATGAGCAAATCCCTTGAACACAATTTGGCCTATAACATAAATATCCTTTACACTCATATGCTGCAACTAGTGCTTGCAAAACTTAATATCTGTTGTTTTTTAGCTGTTTACAACTTAATAAAATGTGTTGTATATATATTCAAAGGCTAATTGAACTGGCTAGCTTGTCGAAGCCACGGCATTCTTTGTTTTTTGTAGACTGTTACAATTCAATGCATTAAGAAAAAAGAAGGTTTCGGACAAACTTTGTAAACCATATCATAAAGTATGACTAAATGCCAGAACAATGTCCATTCACTGCCCTGTTTGTTTGGCTGTAATATGGCTAATAATACCTGGAATTTTACGTGCCCAAGCTTTTTGGATTGATGTTGATAACGTGGGACACAACTAATTAGCGTAGAAACCACTCATGCATTCCCTTGTGTTGCCTGTGGTTTCTTTGTGCTAATTTGTTGTGCCTCAAATCAGTATGTATCTACTAGCCCAACTATCATCCTTAATGGTGCAATCTGGGGCCTGTTGAGACGTACTTAAACCTGTATACATGGGTGATGTTGCATTTAGCCACCATAGAAATGCAACCACCATGGCCTTGAATCAAATGCGTATTGTCAGACTTAGAAGTCTGACATGATGTAACTATTGTATAGAGCTTGTGTTAAATTTCATCATTATTGTACTGTAGATTATATAACAAAATGGACACCTAACACCTATGGACAACAACTATTGGTAACATATTTCCATGGCATGCCTACCAAGTACAAACTACAGCATCACAAAGATGAAGTTTGGGGTGACCTGCTGTAGTAGATGTTTAGTTGTTCCACTGTGCTTGCAGGCTGTGTTTTCGAGGGCAGTTAACCTGATGTTGCATGGCAGCTCTGAAAAAAGAAAAAAGGAGCAGGTTATGAAATCATCATGCATTCAGAAACAAGGTATGAAGACAAAATATTGTAGCAGTATACAAAGTGAGCGAGTAAACTGCGGCATGTTATGCATGTATGAATATATACCTTGTAAGGCTTGTGCTCTAACGTAGCATGTGCCTTGCCCATGGTGTCGAGGTGCGTCCACAAGGAATGTTGACTGCAGGTGTCAGCCAGGAGGCTGTGACAGAAAAAGAATATATCCATGATTAAAATGCCAGTTTCTATGTGACACTAAATGAAAGTAAGCCTATAAGTGAAACTGCTCTCACAAGATAAACAATAAGGCAAGAAGGAGATCCCCAGCTTTGCTGTTTACTCGAATTTCACAACGTGGAATTAGCTTTAGTTTTCGCTCTCTCTCTCAGGCACTTTTTAAATTTTTTAATGTGAATGTAGCAAACTTTATAACACACTTTGTACTAATACATGGTGAGTTATGGACGTGCGTGCGGGGGCGATAGAAGTGTATTTGAACACGTCCAGACAGCATATAAACTTCAGAAATGCATTTCTATTGACTCAGCAGCTCGCTCCTACGTGAAGCCACGTCGCTCAAGAGAACGCGGATTCCGTCGGTGGAGGGATGTGAGACGTTGAAAATTTTCGAGTTGCTGTGTGTCGCTTGACTGTCGCAAAAACAAAACCAACTGTAACAAACAAAAGCAATGGGTTTGTACTTACCGGTCCATGCACGCTGGGGCTTGAAACGAACTTCGTTGCTTTGAAGGACGAGGCGCAGGGGAAAGCGCTCTGTGGAAGCATTTCAACGTGCTTTGAACGAACAAGAACAGCAAGCCGATATCACCGACTACGAAAGCAATCGTCACTTTCACGAAATATTTACAGCAAAACGAAACACCGCGAGCTTGCGTCGCTGCCCGAACGCGTCGCAAACGGTTAACGTGACTTCTGCCGCCGCGTAGTTCGAATTTTAAAAAAAACGAGCATGTCTTAGTATCGATGTCGGTAAACTGCCGAATCAGCCGAAGCAAAAAATATTTAGTGAAAGGAGGATGGCGTAGTATCTCAAAGGTACGCTCACTAAAAGCAGCAGTTTGTTGTAAGCAAGTTTAACGTCAGGCAAAGAAAAAGTCTTCGCCTTGTTCAATATATTCTGCATCGAAATTAGGCACCGATGCGGGCGCCCCTACATAAAAGTGCAATAGGGCGAATGGCGGCCTCCATAGCTCGAGCTAAGAGAGGGGTCAGTAGATCCACTCCCCGCGGTTAAAGCTGGAACGCGCCGCGGTTGATTTTTTCGCCATCTATGGCGATTCGTAGCATATCGAGCTTTCACCCCCCTGACACTCTGGCAAGCTCTGGCAAGGAGTGGGTAGGGAGGAGCTAGAGTGGAGGAGCTTACATGACTGCTTTACATGACTGCTTTATGAAAGCAGTCATGTAGGCTCCCCAGGGCTCCCTACGATGGATGGATGGATGTATCAGGCTGTGCTGTACCCTTTATAGATGGGTGGATGGATATGAGGAGCGTCCCCTTTATAACTGGGCGGTAGCCCGGCCACCAAACTCTAGCTTTATTTCTTTTTCCATCTACAGACATTTCTTTTCCGGATCGGGCGGCGGCTCACGCCACCTAGCTGTAATGTCTCAACTTTCACTCCTGCCTTGATTTTAGCCACCAATCCGACAACCTCCTCTTGATCCTTTCTACCCTCTTAAAGGGCCACTAAACAGGCTCCTATTTTTTTTTTTTAACCCAAACCACGGTCGGTCTGGACGCGCGCGTTCGCTCAAAGAGGGAGCGAACGCGCGCGTCCAGACCGGCCGTGCCCAAACAAGCTAACTCAATCATAGAGACGCTTGCGGCGATCACATTCTGCGCATATGGCAGCGTTGCGCGCTACACAGACGCCGTATTTCAAACAAAAAAAATTCCCGCGTCTCTTTCCTGCGATTGACCAGCCGTCGATCCTTACATCCTAGGTGTCGTCATGTTCTACCGTGAACAACTTTGCGCAGTTGTAGCTCGTTGATTGGTCGAAATCAGGTCTGTTAGACCCTGTGGCCATCCCACCGGCGTGAGCCAACACCACCTAGAGCCAACACCACCTAGAAAAAAAGAAGGCCTCCGCATCACCTCCTCTACTTGACAGTTACGTCACGCAAGTCGGATCTGCGTTCCTGAAACGCGGCGCGCGTTCTGTAAAGTGGGCGGAGTCTCGACAGCGCGCCGCGCCTACCCTCTCAACGGCAGAGAAGGGTGGGGAGGCCGACCAATTAAAAAAATTACAGCATATCCACGGAGTGAATGATGATGAGTGGGCGAAGCTCGGGATGTGCATCGTAGATCGTGCCGAGTTCCGGATTAATTTAGTTAACGGGCATGCTACGAATCCTCACGGTTCAACTATGCACAACGCACAAGTGAAATCTCCCACCGGCACTTCATTGCAAGTCAAGATCCAGTGTATATATATATATATATATATATATATATATATATATATATATATATATATATATATATATATATATATATATATGGGTTTTGCCGGTGAACGCTTCTCCAACGCGAGCAGTCGGTATTTCTCAATCAAGAAACTCGCTAGGAGACGCTGCCTGCGCCAACGTTGTCTCTCGCGTTTGCCGGGGAGCGCGTGGCTCCCGGCGCTCGCGGCGAGGGCGAGCGCCAGGTGCCACGCGCTCGCCCTCGGCGCGTGCGTGCGCTCCAGCAGGCACGCGCCGGTGGCTACCTACTACTAACTACTACTACTACTACTACTACTACTACATACATCGGGGACGCACGAAATGGCTGCTAATGGGGAATGAGAGACAGAAGAATTCGGCTTTTAGTTAACGCGCACGCTGCGAATTTTTTGTTGTTCAACAACGCACAGGAGAAATCTCCCACCGGCACCACCTTGGAGGTCAAAGCGTAAGACTGGTTACGCACTATTACGACTACGACGAGGGACGAACGGGTGCCGCTTTAAGGAGCTTCGCCCCTAAAAAAGTAGGAGCCTGTTTAGTGGCCCTTTAAAGTCTATTCTGCCTTCACTATCCCTGAACCCCAGTGCTTTAAAAAATTCTGTCTCATTGCCTTGGACTACAGGGTGGAGTCCTACAGAAAAGCATCAAGTGCTCGGCCGTTTCCTCCTCCTCTCCACACGCACCACACAACGTGTCGATCCCCTCGTACCTTGCTACATACATGTTCTCGAATTCCACTTCACTAAGGCACCTAATACCATAGAAAAAAAAAAAACATTTTGCGCTTCCTGTTGTTTTGTTCATGCTGAAACTTGCGGCCCTGGCTGTTTAATGTGACACTCACAGCTTCTTTCCTTCGTTTGTTAGAAAGCAATGTGCCATGAACAGAGATTTCCCTGCTCACACACCGGGGTGGAATCAGGCGCGATGGGGGTGGAAAGGTTGGGAGGGGGGACATTAGAATCTTCCTTGTTGTTCTAAACGCATCCTCTTGATTTGTGAACATTTGTAGAGAATCCAAGATGTATGCTGTCTCAACCTTCATTAGCATTTAGGCACACCGCCTGATTTCAATGGCTGGGGAAAACCATAAGAGGTCCCAGAGACATCTTAAAGACATTAACATGTCCTGTACCATAGTTCTCAATGAAGGAATCTGGTAGGCTTCCAAGGGATATCCTTGTTGGCAAAGTCCTATGATGTAAGAATAATAATCGAAATATTTTCTGCTAATTTAGCTTAAGAAGACTGCTTGCCAGATGTATAGCTGCAGGTGTACATGTAGATGGATTCTTACAGGTTGTGAACCTGACCCAGGTAGTGACCAAGAAGCTGACTCCATCTAATTACCCACATTTTGTCCTAAGTGCATTTCTGCAAGTGACTTTCTGTAACAAACTTTCAAGTTTTGAACACAACAGTGATTAGATTATCGATGTGTTACTTCAGTTTTCACAAACACTCCTATGGCTGGCTTACGGTGATATGGTGACCACAAAAGTAAAAGTTTGTGACGAGGCTGTACCAGTGTGCTTTAATGTTGCAATTCTGTGACTCGCAGCTTGCATGTACAAGATTGGCGTTTACGTCCAGAAGGGCACACGACCATCATTTCAACCAATTTATGGTCCACTAAGTGCTATTACCGGCACTAAGCAGGAAAAAAATGGCTGCTATAGTACCAGCACTAAACGAGAAAAAAATTATTTGCAATGAACAATGGTGGTGACATGCACTCTTAGAACATGCATGTGCACTTTCAAATAAGAGCTGAACCAAATGTCCATATACTTGTGTGTCGCCATCCAAAGCTTTCCATCAATATTGGATGCATGCTCGAACATTAAAATAATTTGGATCAGTTACGATGACCGTGGAGCATGTTTGGTCTACCAACCCTGCTGGCAGGTTTGATCTTGCGTGCACATTGGCATCTCATGTGATTACTATGATTTGCAAGTCACACTCACAAAATGCAATAAACATGGTTGCGTACATTACAGTAGGTGAATGCAGCAGAATGCAGACTGGAATGTAGCAATGCTCCACAACTCTTGCCACTAGTCTCATAAGTGGACATTTGAACAATTAGAAGCATCACTAGATGTAAAGGAGCAGCTTGGAATTGCAAGTCAGAAATTTAACACTTCAGCACAATTTCCATAGCTGTACCAATATACCAACTCTGTCAAGTTCATGGGACATGGTAGTGCTACCATCGTTCATTATGTGCCAAGCATTGACGCCAAGAAGTAGCAATGCCTATATTATATTGTCCATCGTACACCTTTCAAACACACACACACACACACACACGCAAAGCTTAGCACAAACTGTCCAAACTACAAATATGTTTATTTACACATTTACACGTCATGGTTACATGATACAGCTCAATGATGAATTCATGTGAAGAATCAAGTGACAGGAAATGTGCTTCGTAAGACAGGTTGAAAGGATGCATGTAATTCTTTTATGCTATAGCAAAATCAAGAAAGCATGACTGAAGAAATGTAAATGGGGTAGGTTAAGCCATTAAAGTGGGTATACACAATGCCATGCGATGCCTCTCAACGTCTGCATCCCCGCACAAAAAAGACAGTGTTGTAAAATTTGATCGACACAGCGAACCTGCTTTTCACACCATGGACACACACCGCAATACAACTTGTTTATAACAATGGCCTCAAATTATCTACAAGCGCTTTGAAGGACAGCTTGGGCCATACATAGTCTGCCATGCACACAACTGTTTCTTTATACCAGACACGCAACATTCCTCCGACTCAGATGGTCCTTTTCTTGTCTACAAAAACAAAAAAGACGACACGGCAGATGCAGGGGCAGAAAGCAACTTTCGTGCACCATGACAAAGGAGAGGCACAATTACTGCAGGTGATGCTCAACCACAAATGACATTAAATCCAAGGGAGATGCTTTGTAGGAACACTGTGTACTTTGTAAGCTGTGCACAATAAGGTGATAAAATACACATGCAACTACGTAATCTAAGAAGCTGCCATTTGTTTTTGATGTGGCTTCCCTAAAAGGAGAATACCTTTTTTCTCCAGAATAAGTAAAGCACTTTCCCTAGTATGTGCTTTAAATCCTGTTTAGTCAAGAATGCCAGAGAAGAACCTTTTGCTATTGTATTGAAGAAAATATGTCAAGCGCTGTGACAAATTTTGGTAACGCTTGCTTGAAAAAAAGAGACAATAAGAAGAGAAAACTGCTTCAGAAGAATAAGAAGAAAAGTTGCCTCTGCAAAAAGAAACTGGTTGCTGTGTGTATTGTGCACATCACACACAAAGCCAATTTCTGTTTTATTTTGAAACCAAAGGCAAAGCAAGAATGAACAAAGAAAGCTCTATCAGTCAAGGCAGTATGTGATTAAGCTATACACGATAAATTAAATATGTGGCAGCAGCCAATACAGCAGTGTGTAAACGTTGTAGGGTGAACAATAATTAAAGACAACAATAGAAACTGCATATGTATGGATGGAGCTGTCTTGCCATTCAGTCCACTGTGAAGTGTGCCAAAAGAATGCTTCTGATTAGAGTTGGGCATTTATTCCATGAGAAGTTCTTGAAGAAAAGAAATGCAGAACATGTGAATATAAATTCCTGCACTCATTACGTTACTTTTGTTGAGCCTTAGAAACAGCACATGCCATATTAGGTGTCGTAAACACAGCTTGCACAGTTGCTCACCTGAAGTTACTGGAAAAGCACGTTCTTCAGTATAATACATTGCAGCTACATAATACACACTTTGCAAGGATGTCCAACTGTACAAGATGACCCAGTACTGGAGGTACTGACTGTACACAGCAGTTCACAGCACTTAACACCAGTGGAGGTCCTACATTTTTGTGCGTTACTAGGAAGTGTAATGTAATTTTTCAATTAAACTAATTTTAAAAGAAGGGAAATGAAGCACTCACATGCATTTATGTAACACAATTAAAAATCTAGGAGCCATGGATGTGACTAATAGTACAAAGCTTAAAGTGTGTATCAACCACCCTTTAACACCCTGCTCTTTTTGCACCCTCAATCAAAAAAAGACAGGATGTGAAGCATGAGATACCCTTATGCAGCAACCTTAATTACAAATTTCCTGACAGCAAAAGGCTACAGCCTGTTAAAGCTGCCCAAGCCCAGTAATACTTCCAGACTCCCAAAGTGCATTTCAACCATTGTAACCTGCAAGCACCTCTTGTGCGACTGTCTTTTGCTTGCAGTGTACAATGCCTAACCAGAAGGTCATTGTGAACAAGGCTAGAGGATATATATATATATATATATATATATATAAGGCTTAAATTGCCCATCTTAACATAAGTGCAGCATGCAGTAAATAAAGCATCCCAATTGCACATGCTTATGCTCTACATCAGACAGCCACAGGTTCAAGAGGCTTCTTTTTTTTTTTGTGTGCGTGTGCCAACAATGCATGAGCAGACCAACACAGATGTGTGACAATAACAGCGCTTTGACCCCTTAGAGTTCATCCCTTGCTGTCACAAGTTACACAACTCTGAGGACAGTCTGAGACCATTAATAATGCAGTGTTGGAAAGCACTCTCTCGGGTCAGGCCTGCTGTACGTGTCAGGAACCACTGCATCCCTGCAAGCCTTTCTAGGCCTGGAAGTCTCACTCATCGCACCAAGCATGACTAGACCCCCCAGAGTGAACACAGCCAGTCACTGCCGAACTTACGAATGCGAGTTGGCTGCATTAGTGCAGCTCACTTCAGAACTCACACATTGTACTGTTATAAGTTGGAATGCAAAGTTGACTTGGAAACCTATCTAAATGACACTGAAGAGAAACAGGGGAGCCTGGTGTACACTGAACGACAGGATGTTTCATGCCATCTGTGGTGAACAGCACAGCCCACAGTGTTCGCCCACCACGGCCATGGCTGCTCTATGGGGGAACACAGAAAGCAAAAATAAAGTGGCATTGTACGTGCAATAGTCATCCTGCTCTCGATTAAACCCCCTTTTCTCTTTCCAGTCTTTCACAAAAGTCATTTGCAGTTTCCATGCAGGCAGTCATGTGCCTCTCAAACGTTTATAAAAGTCAGAAGCGGTTTCCACGTGAGCATTCTTGTCACTGTCTCTTCGGTTTGATGTGCTAGCCAGGCGCCAGCTACTCATCTCTCCCTGAAGACATTCACTTGCGCGAGAAGACAGTCTCACAGCACAAACGAGCACAAGAGATGATGCCGGTCACTGCACGGTCAGTTGCTGGATGACCTGTGCCTGACGTGCTGCGGGTCGATCGTGGCGGATGATGACGTGCCGGCGTAGCGCATAACCATAGCAGGTGCGGTAGTCACAGTGCGGACAGCACAGGTTGCGGTCGCCATGGGATTTGTAGTGCTCCTTGAGGTGGTGCTTCATGCCAAACTCCTTGGCACAGACGGTGCAGCGGAAGCGTTCGGTGGACTGGCGGGATGAGCGCTGCCGCCGGCCAGAAGGGCGCCCGCCTGTCACTGCCTGCTGGTCTTCCCCCTGACAAAGTCCGCACTGTGACCGCTGCCGCTGGGCCTCAAGGCACTCTGGGCAGTCTGGCACGGAAGGCAGCATATCCCCGCTCCCCAAAATAGCCGCTGGGTGACTGCTGCTGCCACGTCCTCCACCACCCTCGGCGCTTGCTGCAAACAGAGAAGAAAGCAACACAGCAACATCCATCAGAGACCCACTAATATTTTTACTTTTTTTTTCTTGGTGATGATGATGCTTCTTTTTTGAATCTTCTTATTTGTATCATGTATACAGCAAAAATTGGTTGGAAAGTGGCTGAATGACCAGCTCCCATTTAGACATTTTTCAAGCAACTGTTTCATGTGTTAAACTCATTTAATTGAAGTGGCTCAGTTGTTGATTAGAAGGCATTAGTACCTTGTTGAAGGTGCGATATATCTGTAAGGTATATATAATGAATAAAGCTGATGAAAATGCACCATGTATTTATACAGAACAAAGGCCGAAGCTGAAAGAGGACACAGAAGTAACCCATGGCATGCCAGGACCACTAGTGATTTAATTGTGTGCAGCATGGATTCTGACTAGGAATTGGGGTTGCCTTGCTAAAGGGGCAACGACACCAAAATTTTGCTGCTAGGATAGCCTGTAGCATTGCTTTCTATGGACATGCGCATACCACATACCAAATCTGAACAGTGAATGTAGCTCGGAAGGTGAAGGTAACTTAAATGAATATTGAAGTCCGCATGCACAATTGAGCGATACAGTCGATCCCGGATATATCGAACTAAAGTGGGATCATGAGAGAGTTTGATATATGGATAAATAGAAATATAAAATATGCCTATTTGAAGCTCCTTTTAAAACATTTCACGTCTCATATTGGTTTCCTGAGATCGTAATAAACAGTAGCTTACTTATTTGGCCACAATATGCAAAAGAACAATGTGAAAATAATCGCATTTTATTTTGTATGAAAACAGTCAGTAAGCTTGGCTTTCATGTCCTTGTGGGCCATCAAGTCCCTCAAGCTATTCTAAACATCATTAAGGCCTTACAAATTGGCAAATCCAACACCTTCCATTGTGCCACATCAGCAGCGACTGATGGTGAATGCACTCGGAGAACAGCACAAAAAGCTGCATATACCTTCATTACTGCTCGGATCCCATCCTTGGCACCAATAATGTCAGCCACGATTTAGGCATTGGTGCGTTCAGAAACAGCTCATACACCGTCACTAGCACTAATTAAGTCATGTGCACCCGGGATCACTGATAACTCACTAAATTCATAAAGACTTACAACACCTTTCATTGTCTGCAGTGATGACGCACACTAACTCACCACGGCGAACCACAATGCGCACTTGCGGAAATGGTTAACAGTGCTTTGCTTGGCTTATTTCCAAGCATCAGTCACCCACTGTACCACTCCAAGAAAGTCAGATTAACTACCAAACAGCTTTGTCAGGAGCGAAAAGAAACGCGCAAGTTCGCAATGTGCGGGAAGGCCAAAATAAACGCATTAAAGGCCAATGATGATGATGGTGCGTTAGTCGTGGCGATGGGAGTTGTGGCTTAGTAGCAAGCAGCAACCAGTGCAAGCAGGGCCTTCGAGATTGGCACAGCAAATGATGATATCATGGAATCACAACTCTCTGAGGTTATGCTTTTGCAGACTATGCACAGTAGTGCGACAACCATTTAAATGCTCACATCGTGTTGATGCAAATTGAAGCCGCCGGTGCAAACTGCTGCCGGAGTTACATTTGCTATGTGTCCATTTCATTTGGATGTCAGCATGCAGTTCAAACCAGCTTATAACGAACTTGACAGTGCCCAAAAAGGTCGCCGTTATAGCAGAGGTTTGTTGTATATAGATGTGCCCTCCAAGATGTGCGCAAATTAGCGACCAAGCTGTTATTTCTTCACACGGTTCTAGGTAATATAAAGTGCTAGCAACCCCTTCGCTTCATGAAACGACACCCACTGCATGCTTACGAATGGACTAAACTGCCTTTGAAGCAAATCGTATCTGCTACTTCCCAAAAGAGTACATCGCTGCCGGGAGAAAATAAAAAATAAAATGTCCGAAATGCCACCTCGCCGCAATAGCTTGTTCCTTTTTCTGCTCTTTCTTTTCTACGCATCAGCCGCGCCAAGCTGAGCACACCGGGAGCTCTGTCGCTTCAGCTGGAGAGCACGGTGTTAGAAACGTTGAAAGTCATCACGATTACACATCAGAAACTGTTCAAACAGAATGTCGACGAGGCGCCATCTCTCGATAGCAGCTTATACAACCACCGATCCATTGTGCAGTACTCTCTCGCCGATTCAAATTGGGTAAAGATCGGCAGCTGCAATAGCAACGCTTCAGCGACAGTGGAAATGAACTGGCGTATGGAACATCTGGGTCACCTTGCTTGCGTTTCGATACGTAGGCAGCTATTCTCAGTAGAATTATGTGTCTATTCGCACCTGAAGCGTATTTTTTTTTTTTTCAGATGAAACAAGCCCAAAATATGACTGCACGCAAGCATCGAGTATGAAACAAGTCACGTTCCCGGCGTTGGCAATAGTCTCCCATCTGATCCATTAAATGCGGAATTACCAGAACATCACCACTGCAAAATGGCAGCAGGTAATCTTCGAAGGGAGTTCACGTGGGATCGTTTCAAGCTTGCGTGTGGCCTGTGTGCACCGTATCCATTCCGAACTAAGTACAAATGGTAGAGCACCTCTTTTATTATCAAGCTACTGTCCAAAGAAAAGTTTTTTTGCACATTGTAGATAGCTGCATTGCGTCTTTACATGCCCGAAGCCTGTGACGTGCACATCTTTTATTATCAAGCTAATGCTTGAAGAGGAGTTTTTTTGCACTTTCCAGACAGCTGAGTTGCGTCATTGCGTGCCCAAAGCCAGTGACATAACACAAACAGTCTACAGCTCTTACAGGCAAAAGGGGCAAACAACCGAACCACAAAGGCAGTGTCACAAAATAGTGCCTATTTTGACGAGAAACCTGGCGTCGAACTAGAGGGAAGGTGCAAAACAACAACAAGAAAAGCGGCACCCACGGAGGAGGCGCCCAAGGTCACGCCGCGTCTCCAAAAGGGGAGAATATTGTAGAATCTTTCTTATCGCGGCGAGCGCGCGCTGCGGACAGACGTAAGGAGAGAGAAGAGGCGGAGAGTACACACCAACGCTCCTCGCCCAGTGAGAGAGAGAAAGAGGTGCCACCCCAATGAAGAAAGATCTAGAATGGGCGAGAAGGTTCCCAACTTTGTGTGTGTTTTGAGTCACGTGGGCCCCGCCGAACTTTCTAGCGCGCCTTCCCAGGGCCATATAAGCAGTCGGACACGGGCCGCGAAGGGGGGGAGCAGAAGAGTAAAAAGAAGAAGCAAGAAGTCGTGCGTGACTCAGACGCCGTTCCACGAGCCAGCTGACAAGCCACCTGCAAGCTTCGAACTGAGAAGACGCCCGAGTGTCTTGGTGAATAGGACTCTTTTGTGTTTCGTTCTTTGTTGCAGTGCATGAGCTTGTTCGTGTTGGTTGGCCTTGTGTAACTTTGTAACCCATCTGTGTTTGAGTTTGTAAAAGTCGTGTTCGTGTACGTTTTGTGTAACTGCCTATTTGATAAGAATATATTTGTTTTGTTTGATCACCCTTGGCTCTGACTCGGTCTTTGAACCACTGCTGGCGTTTTGCTAGTGTGCTGAAGGGGACCAATAATCTTATTGTCCAAGCTTTCGTGGGATTATTTCCGGGGGATTAATACGTTAGTCCTTGGGATCCTTTGCGGCGATTGCAACCCGTACCTCCCAGCACGCGTTCGGCGACAGGCAGGCTTGTACTCTTTCTTAAATAAACTCTGTAATAACAAAGTTTTCAAGGTAGCAGCACTAATACCCCTGTCACAGGGAGCATGTAAACGTCATTCGCAGCAAATGACATTTACAACTAATGTCATTCTGTTTTCGCGTTCCTCGTCTACACGGTCATACAAAATGACATTCGCCAGTGACGTCGATGTTTAGCCCCCGGATACTAGGACAACGAAATGTTACAAATTGTGCCTTTTATTTGCATATTTTCTCTTTGTTAGAAACACAGTGGTAAACATCGGCAGGCTATGTGAAAATATATTGCGATACGATACGGCAGCATTAACAGGGAAGAAATCCGCACAAGTAGCCAAAGCAAGACTAGCCCAAAGCCGCTTCGATTTCTTCCGTAGCCAGCGATATCGTGGACCATGCCTCCGTTCCCGTGACCGTGATGGACGACGATCAGTGCAAACGAACATTAATTGCCCTCCAGGTATTCACTACAAAGCGCCGAAACCAGCTGAAGCAGCTCAAGCAACAAACGCGCGTTTGTAAACATGGCCGACAGCTAGGAAGCCTCGGAGTAAACTTGGAGTCTGGGAACAAGAATATAGTTGCGCAGATTGCATCAAATATTGTACTGTGCGTCAGAAAGTTATCAAACGGCCAGAAGAGAAACTGACAAGAACCGTAACGTTGTGTACATTTTGCTTTTCCTTACGAATTTTGCATCTCATTGCGAAGCCCCTGTCGTCGAGAATACGCATATAGCGACTGAATGAGTTCAGCAAACGCATTCAGTGGGCGAATGCCATTAGGTGTGAATGTCATTCGCTATGCCCGTGTAGCAGCAACAAAAATGACATTAACACATAATGACATTCGCTGCGAATGTCATTACACGTGCCGTGTGACAGGGGTATTAAATGGCTCACAATGGAGGCAAGCCACGTGCATGCCTGGAGCTCTCGTGCTTCAAAGGGCAGTTTAGATTTTTTTTTTCACTACGTATGCGCCATATATTTAATCGTGATCGCATCTGAAGTGTTCGTTGTAAAAGTATAAGGTATATCTGGACGCAGTTTTAGTGGGCGGCGTAGGAAAATCGTAAGCACACCGAAACATGGTCGTTATAACTGGGTTCGACTGTATTCAAAAAATGCCACGCGTTGCAACCTAAATGGGGCAGAAGGCAAGTTGGTGTACTCGCAAGCACTGCGTAACCAGCCAAGGCAAAGAAACGGCACACGTTTTCGACACCTTCGTGTGCAAAAATGCATCACAACATGTCAGAATGTGGTTGAAAGCTGATAAGCATTTGTAAAGAGGAATGCATTTGTGGGCAAAGTTCGACATATCAAATGCAGTGGTCCATGAGTGCTCAACATACATATGTGCACATAGGCCTTATACATTTCCAATGGATTTTCAAGGGGATTATTCAACTGTTCAATTTTCAAGGGGATTATTCAACTGTTCAATATAGCCAATAATTCAATATATCCGAGTTTGATATATCCAGGATCGACTGTATACTCCGTACCTTCCGACACAGACATTACATTAGGGCTCTTCGATTTTGCACTTCTGGCTGCCCGCGGGCAGAGCCCGCCGGCGCGCGTTCGTTTTTCTCGGGTTGCTCCGCCCACCGCGCGGCGCACTTCCGGTTGGCGTTCGTTTTTCTCTGGCGGGCTGCTATCGCCAGAACCTGCCCGGTCAAAATCGGTCTGGCAGCTTTCTGGCTGATCTCTGGCTAGCAGACGACAAAATGTGATGGTCGCGCTCGCATGCCGCCATGTTTTCAGGGACTGGCGTATTGCAGTGCGGATGCTTGAGGACGTCTCCTTCGGAGTTCTCATGGGAGTTCTGCTGTAATTACGTTTGACGTTGTGTTGCGAAGCTCGTTCCACCGTAAAAAGACAGTTCATTCACACGGTGCGGCGAACAGTTGGAGCTTTTATTTTTTATCAATGTCATGCGAACTTCCTTAGTTGAACATATGACGAACTCTCGCCTTGTGTCTCAAAGGTTGAGGACATCGTACGCACATGCAGCGGCACGCCTTCGTGTGGTCGTGCCCGTTCTTGTCTTTTTAGCATTTGTGCGGTGTTATCTCGTGCTTGTGCAGTTTGCAAAGACGATAAGTTGCAAGTACATTTCGCTTCGTCGGAAGTTCTAGGGTGCGATTTGCGTGGTTTTGCATGTGTACTGCCATGTACTCCTTGTGTGTGATCGCCTCTACAATTTTTTACGTATCTTGTGATGGTGCAGCTTTGTGGTCGTTGCGTTGTGGCCGCTCACTGCGCTCGTCTGCAGCTGTGCCCATGTGGTTGGTTGAGTATCGAACCGATGTGTTTCAACTTTCTACTAGATCTTCAGTGTTGATAGACATATGCGCGGACATGAACAATAAATGTGCCGCAGTGCTGTTTATGTGTTTTTCGTAGGTCTCTGATGGTGTGCACACGCGTGCTAGCGCATGCAAGGTGTGCAAAAATAGAGACGTAGAGAAATGCTGAATTATATTTCTCGTGGGGTGTGTGCGTGCGTGTGTGTGTGTGCTTTTCACGCTGCAGTATTTATATAATGCAGCGCGCCGGCCGAAACCAACTAGCTACATCAGTTGAGTGCTACATCAGTTGAGTGCCCCGGCCCTTAGTTCGACTGAACGTATCGACTCGTCTGCTGGCGAAGAGGCACCACCAGCTGAAACAAGTCGAATACGTGCAATACAGAACTTTATTTCTTGCACAAATGCACGTAATATGCCAATTATTTCTGTCTTGATAGTCAAGTGAAGGAAGAAAGTGAACTAATCAATGCTGGCTGGTGATGTGATCTCTCAAACTATCGCTTTCGGAAGCACGATCACGTTCGCGAGACCTCGCGTCACGGCGCTGGACATGTCGGAGAGTAGCGATTTCTCTGCTCTACAAAAGTGAGCTTGTCTTGTCCACGTTAGTGACATGGCAGCTTACCTCGCGCCGGCGGTTTTGTCCGCCGAAGGCAACGATTAATGCAACACATGTTCAGCGCCGTTTCGCGCGAGGTCTTGTGAACATACATGACCGTACAGCAAAGCACAGTCGCTTGAGAATATCGCGTCAGCTCTTCGGCAAACCTAGCCACATGTTGATATCAAGCAGGCAACACAGAAGGGACCGACTAGATTGCATGGCACAAAGTTTCAGCGTGCGCCATGTTTGTTTACATTTATGCAAGCCGGACAGGCATTCGATTTTACAATTCTTCGGGCAGCTTCGGGTTGTCTCGGGTTATCAGCACACGTGATTTCCTGTCAGAGCCGGAACCAGCTAGCTGCCCTCTGGCAGCCCGCGGGTTGCCAGAAGTGCGAAAATCGAAGAGCCACATTAGGTGACGAAAGGTGACGTCCAATTTCCGCGAGCTCACCAAGGCAGCAGAGCTCCTAGCAGTGCAGCTATCAGTGATGACATTGTAGAGGACATGCAATTCTCAAACTCACCACGACGTCATAAAGACTACTGCTCTTTTGGCACACTTGCGCTAGTAGTTCCAGCAATACCGCACAAGACTAAAAACCTATGGAAAAAAACTTTGCACAAACAGCGATGATATCGACAACGCACCAGGCATGCAGCAGGCTAAAGATAGGAGCAAGCATTGCAGCCTGTGTGGAAGTGCGTCACAGCACTTTGTGTTCACGCGGTCAAATTTGTTTACCCCGTTGCAAACGCTAAGTGGCAGTACTTGCACCTGGCGGCTTCGTATTTTTCAGAACTCTCTCAAGCCAAAGCTGAAACTGGTCAGCAATAAACACACTAAATAATTATCTGTAGTATGCTGCAGCAACTGATGTGCTGTATTATGACTAAAAGGCAGAAAAATAAAAAAAAACAGGCAAAAATTTATGTGCCAGCGGCCCCTAATGCCTATTCGCTCCACTCTGACGGTTGTATCTATGCCTGAATACCCTTTCAAGCACGGAATTCAGAAGCTGTGCACAGAGTGGATCAGCAAAATAAGAGTAGAACTCCAACAGGAAGCACATAAAAATGGTGCTCATTGGTGCCTAATGAGTTGGTATACAATACATAGCACAGCCACCCACATTAAATGGTTGTGCACTCATTAGAGAAGCGTTCTTTATCCAACATACTTGATGGAACACGATGTCACCTAGAAGGTGAAAAGTGACAATGAAAATTTTGCCAAGCACTGAACCCACAATAAAGATGAGTGAAGCAATCTCAATGCTCATAATGTGCACCTTTCTGAGCTTGTTAAAGGTGATCGTTTGCCTTAGGCTGTGCTACATATGCTATGTATGCTACATTCAGGGTTTTACTGCTCTCCCTTGGACAAACTGAAAAGTAACCCCTGCATTACTATCACGATCCTGTTATAGTAGTGTAAGCACATACCGTAAGTTGTCTGCGAGCATAGCTCATTAGGCAAAAGAGCAGTCACTCACTGGCAGCGTGTAGCAGTGGAGGTCCATCCAGCGAACCGCAGGGCTGTGCGCCTGCAGCAGCTGCGAGTCCCTGGTCACGCATGGTTGGGTATGAGGCGGCGAACATTTCGCCCAAGGGGTGGCAGGGTCCACCATCTAGAAAGCCCTTCTGGCGGCCTCCCCCAACAGACGGGTGAGACCCCTTGCTGCTGCTGCTGCTGCCCCCTCCACTTCCATGGTGACCCTGGGGAGCACCCACCATGCGCCGGCCCATCAAGCTGCTGCTTGGCTCCCCACCAAAGTAAGGACTCTTGAAGGATGAGCCAGGCTCTTCAGAATGTGGAGGGCGTGCCTGCACCACAAGAAAAAGGAATTATAGGAAAAATGCGACAGAATTATAGCCCGCATAAAAAAGCCTAGTGTCAGATAGTGTAGACACAGTGAAGCCTCAGAGAAAAATTTGACGTTTGAGGCATAACCAGAACCACAGGGAGAAAGCTGGCAATAAATGCCACATTTTACACCAAAGCTAAAGGAAACATGACCACTCCCCAGTAGCGAGGCGTGACAAAAGCATGACCTACAAGAGAAAGGGATGAAGCATCTCGAAGGCAGTGTGCCTGGACCAGCATCATAGTAACAACTACAATGGCTGCACATCATCCATTTATGTGCTGTTTGAAGGCTGTTAGTGAGAGAAGTGTCCTTACCAAGAATTATTCTGCAGTATGTACTAACCACTCGCAACAGATTCAAACTGAAATCCTGCCACCAGGCATCAAGCGAATGGGATAAGTTGGGCTGTATTAGCAAACCACACTTCCACAGTACCAAAAACGAAAGAAGGGAATGGGTCAAGGGCTCCATTTATTGGTTAGAAACAACCTAATGAACACAACAGACAATAAGGCCAAGGAAAGCATATGAAAAATTGTTGTAGTTTTTAAGTGCAGTATAGTAATACTGGAATAAGTGGAAAGTAATTAAAGTAGAAGAAGAAACACACCTGTCTACGGTAGGGACCGAACCTACACCCTTCAGATAACATTTCAGATGCCCTGCCAACAGAGCTGCGAAGGTGGTTGTCCTCCTGTCCAATGTCAGGTATCTAAGTGTGTAGAGCAGTTGTGTTTTTTTGTCTAGCTGATGTTAGCCGAACTGGGATCGGTCCTGATCATGATTGTGTACTTCTTTTATTGGCATGCAATAGACGCGTGCGCATAAATGGCCTTAAAGCCGTAAAACTGCTTGGAGAATAAATTTCTTATTCTGTAAGGACAAGTAGCACTTGTCTCTTTCTTCTGATCACCAGCACAGCGACATACTACAAGTTATCTTAAAATGGTACATTCAGGTGCATTTTTATTTTGAACACATGAAAACTGGGTACAGCCAATAGAAAAAGATTGCGGGATCCGCAACTTCATAAAGACCTATATTACCGCTTAGCCTCGCAACATAGCCTTGAAGTAAAGGTTTCAGTGGGTGGACGTTTTTTCAATGTACAGGCTGCAACATTTAATTCGAGGCTATGTTCCGAAGCTAAGCGGTAATGTAAGTTTTTACGAAGTCTTGCTGTTGACTGTACATGTAAGAACCAAAGGCGCTTCAGATTCGAGTAAATTTCATACATTGAAGTAAGTACTGTCACAATGATTTTTACTTGCACTAGGGTCTCTTCCCACGAAATTCAAAAAAGAGAAGATCGTCCCTCATTTTCTGTTTTAGTAAAGAACTATTAAATTAATAAACATAGAAATTTGAAACAATACCTCATCGCTCTATGCTCTAACTGATCCTGCTGCTGTTCCTGCTGAGTGTTCCTTTCCCTTATGAACACATCTGCAGTGGCTGAACAGCCATTTCACCTTTCGGTGCAGGTCCTGGTACAGGCAAAAAGCTGATTTGGTGCAGGGTCCAATGAATGCATACTTACCACACACCACGTGCATTTTAACTGATACTCCATGAGCGTGGTCAAGGTACAGCATTTGCATGAACCCAACGTACACCCAATTTTGACGTGTTCAAAGTAAAAATGCACCTATTGTTTTATTGTATTGTTTTAAGAAAGGAACTGTGGAATGACACTGTGTTGGCATTCAAAAGAAAGAGACAAGTATTACTTGCTCTTACAGAATAAAAAGTTTATTCTTCCATCGGTTCCTTTTCTGTTGCCGCGCATTTTCATTGCTTTGAGATCACTTACGTGATGCTTCAGTTGCACTGCTTGTTAGCGTGACAAGCTCGGCCTACAGGGAGTTGCTGGAGAAAGCCTGCAAGCTTGTCTTTCAGTTCCAGTTATTTTCCCATTTTCATTTCCAAAACTTAATTAGAGCGCAACCACACGACACATTGCGCTCTAATTAAGTTTTGGAAATTATCTACCAACTAGCCCAACAACAAGTTCTTTTAGAGTACATTCCCATTTTCGGCCCGTAGAAACTTTACCTTTTCGATGTGCAGCTGGATATCGTAGTGTTCCCTTTCTTTACATTAAACAAGTAGGACACGAGCACTTTTAATCGGGATCTGCATGTCACAATCCGTCTCCCATATAGCGATTTGGCTGACGTCAGCGGCTAACTCGATATGGATTAGTCTGGGCTATGTAGCTGTGACCACTGTTGAATGCAATCAATAAATACTATGCAGATCGGCGTTGACCATGATGAAAAGTGCCCATGTGACACCGGCATTACTCGAGGTAACAGGCCCCAGGCCTAGGGCACACGAAGCGACACCAATATCTTCAGCACGTAGAATGCCTTTCTTTTGAGATTAGCTTTATGATAACATCAGCATGCTGCCATTTGCGCTGAAATGGGAACAAATCAGCGCAAAGCAGTTGCGGTCCAGCATGAAACCAACGTGAACACTAACAAAGTGCACTCTGCTGTCACTTTGGGATGGCTGTGCCACTGCACCTGACCTCTCTAATGGGAGCATTTTTCCAACACCGGGAACGCAGTTTCAGTTTTGCACTTGACTGTTACGTGCAGGCACTTTGTGGGATCATTTTATCAGAAAAAAGGCGCATGTTAGAACCGTGCAAATATGGTATGTGATACTCCTCTATACTGTGACGCACAAAGGGCGCTAAGGCTGGGTTTGCCACCTCTGCGATATTGCGCAGAGAAGGCAACAAGCAGATCACCAAAATCATTATCGATGGTGATTACATCACTGAGATTCTACTTAGCTACAAACAGGTGGAAACTGCAGCCGCAAGCCAACACATGGCAACCAGGCACACCCAGTACAACCAGGCAGATCGATTATGAACTTCTGGGCACACTGGCTGCTACGTCGCAAGTGCAAAATGGCGTTATGCAAACCACGGGAAATGATTTCAAAAATACATGTAAAACGTAACTAGGATGCACTGACGACAGCGATAAATGTCCCACACAGGTCTATAAATTTCTTTCTCAAAAGCTCCCATCAGTTCACACTAAGCACTTTACGCCCATATCCGTAAGACCAGTAATACTGGTGGTACTACTGTAAATCATAATGTACTTATTAATTGAGATATATGCAGAAGCCAAAATGTGCTCATTATACCACTTGAAACTGTGAGCCACATGCGATTCTAGTGGCGTTGACTCTTTTACAAAGACCCGCTATCGTGTAGACATCCAGGAAAGCTTCCGATAAATTATAGTATATTATGTGATCTTCCATCGGTAAACTCCATGGTACCGCACTTGTTTCATTGAAGCCTAAATGAAGCACAAGCAAGACAGTATGGCAGCACAACGTCGTATGTCTATCCAAGAAACATGTGCAATGGACAAACCGCATGACTCCAACAGATGACAGGCCTCTGCGACCTGCACTATATTTTTTTCTTATGATGATGATTATCATACCATGGCTGTTGGTTTTGATTCGAGTTGCAGAGTGCTTGGCTGTAGTGCATACCTTGGTGCAGGCACTGCAAAATTTTCTGTGAACATGAGGTTTTGGCACAGCATGGTGCAGAGATCTGCTCTTGGCACAATTTGGCACAACAGGCGCAACTGTCCCACCAACGCATCTGCAAACCTCAGCTTGTCAAGTTGTACATGCAATATTCCATGGCCCTAATCATTCCTAACTTAACGCTTCTTATATATTTGTTGTAGATGTACAGTTAACAAAAAAGACATTGGTGCCTCTCTACCTTAAACAAGACAGCGCAAATGGCTCTAGAATACTGTCACAGTGCATGGGCGCAGCGCTGGCACATTATTAAACACAAGACCGAGTGCTCGGAACCACATGATCTGGCATCAGGAAATTTTATCTTCTGCCATCCTTGTGCTGCAGCATATACTACTCTGTAATATAAATATTGCCATCTGGTACAGCAGATGAATGATCCGAAAAAAATTACATTCTTGGACCACACATAGCAAACATACATAACATACCCTTTTTTATATTGTACAAGCTAAGTCTAATAAAAAAAGCCCAACAGTTTCTTCTTTTTAGTGATCCATTCAAGCAAAGACAGGTATACATGGTAGCAAGCACCTGTGGACTCAAGGCAAAGTGTGAAACATAATCTTACCGTCTGCAGGTGTCATGCAGCATGTGAACTTCCTGCCTCAAAACATCAAAGCTGCCAGAACCTCACTATATAAAAATTAGAAGAAGGGGTACCGAGGTGTTCAGCTTATATTAATCACAGATATAATGAAGGCTACAAACAACGGCAACCAAAGACAGCACAGGGAGCTACATAGTTTTACTATATTGAAATAATAAAGAGACTAAGAAAAGAGGTAGGAGAGAACAACTGGCTGAAGGTAGGATATGAACCACATTTTCTGCATTTCACGTAAGCCACTCTTACCAGTTGAGCTTCCAGTGCAACAAGTCGTCGTCTACAAAAGAAAGCCTACCTGTAGCAGGTTGTGGTAGCCAACAATGCGCTGCAGATGACCATACAGAGCTGTCGCATCACGCTTCTGGATGTCATGAGGCACCAGGCAGTTGCTGAGGGTGCTGGTTCCCTTCCCATGCTGCTGAGGAGTTGACTGCTGTGACTGCGGATGCGACGAAGATGGATGGTGGGCAGTCGTGTGGGACTGCAGAGCGTGCCCAGAGGTCTGCTGATGAGGAGGCGCGGGAAGCGACAGCTGCGAGGAAGGGGCCTGAGTGGAGATGGCCGGCGTTGAAACCGGTGTGGAGGACGAAGATGATGATGCATCTAGGGCCACTGGCAGTTTATCGCCAGAGCGCTTCACCAAGAGACGCGTCTTCTGCTGCTCTCGCTCACGCTCCCGGAACGCTGGGTCTCGTCGCTTGAGCCTCATTCGCCTGCGCTGTCGCTCTCGTTCCATAGCCCTTCAAGAAAGATGAAAATGCCCACTTAGCACTCTGGAATCGCACATCTTTTCACAAACCTTCAAAGCAAACAGGCAAATACAGTAGAACCTCGTTATAACGAACCCAGATATAACGAACTATCGGATATAACGAAGCAATCGCAATTCCCCTTGAAATCCCTATAGATGAAATTGATATTGGTTATAACAAACTAATGGTTATAACGAAGTAATTACTGCTCCCCCTTCAACTTTGTTATAACGAGGTTTTACTGTACACTCATCAAATACACTCAAACCTTGTTATAACAGAGTTGAAGGGAGACATAGAAATACTTCACCATATCCAGCATTTCGCTAAAACCATTATTACCCTGAAATGCAACGTTTGCCATTTGGGAATGAAAATTTTCAACATGGGAAGAAGAATACGGTCCTGTAGCCCACAGTAATGCTGTATAGAGCCACACATGCGACGAAGCTTTTCAAAGCAGTAAAACATAACCTACTCATCAGTCCTGGGCAAGTCAGCAGCTGGTGCGACAGGCTGCGTCCTGTCATAACGTGATTGTCTTTCGCTTCCAGTTAGCGTGTGGCTCGTCCATGTTACCGTGAAACTGTAGAAATGGCGATGCTCTCAAACACTCAACAGCGAAAATGCATGTATCGTGAACGAGCAGCATGTGGCGGACTAGCAAGCGCGCTGCCTTCATTGCTACAAAGCATGCGATGTGTACGCCAAACAAACGCCTTGCGCCGGCTTGGCTAATGCAGTTCCCAAGGTCGCTACATCGCCAATGCACTCTCGGAGGTCATGCCCAGCCGCAACAGTGTTCAGTAGCGTTCGCAGGCGGCCGTAACGAGAGAGGTGGATGCACTAATTATACCACACCACCGCACGCAAGCAAAGGCCCACTATCGCGTTTGTCCTTCATATCTCTGCCTGTGCAGCATGACCTACAAGACCGGTGCAATGTGATCTCGGAGGCCATGTTTGGACATTTCGCTGCTGCAAGAAAAAGTGGAGGAAAAAGAGGGGGTGGCAACTGAGGACTATAACAGGTCAGAGGAAGACAGCAGTGCATATTGGTGTGCACCACTGCTTGCATGTGGCTATGAGCGGCAATGTGCAGCAGTTTCATCAGGTCACAGGATTTTTGGATTGGCGTGCCAAACACTGCAGGAAGCAATTTTGTTGGCGCATACGTGCACTGATTTCCAGTTTTGGAGACAATTTTAGTTTGTTATATCCATTGAAAGGTCGATTTTACTTTGTTAAGACAAGGCTTCAAACCCATGTATTTCTATGGAGATTTCAAGGACCTTATTTATTTCATTGTATCCATTATTTCATTATATCCCGTTATGTTATAATGAGGTTTGTCTGTAAATGAAAAAAGAATGCCTAGGAGGCCTCAGCTATCACAAAGGTGAAAGCCAAGAACTTTAGCAGTTGAATCCAAGACCTAGTGGTTTGAACCCTGAGCCTTTGGCAGTTCAACATCACGTGGACGTAGGCAGTAAAAGTTAACATTCAATCAAGAGTGGCTCACACCCACGCATCACTGGATGCATCACTGGATCGTAGCCACACATCCAATGTGGGTTATGAGCAACACACAAACCACACTCATACCACAATGTGAGCATGAGACACGTAGTTTAGAACTCAGCTCAATTGGAGAAGTGCCACCCACCCCTGATTGTCACCATCTGGATGGGCATCTTGTGTTCTCAGTAGAGCTGTGCGAATAGCAAAATTTTGGGTGCAAAGTGAATTCGAACATTAACGTTCGAGTGAAAATTTATTCTCGTATTTTTCCAATAATGTTCAAATACTTAAAAAATAATTCCATGTTAAATCACAGAGAATGTACTGTCAAACATGGGCAAATAGCCCAACTAATACCTCGCACTAGCTTCCACAATGTAGTTTCTAGAATAAACGAGTGGTTCAGTCCTAAATACCAGTTCAACAGAGAAGTATGCAAATGCATGAGCTTCACTGCAGTACACAGGTGTTATACACCAAAGCACACTACATGCAGGAATGGGCCACATGACAGGGGACACGACACATTTTGGCCCTTAATTACGAACTCCAAGTAGCTCAGACAGTAAAATTTTGGTGAGAATTGAATTGAATAGCAAATGCTATTTGAAAAATATTCCAAAGTTCAAATATTCGTGACTTTTTCATTTTTTTTCTAACAACATATTCCCTGTACCTTATTTTCTGTATGCTATTTTTCTGTCACTGTTTTATCAGGGTTGCGTTAGCATGAGACATGCAAGGCCTTCAGCAGCAAGGATTTCTACAGCACTCCAGCAGTCTAAGTGCAACCATGAGGGCTTCCCAACTCTGACAAGACAAATGTCCTACAAACCTGAAGCTCGGGTCCTGGCGACGCAACTGCATGCGTGCCCGCTGCCGCTCCCGTTCCAGAGCGCGGAAGCTAGGGTCCTGCCGCTTGAGCTGCATCATGCTGCGCTGCCGCAGCCGCTCCATCTCCCGGTACGTCGGGTTTTGACGCATTGCCTGCAACCGCTCGCGCTGCAGCGCCTTCCTCAGCAGCGGGCTGTCGAGAGACAGGGAGACATGTTGTAAAGTTTCAGGCTCCCTTAGAAGAAAATGTAGTGGTCAATTTTTGCTGACAGTGCATTATGTAGGTGCAAGGACACATCTTTGAAATATATTACATCAGGTCGGCTGTTGCAGGAACTTCACGGCAGTGTGCCACTAATCTCTTCCTCTTGCACTTTTGCTGGCTTGTAAAGTGCATTCACAATGCAAGAATAGTGCATTTGGTACTGAACGAGGGTACCTCAACAATATAAGTGAAACCACTTTTCCTTTCAGTGTACCTTTCTAAGCATACGAACATTAGTCAATAGGTATTCAGCTTTTCTAAATGAGCGTTCCTCCACAGTTCTTGCCTGTGCATAATTAATTTTGATAAACCATTATCTTACAAAGGAACTGTTATGACCATGCTTCACAAAACAAAAGCTGTACACAAGCGTGCAACCTCGATGATATCAGGTTGCAGAAGACTACTGATAAGATCTTAAAGGGACACTAAAGTGAAAAGATGAAGAGGTTTAGAAAGATAACTTATATTTTGAGGGCTCAATTGTTGTTAATTTTGCCACATTATGTTCACTATTAAAAGAGAAAATGAATGTCAAAGTATTAGTTGCGAAATCCGAACTGGAACTTCAGCCTCGTGATGTCAGAAGACTGATTTCTTTTTCTTTTTTTTTTCGTATTTGCCAAATTCGCTCCATCAACTGTTGTGAAACTCACTGCGTTGTCTCTGGCTTCCTTAGAACACGATGTATGTCTTTCTTGCCTATAAATAGCTATGTAGGCATTAGCAGACGCCGTCAAAGATCCTTGACATCATGCATATCAATGCTGGAAGCGGCGCCACCGCCCATTTTTTTTATTTTGCACATTTGGTAGCTTACCGAGGGTCTTGTCCTCACAAGGTTGGTGTTTTCGGTATTGCGAAAAGCTACCCTACTAACGCAAGAAAAATTGTTTTTCACTTTGCTGTCCCTTTAATGATGATCGATAAGGAAAATGCAAAAGATACTGTGCCATCTATCAGTTTGGACAGTAACATAACATAACATTCACAACAAGCAACACTCAACATCAGGCGTGAATATCAAGCTCTCCTAAGGCTACAAGGTGAGATAGAGCAATGCAAGTTCAGAAGGCTCCCATCACATGGCTGCACCCATTTTTGTAGACTTCTTTCAAATTTCGTGAACCAACAGGACGAACACTAACAATGCCTTATCGACATCACTGTGCTCGTTATTCTGTGCATGGAACTGCATATTCAGCAGTCAACACCTTTTCATTGCCCGTTCAACATTCAGGCTTTCCCATACAGTTATATAAGGAAGCTTGACAGGTCAAACAAATGCAATGGTACATTAGCAGGTAAGGTGTTGCGTTATTAAGCTCAAGAACGTGGGTTCGATGCCTGGTCATGGTGGCCACGTTTTGGTGGGGTCAAATGTGAGAACACCCGTGTAGTTATATATGTGTGTACAGTAAAGAACCCTAGGTGGTCAAAATTAGTCTGGAGTTCACCACTCCAGTGTGACCTATAATTAGAGGGCAGTTTTGGCACATGAAATCCCAGAGATTATCAATCGTCCGACACATACAAATGCAAGGGCAGTAGAGTCTGTAGCTAAGTAACAAAATTTCTTCCACAAACATAATCTGCAAAGCTTCCTTTCACAATAATGTTTCCTATTTTTCTGTGATAAATAGTGTACTTTATCTTCAGTAGAGGAAAGGCAAGTGTTCTATAATGCCACTGTAATTGCTTCACTGTTGAACTGTCCAGAAAAAGACGCAGAATGGTTTAACAAAATGAAAGGGAAAATTAGCATCCACACGTTTTGTAGCACAAGGCTACAAGGAAATCCATATGGATTTCTCAGAAAAGAAAGCTTCCTAGTTGCCGAAAAATTCGTCCTGGTCCATGGTTCGAACCCGAGACCAACACCTGTCCGGGGCGCTCGCTCTGCCAATTGAGCTAACGAGGAGGCTAGCGATTGACAACGCGAGGGCGAATCCATCGACAACTCGAAGCACATGGGCGTGAATACGGGTAGATGCTAATTTTCCCTTTCATTAACATTACTCCACCTTGCGGGTTTCCGCAGAATTCATTTGCCAGAATGGTTTAACAAATCAAATATCTACCCACCACCCTGTATGTACAGATTATTGGCAATAAGTAATAAAGTGGCCATATTTCGAAGCGTCAAACAGGGGAATTACACATTATTATTATAAATAGCTACACAAATATACATTATGCACTTTTGATATGCCATCAGCAAAAATGTCCCAATGAAGTGACAAAATGCTAAGAAATTCTGTTTAGCTATATCACAGTGGTTGTAGCTATGGGTTTTTGAAGGTAACAATCCTAAAACAAATAAATGTTTACTTTTTTTTTTTTGTTGTAGTTATGGGCAGCTTTGCAGTGAAGTGTATGAAACATAGAAGCACAGTGAAGCTTAATAATGACCTAGCACATAGAATGAACATACTGGACCAATTTTAACTTATTTTGGTGTTGAAATGGACAACACAGCACAATGGAAAAGCTATTACACAAGTATCAGTGGAGAATGTTTCTGCAGGACCTGTGCTTCTCGATTTTGTGCTCTTCCACCTTGTGCTTGCAATGACTGTACATAAAATGTGGTGCACTTCACTACTCTATGATGAACACTCTTCATGCATACTGAATACATTGACCCATTTTGCTTGCTGTAAGAGTAGCAAAGTAAAATGATAGAATAGCAAACATTCAGGGTGGCTTACACCCTTGCACAACAAACCAAGAAAAGACACAAATATCATGAATGAGTTGTCTGTTGCTATGTAGAATGTATAGGCAGGCTAGTTGGCATTTAATATTTAGTATAGAGCCTGGATCACAGGATGGAGGACGGACAACAAAGTTGTGCAATATCTTCATCAGTTGCCTTCATGCAATTCCACATTCCATGCTCAGGAAAAAATTTGTCCCCACTCATTTACATTCTGCTCAGAGTAGCAGAAGATGCAACAGAGGTCGGAAAAGCTTGGTGCAAACATAGCTAAAGGCAATGAGCTCAATTGTAACAAGCCTGAGCAACATGAGTGTACAACTTTCTGCTTTCATGTCAACTTTACCTGCAAAGATTGCAGTCCCATTGCTTGGATGTAAGGTCGATATCCTTGGGCAGGTTCGATGTCTTCTCAACTACAGCGGATAGCGCGAACTGCTGCTGCTGTTGCTGCTGCTGCTGCTGTTGTTGTTGCTGCTGCTGCTGCTGTTGCTGTTGTTGCTGCTGTTGCTGTTGCTGCTGCTGCTGCGGTTGCTGCTGCTGCTGTGGCGACGCAGCATCATTGCTGAGGAACAGCTCGCGTGTCTCCAGGTTCATCATCAGCGAGCCTGTCTTGTCGCTCTCGACGGTGATCGGAGAAACATCCTCCTTCAGAATCGTCTCCACCGGCACGTAGCTCGGAAGATCACCTGAAAGTCGAAAATAATAAGGAAACGAAGGACTGGAGAGGGCGTGCGCCGGTCGGCGACGACGAGTAGCAATTAATGCGGACAAGTCGCGCGCGACCGCGATTACAGATAGCTCGAATAAGTGCAAGTGCGCGTAAATTTTAAACATTACAAATGCGTCAATCAGACCTCAACACAAACTCAACCTACGCTACACACACGGGACATCATGGATGTGCGCATTTTCGCCCAGCTGAAGGGGCTTCGACTTCGCGCTTCCAACTGAAACACCTGGGAGGTGTGCGGGGGGGTTAGAATCGCGATGAAGTTTTTCTGCAGGCACCAAGCGTTACGGCTAGAGAGCTCGAAGAGTTAGCCGACTGCTCTCAACGGCTGAGAGGCGAAAGAAAGGCTCTCGAGGGGGAAGAGACGGTAATCCCGGCTGCGAGCAGCAGCAGCAACACGGATGCACGAACTAGTCACGCGAACCTCTCTGGTCGAATGGAAGGACGCTTTCTTACCATTCAGAGGCCTGTCGCCTTCCATGCTAGCGTGGGAGATCATACACACGAATCCCTTGGAGCTGGAACGATGGAAGGATCTTCGGCGGACCTCTGATGAGCGGATTGACGGATAGAAGAGGGACGCGATTCGCTTAAACTATCGAATAACAATGCAGACAGCAACAATCACGAACACCCTCCATGGAGGCGACTTGTTGATTTTTTGTTTGTATGTGCTTGCGCCCAGTGTGCGTGCGTGCGTTGCGTGCGAAGCGAGCAGCGGCGTCTGGCGGGTTGTTTAGAGCCACTGCATTTGGTGCGTGTTTGTCAAGCTACAAATAATCTGTTCGTTCAGGCAAGAGCAGTTGATAACGGCTGTAATAGTCATGAATTTGTCTAACTGTGAATGGCGCAGAGAAGCTAGCATTAAACTAAACAACGTTGCACTTTAAAAATTACTTTCTTGCGTGATAATCCTGCTTCATGTCATGTTGACGCAAGAAAATGCTTAATTTAGGTAGTTTTGTTGGCTTTGTGAGTGCTTGATTTTATTTGTTGGCTTATTCAAGAACAAATCGCATAATTAGTGGGCCGCCTGAAATGCGACAGTGAGCGCTGAGAAAAAACGGCTTTACAAGTTTCCATGACAACCGACGACGCCGTTGAGCCGGTATTTGCTGTCATGGCGGCTCGGGTCTCGCCAGAGCCTGCGGTGATCGTGATGATCCCTCGCGTTGTGCGATCTCTGTATTTCTTACACGCCCCAGTCTGTCATTACTTTCCGCTCGCGTTAGAATCCTCGTCACTTTCGTGAGGTGATGGCATGGGAGACGTGCTGTTTGCTCCACGCTTCTCACGATCGTACGGTGAGCTGTCTTGCGATGCCTGAAAGGAATGCTCCGTGGCTCGGATGCGTGTTTCTTTAACTTTTCTGCCAGTGTTTATTTTCTTTCATTTGCGTTGATTATTGGTCCTTTATTTGCGCACAAATCACCGCTTTGTGTAGGAATTAAGTGCCGCATTCGGAGTTGGAGGAAAACGAAGTTAACTCGCATCTCGTGCTCCCCGCTGATGTTTTGCTGTGCAGGGTAGGAAGGAGCCACAGAGCGAACGACTCGCACGTCCGTGTACTTGCTCCTCTGCAGTACTACGGTATGACGCAATCAATAGTCGTACAAGGTGAGTTCGCTGTATATGTGAAAGATGTGTCGCGGAAAACTACCTAACTTGCACTGTGCTGCCAGCACCTGGGATGAACACGTCCAACGTGTCTTGACATTTTTACAGTCGGCCAGTGCGGGAATCAGATCGGCTGTCGATTCTGGGACCTGGTGCTGCGCGAACACATGCTGCTCGAAGATCGAAGTGTAAGGAGCCACTGTTGTACCTTGCGGATTTAAAAAAAGATCAAATTAACGAACTTATGCTAGCAGTGATCGAGTTTTGAAAACACGAACTAGACAAGCAAATTAGTAATAATGACGCCGCGCAGTTGCCTGACCTTTAAGAGTAAAAAAGCCAGCATTTCAACGCTTGGTGGCCTGGTTATGCTGTCACTAGATGTAATGAACCGTCTAAAAGTCACTGCTGAAATCTGTGAACTTTCATTAAACACTCACGCTCACTTTGCAGCTTTCAAGTTTAAATGCATTGTAATTGTGTTTCGCGCGCGTCCATTGCAGACCACTGACACGGCAGTATGGAATTTTTTTCGCATGGCACAGAACGGCAAAGATGAGTTGAGAGCCAGGGTAAGTTGGAATGATGCCCACCTAGCCAAACAGTGCACATCACTTCTGTCTTTCGGGATTAGCTGTGAATATAAAAGCTAATTATATTTCCTGTACACTGCCCAAATGCGTATATGCTTGCAAAAGATGCACACACAAAAGCGTACCATACAGAGGTGTGCTGTCTTACAACAGAACATAAATATCCACATTTACTTAAGTGCAGAGATATGGAAGAAACACTGATAAAGCCATCACATTTCTTCTTAATGTGATGTGCTTGAAGCACATCTCGGTCTAATGCTATACCTGCCTCTTCCTCTCACGCAATTAGTGGCATGCGTGAAGCACAGTCAAATAACTATGGAGTTGTGTTGCACGGAACTTAATCAACCACATTGCATTTTTTTTCCCTCAACAACAACAGGCGGTGATGGTAGACATGGAGGAAGGTGTGATTAATTCCATCCGGCGAACTCGTCTTGGAGGCATGCTGAGCAACCATCAGTTTGTGACCGATGTCTCTGGCTCAGGGAATAACTGGTAAGGAAGAAAATCGATGCTCACACCTGCCACTGGGTTACTGTCACAATGTGCTACTCGTTGCATGGTTCTGTTCCAGATCACAGTAACCACATTGCTATTCTGACAGGAACGTAAAAGCTCTCGTTCACATAGATTCGGGTATAGATTCGGGTTATAAAATTCTACATGGCGATAAATTCATAGCTCTCCACTGCAGCATCTCTTGTACACTCAGTGGCATGTTTAGGCAGTGAGCGTTATTATTAATATATGAATGTCATAGTCATTGCACAGCAGGAATTCACTGAAATAAGCACCTGTGTGCAAGGAAAGCTAAGAATAGTAGTGGTGCTCAGCTCTTAGAGCCCAACCTCGAAAGAACTTGAGCATTTAACACTACATTTTGTTTAAAGAAAAGAAGACTGGTCCTTTTAAGCCACAGTTGTGCTTATGCAGCAAAATAATCATTTGTCAGAATACATTGTTCTTCCCTACAGAAATACTGATTTACAAGATTTCTATTATGAACCTCTGCCCCATTTTCATTACCATTCTGATGGTTTAACAAAAAGTTAATCCACTCAAGCTCTTATAACCAAACAATATCTCACCATCATCATTCATCACTCTTTTTCTTCCCCTTTGCCCTTCCCCAGTGTAGAGTAGCAGGCCAGAGCAATTACATCTTTAGTTGAACTCTCTGCAGATCTTTCTCTTGAAATGACACTGTCAGCATTATTTTTGTGGAAATGGGAGGGGGGTGTCTGATGCTTTTTTATCAAAATGGAAACTACTGTCTTATAGAAGCATTTGCATGGACCTGCCATGGCAGCCAAATAACATTTTCATGAGTGTGAAGCACACGAGTGTGTGGGTACTTACACGTTAGTGCATGTCAAAGAACCTTAGGTGCTTAGAATAGTCTGGGGCCCTCCCACTACGGCACGCCTCATAACCATATTTTGGTCTTGACATGTAAACAAACAGTATTTGAATTGGGAGTGCAGTGCTATTTGTGTTACACCAAGTTAGAGCAGTGTTTATCGTAAGCTGGCTTTAGTACTTGCACAGTTATCACCCTTGTCTTCAATATTTCATCTTACAGGGCTGTTGGCTTTCATGAGTATGGTGCAAAGTATCGGGAAAAAATAGCAGAACACATCAGAAAGGAAGCCGAACATTGCAGTTGTCTGCAGACATTTTTCCTCCTTCACTCGCTAGGCGGTGGTAAGTTGCTTTCATGCACTCTCTTTCATAGGCATGTAATGTGCTCACACATTGAAGCACCTGCACATTATTCAATATGTAAAACATTTGCAGTTATTGTTTGCCTGTGTCACATTTATGTGAACGCCGACTGACCTCTTCGTAACATCCCTTTGTTCACTTCTTTGTAGCAGCTTGCTCCTGCAAGGGCATGGTACATTTGATGCTTGTGGCTTCCTGTTATTGTCAGATGAACCAAGCAAGCAAGGATGCCAGTTACTTTATTGAATGAATCTAATTTTTAAATATGTAATTGCTCCTCTGTAAGTGAAAAGATAGCATGAGTGCTCAAACTTATTTTTCAGTTAAACATTCATGTCATTCTATGTGATCATTTACAGTAAGTGGGTGAAAGTGTTTGCTTTGTGCTTCTGTCACTGATCAGTGACTACAACGGTTTACTTATGATAAGCATTGCTTGGAAAATGAGTTCTGTGGAACCTGCGAGGTGGAGTAATGGTTATGAAAGAAAAAATTAGCATCCACCCATCTGTAGCACAAAGCTATAAGGAAATCTGTACATATTTCTCAAAAATGAAAGCTTCTTAGTTGGCAAAAATTCATCAACTATGAAACTTTCATTTTTAAGAAATCCATATGGATTTCCTTGTAGCTTCATGCTACAAACAGGTGGGTGCTAATTTTTCCTTTCTTAGCATTGCTTCAAGAAAATTTGTGGCATCTGATGAGTATCAAACCTCTCGCAAGCTTTTTTCCTGGAATTTCATGAAGTTATGTTCTGGCTTGGCGACTTGCTTTTTTTTTTTTTTTCCCCAGGTACCGGCTCTGGTTTAGGAACCGCTGTTCTTGAAATGCTGAGTGAAGAATTTCCTAAGGTCTTTAGGTACGAAACTATGTAATGCAGTGACTGTTAGGCACTTATCAAGTGTTTCTTTTTGAAGGTTTTGGATCACACATGATGATATCAAATGTGGCAGCAACTTAGTTATATCTGAGAAAACATCTTAAATGTCTTTTATTTTAGGATGCTTATGATTTTCGTGATATCATAGTAATGTTAAACGATATCGTCATATTCTAATTTTGGTATGTGTAGATCAGCGGTTGCTTGAAAACTTGTAAATTTAGTTTTGTCTTGACATTTATTTTTTCTCTTGCATTAACATAAACACGTGTTAGTGGGATGTGTAACACACTTTTACACGTTTGTTTAACCAGATTTTGTGTACCGGTGCTCCCCTCTACTGTGGACGACGTTGTGACATCACCGTACAACACAGTATTTGCCCTTGAAAAAATTGCGAGGTTTGCTGACTTCTCCTGTCCAGTTGAAAATGAGGTAAGCTGTGGAATAGAGCTTAGCTGTTCATTTCAGATAAGAAGGTGTCGAGAAAGGCTGTCTGTTTATAAGCTTGTTGCACTTGTTCTGGAGATCATCTAAGACTTGTGCTTAAACAAAATGTGGTAAAAGTGGACAGTTGCCTGTGGTTTTTGCTCTCTGCAGACTCTGCTGAAGCCACTGTGAAGCCACAAAAAGATGCCTTAATACTCATCTTTGCCATAAAAACTAACATTAGCCTCATTGAAATAAGTGCCAATGTTCCATGTACCACTTATACCAGTTGATGTAGCCATAGCATTTCATTTCTTGCATAAGCTATGCCTCTTCAATAAGGGTTGCTGTTTTAGATGAGTAACACTCTAACAGATGTTTAATTGCATTACTAAATGTAAAACCTAACAAGGATAGATTTCCATAATCAAAATATCATGCTGTATTACTTGTTTGAGGGTAGGGCATTTTTGCTTGTTTTTCTTCTGTTCAAAGTTTTATCCATCAGCTGTTCTCACATGTTTAGGGGACTAGAAATTTGTTCTAAATATAACAAGATGAGACATGACGGACCAAAATTTTATATATTAACACCATGCGATTTTCGGTGCAGTTTACCCTATCAGTTTCTTTCTATAATGCACATCTTATTGCAATCTGGGAGGATTTGATCATCTCTACCTTGGCTCATTGCAGGCACTGATTGGTATCTGTGATCGCGTTGCCAAGGCTGGTGCAAGTATAAAGCAGACCGTTGCCAGTAGTGCAAACAGCATCCTGGGACCGAAGGTCAGACCTTTTGATCAAATGAATAACATTGTGGCCAATCTTTTGATCCATATAACCAGGTACGGTTCGAGTATTCTTAAGTCTTTCTTTAAAGTTCCTGTGGTTTGCCTTTTGACTCAAGGAGCATCTTTGGGGAATTTTTTTTTTTTTTATTGTGATGGGTACTACTGTGCTTGAGTGGTGCTAGGGCCTCCCAAAAGCAGATGCAGTGCTTGGTGTGCATTTTGTAACACCTGCTTAAGTATCGGTGCACACTTAAAACAGCAGACATCCCATTGCCGAGGTAGGACTATCACTGATCGCTGCAGCAGTAGCACTACAAGTGATGCTGTGGAACATACAGACAGACTGCATTAGGCGGGGAAAAAAATCAATTTAAAAGAATTAAATATAAACTGAATGGCTCTGTCCTGCCTGCACCACCAAAGGTATCACAGTCAATGTTGTGGAATGGAAGGCATCTGACAAAATGTTTCAACATCATGCTATCAAAAATGCAAGACTAGTTGTGGGGGGCCACTTGGAGGAAAGCTGCAAGCGCCACACAAAACAGTGACAGCTATTTAAAAATTGGTGATGACAGTGTAACAGCTCACATTATGCTCACCTGTGATTTGATGCATAGCAGATGAGTCGTTTGCAATACAGGGCAATTGATTGTTCACGAATGCATGCATCCTGCCATTACCAGTGCTACATTTGGGGTGGTAGTGATCAGAGACATGGCCACACTTTGTATGTACAGTGTTTTTAATAAATTTTTAATATAGTACAGTTAATATCACTGTGGTGGTATGGTAGGTGCCATGCTGCCATTTCCATGCATTTTGCATGGACAGGTCATCCCACCAGTCAGGGTAGTGGAAGCATCCTGGCCATCAAGCAAAATCAAACTTCATGTTTCCACCTTAAGTCATCGCTAATTCAGATGTGTGCTTCCCTGCTCATCTGCAACAATGACAGTCTCCTTCCTGTCTGCATGCTACTACAATGTCTGCACATTCCTTTTAGGCATGCCTAATTTTCTGCCAGCTTAATATTGTTTCACCATGAAAAAGGCTGTACAAGAACAAGAAATGCAGGCATTTTACTTTGGGTTTCTTTTTTCTCGTCTTCTACACAATAAGCATTGCCTTTTTTGTACCTTCAACTCAGATGATTTAACTAAGTTTTTGAACTTTTAGATGTTCATGCAGTAAACGCCAGCTGTATGTAGTATAGTGTAATTTCACTTTGACGTAATTTGTTATGAGCAAGTAGTATAAACCAGGGAAGCACTCTTAGCAAGGATGTTGGGCTGGCAGTGGCATAGAATTCTTGTTAGCAGCCTTCGTATGGCACTGGAAGGGGTCATGAAACATTTTCTGAAAATTTTCTACAATGTGTATATTGGTAATCCTGGCCCTGCAATCTATACCATGCATTGTTACACTGCATCATCTGGGTTGGTTTACAGTGATTAAAACATAGGTCCAATTTACCAGTGCAAGTTCCCCTCAACTCTGCAGCTGACGTCATCTCATTCGCCACCATGGCCTCCGAGGATTGATGTGCCCTTGGAGGCCATGAGAAAACAAACTGTGCTCCAATTAATATTATAAAGCATGCAAAAGTTAATGGTGTGTTTATATTTTTAAATGTCCTCAGTTGATGTTACTGACTAGTTCCGTATGGTCATTTAGAAAGGACAAGAACAGTAGAATTTCAAACGGGCATTATTGGATGTACACTGAATATCGCACAAAAATGTTTCGGAATCAGCATGTTGAATACTTATTGAAACAGTGAAATTACAGCTTGTAAGCTTTATATTCTTTTCATGATTTAAGCACTTACACCTTGTGGTTATCAATATGGCATGCGCACTATGCCTCCGATATCTTTCAGTGTCCTTTTACCCCTGAGGTCAGGCTGATGAGCCACACATGTTAAATACCCTCATGCGCCAACACCAGCAAGTGGTAGCAGTGGTGGTGTTATATTATTCCTGTTCAGTTTGCATATCTAAACGATTTATTGCAAGATTTTCATGACAGAGACTTCTTTTTATTTACAGTATGTCAAGCTGTTATGCTTTTTATGCTGTCTGTAGTTTTGTTTAAAATGGCCTTTAATGCCTACCTCATGTTGGTGAATCAGTGAATGTATGTCATATTCCATCACATTTTTCAGTTCAGCACGTTTTTCGGGTTCACTGAACGTAGACATGAATGATGTCTGCACCAACCTGGTGCCCTATCCCAAGCTGCACTTCCTGGTGTCTAGCATCACACCACTTTACTCGCTTCTGGACGTCAACATACCAGCACGCAGGTGCACCTTTTATTTGCTTATTAAGAAAGCACTTGATTCCACAGAAATACAAGCAGTTTTAGAAACTTTGCATTGACATGGGGTGCCTGACATATACGTGGAAAACATAGTATACCTTAGTATACTATGGTATACTTAGTATACTTAGTATACCATACTTAGTATACGATGGTACCTAGTATACTACCATAGTACACTGGTATACCTTTATGTGCATATGCCCCATTAAATGGTCAATTGGTCAATGCAGTCTCACGATATATAGGCAGCCATATATGTGATGGGATATAGCAGTTGTACGCACTTCACGAGGACAAGTTTCAATGGCTTCGAAAATCTTGAAGCCAACAATGTCCTGAAATGCACTGCAATCCTTTACTTAAATGAGTAAAGGATTGCAGTCCATTTCAGGACACATTGCACACTCTTTGTGCATTCATGTAAAGAATCTTGCATGTCTTATAATACCATGCTATGATTACTTATTTCTAGAGCTGAGCGAATAGAAAATCCCGGGTGCAAAGCGAATTCGAATATTATTGTTCGAGTGCAATGGAATATTTTTTCAGATAATTTGATGTTAACTTCGCTGCAGTACATAAAGGTTAAACTCACCACAGCAACAAGTGTTAACTTCACCGCAGCACACAGGGGTTAACTTCATTGCAGTACACAATTGTTATGCGTTGAAGTGTACTACATGCAGGAATAGGATACTTGTTAGGAAACACGACAAATTTCGACCCGTAATTGCACATTTGAATAGTTCAAGCAATAAAATTTCGATGCGAATTGTATCAAATAGCAAACACTATTCGAAAAATATTCTAATATTCTCACACCCATACTTATTTGTAGTACTCTGCAAAACTTACCACATTTTTAACCTCACCTGTGCCCCGTCGTTACTCCAAATTCTGATGAAGAGCTGACCAAGCTCTTTTTGCTGTGGATCTCTGTCAGTATGATATCTCAATTCCTCTGCGCAAGTGATCTTGGTCTTCCGTTAAAGGGCAACTCCGGCGGTTTTTTCACCATGTTCTGATATTGACGTTTTCCAATGATACTGATGGCCTTGCAGTAGCCAGGATGGTTCAGTCCGCTCAGAAATGCACCAATAATTTTAAATAACTGACTGAAGGGCATTTTTTAGACCGAAACTGAAACTGGTAGATGCTTCGTGCAGGGTATGCGATGATGTCACAGCCTTCCCGCCATCAGAAATATGGAGCCAGTGCCAGAAAAATGAGTGGCGAGGTCACCCGACGATGTATTGAGTTATGTGAGATTTTCTGAACTTGACAGCAACAATTTGAATGCTGAAGTATGGCTGTTTTGCTTGCAACAGCCCGCTGGCTCGGGTAGGCAGTGTTGAAGGTGATGACGTTTTTAAAAAACACAGGGTGGCCTGCGTAAGAACAGCTAAAGAATTTTAGCATTCATTTCCAGGAGAACTAAATAAATTGCAACCGCCTGGCTTGGCATATATTATTACAGTACCGAGGAGAATATACCTATATTGAAAATTTCATTGAGATCCGTGGGCACTGAAAAATAGCCGGAGTTGCCCTATAACTAACCATTGGGATTGTGCTGTATCTACCAGAAGCACGGGAGTGCATGAAAAATTAAAGAGTACTGTCGACAAGGTGCACTCACCCTTGCCCATGTTTTTTTACTAAATGCCCAGACGGGTCCATCATGCATGGCATAGAAGGGGTTAACATTTGTTGTGAGATCAGACTTGGTCAGTGACTGTTATCGAGCTGCTGTGTCTACTGGTGTTTCGCATAAGTATGTTCTCTTAGAACTTCACAATTCCTTGGCACTTGTTCAACATATTGTTGCACGCATACTCGAAGACGAGGACGATTGATGGCAGTGCTCGTGGGGCTGAAGTGGAAAAGGGGAGAACGACAACGTGGGCATCAACCACCAGTTGGCTGTTGAGTTCGCTTTCGCGACCTTAATAAAGAAGGACCCATCACCGTTTCCCTGTTCAGTGCATCGAGCACTCCCGTTTACTCATATCAATATTATGCACATACTTTTGTATGCATTTAAATGAGGATGAAAAAAAAAATGGCCTGAAGCATTCTTTCAAAATCAGGCTGGACCAGATGTTCACGGATGCACTGAGCCCGAACCACCAGCTAGTGCACTGCAATGTCAGGAAGGGAACCATGATCTCCTGTGCCCTTCTTGCTAGAGGAGATGTCTGCATAGCCGACATGCGCAGGAACCTTGAGAGGCAAGTTCACCAGCTTTAGTATCGGTTTATATTAAACCCGTGTATGAAGCATCAGAGAATTCCAAGCTTCATCTGTCTTACTTGCATTTAACAACAGTCAAACCTTAATATAATGAATAATAATGAATACTGGTATAAAGAGTTATCAGTTATAAAGAAATGAGTGAGTTGTAGTTTTGCCATTTATGCAGCGGTACGCATGTATGTGATCAATTTTCAGATATAATAGTTATTTTTGTGTCCGATGCAACTTCATTATGACTAGGTCTGACTGCATAACTTCTGCATGATGTCACTGGAGATAACCTCCAGTGACATCATGTAGAATTTATGCAGTGAACTGAACTGAATAGTATGTTCCAATGGGACGCAATATTTTTGTCCGGTTCTGGTGGATCTCTGACTTGCATATTTCTAAGCACAAGACTGCAGGTTCATTTCCTGGCAAATCTTGTGACAATGTAATGGAGGGAACCCCCCTCTCTCTCTCTTTTTTTCTTTGCACCCTAAAAGAGAAATGCTGAGGAAGTTTGGAGTAATCTAGTGTTCTTCCAAAGCTGCATGTTCATCAAACTCACAGTAATCACAAATGGTTGTTAAAAGAACACGAACATTGAAGTTTTGTTCTTGAAATTCTTTCCAAAAGTCATCGCCAATCAGTTAGTGTGATGCCAAAAACATCAAAGTTCTCTTTCACATTTTAATCATTGTCGCAAAGTAAGGTTTCTTAAAACTTGCCAATTTTTCTTTGTCTTCCTTAAATGCTACACTTGACCATTACCATTAAGACAAGTGTGACCTTCTTACATGTGAAACAACTTAATGAGCAAACAGACAATGAAGCCTAAGAAAGCGTAGGGGAAGTTAATTGTAGTATTGTTATTGTGGCATAAGTAGAAAGGAATTAAAGTGGCGAAAAGACAAACCTGCCTTCGGTGGGGTCCGAACCCACGACCTCCGGATGACACGTCCGATGCTCTACTGCTGAGCTCTGAAGGAGGTGCTTAACACTCCCACGATAATATTCATTCTTATTAACTATCCTGATGTTTTATATGCTTCTTTACTATGAAAGACCTATCCTATGCTCTCGCACCATATCGATCATCTGCAACTCTTAACATGACCTTTCCTAGTTATTATTTTTCATTACTAAGTCATTATTAAGTCAACTGAGGAAGTGAATTGTAAATAATGCACAAGAAAGAAGAATGCCACTAGGTACTCATGCCATTAAACAAAGGGGCCTGCTTTATGCCATTGCATCTACAAAGTAGAATCTCGATGGTACGAATTCGTAGGAAGCACGTAAAATATTTGTATCATCCCGAATTCGTATGATCCAAAACAAGTTAAAGTTGATCATGAAGATGAATGAGAACTTTATTGGGGTCAACTACTTCTTGCTGAAAAAGTCCATGATGTTCTTTTGAACCTGTTTAACTTTGCTGTCCCTCAAGAAAGCCGCCTGAAAGGAATAAAACCGTGCTGCGGTTTCCTCACTCGTGCTGCCGGTGCTTACGGTGCAACGCAGTACATCGAGGGTGTCAAGGTTTTCCGACATTGACGGTAGGACATCACAGTCACTGGCGTCTTCACCATCACTCTTAGACTTGGTATCCTTTGCCTCGTTGACCAATTCTTCGATGAATCGCAGCCCACAGGTCGCTACGTTGTCGTCCGCAGTGACGAGACTTGCGCCAAAGCTCAAGTTTCAAGGTTCTCCCAACCCTTGAAGTGCAAATTGTGGTCAGGCTCTAGGTTTTCTTCCGTCGGAGCCACATCCGATTCTGGGAAAAATACACACTTGCGCAAGCAGTTCGCGATAGTGTCCTGGGTCACATTATCCCAGGACATGACCAAAAAATGTAACGCGTCAAGCAGGCTAATTTGCAAGTTTTTATCCTTGCGCTCAATTTTCGCCAGGAGCCTCCACACAGCAATCTCTTGATATGGTGCTTCACATTTCGGATTATTCCCACACCCAGCGGATGTAGACGGCTCGTGGTGTTTGCGGGCAGGAACCTTACGGCGACATTGCTGAAGTTGCAGTCTTGGGATGGGCCGAGCACTGATCGACGAAAAGCAAAATGTTTCTGTTTTTCGCTGCCATTTTCCAGTCCAGAGTCATAAGGAACTCACGGAAAAAATCTGCAGTAAAAAATCTGAGTCAGTCGCTGCGTGAAGCGGTCATTTCGCGCGTTCATACCATCCGCAATGGCTGGGGAAACTGTTCGTATAACACCGAATGACAGTGCATTTTATACAACGTAGTCCATCCAAAACAACATTAAAATTCGTATCATCACAAAATTCGCATCAACCGTAATCGTATCACCGAGATTCTACTGTAGTAATCTCCGAGATTTTCGTATGCCTTTATGTGTCAGAACCTCATTTGATAGCTAAAAGCACAGGAACTAAGGTGAATAAAAGGTTTTACAGTGCACATCCTAAATAATAAGATGCTTTAGTATACTTCAAGTTTTCTTTGTAGTACTAGTGATAGATGTAAGAACAGTAGCACCAAGCGCTGTTAGTATTTTCCTACGTTCGACTCTGATATTTCCCACACTTCAAAGTGCAGGGGAGCACACTGCATTTAAACATTTTGCTGTATGCAGACTGCGAGGGGGCCTCAAGTTTGTTCACTGGAACCAGGATGGCTGGAAGACAGGGCTGTGCTCTGCAGCACCGGTGCACCAGCCGTACTCCTTGCTGACCCTCTGCAACACCAGCTCTTTCCATCATGTTCTATGCAGACTCAGGTCCGGATTCCTCAAGCTGTACAATCGCAAGGCAAGCAGTGTATAAAGCTATTTATATACCCGCACGCATGCATATGTGCTGCAAACACAGGCAATGAAAGAAAAAGAATCATTGGTCATTTCATCCTGTGTAGGTGGTTGACAACTAAAGCTGAAAGGGTATAACTAAATGCACAACACACATACATTTGTAATATGTACTGCAGTGTGGTATGCTACCCTTTACAACAGTCCCCTTGCATTTGCCACACACTCAGAGCCTTCTAATGGTGAAATTTGCCTGGAAAGCATCATATTGAAACATTCACCGCCTTGTGCTGCTGTTGTTACAACCGTACACAACTAAAGGGCCTCTGAAAGTTTTGATGACATTGTACAAATGCATTTAGCCTGTAGTGCAAGTCCAGACCATTAGCAGACTAATATCGGTGCTCTGCGTAAAGTGTGTAATTTACTACCAGGTTTTAAATGTGCTCACCACTGCAGATCACAGCAACTCAACGAAAACAGTTTTCAACTGCCCTTGCTCATCGGCGTCACCATGCATGTGACCGTCTTGATAGGCTAGCCCATTGGCATCATGACTTCACTGATGTCATGAGCAGCCGGTGGCACGAATGTCAAAGGCCATTTCGTGACCACAATCACTGCAATAATTCCACAATTATTGGCACGCCTTTGTGCTATGGAGGAAGAAAAACACAGTAGAAATGTTGCAGCTGTCACTGGCATAAACCTAGCTAGTGGGCACAGCTGAGAAGAAGAAGTAGTTATCAGAAGGAGGGTAACGTCAGATTTCCTGCAGCTACCTGGAAACATGATGCTTCACGTAAATTATGGTGTAAATTATTTAATAATGCTACAGCCCATTGGCAGACAAAATGTAAGAAAACAATATCAAGGACCCCCTAATTTCAGAGAGGTCGTTATCAAAGCACAGTCGATTGCACACTTTGCAACTCGATCTCAAGTTACAATCAACAGTCTCTCAAACCTCGTGTAGGCACCATTGAACTTTCACATGCATTTGTTGCGGCAATTTATGCACTTATCTTCTATTTTTGCCATTATCACTTTATTTTGAGTACATGGAAAGCTCGACGTAGGAACTACTTGCAGTCTCACGGAGCAACTGTGGCTATGAGGGCATGGGATAGGCTTCATTGGCTGACTTGAGTTGTGTCCGATTATGGGAATACAGCGCCTCACTCATGGTTACAGTCTAACCATGATACAGCGAATACGGATATAGTGAATCAGTGGTTGTAACAAAGTGGGTGAATTGTATGGCCATTAAAGGAGTTAAGAATATACGAAGAATTGTTGGTTGTAATAAAGTTATTTCCATGTTGGGTGGACTTCGTTGCAACAACCTTTGACATCATGATAAGCATTGATTTGTTTTGCAGGCACACATGCACCACTTCCTCCAAGTGCCTTCCATGGAGGAATCTCACTTCCAAGAGGCCCTTGCCAGCTTAGCTGAACTGGCATCGTCATATCGATCTATGGAGGGCACAGACTTCAGCAAGCTAGCTCTTCCCAGAATCAAAGTTTCACTGTGAAGCTAAACGTGCCTTTATAGCACTAGCAGTACTGTGCATTTAATGGGTGCCAAGGATTTTGTACCTCTACTCGTGCTTTTATACTGTTCCCCTCCTTAGTGCAATACTATCGGCCATCATTGACTGAAATCAAAACAATTCAAATTTGCACCTAAGCTCAGTATTTTTCCTAGATAACCTTGCTTGTACCAATTTTGTGTAGCCATTTTGTTTAGTAGAAAGAAAAAAAAAATGGCATTGCAGCACTTAGATGTGTCGGTAAGTAATGGTTTTACCAAGATGTTTAAGTAAGCATTCGATACTTTACCACTTTATCGTAACATCATCGATTACGATGTAAGATCCAAGTGGGAACACTCACTTGTTTTTTACTGGTATGTATAGCAATAAATTCATGCTCTCTACAGGTGCAAAATGTTGCTTAAAAAATAACTGCACATTAGTACCATGGATGTTCAGGTTAACTTACATCTGCACTGCCAGATAGAACATACACCACTGAATAGATGAGGTATGTGTAAAAGCTGTCTGTTATTTAAACTTTGTGGTTGCTATTGCCTCATGGAAGACCAACCTGAACATTTAGCAAGCAATGTTACTAGCAGTAGCTTTTATTTACTGGTAGTATTAGTACCATATTGCACTTGGTATCATTACCTAGGGAGTTTGTGATAATGCACTGCCATGATGTCACATTTTACATTTATATTTGATTTATACATTAGTTGACACATGAAGCACTGTACGTACACACTGTTTCATCAATTTGTACATATATTCTATTTATTATGTACGGTGTTTGCTCTTTGATATTGCAAGTGTTTTATTCAGCTGCGACGTCAGGTTGGCCTCTTGGCTATTACCTTAGTATTTAGGTGCATATTTTGCAATAAAGCAACAACGTCCATTTTACAGTCACAACCCACAATGGTCCTGTTTGAATCCTCTACAACAGCAATAGTACAATGAGCCCGAATGACTTCCAGTAACATTTATTAACCAGGAGCAGATCACATGCAGCACAACAGAGCAGGCAGCAAAGTGCCGACATCAAGCTTATAGTACAGAAATGCCTCCCTTGAGAGGGCTATCACAACTTACTCCAAAGCAATGCCTCACATTTTTTGGGTAATGCCTCTGTGCTTTGTCACACACTACACCCCCAAACAAATTTACAATTGCAAACTCTGCACACAAGTGGTAGCATGGCTTTTAAAGCTTGAAGAGGAAAAAAGGCAGAACAAAGCAGAATCACAATAATTTCCTGGCCTTAGCTTCTTCCTCCTTCCCATCCAACACTGGCAATAGGTGAACCTGGCAATGGGTGTGGACAATTCCTTTGACTTACAGGTGAAACTCTGGGTTCGTCACAACTGCAAGCTGACCAAGAAATATGCAACAGCCTCCTGCAGCACTTTGCAGCAATGAACAAAAATGAAGCACTTATAAAAAGAATGTATTATTAGCCACGGCCTTGTCCCAGTTTCTGAAAGAGTGGCGAAGCCGCGCCCCCAATTTTCTGCTCACTACAGTGAACACGGTGAGAGTCTACATTGATGCTGTGAATATCGAGAGCCAATATAAAAGTTTATGACAGCATATCAAAAGAGATTCTTTAGAGTGCGCCGTGAGAAGGCAGTTGGCAGTACTCGTACACTAGGTTGGTGTGTTCATTGCAGTGCTCTTCTAAGTACCATAGTTGGTTGCATTTCCGCAAGCAGGTTGTGTTGTGGTTACAAAGAGACTTGGATGTCACACTGGCAACACATCAAAGTCTACGGGTGCTCAGCTATACTATGCTCATGCGCGCACATGTGGAGGTTGCTCCTTTCTACAATGTAAGATGAGGCTTCACGTGTTACCACTAAATGCTACGATGGCCGTTTGACATAACGGCCTGCCAAGGTCACTCGGCATGTTTTAATAAGCTGCTACAGTCAGCACAAACTCATTCTCACAGAGACAGAAAGAAGCCTAGTCTTTAAGCACCTTACAAAAAAATGTTGGGTACCCTTCCCCATTTGGCAAAATGGGGGACAGTGAAGCTTGGCGTGCACACACCTTTTTCTTTCTCGCTTGCCATCTACCTTTACCTCTTTCTTTTGTTTCTGTCATTCCTTCTCTCCTTGCATACTATTTTCATTTTTCCTTTGTTTCTTCCTTTTGTAAAGAACTTCAGGGATTCACATGGCTCACCATAAGCGCACACGTTTTTCGTTTGCCGAGCAAGCACTGGAGAGCATGCGCATGTTCGGGTGCACGCATGGCGCTGTGCCTACTTTTTCATGCATATAAACCCTGCTTTAAATGACACATATGATGAACCAACAATGGCTGAATCAGTTAGCATGGTGGTTATGCAGCCCAGCTGTTTGTGGTTCTAATCCACAGCCCTTTGACCAATTTTTATTTTCAGTCCATTTTGTTTTTATTTTCTTTCACTATCTTATTATTTTAAGCGAAAGAGATGAAAGAAGCGTGCACACTGTTTTCACGATGATGATGGCTTTTCGGACTAGCACCACCACGAGCTTTGAAGATCACGTGAATACAAGCTTCACTTCTTCACTTGAATATTGAAGAGCCCCCAAGTATAGGCCCCCGAAGTGGTTACTTTTGGTTGTACCTATACGACCTTTTACTGTATCTGCCAGACAGCCATCGTTTGGACTAGCCAATAAGCATTAATTGAAACAGATATCCTCCCAAATGTTATTAATTCAAGATATGGCCCAAATACAGCCATTGAATTGCCAAAAATATCATTAATATACAAAGAACACAATCCTTGAAGACATCAGCATCAAAAGTGCAAATGAATACTTTGGGTAGTATATATAACTGATGGTACCACATAAAATGTCTCTGAGCTAATATCATTGTATAACAAGTAAATAAAAGCAAACCCAAGAGAAGCAGATGAAGCCAATTGTATTAAGGCAAGAATGCGACACACTCCCGTCTTCCATGACCACATTCGCACATCAATCTAAAACAGACATCACAATTACTACATCTACACAATACAAAAATCTCTAGAGCACTCCATATTTACCTAGCAGTGCTGTTGTCTAGCTACTACAAAGTAGAACATCCACATTAAATTTCAGGACACCCTACTTGTGGCAAGGTACAGGTAAACTTTCATTATAATAAAGCTGCATCTCATGGCAAACAAAAAACACCTTCATTATGTTGGAACATTTGCTGTAAGCACGTACATTCATACAACATGCTACCGGCAAGTTAAGTTTTGGATTTACCTTGGTAAACCAGATAATTCATTACATCCACATTTATTATACCCAAGTGTGACTGTATGAAAGTTGTGTGCAGTATTTGTTTGCAAAAATGATATCTTAAAGGTCAAGACCATCTAGCAGCTTAAAAATGCAATGAACACAAGTACATGTGAGCCAGGCTTCAATGATAATGTGGCATACAGAACAAGTGCAAGATCCTGTGAACATGTAAACAGAATACTGTTAATATATGTGAAAGCAATGGCGAAGAACAGCCTTCAAAAAAATCTAAAAAGCCATCATTGACTAGCAGTGCAACTCGGTATGAGTTCACAGAAAACGCTGCAATGCAGTGGCAAAAGGCTTCCATTTTGAAGAGCTTCTGCACTGCTGGTCTTGGCCTGACTTGAATGAGTACATAGAAGAAATTAAGCTCCAAAAGAGTTCTTGTTTGGGCTCGGATCACAGACATGGACATTTTTGCTGGTGAATGTTCTAAGTACCTGTATAGTTAACATCTGCTCCACACTGTCATTATTCCATTACCTGTTGCTTTTCTTTGTGCTCAACACAGACCTTCTGTTATGGTCAGGCAAAAGATTCCAGCACATTTCACAGTGTACCCATACAGAAGCAACATGATTAATGTGCTACTCACGTCCCAAGGGTTCTGCTTCTGTTGACAGACAGTGTGTATTCCAGCAAAAGCTAAGCACCCATTTTCAGCCACTTACTAGATTAGACTATGCAATGCATTTCAAACTTGCGTGGAGTGCTTCAGAAATGTGACCCTTTTTTTACTTGCCAGCTGTGCCCGGTGGTCACAGTAGACAAATGAAAGGTGTTGGGCAGTGGCTGGGAAACTAACACAATAGTCTAGAGGTGTTGGCTATATCACGGTGGGTTATTTCACTAACTATGATGTGACAACAGTTTCATCTACTTGCAAACAACGAGTGTACAAATGAGGAAATTTTTCCTAAAACATTACACGCAGGAGCAAGGAAAGCAAGATGAAGAAAATTTGTGATTGAAAATATGTGTGCTATACTAGCAGTTGTGAAATTTGGGTGTGTAAGGACATGGTCGTAGATTACAGAACACTACAGGCACACACAGCAGATCATTAGCTTTCTCAGCATATTTGCACCAGCCATCTTTTGCGACGAACTAGAGCACAGGTGCTTAAGCAAACTGGTCTCGTAATTTAAATGGAAAGGCCGTGCACACACGCAAGCGGATAGTGATTTCACTTAGGAACAGCACTAACAGTGCTCCCCCCTCCCCCACTCTCCCCACCTAATCTATCTTGTGACAGCTGCTCCCGATTCCATTTCCCAATGTTTCATCTCATGCAAGGACAGCAATTGGCAGGTTTCATGGTAGACTTTTAAAAAAGTGCTCATTGCTGCACAAGCTGCTCAGAGTTATCGAAATCACTCCAGCAGCACCACAGCATTCATGTAGAGTGGCATTTCATTCATGTAATATGGTGCACTAGAGTTCCGCATGTTCTGATCGTAGGCAGGCCTGCATTAATGATCACATCACCTTCCCAGTAAAGCTGACTTGCTGCAGCAAGTTTCAGATTGTTGATATTAGAGACATGTGAGCTGATAAAACAATAATGTTATGCAGATTCGTGCAGTCACAAGCCAATTTTACTGTGACCCTGAGCAAGCATCTAGATTATAAATGTTGTAGAGAAGTAAAAAGTGCAATTAATATAATATAAAGTATAATATAAATGTCCAAGTCATTGGCATAATCGGACAGCAAACGATAGCATTGTAATCAACGATGTTTACTGAATACTGACCTTTTGTTCTCAATGTTTCATCAAAGTTGGCCGCATTGTATGACAAAAAGACAGTATAACTGTCCAAGGTTTATCTTAAATTACAGACAAACCTTTATACTTGAATGGAATATCCTACCATGATCTTACCGGCCATACCATAATTTTAGCTCGTTTTCAAACGCCTATCCGATTGTACACTAATACTCACCTAGTGAAACTGATAAGCAGGCTATAACAGTTACACCACAGTCACTATGAAAGCAGCCTTATACGCATAAGCAAAACGGTGCTCTAGACGGCCACCTAAAGATTCCAAAATAAAGCCAAACATGAACCTAATGTGAATTTTCACGTTACACTGTAAACTACAAAAGTACATCTGAACTGAGTAAAACCTCATACAGTATACACCAGTTCTAACTATAACAATAAAACTGTGTGTCCTGTTATCGCGCTGTAAGGATCCTCCTCCCAGAGTCGACATGTAAAAATCAAGCATAGGTGACCATGCATCAAGCTTAGGGAAGTGAACCATACTCAAATACATCCCTTCACGACTGCAAACATTACTTCTCTTTCACAACGCAATACCAACCATGGAAATGCATAATGAAACAGGGCAGAGCTTGCAAACTCGGGTGCAGGAGAAGGGAAGCAGACAACAAAAGAATTACACTATGTCCTGCTAAAGGGGACCATGAAGTGACGCGAAGCAGCGCGGGGGGTGCAAACCATGTTTGCATCGGTTTGAAGCTACCAGACGCTGCCTGCGTCAGCGGTGTCTCTCGCGGGCGAGGGCGCGTTCTCGTTCCTTGCAAGCTGGTAAAGTGTTCATCGAAAAAAGAGTGTTTTCATAGTCAACGCGTGCCGTTCGGAGAGGAGAAGAGGAATGCCAAGAGGAGAGGAGATGAGACAAGGAGAGGAGGGGGAGGAGGATGCACATGCGCAGTGCGGGTGTGGACGCCGCACGGCGGATGGATGGATGGAAGGAGGGAGGGAGTGACATAGCCCCGACCATAAGCTGCTTCGCATCTAAAATGCAATCAATTGAAAAGGCATGCTGTGGCAACTTTTCATTTTTGTTTTACCAGAGTGCACCCGTTTTGTTGTCAGGTTCCTTCTCTTGTGTCTGTGTCTGCAAGCCACACCTTATGACTCCATTATGACTCCATGCTAACCAGCTCAGCTTTCTGTTTATTATAAGGAAATGCATTAGAATCTTCTAACCCCCCAGACATTTACAGTTAGTGAAAAAGAAAACCACCAACCATAATAAAGAAAGCTGCCAAAAGAATGAACACCCTTGCATCAACTGAACATGGACCAGTGGTTCATGCTGCTACAATGGCGAAGGGATATAAGGTTGCTCTGCATCATCATTCTACAAGGTTCACTCGTAAATATGAAGGAAGAGCAACAAATAGTCAGCTGCTATTAGCTGCTTAAGCTGCACAATGGCAAAGACACTGAGGCTTAGGGGGTGCTTACGGTTTACTACAGGCTTTTCCCAACTTTCTAATACAAACAACAAATAATAGGTGTCACTTTTGTGGGGTTATGTAGGAAACTCTGGCACAGTGTCACTTGAAGGGGGGCGACAAACGATACACACACATCAGCACGTAAAGAGAAATGCAAACTCGGGACTCGCATGGGGTCACAGGTACCCAAGTATCAGAGTAATCACAGTAACCTCAGGAGCATAACATTATAATCGTAACATTCAATTTCACTACCAGTCATTGAGCTCCATGCATTCATCGACTGACTTTAAGGTGTGAATGCATTTAACTTACTTTCAGCATGGCATCCTGACCCATGAACATGGCTGGTTTTATTTTATTCATGCTGCATCATTACAAAGCATTAGATAATACTGAAGAAACACCTCATCATTAGCAATGACAATGCAGTGTACAGTGGTTGTGACACTAATATTACATGTGCTTCCCAGTGCACCTGTGAAAGCGACAACAACTGACATCTGCATGTTCCATGGCTCCAATGAGACAACTATCAATAAAGTTGCAGGTTTCAGCTACTGCTTGTTACGATATCCACAGGAAGTGTATGCCGAAATGGTATCAGTAAGAATTGCTCTGAACCAATCATGTTCCATTTGGAGTCTCAAAGCTACGAATCATGATTTTGTGTACAGACTTGACACTTTATGGCCACTGCAATGCACTCTTGTGGAAACAGTCCACAATGGTCATGGCTGGCTTTTGTTTAACGTGAAATGATAAGCCTTAGTCAGGCCACCAGATTCACTAGCAGCAGTGGGGTTTGTGGTCCTGAGGCGGGAAGTATGCAGGCAGTTTGTGAATCACTCGGGTTGCTGTGACATCCCGATTGCGCCTGTGTTAACATTTCTGCGAGTGCTGAGAAAACATTCCTAACGTCTGTTCAACATGGTCCACAAGGGGGAGAGAGTCACGAGAATACACAGAACAGCGTGCGGTGCTACCGGCGCCGCTCGCCCTTCTGTGTGCGTTTGCGCTCTTTGTCCTTGCGCTCCTGTGCCTGCTGCTTCTGCTTGTCGCGGTTCAGCTTGTCCTGTGCTTTCTTGCGCTCATGCTCCTGCTTGCTATGCTCCCGCTTCTCTTTCTCAGCCTGGGCAACATTCTCTGCATTTGTGTTCCTCGCAAGCACTGCCAGTGGCATCACAAACAAGTCAAGGATCACATTTGTAGGGGTGGTAGCTTGTCATCATGAAAATGAAGCCAGACGAAATCCAAAAATCAAGGCACAGACAGGAAACATGCAAGAAGCACATCTCTTCATGCCTACAGTTTTGTACCCATCCTACAGTTTGTTTCATACAAGGACGACGGAGCAGAAGCCAGGGCAACCTTTTGCACCATTTGCACTTGTGACAAGAAGTGGTGGATGCTATATGACAGAGGGAAATTCAAATGTGCTGCATGGTTTGGTTATAGACTGACTTTGCAGATTGCAGACACAATATATGAACCCTCATATTGTGAGCCACAAAGAGGATACGTTTTGGGACGTAATGCTCCTTGTGGGCTGCTCCGGAGGCCACGGAAGGGGCCACCGATTCCGCAGATGACTTTGTTACCACCTCCCTGCATAGATTGTGGCATGCTATTAATGCTGTGAACCGTGGAAATCTCGGCATCTATCCACAGCAAAACACAGTATATTTCGCCTTATCTCTGCACTATATTGTGTAAATGAGTGATACTTGGCTGGAAAGACAGAATTTTAGCAAGAATGGTCAAGAATGCACATGATAAATACAGCAACACCAGGTCTCTTAAATCAACCTCCTACATGGCAGCTACCATGAATCAAAGCCTATTAACCATTTCCTAGGCGAAATTTAAGAAAACAAAACGGTAGCCGGTAGCTTAGCGCAAACTCTAAACGCAACGACGCACCTAAGATGATGCAATAAACGTCAAATATCGCGCGAGCGTAAACCCAGCGAGGTTACTCATCTCACCTACGCGCACCCGCAAGACTGTCCAGCGTTTCACATTCAAATTCGACAATATATAAAAGTCAAACAACGTTACTCTGGCGGCACGGTTGTCGACTGAGATAAGACACACACTGACACAGGCCCACCAACTTACTCTTCTCCGTCGGACACTTCGCCGTACTGTGCAAGAATGGCCTGTCGCAACTTTTGTTCCTCCACAGACAGATTCTTTTCGGCGACCACAGACTTGGCCTGTTCTTCCATGAGGCTCACTAGCTTCGCTTCGACGTTGTATTTACCTGGGGATCAAAACAACAGGGCATGCCGTCAAATTTGTCAGCCTCCAGGCACGAGCCGTTGCACGAACGCACACATGCAATAATACAACATGCGCCTCGCATGCCGCCGGCAAGCACACATGCTTGCTCAAACCTTGTTCATCGTTCACCCGCACGTCTCCCTCGGCTGGGCGCTCGTGATATTCCGACCACTTGTTAAATATCTCGTCCTTCACGTCGCACAGCGCATCCTCCTGTCGACAGAGAAACGAGCAGAATAATGAGACCGGAATCGCGTAAACCACCAAATGAACGCGAGCTCGCGCAATGCAACATGCGATTCCCCTACGCAAACTTCTGTGAGGATGCCTTGGAGAGCCTCGGACTTCTCGTCTTCGGTCTCATTGCCTTCGAGTATGCCTGTGATGTAGCTCCCGAAAACGTCCGGGTCGATGTTTAGGGCTCGCAACTTGTCGGCCAGCCAGAGTTCGAAATCGCCGTACACAGCCGCCATGCTGACCGCGGAGCCCACGGTGCACCTTCGCCTGGTCGGGCGGCCGTCTGCTACACTGGCTGCGTCTCCCTCACGCTATCCACATCAAGAAGTGAAAGCGAATGAAAGCGTATATTCGCCTTTCTTTTTTTTTTTCTTTTTTTTCTTCCTTGTTGTCCTTTGATGTGTCCTTGCTCAAGCTACAGGTGATTAAAGCTGTAAGTGGTACTTTATCGATTTGTACCAAATAGACCATGCTCTCTCTATTTTTTACTTGTTTCTTTGATAGTCTTCTTTTTTTTTCTAGCGGCGGAGAAAATTGGTTAGTTCCCGTTTCTGTTTCGCCGGCCGCGGCTAAAGCTCGAGAGCGTAACTTAATCGCCTTTGAAGATATAACTTAATCGCCTAGGGAGATGTATTTCCAGCACTCCAATAATCTTGTGTTAACGCCATAGTTTATTCATTGTGGTGTTATTTTCTCCAGTCTTCATTAAATGACACAATGAGTACATGTCGATTACAGGACTATCACGACACGATAGCTTCATTGTCTTAATTAAATTTCCACTGACCCAAAAACATAAGCTATCATAACAGTTCGTGATAATATGACGTATACATGGTAAACAGTTTCCTTTGTCTTCTTCGCTGGTTTCCGGCGCAATATGTTTGTGGCATCCAGCCGAAACTTTCCTGATACGTTGTCGTCATTCTCAATCACGCTTCCGCAGTTCATCTCGCAGATATTCAAAAGCTTCACGGAACACTTAGCAAGTTCGTGACAGTTTTTGCCGTGGCATGAATGTTGAGGCAAACACTGCTTTATCTTCACTTTGTATCATCCAGTGCGACGCGATTATATGCCGTCTTTTCCTCGAAACCTCAGTGTATACACAACGTCTTGGACATTATTTATACAGCGTTCACACAATGCAGTATTTCGTATAAAACGAAATACCGCTGCCGCCGCCCTCACATTGCGTTTCCTTTCGCCATATCTACGCACGTTTCGCCATATCTAATCGCATCACATTTGAGCTAACACAAATTGAGCTAACACAAATATTGTCTTAGTTCTAGCGAGGGAACACTCCTGTAGCTACATATTTACACACGTAAGAATTGCACATTATAAAAATAAACGCTTATAGAAAGTTAATGCGCAGAGCTATTATTGTGAGACTTTCTTATCTAAAAATACTATGGTACATTCTACGCTAACATATTCACATAATTCAGGTTTTTTTAGACATATAGCTCAAGTTCAGGCAATCGAAAAGAAAGCAAGCAATTTGGTCCAGCTTGAGCCGAATGATAATACATGACGGTCGCGAAAATTCGACAACATTGCATCGCAGTAGGTCATGGTATCATGTAAGAGTTCCACTGAAATATGCAACTTCCTTATTTACCCTAAATGCTTGTTTGCCATTACATAGAGAAGGAAAAGGCCAGGGCGGTGGGGGGCATGCCTACGCCACGAACACCAGAAATGGGTTCAGTGCAACAAAGATGTTACGAAGGTGCTAAAAAAAAAAAAAAAACTGTGCACTGCAAGACATTACATCCTAATGTAAAGCACATAATCTATATATCCGTATCCAATCATGGCAAAAGTTCGCGTTGGAAAATTCCAGTAATATTATGCACAGAAATGTATCAGAAAATTATTAGAGCATACATCACTTGACAATCACTGCAGATCAATATGAACGGTTATTATTACAACGCAGTTTCTCGTGGTTTGTGTGTAAGCTAACTTCAGCTTCAAAATGTTCACTGTACACAACAGTTTTCTTCGTGTCTTCGAAGAAAACTGTTTACAGCGCGCCGCCGGAGTGGGACCTTTGTAAAACGTACTATCTTTTCGCACATGCCACCGGTACTTTTTCTTTTTCTTGTTATTCTTTTCTTCAACTGATATGTAATCGGACAGTTAAGATCACAAGCTATCGTATCGAACTTTACAATGCTCTTTAACAGCGCCGGCCGGTGTCCAAAGTGGATCCCGCGCCGTGCGTCGGATCCGGTATAGCACTCGTCACACAGGAGGGAAAAGCAGACTTACTCTTTCCCTCAGCCGACTGCTATATCATATAGTGATTATATAGTGATACAGTGATTACAGTGCCTGTGTGTGCGACAATGCGTAAAGAAGGTATAGCTGGAAGTTGCGGGTTCGACCCTCGGAGCCGCGGTGACACCGCTTGAGTTGCGTCACGATTAACGATAAAGAGCAGCTTCGTCGTTCCGACGGTTTTCATGGCGTGTAACTGTCTTGACTATTTTTCTTCTTTATCTGCAATTAAGGCAGCGCGATAGCCGTAAGATATTACAATTTTGGGCCCATTACATTGCCCGCTGTTTGTGAGGTTTCGGAATCGTGGTTGTACGAGATTATTGCCTGTCTATAGAAATGATGATGCTACATTGGAAAGGAGGCGCGAGACATCCCCGAGCCACGTTCCAAGCAGCGAAATGCCATCGACTGCGACCACCACGTGGCTCCGACACACGTACCAGAATGAAGTTTTCGAAGCGAGTGACGGTACGTCTCTCATCAAGGAACGGCCGTACCTCGGCAGTATGAAGCATTGTAGCGCTTTGTTGGGGACAGTGTTGGTGATTGCATCTGGTAAGTCGCAAATCCCTGGCACGCGTTCTTTCGTATTTACAGGGGAAAAAAATGTGAACCATTTATTATAGAGTAACCCTTACTATGAGAGAGCTGTAGTGAGCTGCTCATTTGTTTCACTAAAGTAGTAGTATGAGAAATCTGAAATTATAGATCGAACGTCTCCTCGCCTTAGCCCAACTATATATGCGTTGACGCTGCCTGCGTCGGCAAGATCAAGCTACGTTTTGCACTTTTTTTCGTCAGCTTTGTATGGCAAAGGCCTGGAACGTGAACATAAACTTTCCGCCGACATTTCAGGAATATATGCCGTCTGCGAATATCTCGAGTACATGGATGGATTAAGTTTATTACTGCTCTTTCTTTATAGCAGCTATGTTCTTTGTGCCACTAAGTTTATTCGTCCTTCTCACACTTATTCTGCGTATATTCTTGGCTAGAGTTTCTTTACCGTTAAAGTTATGGTTCATGTTAACAATAGATATGTCTCTATAGCTTTCACCGCTTTCGTGATTTGCGCTCTCTGGATAGTGCTCTTTGGACATCTTTTCTAACTACTTTTGTTGTGCCGTCTGCATAGTTTTTCTACTGCATTATGTGGTAAAATAAACAGAAATGAATAACTGCATATTTTTCTGCGATACATAGAAATGCGTACGGAAAGATTTTTTTTTCATGATGCATTTTACCGCGCGAAATGTCCATCGCAGACTGTTTCGTTTCTTTTGTCTTACGTACAATGCACGTATTACGGCTTATAGCAAAGGTACGTATTCGTTTGGCCCTGGCTGCATTGTGATCTTGGGCCGATTGGCACAGCCATTTTACGGGAACAGAAATATGAGCGACAAAACACAGACACTCGGTACAGCAGCATGCGGGTCCCTGTGACCTGCGTTTTCGCGCTGCATGCAACAACCTAAAAGAACGTACGCGATATGGTTTCTGCGGAGCAGTCGTCATCGGCTTATTTTATTGGACAACTTCGTTTTCTAAACAGCGCGGTACATGTCATCGAACAGTAAATAGAGCACTGGTCCCCCCCACCTTCTCTTGTTAATGGTCTAGCTAGCGGTCTCTTATTAATGGTCTCTACTGTGCCCACGCATATTTGTGTTCAGATCCCGGATAGAATGTGTAGTTTAACACAGCCGGTTAAAGACACCTGTGATGGTACAGCATCGCCGAGTACCATGTAGAGAAAAAAGGATCAAATATTGCGCGCTTTGCACTGTATGCACAAGCCTTACTTAATTTTGCGCACAATTCTTTCTTTCTTTCTTTCTTTCTTTCTTTCTTTCTTTCTTTCTTTCTTTCTTTCTTTCTTTCTTTCTTTCTTCATGCAGGGGCGAAGCTTGCCGCAGCGAATAGCTGCGAGAAGCGTCTAGTTCCGCCTTCTACCGTGCTGCTTGAACCTGAGGTTCACGTCAAGAGCGTCGACAAGGGCGGTCGTGCGGTGATGGCCTGCCGCTTCTGGTCTGTTCATATATATATATATATATATATATATATATATATATATATATATATATATATATATATATATATATATATATATATATATATATATATATATATATATATATATATATATATATATATATATATATATATATATATATGCAGCATCACATGTTCCATCGTAAGATAGAACTTTAGATTACAAAACGCAGATAGTAAAACATTGCTTAGTGGGTCGTTGCTGAGTGGGTCAGTCCTAGAGATAATGCAACATTGCCGAGTTTAGTGGGCAAGTCCCTGAAGGTGTCCACTGTTATGCTCATTAGCGATGTGGTACTGCGATTAAATAAATAAGTAGCCAAGCATTTGGCTTCAGCAGGTCAGTTCCAAAGATAGCAAAACACTGCCGAGTTAAATGGTACAGTCCTGAAGATAGCGAGGCACTGCCAAATTCAGTGGGTCAGTACTGAAGATAGTGAAACACCGCTGGTGTTAAGTGGGGCCAGTCCTGAAGATAGTGAAACATTGCCGAGTTCAGTGCAATATTACCGAGTTAACTGAATCACTTTTGACGATAATGACATTTTGCCGAGTTAAGTGGTCCCGAGACCTATAGAGCTTGCCCGGTGTCGTCGAGTTAAATGGGCTAATCATGATTAAAGTGCAATGTATTGTCGAGTTCGCCGGAGATAGCGTAAAATTGTGCCTCAATAAAGTGGGTCAGACATGAATGCCGCGCTGCGACTCTTTACACTATGTCCAGTAGAGGTCCACCCTGGCAGGAAGACGACCGAGAGGGTACGCCGTTAATCAGAAAACAAGGCGTAGAAATGTGCGCTTTAGTAAAGCGCTACAAGCTGGAAATCTTTCAAGCTTGTAGCGCTTTATATTAAAGCGAAGATAGTGCAGCATGTATGCGCCAGATCATACGTGCTGCACTATCGACACGTCGCTACGCATTTCGGTAGAGAAATAGAATCGCCATTTATATAGCCCACTTGCAGACGCTCTGCAGGTGCATAGACGTAGGCCGACTACTTACACGAGGGCTGTGCAACGTGTGAGCTATATTCGACAAGACAGTCAGGAAAATCTGCGAAGGCTTGCAAAGAAAGTTTCTTTGCAAGACAAGGCTGTGCGATCGTTAATTGCTATGAGTTCAGTCTATACGTCAAACGCATCTGTTACGTGCGAGAAGAAACATGTCTTCCGTCATTACTCTTGTTTTCGTTATCCCGAATGTACCTACCCATATATGTTGTCGAGGCTATAATCTTCTCACCATAAATGTAAAGTGTACCGCTCCTTGTCAGCCCTGCATCACTCTTACCGTCGCATAGTAGATGTCCCAACTGCGGCTGTCTAGAAAAATGTGTGCTTATTACTAATCTTATCACTTGAATTTTCTTTGCAAGAACGCATGTCAAAGGTCGCGGAGGATGCATCTGATTATAGTGCTGCCACATTTGTCGGAGTTTGAATACGACAATTTTAAAAACGTAGTTCTACTACCTGTCGTAGGCCGACTACTTACACGAGGGCTGTGCAACGTGTGAGCTATATTCGCCAAGACAGTCAGGAAAATCTGCGAAGGCTTGCAAAGAAAGTTTCTTTGCAAGACAAGGCTGTGCGATCGTTAATTGCTATGAGTTCAGTCTATACGTCAAACGCATCTGTTACGCTCCCTATTGCCTACACACACACACACACACACACACACACACACACCACACACACACACACACACACACACACACACATATATATAATATATATATATATATATATATATATATATATATATTATATATATATATATATATATATATATATATATATATATATTTCGTCCGAGCACTCGCAAGTAACTCTCGTTCGACAGGGCGCGCATCACATGCGTGCACAGTGCACGAACAGAATAGCGCACACATGTGCCCAGGAACCAAATTCAACGCAATAGAATAGCTGCGCACACACGAACGAAAGAATGCACGCACGCACCTCTGCGCACTCTTGCACGCTTGCAGTCGTGCATGCGCACGTACTTTCACAGCGCGTGCACGCTCGTTTGCACATACAGAAAAACACTCGCAGGCACACACCTTCGTGCACACTCAGGCTGAAGCCACGCCAATGTTGCTTAGTCGATGCGCAGACACACATGTGCGCGTCCATGAGCATGCAGTCACGCACACTACTCAAATCGCACGCACACTTACGCTTATTATAGGCACGCACATATGACGTTCTTGCGTGACACACACACACGACTGTGTGTGTGCGTGGGGGGGGGGGGGGGGGTTCGAAATTCGCTGACGCTGAAACTGTATCAATACTTGCAAAACGAACAAAGCAATATCTCTCAGGAAACTGACGTCGCGGCCGGTATGCCGGTATTCACCAGTCTGATGAACGCCAGTCTGGCCTGCCATGTCCCCTCGCCTATATAAGTGTGCCAGCATAATGTTGGCTTTCGGTATAATTGAAAGTAATGCGAGCGCATTTATCTCACGCTTACCACTCAATCCCAACTGCAAATACAAGAGCGATGAATATGCGCATACTGCAAGGGGTGAATAGATGATTTTGCCGAAGGTAGGGGTCAGCTTACGCGTGTACGGTGGCTTATGCGTAGTCTGATGCCTGCAGCTGAATATGGGGTGTCAACGTCCAAAGAAATCGGTGCGCGTGCTTTCAGATGGGAAAGAGCGCTTGATGTCACTTACAATTACAAATCTAAACTAGAAGAGAAGCTCGTGGGAAAATGGAGGCTTGAATCGATGAACAGATCGCTAAAAACGATGTAGAACAGGGATTGTCGCTGGAGCCAACGTTCCGACAAGTGGACTTGTCTTCGTCAGGACAGCGACAGTCGCCGTCCTGACGAAGACAAGTCCACTTGTGGAAACGTTGGCTCCTGCGACATTCCCTGTTCTACATCGTTTTTGGCAATCTGTTCATCGTCACAATTACAAAGCTGCTTCTGAGATTAGTCCTCTTCTTGAGTGTACACATTCGAAAATCAGGGAGGTGCGGGGGCAGGTAGGCAAACCCATCACCCCTCTGAGTCCGCCAATACACGCTGCATATCTATGACAAAATGGCCGGCGTTGCTATACGTCTCACGTTGGCGAGCAGCGACGAAGGTGCATCGCCGACGGGTCGCCAGTGGTTCCGGCGCCCGATGGAGGGCTACTTCGAGCGCCTCAAGCCCGACGCGCACGACGACCCTGCACTGGACCGGGTGGCGGTGGCCGCCGACCACGCGCTGACGTTGGCTAACGTGAGCGAGGCCGACGTCGGCTTCTACGTGTGCCACGACAACGAGGAAGCGCCCACACGTTACAGGATGGAGTACCTTCTCGACGGTGCGGCTCCGTTTCGTATTTTCTTGCCGTTCGTTTTAAGCAGAGGTTCCCAGGCGTCTCTACAATTTATTTGCTTCACCCGCTGGAAAGCTCTCGCACTTCCAGATTATGTGGTCAAGGGTCCCCCTCGCCCCACAGTGCTTGCAGTTGCACTTGTCGTTTTGCCTATCATCTATATGAACATGATATGCCCAGACCGGGTTTACAAAATTCCCATCTTGCAGGCGCCGCCATGCGACTGCCCGCCTATTGTTTAGACTTTTGTCTGGTGATGGCACCGGTCCCCTAGGTAACCGACAATTTTTGACAATTTCCGCATAATTTTGCGGACGCTCGTCCATGTTCAGGCAGTAGGACTACACATTCAAGGGAATGGATATAATGATGGGGCAATAAAAAAGTTCCAGAGGGATTTGCCGCGTAAGCCCTTAAAATATTATAGTGGTGACATACAAATGTGACGCAGAATGGGCGTTAGGCCTCTGATGCGATTATCATCTAGGCATTTCATGCCTTCGTCAACGTCTGCACTCGACTTGTGCGCAACATCTTTTAATAGTATACTCGCTGTTCGTGGTGAACTCCATTGCTTGACAAATTATGAATGTGCAAATGCGGAAATGCGAGATTGACACACACAGCGCATAGGTTGCAAAAAGGAGGCGTGCCCAGCAATGTCGAGTCTTCTCATTTGCAAATTCTCGACACTCCCGTGACATCACCAGGATTGTACGCTTATATAGGACGCAAGTGCGCCGTCTAACCGAAGGACAATTGAGGCGACGGTAGTTTCCATGGTGAAGGAAATTTGCAACATCAGCCGTTCGAATGAAACAAAATGCGATTAGTGCGTATTTTCCCATTTCGTCCTTATCCTTTAAGAGTTTTTTTTTTCTTTTTTCACATTCGCCATGCTTAATCAACCCACCTAAGTAGGTCTGTTAGCACACAGTCTGCAGGTGTGTGCAGAATGAACTTTTCAGGGAAATGCAGCAGCATCGCTGCGTGTGTAAGAAATGACAGAATTGTGGATCGTTCATGTCAGATGCCGCCGCATTAATTTTTGCGTTCGTTCTGCAGACCATATTGTGGACACTGTTATACTCTGTGCAAAGAGATCGCATGTATACAGATACATGCAGGCCTCAGGGAAAAGTAATTGAAGGAGCGAATCGGAGCACTTCTAGCAGCTAGCAAGGTCGCCGTATGTCGTATGAGTAAACATGAATATTTCATAGTGAGCAAAGTGAGATTTCAAGCTTACACGTACATTGTTCAACGTCAAATCCTTTTTTGCCTGGTGTTTCTCAAATTTCGCCTTCTCACCGCAGTGGCCGTGCCGAGACAGACAGAACCGCGCACTGGTGAGCAGTTTCCAACGTAATTTCTTACAGCATCGCACACGACATTGCGATTATACGTGCCTTTTTCTAGCATTCTTCTATAGCTGCGTTGCAGAGAGAGAGAGAAGAAAGCATTTAATGAGAGGAAAGGAGGAGATGTCGGCCTGGAGAGTGAGTCTCTGACCTGCTACTCCTCACAAGGGTAAGGGGGAAAAGGGATAAATAGAGATAGAGGGAGGTATGAGAGGTGACGATGGTAAAGTACAATGAGTCACTATACAAGTCCTATAAGCGGATGTAGTCTTTACAGCACAGTATTAGAGACGGGCATCTAAACCTGTGTCAGACAAAAAATAAAAAAGGGCCTTTAAGTTGCACTGGGCGTGGTCCGTGTGTTTCCATGCACCTAAATGTTTCTCCTCCGAAAAGGGCCGGGAGTCCAAACCATCTACCACGCGCCGAAGTGTTCTCCTTTCGGCCGAATATTGAGGGCACACGCAGAGGATATGATGTATAGTCTCTGATGTGTGACACACGCGGCAATTGGGACTCTCTTCCTGTCTGATCTTAAAGAGATATCTGCGAGTATAGGCAACACCCAACCGTAGCCTGTGCAACAGCGTCTCTTGATCTCGGCGTAGCCGGACCGGAAGACGAAAGCACACGCCGGCGTCAAGTCTATGAAGGCGCTCTTGTCGAAGATCAGGGTCATCCCATAGTTGCGTCATTGAGGCTTTCATGGAGCTGGAGAGCAAGGCATTGACATCGTGTCGTGAAAAATTGGTAGAAGTCGGTTGGCCGGTGATATGTGCCAATTTCGCTTCTGCGTCAGCTTGGTCATTCCCAGTGATCCCACAGTGGCTGGGAATCCACTGCAGTGCAATGTTGTGTCCGTATTGAGAAGCCTCAGTAAGGAGGCTCATGATCTCACTAACAAGAGGACCGTAAGCGGCTCCTTGCTCAGTAGAGATAAAGACCTGTACCCAAATAATCAAGTGTTATCTTACCAACGGTGATGTGAAGCAACTACGTACAGGAGAATTAAAGCAAGAATGCTTTTCTTTAACTCGCTAATACAGCAACTGGTCAATGTTCGGAGCTAAACGTATCATTCCACCAAAGCACTGGATCGCCAGGGGTGTCCAGTGTCCACGTCCATCCACGTGTGCAAGCTAACAGTGACTCGTTTGGCCATATACGTTAGCGAAGGTGACAGCCGTGAACTACGCAGTTCTCGTAGTCGATTCGAACTTGTGCTGCCTATGCGTGCGTTCTGCGCGGAGATCGCAACAGCATGTGGTAATGCATGTTATGCTACCAACTTCCGTAAGTGCGAGACATCACGTACATATCACGTGTGTGACGACAACAACGACAACAACAACAACAACAACGACGACGACGACGACGACGACGATGACGACGACGACGACGACGACAACAACAACAACAACAACACGTTTCAGAACACCTGCGGTAGAGTGGTCGGTAAGCGACGCCATTGTCAAGTGGGCCACCTTTCTCAACATGACTCACGCCTCAGTTGCCTTTCCATGGGTACAATGCTCCGCCGCACTACTTAGTTTTTGTACAGAGAAGCCAGCTTTCGGTAAATCACTGAACGCTACCGCGTGCGTATCTTTGACTAGTAAAACTTGTTGCTGGAACCGTTAGCGCAGGCTAACTGGAGTGAAAAAGACGCGCAGCAAACATAAGAAAGAATATCAGCACGCCCTTTCCTTTCTGATCTTCCTTCTGTGTTAAATGCGCGTTTTTTTTTTCTTTTACCATTCGCTGGTTAGTCCTGACAATAAAAAAGAAATTGGGAAGTAAAGCACCACATATTTGTAATATACAACGCAATGGGGAAGTAAAGGACCACATATTTGTAGTGGCCGAATGAACGATGTGGAATAGAAAGGTAGACATTTTAATGATGTGGTTGAGGTGTTAGCCTAGTTTAGTGCTAGGGCGTGATATGCGCAGTGATCACATAGGCACACGAGTGGCACTTGCAATCGTAGACACACGTATGCACTGAATGGTTGTTGCCGAGGTTTAGCTGACGCCTGTGGGCCTCATAAGGCTCCGCAGCCCATTATTTGACACTTTTCCATGAAACGGAAATGTGCTGCAACTTAAAGGTGGGGTCGCGTCGCAAGTGTAGTGTCGGCTTCAGAAATATCGCACAGATACTTGATGACCGCCATCCCTGTCCTGATAAGGGCTTACATTTCAATGAAGGCGCGTGGTGAAGACATGTCACAACATCTGTCAATACTCGGAAGGGACAGCTCCGCTGATGTGGTTGTGAGCACAGGGACATACAATTACTTACCTTGTTCGTTTCCAGGGGACGAGCAGCAACACAAGAAGTACCTGGAAGAGTTGCAAGAAGCCTACGGTGCGTCACTTATTGGTTCTTCTGTCTCATCTCACTGCGAAGCACGCGAAAAATTGCGCAGGTTGAAGGTGATAAGCAGCGAACATCTGTCTAGAAGACACACACGCACACCATTAGTAATACGGCTGTGTATCTGCTGCTGTGCTAATGTCCGATGAGTCTCTTACACGAACGGCAATTTATTTATTTTATATTTATATAAATCATTTTTATTGTCCTTTATTTTCCTGTTCATAATTGTTGTAGTGCTTCGTAGAGGGTACTATTTCTCTATCATTTATGTTTCTGCCCTTTAATTGTTGATCTCAGAAGATCGCGTGTGCCCTTTTCATTCCGTAACGGACAAATGCACGTCACGCGGTTTATATCCGTGTCGCCATGAATTTGAGCTGTTGCTCGGATGTTTGCCGCGCTGTATAAGAGGATTATTAGACATTTTCAAGGTGTTCGTGGCCTTGAAAATCTTGCAGAATCTCTCTATTAAGCAAGGTTAACCTCTCTGAAAGCAATGTTGAGTGTGAAGCCGCCGTCAAGAATGGGCCTTCGACAACTCGTGCCGTAATTTTTCGGAAGATGACAAAGACATGCGCGTTGTAGTATTTCCTCCGATAGCCAAGGTTCGTTTTTAAAAATGTTCGTTGTTAATGTGTGTCTGTGTGTGAATAGTGGCCTACCTTCTTTCTAGTCGTGAACTAGTTAATCACCACTAGCAATGAAGTCCTCAGCTGCGGAGGCATTGCTCTACCAGTCTGACGTACAAACGCGCGCGCACGTAAGGTGTGGATGGGGGATTAGCTCAACTAGTACATGTAGTACCCCAAGTGAAGCACGCAAAATATATGTTATTGCTTGGACGAATGTTTATGAGGCTTGCTTGTTGAAGATTGATTCCATGGCACTGCTCTAAATATCTATAACGATTACGACTCCTAATATATGCGGCCCCGGGTGCAGCAGTATGCTATCGAGCACCCCTGATGCCTGCCACGCACGCCGTAACTGACACCGCTGCTGAGCGAACGTGGTTAGTTGTGTTGAAGCTTACACGTGGCTGGTTGAAACTTGATTGGCAGTATGTGTTTATATTACCTGCGTTCATGCACCAGAAAACATGGACCTAGAGGGCCCTTTGCAGCGGTACGGCGTGACCACAAGCTGGGATGACTGGGAGGATTGCGACCGGTGCGGTGAAGTAGGACTGCGCAAGCGCTACGGCCGTTGTCAGCTTCGCACCAGCATCGACGCCCTCTACGTGCCTCCGGGAGCCCAGGTAAACCAGAACAGAGGAAAAATTCCTTTTCTAGCTATCGCATAAGAGACGTAATGACGAAAACATATCCTTTTATCTTGAGATTCGAGTCCAGGACCTTGTAGTTCGAGTGCCCACGGTCATGGCTTCGAGTACCATACCTACACGTATATATACCATGTACTCTCCATCTAAAGCATTCTATAACGTGCGGCGTATAGCGCATATCAGTACATCACTGGCCGAGAAATAGGGGCACGCGCCACGCGTAATATTATTGTTAATCGCTACGTAAACGGCAAGCGTATCAAGTTATTGTTGTCTGGACCTATCAGTCATATGCGTACTATTCCATGCCAAGTTTCGTGCATATAGTGAAAAACGAGACGCGAGCTTTTTCTTTTAACTTTTCTTTTTTTTTTTACTTTTTCGTACACTGTTTTCAAGATCACCTTACAGTGAACACTTGTATGGCTTTTGTCTTAAAACAAAGGACATTGTTTCTGTTTTGATTAAGCGTGTTGGTCATTAAGCGAAACCATTTCAATCATAGGCGTGTGCAGTGTTCTCCATTAGGGGGCTCGAAAGTTCACTGCAGCGCCCCCTTCCTCGTCCCGACCCCATCCCACAGAGGGCATTTCGGTCAAAACGATTTGGCGCCCGCATTCAGACGATAAGGGGAGCTCTTAAATTCTCTCCAGTGCGTTACTAAGCAGCCTAGCAACAAGTTCTACTACTCTTCGATTCACCACCGTTCGCAGGTTGCACTGAACATCACCGTACCGATGATGGGACCAAGCTGCAGGTCCGCGCTGCTACGCCGATACGCGATGTCGCGGAAGCTGTACGCGTTTCCGGACTTCGTCCAAACCGAATACTGCCAGGAGCCGTGCGGTGGGTCGCATTTCCTCGGCCTGCGTATACCTCTTTCGCTGTGTTGCCGAGAAGATGACAGCGTCAAACTAAATTTGGAGGAAGTTTCGCACACGAATAATTCACGGTATAAATTAAAGGCAGGGGGTGTGAGAATATCATTTTTTTCAAACACTAATCCAATAGGAATATTGAGCTTCAGATTTTGAATAGAATGTCGAATATCAAGACGCAAATGCGCCTTACGTAATGATATTTTATATAAACACATACTTACATATCAGGAGAACAGTGTCTAGACTACGTTTTCAATTGATTGATTGATTGATTGATTGATTGATTGATTGATTGATTGATTGATTGATTGATTGAGTTCTGAGGTTTTACGCCTCAAAACCACAATATGATTTTAATAAATGCCGTAGTGGAGGCCTCTGGATATTTCGACTACCTGGGGACGTGCACTGACATCGCACAGCACACGAGCCTCAACATTTCGCCTCCATCGAAATGCAGCAGCTGCGTGGCCGGGATTCGATCCCGCCACCTTCGTATCAGCAGCCGAGGGCCATATCGCCACTAGACCACCGTGGCGGGGCGTTGTCAAAAATCATGATTGTATTGATAAAACACCGCACTACAAAGCGAGTAATAGCAAATACAATGGTCACCACGACGGAATATTAGTTGTTCCACATAATCAGGCCACCGCAAAGTCTCTGCAGCGATCCACATGCACACATGTGGATTTATTGAGCTGTCAAGATAACTACGCATGGTGCACATCCGCTTACAGGACTTGTGCAGTGACTCACTGTACTTTACCATCGTCACCTCTCATACTTCCCTCCATCTCTGGTGAAAGGAAAAATTAGCATGCACCCGTTTTCGTAGCACAAGGCTACAAGGAAATCCATACGGATTTCTCAGAAATGAAAGCTTCCTAGTTGCCGAAAAATTCGTCCTGGTCCGGGGTTAGAACCCGGGACCAACGCCTGTCCGGAGTGCTCGCTCTCCCAATTGAGCTAACCAGGAGGCCAGCGATTGACAGCGCGAGGGCGAATCCATCGACAACTCGAAGTACATGGACGTGAATATATGGCGATTGAGTTCTGCGGAAACCCGCAAGGTGGAGTAACGCTTATGAAAGCGTTACTCCACCTTGCGGGTTTCCTGGTTAGCTCAATTGGGAGAGCGAGCACTCCGGACAGGCGTTGGTCCCTGGTTCGAACCCCGGACCAGGACGAATTTTTCGGCAACTAGGAAGCTTTCATTTCTGAGAAATCCGTATGGATTTCCTTGTAGCCTTGTGATATACAAAACGGGTGAATGCTAATTTTCCCTTTCATAACCGTTACTCCACCTTGCGGGTTTCCGCAGAACTCATTTGCCATATACTCCCTCTATCTCTGTTTATCCCTTTTCCCCTTACCTCTGTGAGGAGTAGCAGGCCGGAGACTCACTCTCCAGGCTGACATCTCCTCCTTTCCTCACATTAAATGCTATCTTCTTCTTCTTCACATACACACATGTTACACATGTTCCATGGCCTGATCATGTGGAACATGATCAGGCCATGGAACATGTGGATCATGAGGCCCTGCACGATGAGGTGGCTACAGAAGGCAGGACAGCACGTTTCGCCCGCCTACTGAAGACGTGCAATATGTCAGCGCGGCTTACATGAGCGCTGACAGTGCCGCAGAGCACCTAGTCAAAGATGCACATCGTGATAGCGCGTTGGCGCCATCACGCCTCCGTGCACTATATAGCGGTGTTTACCCGCATATAGGCATCACTGGTCTCGGCACATAGAGCCAACGCAAAAGATCAGTCGTTTTCGGCAAGATAAGCGGATTGCATATTCGATATTTCCAATATTCGAAGATCTCGAACACCTCATTTGCAAAGCGAATACGAATGATAAAAATGCAGTATTCTACGAACACTCGAAACATTCGAGTATTCGTACACCCCTATAGTTAAAGCATTTCCTTATTGTTCACAGGCTATTGTCTTTAGCTCTGGCTGTAGCGATTACAGTACAGATGTGAGAAGGTCCTCAAAAAAAAGAAAAAGAAAGAAAGAAAGAAAGAAAGAAAGAAAGAAAGAAAGAAAGAAAGAAAGAAAGAAAGAAAGAAAGAAAGAAAGAAAGAAAGAAAGAAAGGAGTACCATGTTGCAAGAATGCATAGAATTGCATGGCTCTAACGGCGTTAAAAATTCAAGCATATGTAACCAGCAACGCCAAGAGATCGTAAAGCACACTCCGTACAGCTGTCAGCAAATATTATCCGAAAAAAAAAAACCAATTTCGGAATGGTTCCAAAGAGAGAGAGAGAGAGAGATGCAATGTCGCCTTGAAAAATAGCAGTCAATCTTCACCCGCCGAATTTGAAAACATATAAAACCCGCAAACGAACAACCATACATATGAGGGGTCCGCATACTCACTCACGAATGCACATAAATCGGTTCATACACGCTCCAGACTCATTATATCGAGATATGTTTGTCAGTACACGTTTAGAGTGCATGGCATCTGGGTGAAAAGCCCCGCCACGGTGCTCTATAGAGGCTTTGGCACTCGGCTGATGACGCGAAGATCGCGGGATCGAATCTCCTCCGCGGCGACCGCATTTTTATGAAGGCGAAATAGAGGCCCGTGCACGTGCGATGTCAGTGCACGTTAAACTCAAGTGGTCGAAATTTCCGGAGCCCTACGCTACGCCGTCTCTCATAATCTTAACGTGGTTTTGGGACGTAAAACACCAGATATCATTATTATCATGAGGGTGTAAACGAGTCAGCACCAGTTCACCTGAGCGCCAACGGAAGTTAATTTGTAAAGGTGACGGTGAGTTTTCTTGGGCGTGAATATGCGAACTGAAGTAAATGTCGACGCGAGTTTATGCCCAGGTGAGAGTGCTAATGAGTGAAAATGGGCGTGTGTGAGCGTGCCTGCATGGGAGCCGGTAAGCGTAAACGAAAGCTATTATTAACGCTACGTTAACTGTTGCCAACTGGAGCCGAAGGAATGAGTGCACTTCACACTTACCTCTTTTTCTATTCTTCTTTTTTTTTTTCCTTTGACATTTGGGACGTATACCTGTATTCGGTCTTGGAATCACAGACGAAGAATTCCGGGCGAAGCACACAATGTCGCCGGTCAACAAGTCCTTCTTTGGCCAGATGAGTGTCGAGAAGGCCGAAGACGAGGAGACCGCCGAACTGGACGTCGCCGAATTCAAGAGGGTTGAGCGACCCGGAACGAACATCAAGCTCATCTGTCCAGGGTAGGCACATGTATACGTTTCATGTGCTCCAGACACATCTATGCATTTTTATGCACGCGCATTCGCCGCTCTTCTCACAACTTTGAGTTCTTTTGTTTACCGCGCGCCAGAGCAAGGCGGTGAATGACTCTTTTGGAACGCCGCCTGAAAGCCCGCGACGGCTCCCTTGTCACGGTGACGTCAGTGCAAGCTGCGTGTTTGAACTTCTTGCTTTTTTTCTTTTTCTGCTATTGTCTGCAAGGCCGAAGGCCTGCCAGTCTAGCGTTGCAGCCATTCGTCTTCCGCTGCGCGCGCTAGGGGGCCTTCATGCACACACGCTTTCATGCGTGCATATATACATGCATCATAAGTTCCGAAGCAGCTGGCGTACAGCGTACAGAGTTTCTTACAATTGCGAGAAACTCTACGACATGCGGGACATACGATAAGCGGCGTGTCGAATAATTTCGTCGATTCAGCGCTTTTTAGTGTACACCTGCAACCTAAGTATATTATTCTCTCCTATCAGTATGTGGCAGCCGTGGTCGGAGCTCGAACCGGCAACATGCTCAGCCAAAGGGAACGCCATAACTCTGTGGCGTGGAATGAATGAATGAATGAATGAATGAATGAATGAATGAATGAATGAATGAATGAATGAATGAATGAAGTCAAGAAGCTACATTCAGAGTCTAAATTGTAGCGTTTTGATGCTTGAGTGCGTGGGTTTTCCTGGAAGGCGTGAACTCGCGTATATACATGACGAGTAAGCAAAATATTGAAGGAAGCTGCCAGCCGTTTACATACATCTCGACTTCGTCAAACTCTCATTTCCACTGCAAGAGTTACAGGCTATTATTGCTAGTCGATTGTCGCGCAGTAAAAGTAACGGTGTACCAAGGACGCTGACATGCATCTGCATACGTTTGCATTCTTGGTCCACACGTCTGTGAAACCGCTCTCGTGAGCGCTTGTCCACGTGTTCTCTCCTCTCCTTTCACTCGTGCGAGGAACATAGTATGACTGTTCGTCTGTTGTTTTGATTTCTCTTGTCCACTCGCCTTTGTTTAGTGTTAAAAATCGAGAGGTGCAAACAACTTTCTTTAGTCAGAATCATCAAAATAAAGTACTGGGATGACAGTAGCGTAACATAACTGCAACATGCGCTCTCCTTACAAGCAAAACCGCTTTAGCTATTGGTGATTACAGCGGTGGTGCAGTGCAAGGTCCCACGAAACAAAAGATATTTTAGGTAAAGACAGCGCATATAATACGGCACAAGCTGCGGTGGGCAAACCTGCGGAAGAACAAGGAATACCGCAGCTTCAGTGTATCTATAGATTGGAATGTTGTGACTTATATGAATGTGAAAGCGTGTATGTCCCGCAATATACAGCGCTCAGTGTCACGGGCTGCCAGGTTCAAAGTAATTAAACTCCCAGGGTCATCCCAGCGCATCTAATCATCTGTGGGAATAATTACGCTGTACACATTATACAGGGCAAGTTTTCAGCTTTGTCAATTAGTAATACCGGTCCAGGAAAAAGGGTATAAGGGCCGTATTGACAAATGTGCCTCACCCTTATCCCTTGTTTTCCCTATCATCCCCGTGCCTTTTGGACACCAAAATGACGAGCAGGGAAAGCAATGATTCTGAGAGCTGTCTGTAGGTAGTGGACTAATCAGTTTACGAAAGAAGTTACTAGCACAAGAACGATAAGGAAAACAAGAGATAGGGATATGTTCTTGAATGTGGGCCTAAGTCCCAGCATGTATAGGCAGCAAGCCAAATTCGAGAACAAACAGTCCGCAAGACAACTTCTGAATCAGCCTCCTTGAACGGTTATAGGGTAGCCTTCTGTCACACTGATTTGATATGGACTACACCAATACGCAATCTATACTATCTGTACTATCTAAAAAAGTCACAGTTTTGCCGCAAGGGCGAAGCAATGAATGCGATAGCAAGAAACTGTAATGCTATACGAAGTGAGGCTCGCAGCTTCAGGAGCAATATTAATTGTAGTAAACATGCACTTGCTAAGTGAGCGCCTCCCGTGGGCAGCGAGTGCTGGTACGAAGGGCTTTATACGTTGTGTGTCACAAAGCTACACATACAAAGCTAGGGGAGGCCGTTAAATGAACAAACAGAAGATGAGCGCGAACTATCAAGTAAAGCACGCACGAAGCGAACGCACAGATATACACCGAACGAGCGCAACTATAAGCTGTCACAATGGATACTCCCAGTTTGAACAGCGCTCCTGTTGCAAAGGCGGCTGCCCGTTGCGCTCCTCGCGCCATCTCGCTGGTAATGAAGAAACGCTATAAACGCCTGCCGTCTCTGAGTCCTGCCAGCGGTAAAGGGTGTGTATATAAGGCTCGCCGTTAGCTTTTTGAAGGGTCTGCTCTTTGTGGCGTAGTGGTTAGCGCCACGCGCTGCGGAGTGAGAGGTTCCTGGTTCGATTCCACGCGTCGGAAGCACTTATCCGAATTATTTTTCTTTGGGACTTTATATATATATATATATATATATATATATATATATATATATATATATATATATATATATATATATATACGGTTCATGACGGCGGCGACGGGGACGGCAAAAACTATCCAAGACTGTCTATATAATTGCTATCGCAATAAAAGGAAATGTCTGTCGCACTTTCATCCCTGCAGCGTTTCTGGCCCCGGCGTGGCAGTGACGTGGTTCCACAACGGCTCTAAGCTTCGCCCAACCTGGAGCCGGGTTTCACTAAACGCGGCGAGCCAGGAAGTGATGTTCAAGCCACTGAAGGAACGCGATGCCGGCACCTACGAGTGTACAGTCATGGGCGTCAAGATGGGGCACCTCGAATTATTCGGTACGACGCATGCGTATCCACTTGCGTGCTGCAGAAGCGCGCTCCGGCGCGTGTATTTTAGTAGGTCATTGGCACGTACCTACTAGAACTTAAGAGCCAATAACTTAAGAACTTAAGAGCAAAAAATTTTTCAGACAAATTAAAAAAAAGTGTCCTTTGTTTGGAAAGTTTTCTGCGCTTAAGTTCATTGAGTAAAGAGATGAAATGATTGCGCGGGTACCAAAACGACCCACGTCTTTGGCGCAAGATGGTCCGCTGTGGTCCCTGTGTAGGCTTCGCGTGCTGCATGCGTTGGAAGGAACACAGCCTTGTAGCTGCTACAATTACTTCTGGCGTGATATTAGTTCCTTCTTCATTTTTATAGATATCAGCCACAATTAACGCCGGCCAGTCGGGCCAGCCCGTTCCCTCGAGTCTGCCAATGCAACTCCTTTCTCTCTCTCTTTCTCTCTCTCGAGTGTGTGTGAGGGGAAGGATGTGAGTGAGAGAGAAAGAAAGAGAGAGATACTATATCAGAACCTCAAAGGGACACTAAAATGAGAATGTGAAGTGGCTTAGGATGATAACTTATATTTCCAGAACTCGACTGTCATTAATGCCTCAATTTATGTTCTCTATTAAAAGCGAAAGTGAATGTCAAAAGTTCTGGTTTTTAAATTCGCGCCGAAGCCTCGGCCTTGCGACGACAGAAGGCTAATTTCGTTTTTTTCGCATTCTCGCCAAATTCGCGCCATCAAATGTTCCGAAACATCCAGTGTTTAGTCTCTGGCTTTCTTAGAACACCATGTACGTCTTTCTTACCCATAAATATAGTTAAGTAAGCCTTAGCAGACGCTGTCAAAGATCTGTGACGTCACGCGTATTAGTGCTGGAACTTCACGGCGGCGTCGCCACAAGTGTTTCCTTTTTGCGCGTTTGTCTAAGTTACCGATAGGTTCCTCCTCGCAAGATTGCCGTTCTTGGTATTGTCAAAAGCTAAGCTACTAATGCGAGAAAAATTGTTCTTCACTTTGGCGTCCCAGTTTCTTGTACCGCGTATCTTCATCCGTGTCAGAAACGTAACAAAGATGAGCAGCGCACCTTTTGAATATCTTTAGAGTGCTCTCGAGGAACTCCATTCTTATGTTTCGCTTATGAGATTATTATTTCTTCTCCGCCGCGGCGCTTACAGTGAAGAAGGCAAAAGAAAGACGAGGTAAGTAGTCTGCACTCTTCCTTTTTTCCATAATGTTGGCGCTTGGGCCATTCAGCTGGCTGTATCCGGAGCACGAAATTCTGTTCAGCCTAATTGCTGCCAATCATCTGACTCACTGCCGTGACGCGCTTTTTCCTCCCCAGCTTAGGCCGCATATATACCGAGGGGTATGCGAAACAAGAGAAGAGATCGTTTAACCACCTTGGCTGTGCGCGTATACACCTGCTATAGGGAGGACGGAAGCAATTATAAGTTCTCTCGAGACTTTACAACCCACCAGCTGGTTCGCATGTATGGAGGAAACTGCACGAACACCTTATTTATATATATAGTGTCCGAAGACGCAGTTATGATGGCTATATATACACACGCAGACATGGTAGCGAATTCAGGGACTGCAGGCGTGGCGTGTAGACAGAAATGAGCAGAACCCAGGTAATGAATGGTATACAAGAGAGCGGAAAGGTTTATTCAGGAGGACAGAAAGTTGAACGAGTTGGTAAGGTTTATTCGCCGTGTCAACCGTCATATTATTATTGCTTTTGTTAACAAGTACCTGTTATGGTTCCCGACAACGCCTCCACTGTGCATGATGTCGCTTAACCATGTTAGTGCATATTATCGCACCCAGCGATAACATACACTAACCGTCTCTTGTTTTCAACAATATGTCAGCCAACTGGCATCGCTTGCATCGTGGCAATGGAACATTCGGGGAACTTGAGGAAGGACTGCCTAAAGCAAACACTTGCCTATAAGGCCCCCCAACAGAATAAACACATGTATATAACTTAGCTTTCAAGGCCGCGACGGCTCCTTTGTTGCCAGCGAAGAGGAGCGCGAGAGGATATGCTTATATTTATGCGATATGACGCACCGAGTGCATGCGCGCGTTTATCTGAGCAGGTTTACCCCCCTGCGTCCGGTTGATCGCGTGCGCTGCCGATAGGATATATGAAAACTCTGAGAGCACGCGAAGATGGACGCTTATGCAGCGATCATATTAGCGGAGCTCAGTCGACTTTGTGGTTCCCCGTGAATGCAAGGGATGGGGGGCTTGACCCTTGCGTTCGTTCTATAGGAATACACAACCTTAAGTACAGATGTAGTTGGACGTAAGACTATAGGTTTCATGCGAGTAAATATGAGAGAGAAATGTCCGGCGTCAAAATTCAGTGCGCTTCATGATTTTCATGTGATGATTACATGAAAATTATGCGTAGTGCATGAGTATGTCTAAAACTTATCTTTTTTTTCAGGAGCCTGTTTCTTATATTCGGACACAAAATGTCGTCGAAACTATTTGAATGCAGTGAGCAGCGTATAGGTGTAGCGGGTTGATATGGGTGGAAGAGAGGTGTTCGAGTCCCCGCAAAATATTTACAGTTGGCATGTACCAGATGCAACACAAAAGCTCCGGGAATCTTATAAATAAGTACAAGTTTCGCGTGTAGCACACGTTCCCGCCTCTCAATGTGGCGAGCAGTATGCCTTGTCCGTGCATTCAGCTGCGGCAAAGTGCATAGTTTAGGCACCTGTGATTTTCCGACTCCATGGAGCAATTATAAGTTCTCTCGAGACTTTACAACCCACCAGCTGGTTCGCATGTATGGAGGAAACTCCGCGCACACCAGTTGCTCTATATTTATACATATGGTGTCGGAAGACGCATATAATATATATATGTAGACATGGTAGCGAAGGGCCTGAAGGCGCGTGGCGTGTAGACAGAAATGAGTAGAACCCAGGTCATGAATGGCTACCAGAGAGGAAAGGTTTATTCGCCGTGTCAACCGTCATGTTATTATTGTTATTGTTAACAAGTAGCTGTTATTGTTGCCGACATCGCCTCCACTGTGCATGATGTCGCTTAACCATGTCTATGCACCCAGCGATAATATACACTAACCTTCTCTTGTTCTCAACAATATAAGTCAGCCAACTGCTGTCGCTTGCATTGCGGCAATGGAACATTCGGGGAACTTAAGGAAGGACTGCCTAAAGAAAACGCTTGCCTAAGGCCAACAGAATAAACAAATGTATATAACTTAGCTTTCAGGACCGCGACGGCTCCTTTGTTGCCAGCGAAGAGGAGCGCGAGAGGATATGCTTATATTTATGCGATATGACGCACCGAGTGCATGCGCGCGTTTATCTGTGCAAGTTGACCCCCCAGCGTCCGGTTTATCGCGTGTGCTGCCAATAGGATATATATATGAAAACTCTGAGACCACGCGAAGATGGACGCTTATGCAGCGATCATATTAGCAGAGCCCAGTCGACTTTGTGGTACTCCGTGAATACAAGGGACGAGGGGCTTGACCCTTGCATTCGTTATATAGGAAAACACAACATTAAGTACAGATGTAAAGACTGCTCAGTAAAGAACAGAAGCCCCACAAGTTTCTTGCTTGGACGCAACTGAGGCGAAAAGACAAGTTCCTTTCCGTTGCAATAACAGGGCGTGAAACATGGGTTCGCGGCTGCTGTCCTGAAACCAAGCACCAGCCTTAGGAATGAAGGTCACTAAGATAACCGCGGCCATAAGAGGAACACCAGGTTCGTGGCAACCTAAAATTCTTGCACACTGTCATACAATAAAAAAATATTTTTTTCTCTTTTTTGATGTTCACTGAGTTGTCGACCAGAAATTCTTAGCTCGCGGGCAAACTGCGAACATTCGTCGCAAACGTCCGAAGGAGGAGGAGGAAGAGAAAGGAGGAAAGACAGGGATGTTAGCCAGTGCTGAGACCGGCTGGCTACCCTGTGCAGGGGAAGAAGGGTAAGGGGACTGAAAGATAGCAGAAAGGAGACACGACAAGAAAAAAGAAAAAGAGAGAAGAAAAAAACACACGCACACAAACGCGACACTGCTTAAAGTCTGTCCCTTAGACCACTCGTCCGTAAAAATCGCAACAACGCGTTGAGCGCTTTCCGTGCTGACGATGGACATGGCCAGTGTCCCAAGACTCGTTGCTCGGACAAAGGGCGCCTGTCAAGTCTGTCTAGAGCAGCGGTAAGTTCTCTCCTGGGGCCACTGAAACGGGGACACTCACACAGAAGATGAGAGATCGTTTCGTCGCAGCCGCAGTTCTCGCACATAGGGTCGTTTGCCATTCCAATACGAAATGCGTAGGCGTTTGTGAAGGCAACGCCAAGCCACAGGCGACAAAGAAGTGTCTCTTCAGCTCGAGGTATTCCTGAGGGAAGGCGGAACTTAAGGTCTGGGTGCAAACTACGTACACGAGCATTGGTGAAATCTGACGAATCCCACTGTGCGCGCGTAAGTTCACGTGCTGGGGATTGAAGCCTTGCAGATGCGTCGGTCCTGGAGAATGGTATTGCTCTACAGTGGTTATCATCGTGGGCAGATCGGGCGGATTTATCAGCAAGGTCATTGCCGTTGATCCCACAGTGCCCCGGTATCCACTGGTACGTGATGTTCGTGATGTGTACGTCCGAAGAAGTGGCAGAACAGCTGGCTTCTTCATGCACCACACCAAGGCCGATCCGCATAACCGAGAGCAGCAGATTTACAGATGCCACATTATGAAACACTGCCTACACTGTGACATTTTCTCGTTCTCAAAAACAGAGTTGAGGCTGAAACAGCGTCGGTGAAGCCTAATAGGAATCGCAGGAGGTCCTCAGCAGCGGACTCCCCCGCAAATTCACGGAATCGTGGCAGAAACGCACACACCGGTGCATACGTGCTCAAGGTGACTACTTTGAAGGAGGCAGTGCTAATTATAGAGGTTACGGTGACCACATTTCCTTCATACGACCGAAATTCCGGAACTTTCTTTTGGGCAGCACCTCGTATGTGTACGCGCGGACACACGCAAGCACATATACGTAAATACATTTCGATAATCAGAGCCTCCCCCCTCCCCCCATGACATAAATATCCTGGCTATATCTCGGGTGAGCAGCACTTACCATCCTTCCATTCCCGGCCTCATATACTTGGCCTGTAATGGAAGTGGAAATACCTGCTCAAGCATGAAGAGACCAACAATCGTAGTAAATCGTGTATATTTGAACCTTACATAGTTGATGACAGCTAGCTATAAAAGCATGTACTGCCAAGCTACCATACTCAAATCGAGCTTGCACTATACTGCCCCATCTTCCGTGATTTGACGGCTGAGGCGAACCTCATTGAAAGACAGGCGCTTCACCTCTGGAACTATGTTTGGGAGCGTCCATGGAGACGCAGAGAACGGTCTCACGCGTGCTTTTGAGGGTGGTTGTGCTGGATTCCTTAGGTTGTAGCCATTTTCGCCTAAGGGATACATTACAGGCGCGCATGCATGCGTGCGCGTGTGTTTGTGCAGAACGTTAAGCTGACGCAACAACAGGAATAAGCGCAAATATTTCTCGGTGATGACGTGCGGGTGAGTGACCGAACGACGGTTTTCCTTGTTCCTTTCACCTCAAAGCCCTGGGCATGTCCGACGCCTCCTGGTTCACTCTCGTCACCGTACTGGCAAACTTCTGCGTGTACCTGGCCGTCGTGTCCGCCAACTGGAACCAGCACTACAGGAGACTCGAGATACAGGAGTACCTGGCCGCGAAGAGGCTGAGAAGCATCAGGTCTCGTGAATCTCGGAAGACAGGCAGCTACGCTTCTTTTGATATTAACTATCCGTCATGACAATGTTTTCACTCGGCATCACTGTTTGTACAAGTCGAATAATGTTTCTGTGTAAAAAGCGGAAGGGGATGGGTGAGGAGGGGACAGACATAATGAGTATACTGAGTGTGTTCGCAGCGCAACATGCCGTAGCACATTTTAGCTCACTCTAAACCACGTCCCTTTGCAGATTTCCTCGTCAGACAGATTATTTCCGAGTCAATTATATTAATGTAGAGAAATCAACGTATACTTGCGCATGTTTGTGACAGTAAGGTCTTGAGAAGACTTGACTGTCAGATTCTAAGGTGCGTGTCAAAAAGTTCTGCATCCTCGTCATGGCCTGAAGGACGAAATGAACACAAATTAAACTACGTCTATGGTGAAACTGCAGCACGTTCTTTCCTGGTCGCACGTGGAACAAGTGTTCCGAACACCAACTCTACAATATACAGTACATAGAACATTACTCCGTGATCAACAATTCACTATTCCCCCTCCCCGGCGGATCTACCTGTACTTTGTTGTTGTTGTTGCGTGTGTGTGCGCGTGCATCACGCTTCCTCCGCGATCCGGCACATCGATTTGTCATGCGTGAAAGTGTCTGTGTATTTTGCCATTAATCCAGCCATGACACCTCTTCTCCCTTCCCTCACTCGCACACACACAAACAGGGCCGAGAGAAGAACAAACTCTGTGGTTTCAATTCCGTGTGTGCTGAAAGTGAACGAACAATGAAACAAAGTCGCACTTTCGCACATATTTAATGCAAAATTTTATATACATATACAAAATATCCAAAAACACTGTAGACAGTATAACAATGACATCAATCGCTATTCCTCAGTGGAGACAGCTCTCTCTCTCTCTCTCAACCTATTTCTTTCCACGTCAGGCCTTAACACAGCACAATACAAAGGCACGTACTAAAGAAAAATAAAACACATATTACAAAGGAGGAGCGAAAAAATTCCATGCTGGAAACGGAGTTCATTCCTGCATGTTGCACACCTCCCATATTCCTCGCACGAGTGATCCGGCGAGGCATAACAAAACGTCAATTCCTATCGGTTTCCAGCAGCCAGCAGTTCACATAACACGAAATAAACAACAACAAAAGGAACAAGGAAGCACATAACAATGCATTTGTGCGGGAGCGCAGGCCACGTACGAAGCCTCTCTTTGTGCCGTGCGACACGCTTTGTCCGCGATCCGGCACAACGATTCGTCACGCGTGAAAGTGGTGAGACGATCTTTCGGGGTCTCCGCACACGTAAGAAAATTACGCGAACACAGTGTTTTTCTTGCATTCTTTCCTTGCTGTTTCTTCAAGTGAACGGACAGAATTCTTACAGGCGATCGATTACGAGTGCAAGCACAATCGATGTCACAGCTCGGAAGACGTGCGTCAGACGGGTGAAGAAAAGAGGCGACGCGGTGTTTTACGCAAAATGCTTGCGACAAGGCCAGTCTTGACGCAAAAGTTCAACCACCGTGTACTGTATTCACTCGAATTTAACGGCACGTCATCGAGCAACTATGAATTATTTTACGCCAAAAGGGTAGTTTCGTTAACCTCAATGTAGGAGGTTGATGTTCAATGTTTCATGCAGAAACAATGTTTCAATATTTCACGCAGAAAGTGCGCGCTGGCCAGACGTCATGGATTTCGAAGTATTACTTTGAATACGGGCCTATTGTGTAACGCATGAAATGTTCTCGAAGTTGGCCTACTTCAACCTTCGGGTCTTTTAGAATACATTGTGCGCAGCTGTGCAAATGTATAGCGATACATTCGGTGAGCGTATATTGTCATTTAGGAGGCCCGAAGCTACAGATGGAACTACAAGGCGACGTGAAATGAAGGCTCAGCTGGAAATTTTAGAACAATGAACGGCGGTTCTGGATAATTTTGATTACCTCTGAAATGCAGCCGTCGTAGCGGGGCATCGAGCCCGCGACCTCACCTACAAGGGCCGATTTTCGCAGGGCGTTCGATTTCACTGATACTTTCATTTTAGCGAGATTTCACGATATTAGCACCGTCGACGAGCAATAGCGTTTTCCGCCCGGTGTCTAAAACTCCTTGTGACAGAATAATACTAATTAATGGGTTTTTATTACGAGCCAGGGCCACTGTATGATTATGAAGGACGCTGTACAGTGGAGGGCTAAGGATGTATTTTGAAACGAGTGCGCAATTTTCCTGCTTCATGTAGTGTGATAATATTTGGCTGACATGTCAGGCTTCCACGACTGATGGGCGGTGCTTTCTTGTTATGCAAGGCCCCCTTTAAGCTTGTAACTGATTGAAATGTGGAGTTTAACGTCCCAAAAGCAGCTCTGATTGTGAGAGGCGCCGTAGTGGAGGCCTCCGGGAATTTCGACCACCTGGGGTTCTTTAACGTGCAGTGACGTCGCAGAGCACACGGGCCTCAGACATTTCGCCTCCATCGAAATGCAGCCGCCGCGGCCGGGATTCCATCCCGCGACATTCGGATCAGCAGCCGAGTGCCATAACCAACCAGACCACCGTGGCGGCGTCTAAGCTTGGAACTATGATTGTGGTTGTGACCTATAAAATCTGGGCTGACCCCACTTACCACACGGATTCAGTATTCCAATTTCGTATCGAGAACTTCGTATGCAACTCTTTCAAATATTTCATTATATTCAAATAGATGGGGGCTACTATACTGAGTGTGCCATTCAATAAATAGAAATTGCGCCTGCGATGGTCGAAAGACTTCAGCAATTCTGGAAACCTCCGCATAACAAGCTATTTTTAAAACATATTTATAGCTATCCACCTATGAGACATTTTTTATAAGGCCAAATTGATTATCCGACTTTAAAGGAAATCTGTCTCAGTTAAAGCAACCATATGTGTTTGTTCCTCTATAACAACGGTTGCTATAGTTCCCCACGGAATAAACAACAACAAAAGGAACAAGGAAGCACATAACAATGCATTTGTGCGGGAGCGCTGGCCACGTACCAAGCCTCTCTTGTGCCGTGCGACACGCTTTGTCCGCGATCCGGCACAACGATTCGTCACGCGTGAAAGTGCTGAGACGATCTTTCGGGGTCTCCGCACACGTAAGAAAATTATGCGAACACAGTGTTTTTCTTGCTTTCTTTCCTAGCTGTTTCTTCGAGTGAACGCACAGAATTCTTACAGGCGATCGATTACGAGTGCAAGCACAATCGATGTCACAGCTCGGACGTTTGGGAATTGTGTGTCACGTGCGTCAGACGGGTGAAGAAAAGAGGCGACGCGGTGTTTTACGCAAAATGCTTGCGACAAGGCCTGTCTCGACGCAAAATTTTAACCACCGTGTACCGTATTCACTCGAATGTAACGACACATTATCGAGAAGCTATGAATTATTTTACGCCAGAAGGGTAGTTTCGTTAACCTCGGAGTAGGAGGTTGACGTTCAATGTTTCACGTAGAAACAATGTTTCAATATTTCACGCAGAAAGCGTGCGCTGGCGAAACGTCATTGATTTCGAAGTATTACTTAGAATACGGGCCTATTGTGTAACGCATGAAATGTTCTCGAAGTTACCCTACTTCAGCTTTCGGGTCTTTTAGAATACATTGTGGTCTTTTAGAATACATTGTGCGCAGCTGTGCAAATGTATAGCGATACATTCGGTGAGCGTATATTGTCATTTAGGAGGCCCGAAGCTACAGATGGAACTACAAGGCGACGTGAAATGAAGGCTCAGCTGGAAATTTTAGAACAATGAACGGCGGTTCTGGATAATTTTGATTACCTCTGAAATGCAGCCGTCGTAGCGGGGAATCGAGCCCGCGACCTCACCTACAAGGGCCGATTTTCGCAGGGCGTTCGATTTCACCGATACTTTCATTTTAGCGAGATTTCACGATATTAGCACCGTCGACGAGCAATAGCGTTTTCCGCCCGGTGTCTAAAACTCTTGTGACAGAATAATACTAATTAATGGGTTTTTATTACGAGCCAGGGCCACTGTATGATTATGAAGGACACTGTACAGTGGAGGGCTAAGGATGTATTTTGAAACGAGTGCGCAATTTTCCTGCTTCGTGTAGTGTGATAATATTTGGCTGACATGTTAGGCTTCCACGATTGATGGGCGGTGCTTTCTTGTTATGCAAGGCCCCCTTTAAGTTTGTAACTGATTGAAATGTGGAGTTTAACGTCCCAAAAGCAGCTCTGATTGTGAGAGGCGCCGTAGTGGAGGCCTCCGGAAATTTCGACCACCTGGGGTTCTTTAACGTGCAGTGACGTCGCAGAGCACACGGGCCTCAAACATTTCCCCTCCATCGAAATGCAGCAGCCGCGGCCGGGATTCGATCCCGCGACCTTCGGATCAGCAGCCGAGTGCCACAACCAACCACACCACCGTGGCGGGGTCTAAGCTTGGAACTATGATTGTGGTTGTGACCTATAAAATCTGGGCTGACCCGACTTACCACACGGATTCAGTATTCCAATTTCGTATCGAGAACTTCGTATGCAACTCTTTCAAATATTTCATTATATTCAAATAGATAGGGGCTACTATATTGAGTGTGCCATTCAATAAATAGAAATTGCGCCTGCGATGGTCAAAAGACTCTACCAATTCTGGAAACCTCCGCATAACAAGCTATTTTTAAGACATATTTATAGCTACCCACCTATGATACATTTTTTATAAGGTCAAATTGATTATCCGACTTTAAAGGAAATCTGTCTCAGTTAAAGCAACCATATGTTTTTGTTCCTCTATAACAATGGTTGCTATGGTTCCCCTTTGATATTGCAAGTTCTCTAGAGAGCCAGATAAGGCACGACGGCCACCGTGGTTCCGTTATCTCTTTGTAGCCGTCAACGCGTGAAACTGTCCTGTGCAAGAAGCCACTCTCCTGTTGCAGACGCCTATACCGTATGCCTCATTACCTCATTTAAGTGACCGGTGTCACATATAAAATCATTTTATTCATGCCCCTTGCATCCTCCGTTGCAACAACTAGCTGCAATGTACATGTCACAAGACGCTTAGCTACATTTGCACCTACGCACGCTTCAGATAAGGCACCTGGGCGGTGTTTTGACACCGAGGATAAATATTGCTATGTTATAGACATATATACGCTGAAGAGACCGTGAGGCCGTTGCAAGGAAGCCTAAATGTTTGGGTTCCTGGCGCGAGCGGGTTTCCATCACGCGAGTATCCCCTTGTAAATAAAGCTTAAATATATTGTCTTTCTTTGTTTCGTTTCGCATAGCGTAATTAACACTCGCTTTCTCTACACCACTGTACATATCAGCAAAATCTGTTCACCGCAACATGGCTACATGCTACTGTGTTTTCTTGGTATCGTCGTGATAATTTAAAGATAAATTGCTATCTGAATTGTTTCCTTATTTAGTGGCCGGCCGACGATGAAACTGGCAAATTTTGTTCCGAGCATTCCAAGACAAAAATCCAAACTGTTACACATTTTCTTTTCTTGACACTACGCTTCTGCTCTTCTTTCTTTTAGAAACATGAACAATTAAATGTACGGCGCTTCAGCGAATGAAACGCGATACTGGGAGCGCACGGCTGCCGATGTTTCCTGCGTCGCAGCTTTGCGCTGGGGACACTCGAGCGCATTGGCTGTGGGACTCAATGTAAGCGAGACATTTTTTTCAAGCATGGTGATTCAATCTGGTCACCCTGTCATCACCCAGTGCATTCCAGTACTTAGCACGAAAGTGCGCCGGCCACAGCGCAGTCCGAGTGTCGCGTTTCAATCGCTGACCACATGTAAACATCGACCTACCGTCCATATATGCACGTTAACGGTGCACATATGACTTGGATAATTCACACTGCACGTCCATACCGGCCATGTCTAACGATACAGATAGTGTAGTTCTGGCGGAATACGATGTTCCTATTGCTGCAACGTAATGTTAAGCAGTGAACAATATTCCCGCTTAATGCAGATAATACTCGAAATTCGATATGTGTGGTATGTATTTAGCAAAAAAAAAAAAAAAAAAAGAGAGTCCGACCATCTTGAAAGTTAATATGCAATGCATATTAACTCGCGAAAAACACCGTCATTTCCGCAGTATTTGAACTGCTATGTTGGAGCTGTGAGAGAATCATATAGGCTGCACTATAGAGAACAAGTACGTCCAACCGAACGACGCTCCACTAGTGCCATTTATACACATATATATGTATATATCTATACAGGATAGTAAAGGGAAACTGTAAACAAGACACGACTACTAAATAATTTGCAGCATTGTTAACTGCAGTACTATGGCCAAACACGGTGGCGATGTCCCTTAAAATGCCAATTATCTCGCAGCATTTCTGCTAGTATATGAACTTAGGTTGCTGAAAAAGAAAGGGCGTCCCAAAGGTCTCAATTAAAACACGCTGAAAGCATAGTCTTTTGTTGTCAGCTGTTGCCAAGATTTCTCACGTCTAACACTTGTCTTAGAAATTTTAAGCTGCACTGACACTCGTTTGCTGTAACATAACTGCCTAGATGATCAAAGCTGCACTCTTATTTAGGGAAACATGACCGTCGATCTTCAATTACAATGACCCTTTAGTGTCTCTCCACTCTGGTACGTAGCACCAATATAACCATTACCTTGGTACCAACACATAGAGACTAAACATACATTGCCACTAAAATTTACAACAGCATACAAGACAAGTGAGACAGCAATCGTCGCATGACCCAGTCGTGATACATTACTAAGAAAGCGACAAACTGAAACGCTGAGTTGCAATATCTGGGCCACTTGAGAGCTGCCAGCCAGGCAAAACACCATGTAAGAATGGCAGTAATAAGCAAGGAACTAACATATGTGGCCCTAATTAAAAATGCCACTGGTATGGTAAAGGTCTAGAGATATAAGAGCTGCTCCATAAAGTTAAAAAATTGCTGCTGATAAAGTTCTCAAAACTGTGTCATCAATGCACTAAAATAATGCTGCAACTTCATTAATTTACTATGCTCACAGCTTGTATACTATGCTCTATATACTACAGCTCTTATATACTACAGCTTTACTATGCTCACAGCGTCTTTGGTACATATACTGCAACTGGCCAAATCGTTTTGCAACACATGAAAGAAAAGCCATAACCGTGCAACACCAGTGCAACTTCACCTTATAACTACTATGCTGCTCATGTTTATAACATAATAATCGAGGCAACCTTTTGAAACAATACAGAGTTGCTGCAGTGACAAAGGATTTCTTTTACAGCATTTTCCTTAGCCAATCCTTAAGACAGAGATTAAAAACCTTCCAGATAGAACTGTTGTGCTTGATACATGGGTTAAAAGTCACAAATTTTTCTGGAACAGTGCAGCACCAATACGAGAAACATAAGGGATACTACTCTAATAGATGTTATAAAAATAACCAAAAACCATAACAGATATCACTACAATAAGTGTCACTCTAGGAATAGTTTGCCAGTGGCACGGGTTTACATACAAAATTGACAAGTGCACTGCAAAAGCTGCATGCAGGTATACGGTATATCCCCTGTGTTTGCATGGCTTCGAGCATCTTTTCTGTGCTTTCCATGTTGAAAAATCTGTAAGCAGCACTACGCATAGGAACATTCATTATCGTCTATGACAAATTCCACTATGCACTTTTGCATGATGATAACACGAACAATATTCACAAAGGCACGGCACCATTCAGGCACATGCGGTGTACAAAAAACACACAATACACTTATATCAACTTTAAAGCCACCTCAATGACAAGAGAGGCAAAGGTAGGCTGGAGTGCTCTTGATGACCATACAGTTAAAACGTTCAGCTGTGTAAGGCTGCTGATGCATGTCATGCTCACTTCAGCTTCTAACGCGAGCAAGAAAATCACCTCAAGTCTACCCTGCTCACTTTGATTGTCTTATATAAACGAAACCAATATCAGCAGCACTGTTGTTTTTTAAATAGTGCTATATGAAAATAGCTGCCTTATGTGCTCAATTCTCACTACAGGGGATTGTCTGTAGTTTGCTCACTTAGTGCTCAGGATCATGACAAGTCCATAGTCAGGTTTAGTAAAACATGTGCCAGTTTGGAACACAGCTTCCCTTCCTTAAAGGCAGCAGACACAAACATGTAGGCTGCACTATAATGGCAGTTACAGTGATGTAATGTCAGGAGGCATTATTCAGCTAGAAGTTGTTCTGTTGTACCCTACCACAAATAGTTCAAGAATTAATTTTACTACTGTAAGAGATATTTTAGTTTTACACAAGATCTACGTTTATTCTCATAAATTAAAGAAAATTTTACATATAACACAGCAACATTTATAAATTTTCCAGCAAAATATCCTTTTACAATAGCATTGCTTATTTTGTCTGCATCATCTCAGAGTTGAGGCAACACTTAGGATCATGATTTTCACATGTATTTAGTTGGTGACAGGTGGCAATAACAAGCTGCCTCTGCAGCAGAAAGAGTCCCTAATGACAACATGCACACAATGTGTATCACTTTTTTTTTTTAGTTTGGTAAATTAGACATAACTGGGGAACAATTTTATTGAATGATGTATGCTAAAAAGTGCTGTTGAAAAGTGTAAGACTAAAGAAAGACTGTGAGCAAAGATTTTTCTGTTGATTGAAGTAAAGGTGCCTATAATGGCCACTGCTTTTTTGATGAGTGTACTTGACATAAGGCACTATGGCTAACATCTTCACGTTCACAAAAAGAGAACATTTCTAGATGCATGTAAGGCACGACATTAAGGCACCTTCTTTCAGCTAGCAAAGAGCACAGAGACATGGCCTAAGAATGGACATCTAAAGACTGATGTAGTCCTCACACCTACTGAGAGATTTCGCCAGTGCTGAACACTTGGGAAAAAAAAAATGCAGCTATATGTCTAAGCTCCACGTTGTTAGGAAAAGACTGTAATCCACAGATGTCACAACACAACTCGGTCTCTAGATAGAAAGAGGGTTGCTAAAAACAGTTTTTGAAGTGCCACAGATAACAAGAGTAAGAGCTGCATGTTATCATGACCAGAAGGCTGAGTTTACAGGTTTGTTCTGCAGCATCTGCATGAGCACTTATCATGCAAAGACTGCCACTAAAAGCCCAAGGAAAACATCTCTCCTGCTCTGTCATAAAGCAACAGCCAAAAGGGGCATGTTATGCTTTGAGACTCATACTTATTGATGCACTTTTCAAGCACATATGAACACTGGCAAAGAGTTTGCACAATTCATCGCACGCCACCAAGGATAATTCCTTTCAAGTCATCTTAGATGGCTCCATTGGAGTTGCAATATAGTCATTGAGATAAAGTATTTAAAATAGTCACTTTAAGTGTAATAAATATATATAACATTTATAACAGCGACTTACTTTCATTTCTTCTTGCTCTACCGCAACACAATTTCTAAGTGGTGTGGCCACACTGTTTAACAATACATAATTACCTATGGGCTGATTTTCAAAGTGATACAGACTTTCTATATTTAATGACAAAGCAAGCTGTGCCAATTGTCTAAATTGGAAAGTTCCTTGCTTCTTTACTGCTGTCTGCAAATATTGCACATAAATTTACCTCTCCAGTTGCAGTGCATTATTGCTTTGCGAATTACAGCAGACCAGCAGTTGACAGCATGACCAGCTGACCGCAGTAACAGCAATAACAAAGCACGAGTAACAAAGCTTTGTGAGATGCATGTCATTTCTTCCTATTCCATGCTTCATATTCCATGCTCATGCTATTGGCTGCATGCCCAAGTACGTTTGCCTCAGTGAATTCACTTCAAGGTCACCATAAGCGACTGTCAGCAGTTACTACTTTTCCAGCAATGATAGGTTAATTGCTGGGCGCACGTAACAGCAGTGCTACCAAGATTGCAAGAGCTTGTCAATTAAAATACATACTGGACTTGAGCGCACATAGATGAAACATTGAGTCACCTGTGGGTGCTGCGGCAACGGTACTTTGGGCCATTTTCAACCTGCTTTCGTTCAAACCACCGAAACACCTACTAGTTTAGGATTCCTTACAGATCACATGCAGTTTGACGACAGCATCTCCGACTTCACCGACCTCAACAGCGCTGCGAGCATTATCTATGTCACGACACACAGCAGCATGCTCACATTTCCGCCCCGCAGTTGACGATGGCAGGTGCAAAACACAGCAGTATAGTCAAACAGGTGCGGCAGCATCTGACGTCGACGCCACTGAGCTTGAGTCGTTTTCGGCAACAATACACGGCAAGGCTGCCTTGGTCGGTTCGAACTGGGCATCGAGAAGCGCAATTTGGCGGGCTACAGCCTCGTACCTGAGTTTAGACTCGACCAGCTGAGTGTCGAGCAGCGACATCTCGCCGTCCCCTTCGTTGTCGTCGCCTCCCTCTTGTTGACTTTCCATCCTGGCGAGTGACACCTCGTGGCTCGCCTGGCGCAGTTCGGTTTCTTCACGACCCAAGTTCTCCTCGAGCGCGTTGATGCGGTTGCGCAGCGCCGACACTTCGCCTTCGGCGCGCTTCAGCTGCACGTTGGTGATGTTGTGCAGCTCGTTGGCGATCACCCTGAAGCGCATCAGCGTGCTCGATGAGAACACGGAGCCGCCGAACGCTAACCCCGGGTATCCGGCGCTGGGCTGCCGAGCATTGCGACGGTTGCGCTCGGCGATCACTTGCTCCGTTTGCACGCTCGAACAGCGCAACCGCTCGAGTTCGTCAGCGTCTGCGTCCAAGTCGCCGTCGGCTGGCGATCGGCTGGGTCTTTCCGAGCCCTCGACCGTCGGCCGTTCAGCGGGCAATCGTTCCAACCGCTTACTCATCATCGTCCGAGGGGTGCTTCCAAACGCATTAGCTTGTGCTTTTTGACGTCGTCACGACGCTGTCCTGTAAGGCACACGATAAACACGCTTAACTCGACCTCGACGGACGTTGCTCATTGCACGCATCGTCGTCCCCTTATTTGGGACATTCCTTCGCCCCTGCCGAGGAACGATAACACAGACAAACAGGCGAAGGAACTCTCCAGCGCCACAGAACACCTATACTATGACCAACGTAGAGAAGGGAAACTGTACCTTTGACAGTGCAACGAAAATAAGGGTAGCGGTGGCGTCGTGAACTAAAGTATACGACCGAGAGATGGCGCTGCGCATGCTATCATCATCACCACGTAATACAATATGGCGGTTGCGTTGCTGCTGCGTGCGGCTAGAGTGTACTAGAATATTTTGAGTGGCGCGACCGGAGCGGGCGCGCCGTGCAAACCGGTGTCCCCTCTCGCATGGAAAGCAGCGGTGGCGCTGGCGTGCCTAACCATTGGGGCAGCCGGCGCGCGGCGGGCACAGCCAGCGTGGCCCGAGCTGTGGTGCTCATTCTAATTCTTTTTTTTTTTCGCGTGTGCGTGCGTGCTGTGCCGTGCACATTGCAATAAATATTGTATAAACATAGGTACGGCAGCACAGTCACGCTGGCCGGCGTTTTCACAGATACATCTAATAAAATAAAATAAAGATCCGTTCGGTGCGCCTTGCAAGCATCTGATGCGCTCGCAGCTTCGTTGCACGAACCCCTCTCGCGGGGCGCGATGGAGGCGTTAATTTTATTGAAAATAAAGCAGTTTTTAATCAGAACTTCCTTATACATGATTGGCGTGCAGGAAAACGTCAGGCAGTGAATTACTTTATCGCATATATTGCAAAAATCTGGCATAGGTGACGACGGCACACATTTTAGGATGGGGATAACATCGCAAAAACGCAGCCTGCACAAAATAAGAAAAAAAAAACAAGGAAAACGTCGTAAGAGTGGAGGCACGGATGTCCGTCATTCCCGATGTTATACATAAAGATGTGGAGAGTACGGGAAGAGAGCAACATTAGTTTCAATCTGCCCTAGCAGGCCAATATCGAAAACGGCAAGACCTTCTAGGTCTGTTTTATGCTGAGTACAGGGTCCCGTTTTGCTAATACTGAACTGTTACAAGTTACTGCCCGGAATTACCAACTTCCTTATTCTCATCCTGTAAAATTATTGAATACGTCTCACAATTATTTAGCTAGTTCGTTACCGATAGTTATGTATATCGCCGTAAAGATTTCTTGAAAATGACCCAACTTAAATACCTCTGTCATTTCTGTTTTTGTATAGTTTTGCTGCCATAATTGCTCTCGTTATGTCAGGCGAAGTCGACGTCATTTTTTATATTTTAAGAGAGCAGTTTAACTGGTTCAGTGGCGCACCGACGGGGAGGGAGGGAGGGAGGGGGGTTATGGGGGTTGTAACCCCCCATATGGTGCTAACTGTAACCCCCCTGAGGCCGACCTAACCACCTCCCACTCCGTAACTGCACCTGTGTCCTAGAAGAATGTGGCGCTAATGTCTCAGCAAAACGCCGAAAAAATAATAAAATAATCATCATCATTGATGTTATTATTGTTTGGCATTTTATTTACTTTTTTTACACACGCAACGACTGTGTAATCGCATGCCCGGGCCTTCGTGAAAGATTGAACCCCCCCCCCCCCCCCCCCCGGCAGAGATCCTGGGTGCGCTACTGAACTGGTTCCACATGTATAATACTAATTCATAAGGTCTCAACCCGTCTACCTACTTTCTTCTTAATAGATGACCTTTTACGTATCTATAGGTGCGTTCGCATTGACAGCATTACAGTGATTGTTCTCGTGAGCTACTCGTTACTTCTGAGTACTTTGGACTAGCGTTCGGAATCCGCTGTTATTTTTAATACACATTAGCGACATATTGATGGAAGTTATAACTTATTAGGGCACCATTTGAGATCGAATTATTAGCAGACTATTACGTCCATCTTAACGAAATCAACAACTATGAGGAATGGACACATTTCTCCCTGGTGCTCTCATTACGACATGTAGCTGAATGGAGATAAACCAGTGTTTATAAGAACAAAAAAAAAAAAAGAACACGATACAAGACCTTCTTTACTTACGGTTTTCAATCGGAATCGCTCCCTGGTATATCTGAATGCAGGTACTTAGGCGTCGCATTACTCACTCTCTCATTTGGAAAGGTCACACTATTCTCACCAGAGCGTCACCAGTCCGTAATTTTGGTTCCATTAGATAATAACTAAAAGAAACATTTGCAAAACCTAATTTGTCAGTATACATATCGTTTTTCAGACCAAGACCTGGACATGCATATGCGCAGTTTGGGACTCCAGCATAAATCGTAGTACAAAGACCGGAGAAGATTTAAAGCGCAACGCCGTTCGCTACTTATATTCTAAGTAGTAGCGGAACTGACCTTTCAGACCTAATTAAAGAGCACAATGTATGAAGATTTTGAGTGTGCCAGAAAATCCAGACTAATTAAAATGTCTTTCCCTGAGCTGTATGCTTTACCACTGCGGTCGCAGCTGAGGAGACATCACCATACTAAATCTTTAATCCCTTTTAGTACCAAAACAAGTTCTTCGGAATATCTATTTTTCCCTCGCATCATCTCTGAATGGAATAGTTTATCTCTCACGACTTCGCACAGCACGGACCTAATTTTTCATAGAATACCTTAATTCATCCTTAAGGTTTCTTCACCACACTTGAACGTTAGTACCTAAACGTAACATTGTCACACTACACCCTTTTCATTACTCAAAATTCTAAGATTTCTGAGCTATAGGAGTGAGTGTATGGTTTCTTCAGTTTACCCATATATATAGGAAACGAAAGTAACAGTGAATAATTATGCTTGGTACAGCATGTTTATATCAGGTACGTCACACCGAAAGGGTGATGTGGACACAGCAAAACAATATCTCACTTTTCACAAGTAGGCGATAGGTAGAACCTTCTTTGTGTTTGAGTAAAAATGCCAATACCAAAAATGAGCACCGATATATAGCGTGCAGTAGAACTGCGGGCTGATTTAAAACTATATTTGATTATTGCAATGCTCGCACGCTCGCCGTGTTCATAGGTAATAACATTGCGTTTTGAGCAGAAACCTTGGAAGTAAGCAGGCAAGAATTATGAAAAGACATCGATCGCCTAGTTAAAAGTTGATGAAGCTGCATGTGGCGCATCGCTGCTCAAGTGATCCATTCGCGCTTCATTATAAAACCAAAATAAACCTATCTACACCTGCCAGGCGCTCTCCCGGCGCAAATTAATTGCCATCAGGGTGCTAATGCAGTTCAGGTGTGATGAAACGGTCCCTTTTTACGTTCCTTTCATATAAACTCGCGCCACTCTTGCGAACATTTTTGTGAGCGCGCCGGCAAGCAGACGCCCGCGAGGCGGGCCGGCCGGAGCAACCAAGGTCTGACGACTGCAGCGCCGCCGCTGCGTTCCATGCGGAGAGGGCCCCTCTCCGGCCGGCGGTCGCGCCACTCAAAATATTCTAGTACACTCTAGTGCGGCTGGTCGCGCTGCTCGCTCGCTGGTCCTAGGCGTGCGGTTACTGCTGTCTCGAGGCGTTATCCTCTGGTACAGCACTCTAATACGAGTACAAATATTTCTGCTATGTCGCCAGGTGACCTAGAGGCCTCAACTGGCAATAAACGCACCAAGCAAGTAACCTTACGTCCTTTATTGGCAATCGTGATGGATGCAGCATACATATAAGCAAGCAGTGCTGTCGGTGACAGATTTTAACGTACAGGCAACATAAATAGCCGTCTGTTTAATAAAATTACAAGCTGAAATTTATCTCATTCTGTTCGTAAGCAGAGCGATGTTTCAGACAACCATGTTTACGCTGGGCTGCCCTTGAAACGCAGTACTCGAAGCGCGCGGCTGACGATGCTTTCTGCGTCGTCGCTTTGCTCTGAGGCCATCGAGCTGATTCGTTCGTGTACTCAATGAAAACAGTAGGCTTTCTGAAGCATTGTGATTCACTTCGGTTCCTATGTCATTATCAAACGCGCTCCAATAGCACGGAATTCGCCGGCCATCGCGCGATTCGAGTATCACGTTTCAGTCGCATAGCACTGTATACATACTGTACTTGTGCACGCTGTCGCCCGTCTCACTCTAAACGCCTGTGTTTATCGACTTTGGCGTTATTAAACAGGCAGCATCAAAATTTCGCCAAAGGTGTAGTGTCAGCAGATTATCCTGATACACTATTTTGACAACACTTGGCGAGGGGCACATGGCTTTGAAAAAAAATTTAAAAAGTGATAATAAACCACTATTTTTGTGTGCATACTCTGTGATCTTGATATTGCGTTCAGTTTCCCTTCTCATGCGTCCCTGTCTGAACTGTTTTGTTACAACCAAACTGCTACTAACTAGCTCATCTTCCAGTGGTTCTCAACTCGTATATTATATAGCACTTGTAAAGCAAAATTTACTTTACGTTATCCCGTTGAAAGATTAATTTGGTTTATGTATTCGAAAGAGGTGAAGGGTTTGCTGTGGTATAAACACTTCAATCAAGTGACAGTTGGCTAGCAACGAAAGCCTCAGTCCGAAGCAAACATTTCAACTGGCACACATATTTCTCAAGGCCGTTACAGAAGACAGTTTCCAAAGATCAAGCTATACCCTTGCCTGTCCATTGCTGATCAACTGATAAGTAAATGAGTCAATCTTTCCTGGTTCTGTGAGTGCATAATCGTCAGAGTGGCTGCTAGATTTACAGTTTTATTCTTCACTACCCTTTAGCTGTGCCTCACTCTTAGCATGGGTGTCACACAAAACCAGAGGTTTCCCCAGGAACTGAAATTAGGAGTTGGGTCTAGACATCAGTGGGAGGTGTGGAGCACCAGATTTTGAACTTGTTACAAACATTTAGAAATTAAGGGGGTTTGGTTAGAAAGACGAGGTGTGAACACCTTCTCTAGGGGGTCTATAGGGAAATCTCTGCTCAAAACGGGCCTTTTTGAGCTGCATAGTAGTCCAGAGACATAGCACTCCGTACACTTTCACTTTCATATAAAATACAAGCAAATACTAGCCAAACAGCTCTAACGAGATCTGAGTTACCTCTTCTGTGTACTGTATAAACTTACTTTTTAAAACTTGATGTCGTACTTTAGGTCTCTTGTCTGGACCTGATTTTATTATTTGCCGTATTCCTGTGACTGAACCTTACACAAAAAACAAGTTGCTTGCACACATGCAACAGTGCTTTGTGGATGGAATGTCTCTCCTCACATAAGCCCTTTAACAGACCAGAAGAATTCATTCACTGCAACTAGGAATGACCTTTGTAAATGCATGACAAATTACACAGCCTGTATAACAAAATACTACCTAAAATTTTATGTGCAGCTTTCCTTCGGCCCTAATAATCAAACTGTACTTGGGAGTAGAGTCATGGCTGTTATTCTCCAGGTGACCACTACATAGCATGTCTTTTAACAAAGGGTCAAGTGCCTGTACACATTTTTCACTTTCAAAAACTTTCGCAATGTAGCTCACGATAAGACAGCATTATGCCTTACGGTATTATTCCTTGGCATTGCTGTGCAAAATAATGTTCACATTTACAACAATCTACACTCAGTGCAATGAAGAAATGCTGCGCTCAGACACGCTACTGCTGGCTTGTTTTGCACCATGTTATATGCAATACTCGATACAAATGTGGACGCACACTTACAGAAGGATACCATGTGACAGTCACTATCCAAGGAATCCTAAGCCGGCACATTTCCCTTGCGCTGGTTACTTCTTGCATCAAAAATCACTTGTGCAGCCAGTTTTGCACTGGTTTAACATACCACATACTACTGCTGCGTTTTGGTGTACAGTTCCCATTCCTTTCACATGTTGAGCTTGTAAACTGTTTTTGGTGACGGATGGAGTTCAGGAAAACCTCTCTTCGCTATGGCGACTTTTGAGCTTCTCGCGCCTTGGTAAGGGCGGCTTGAAAACTAATAATCCTTTTGTTGTCCATTGTCCTGAATAGAAAAAATAAACGAGGTCATCAGGAAGCCATAAAAAAGAAATGGTGAGCCAAATCTCGGTCTAATAAATAAGCGAAGCATAACCATAAATTAAATGTCCACAAACATACCGTGTGAGGATTTTCGGTCCCTGAGGTTACTTCCATTGGCAACACAATCTCTGCTGACTTGAGGTAGGTTCAGAGATTACAACAGCTAAGTGTGTGTAGATATGCCCAGTTTCTTGAAGGCTGTGGTTGATAAACAAAAAAAGAAAGAGCCACTGTTACCATGGTAGAAGCATGGATAACTTTGTAATTTATGTCTAACAATGCATGCAACAATGCTGCAAACATGAATAGCATGCATGTAAGATTTATTTGAGCATCTATTTCAGTGATGTGCTTAGCCAAGCCTCACTCAAGGGACATTTGTTTCTTTAGTAAGCAATTACATTGTCCCACTGCATAAACATGCACTATTAACGCTTATGAACCTATTTTGTATATTGAAATATAGAATTCCTTCTCCATACTCTTATGTACATTTGCCTCTAACATACCATGGATTTATGTGCATTTCCAATCCACTCACTTGACAGAGGGAGGCAAAGCTTATGCTGCGGTCCGTGACAGATGTTTCACGGTAAAGATATTTATACATTTGTGAGATATTTAAATAAACATTCTTATACAACATCATCGGTACGCAGAAGCCGTGCTTCTGATTAGCTGCACAAATAATAACACTTCATGAAATGTGTTCTTTAGCCGTTTTGCAAGCAATAGCGGTGTTACACGGGCACTTTTGATCGAGACCAGGACTGATCTGGATCGAGTTTGGCGCTGACATTAGCCAAATCGTGATATGGCTTCCAGATCGCGATCATCACACGATTCCTACCGGGCCTGATCACGCTCAAGAATAACCATATAGCCGCAGCTGAGCACCATCGAGCGTAATCGAAATCCGCCCTGATGGTGATCAAATGTGCGCGTGTGACGCAGGTTTAACAATAATCAGTGTTGAAGATGCGCAGCAGCGCATTTTTACTCACCGGTGCTTATGGCCACATGGTGCAAGATCAATCCGTTTTCCTAGGTTGTCTTCCGGCACTGTGCTCAGTTCTGGCAATCAATTTTTCACGCGAAAGCTATGCAACCGTTATGCCAGTGAACTGTCGCAGCTGGTAAAATTCACCGTTGTTAGACACGTTCGCTGTGTGGTAGCGGCTATCTAAACAAGGTAACGTAAAGCGAACGTGCGTGGTCGAATGAAATGACCGCGGTACAATTTGAAGCAAACAAGCGGCCGAAACTCAATCGATACCAATGGGCTGCTGCTCATCGCACGTCAGTGTAATCTCAAAACTTAGACTCAAGCACGTACGTTACGCTTAAGGTCCAAGAAAAACACATCTTTACTTACTTTATGAAAAACGACACTGTAACCAAGCTTGTCAAATACTTTCAATACGTTTTTATATCAATTTTTTGCTCACGTTGAGCGCCCCTAGCAGAGAAAATGCAAACTAAAGTATCCGACCGCTAAAAGAGGAGTCAGTAGCTCCACTTTGCGCGCAACTCGATGGAACGCGCCGCGGTTGATTTTTACGCCATCTGCGGCGATCGCTGAAACGTAGAGCCTTCCCGGGCCTGCCAGCGCCAGCTAATAAGAAAGCGACTATGAGTGATCTTGGATCGGCTTAATACTTGACTAGCGGCTTGTAGGTTGAGTGCAAGTGGCCAGACTCTTTTGATAGACTACGTCAGGCAAGGCGGGAATTTTGGTTTCGTTTTCTTATTGAGGGAATGATCGTGAGGATCATGGAGGACCATGCTTTTGAATCTACGGGGACCATAGCTTACTTGTCGAGCGGACGTGCTAGTGCGCTCAAAGGCGCAACATATAACTGGCGGGTGAGTGCCCACAAAGAAATAAAAGGTAAAAAAGGCATAGATTAGTTTACAAAGTAAGATTGCCCATGCGTATAGCAGAAATAGTTTTGTTATTTATTCGCTCAGCGTTGTTTGTATTGGTTGTCTAAATGTTGCCCCAGGTCTGTGTATTAAACATTTTATTCCGGAAATTGCGACGTGCAAGCCACCTCATTTCTTAAGCAACAGAAAATAGGAGATTTTGGTAATTATATATAAGCTTGGTTAAATATCGGTATATTACTACTGTTTTGCTTAGTTGTGCGCGAATAATCGAAATTTCGTATATTCAGTGCGAATAGTCTGGTATTCTTTTTGTTCAAGGGCGCTTCTACCTTTCGGAATATTCGAAAACATAAGAGAAAACAAAGTTCGTGCCAATTTTTATTGTTTCTCGGCTGAAAAACAGCGTCCTAGACAGCTTTGCGTGATTTCCAGTGAAGTGTTTAGGTGTCGGCGGTCGTGCTGATGCTCATAATTACGCGGGACGTGCAAGCGTATTTATTTAGGAACAAAATGCGTTATGCCCTAGCTTGTGGCACCTTCCACAATTAGTATGCTTCACTGCGCAACATTAATGCGCTGCGGCAAAGTTGACTTTGCTGCAGTACATTACTACTATGCGTACTAAAAACAAAAAGAAGAAGAAGAAGCAAGCTATCACGGATCGCAGTACTCCAGAAGTGAAGACAAGCCATAACTGTTTTCGATGTCTGGAGGAATTGAAACTTGAATAAGGATGTCACATTTAATTGAGATTACTTTGATTCATCAAGAACTGGAATTTTGCCTTTTCCAATAACTATAGGACAGTATAGTCGATAGCCCAAGCACTCTGTGTACCGCGAAAGCATAACGTAGGGGTGTGTTGTTGATGTATGAGAGAGAGAAGAACGTTATTCGGCTAAAATGAGACGTACAGCAGCTGTAAGCTTCAAGTTCGAGAAAACAAAACGCTAAGGAAAACACCAAGAAAAAAAACTAATAAAAGAATGACAGTGCGAAAGAACTTACTAAACTGAGACGATGTGATGCCTGTGAATTCCATCCTTCGTTCTTTGCTCTCGCGCCTGAGAAGTCCCACCTCTCAGTCTCATATATCGCGCTGCTGGTGCATGTTACACCACGTATCATCTAGAGAGTGCGAGAAGACGAATTTAAAAAGAAAGAAAGAAAAAAGAAAAAAAAAGGCGACTCTTCACGTACACACGTGCCATCAGTGGCGCACCGACGGGGGGTAGGGGTTCGGGGGTTGTAACACCCCCCTGAAAGCCGACCTAACCTCACCCCCCGCCCAACTCCGTAACTGCTCCTATATCCTAGAAGAATGTGGCGCTAATGTCTCTGAAAAACGCCGAAAAATTAATAAGATAATCATCATCATTGATGTTACTATTATTTGGCATTTTATTTACTTTTTTTTACGCACGCAACAACTGTGTAATCGCATGCCCGGCACTTCGTGAAAAATTGAACCCTCCCCTGGCAGAGATCCTGGGTGCGCTACTGCGTGCCATGTTGCAAATGTTTAGTGATCGAGAGTGACGCGCAAGCAGAACGTGCACCGCTCAAAAAAAAAAAAAATGCTATTGGCTCTCAGACCCCAAAAATTACCACGCAGTTAATTATGTACTGAGTGAGCGAGGGTAAAAAGGACATCCGATGGGCTTAATAGACTTGTTTGTCACAACCGAAGAACATAAGCAGTCCCCGTGGCAACGAACAAACAACTCACCATTAGCACCTCCAAATCTAGTTAATTTGCAAGATAATTAGGTTTAATCATCCTACTAATTAATTAATGCGACTTTCACACTTTATGACGTCTGTCACAGCAACGTTTCCTAGTTTAATTCCTTCTGAATAAGTTTTCTGTTTTCCTCGCGGATGTACATTATATCCTGCAGAATTTTTGAAAGGCGCACTTGGCTGAGACACCCTGTCAAAAGGCTTGAGTTGTTCTCTTTCGGGTTTTGTATTTCACAGATACTTATTAACGTAAGGTATTATTTTTCAAGGTGACAATAGAAATCGGGATTTTTTTTTTTTTTTTGTAGACTGATCAGGAAATTCGAGTGTTTTCAACAACATCTCGTAGCGTCTATGAAATGAACTGTAAATCGCGTAGTGGCATTCACTTTATAAGCCAATAGAACCTAATTCCGTTGTCTAGAGAGCAAGCGCTTGCGCACAGAAAACTCCGTGCAGCATAAAAAATCGGTTGGCATATTTTGTCAGGTTTAACCCTAATTTCCTTTAATGTTCGAGTTGTGAGAATCGGCTAAACCTATCGGACTAGCGCACCATGCTCTCCATTCGCTACCGTAAGGTACTTCAGGCAGGCATGCCCCGCCTCAACAACAACCGTCGCCGCTTAGGAAACGTTTACGTCATTTTTACAAGCACTTCTGAACGTGTAGAAGATCGCAGTGCGAACCGCCCAGGCCAAAGACACTCACAGCTCCTTTTAGAATGTGACCAAACATTCTCCCTCTCTCATTTTTACCGGCCATTCAGTCTTCGTTTGTAACCAAATGAGCTCGAGCACAAATACCACGTACCTAGATCACGCCTGTGTTTCTACTCTCGCTGTGGAAAGCGTTTTTGCATGGAGGAAAATGTGCCTCATTGTGCTGCTTCCTCCATGGTTGCAAGTGTTCTGCTTTTTCAGTTGAAGCCACGTCGTGCGTGTGGTCATGTCGTATTAGCCTGTTCATCAAACTGTGAATCTACACTTTAGTGTTCTTGAGCAAAGTTTTCAACCAAGTGCATCCGACCGCATGCAAAAGGCAGCGGGGCGGAGTTCACCGACCGTCACAGAACACCAACCGCGTGCCCGTTGAGTTGCGAAGTTTGCCTAACAGATGGCGGTAGCTGCACAGGAGGTGCAGACGGTTCACATAGAGTTTGCGCGTGCTTGGAATCTTGCCTACCGTGGCGTTGCCAGAGATCCCTAGGGGTTGGGTGTACACTCCACTGACCGCCCCCCCCCACCCCCCCTCTACCTCTAATAATTACAAAGCCACCCCCTCAATTTGTAAAAATTTCCAACAAACTCTACATATAGTCTACACTTCACATCCCCACTTGACGTTTAGAGACACCCCCTAATTTCACTTTCGGGGGACTGTAGGAACTGTAGAGGCGGTGGTTTGCACTTCGTTCGCATGTACGGGTAGTAATATGTACATTCATGTAGACTCTTGCGATGACTGTTACGTTTCACCTCTTTATGAACGCGGGAAAATCCGAATAAAAATCGGCTCAGTAGCCCATCACTGCTCAGAATTCCCAATATCTCATAGGTGCACTTAGTATAACAACATGTGCAATATGCCAACACACGCGACCGTTGCTCTCCCTTTGTAAATAGGCGATTTGTTTGCGTGCAGCGCAGTGTGTGTGTGTGTGTGTGTGTGTGTGTGTCACGTGCGATCTTGAAAGGACACTACACCAACATCGCGACGCGCGCACGCGCTTTCTCTCCTCGCTCGCTCTTTCTCCGAATGCCACGTAGGGTTGCACTAGCGCTGAAAGCTGGCCATGGCGTTTTGGTGATATGTTACAAACACGAGTCTAGGTTACAGGCCGTAACTGAGCGCAGTATCTTTAGGAGCTCCGCTGCTAAATCACTGCAGGCGCTGAAAGTCTGGCAGGCTCGGAAGGATAAAGTAGTCCGGCCGATCAGGTAACTAGAACTGGCGCGCAGCTGATGCGGTCGGCGAGGGATGAGCCGATGAGCCGCTTGCCGCCATGTTGGAGTTGCTCGCTTTGCGGAATATGAAATGAAACAAATATAATGACGCGTGGTCGTTAGGTTGTGAGTTGTTTTATTCGTGGTGCCCATAAGTGTTCGCAGAGAAAGGTACAGGGAGACGGGGTGGGGAAGCGCTATTCACTTGATAGGCATTGCACTGCGTTTTTGACCCAAGTGGACTCTGTGGGAGGGGGTTTGGGAGGCGAAGGGGTCGCTGCTGTGTACCAAAGCTGTTTTTTTTTTTCGGTGACATTGAGTGTACCCACATACTAGAGTGCACCGATGTACTCCTCACCAGACATCGAGGCACTCGAATTAATGCCTTTAGGTGGCACTTCTCCACTCCCTACCCATTCAGCCCCACAATGGGAAACCTGGAGCACGTCTGTACGCGTTACCTTTGTGTTTTTCTCCAGGATAGACGCAGAAACAATCACCGTACGTCCACCAGAGTTTCTCTGTGGCGAGCCGATGTTCTTGGTACGTTGATATGTTCCACTGTGATACATGAAAAATTGCCGAAAGGAACCGAACAGAATAGAAACTGAAGGATGTCTCACCTTTAAGTTTCGCGCCAAAATCACCGCACATAAATGCAATCGTGACGTCGCGTATTTTGAACTTTCTCTTTTGTTGTTGTTGTTGTGTTTGTTGTTGTTGAAGGGCAGTGCTCTTTATGCCGAATGCAATCTGTCCGGTCTGGACAAAAATGATCATCAGGATGAAATATGTGATGTGCGCGTGCCCTTCTATGAAATGCACAGCACTTGTTTCTTCTCTTGCGCTCATGCCCTCAGCCCACTACTACACAAAGGCGGCTGCGTCTCATAGCATAGCATATATTGTTATAGTATATCAATAGGGTGGGAAAGGGAAGTGAGGGTGCTGAGGAGAGGAAAGAGTAAACCAAGGTCGGTAAGGGAAGTGAGGCGGAGAGGAGAGGGTGAAGCATAGGGTAGGCATGTACAGTATAGAATAGCAAGGAGTGGTAAAGGTAGTTGATGGTGAGGAGGAATGAGGTGAAAGTGACAGGGGAAAGGAGGAGGACGTCACAACCGCAGACATTGCCGGCCAAGTCATCTTGAACATTGACACGCGACCTAACTCACATCATGGCGTACGTGACAGCTAGTGACGTGACATGTTCGCGCCAGAACCATGTAACAGCCGGTCACGTGATAAATCACGTGACTTAGGTGACTTCTTTTTCTTTCTCTTTTTTTTTTTTTTTTTGAAGGTCGGAAGGAGCTAGGTCGGTCACAACTTAGTCCAGCCTCGTACCCCTATAGTGCAAGCTGCCCGTATGTTGTTTTTTTTTCCCTTTGTGTTATTGGCGACATAAGTTTTTAGCACTGAAAAGTGCTATTCCGTTTACCCATGCAAATGATGACGTGCAAGTTATTTCCATTGCGTTAACTAACGTGCTTTGTATGAAACGATATGGAAAAGAAGGACTGACAGCTTGTTTCAAACATCATATGACTTTCCTATTTGTAATATGTGGCGGTTACCTTTTGGAAGACATGTGCTTAATACTCAGAAAAGAGAAGCACGTCGACAAAAGTAAAAACAAGTAACAATGATAAGAGCACAACTTACGTGTTTGAGATCTGTGAATGCTCCACTGGAGGGAAAAGAAAGCGAATACGTAAGCGGCTGAACGTGAGAGCGCAAATTGACACTTTAATTGCATTATCGACACGACGTAGGTTGAAAGCTGGAGAACAAAAAGACTGTTAAATTTAGTATCTTTTCATTTTTTGTTTTGTAACTGTCCCATCAGGATTCAATCGAAAAGGGGAAAAGGGGAGGTCTCTAATTGTTTCAGACCAAAGCTACTCGACGCGCCTTCATTTCCTGAAATACACAGGGCTGACGACGTTTGGCTTCCCAGGGAATACTGTCCGTCTGTAACGTGCGACATGATCGATGCACTCCATCGTGGCAGTGCCAGGTTCGCATCCAGCGGCCAATCGGATAGGGAAGAGGGGATGGATGTTTCGTTGTCTCATATCAAAGCTACTCAAACGCGTCATCCTCTCCTGAAATCCATAGTGCTGACGTTCAGCCGCGCTCCATTTTAAAGAATTGTCCGTCGGGCACGATGCATGCGCTCCTTTATGGCAGTACCAGTGTAAAGGTCGTCGTAAAAAGACTGAAACTACGATATGGTGGAGCCTGCGCCGGCGAATGCGCGCAGCCACGTGTCGGGCATGCGGTGAAGACAGTTGAAAAAATTCGTCGTACAGCAATGGAAGTGCGACAGCCGACAATGGGGAACCGGTTTGACGGGTGTTTGACAGCGCTGGCGAAATGTGTAGATCGGTATTCGGACAGCTTGTCAAGGAACGTTTGTAGCCACCAGCTGAACCAGCTGCTGAGGCAGTAACCATAAACGTGACATGGATTTTCTGGTTAAAATGCGTTTGGTGTCAGCATAGCGTTAGCCGTCGAGCGTTCCTTTGTATAAGAGCACGTGCGAGCGAGGTGCAGAGTGGAGGCCAACGTCATTGTTCACGGGTTGAAGTCGTCGAGAATGTTCGTTTCTGTATTTTGCCAGTTTGGATAGTTCTGTATGTTTTTTTTTTTAAATATCAGCGTGCAGTTCGCCAAGTGTGCAGTATACGAAAGGGAAGGTAGTGCCCAGTGTGAAAACGCTTGTGATTTGCTGTCAGGGATCTAGGGACGGAGCAACCAATGAGTTAAAAGGTGGCCGCTCGTTCTGTAGGGGAGATGGGAAGGTTGAAGGATGGCAGATTGGAACGTGGAGATTGCTAGAGAGGACATCTAGCCCTAGTCCAGGTGGCTATTCCGAACGAGGAGCGGTGATATGCACTGGTCGGCTCTGCCGGATTGAAGCGACGGTCCCACCTAAGCCCTGCCAACCGAGCTGCTGTCTGTAATTGTGTATATACGCCTTATATATAGTCAAGTTGTGTTTGTGTGAGAAAAAGGCTGGTCTCCATCCTTCAAGTAGAGGCAACGCAACCAACGACACAGGCAGTAGGGAAAAGACTTCCATCCTACTTCGCAGCGGCAACGTCAGCTGGGGGCTCGGCTCTACTAGGAAGAAGAGAAGTACGAGGAAGGAGAAGGTGTCAACCGTGTACAACTTCACCACCACGACCCTTCGAAAAATTACTGCCAGGTTCGCATTAAGCGGCCGGGACGGGACATATGGGCTCTGTGGGACATATTATGCATGTCACCTAGGCCTACGAGTGCTCGAACCCGTAGCTACAAGTTCAGTTGATGGCAACAACGAGTTCAGCGCTTTCCGTGCTGACGATGGTCCCGGCCAGTGTCCCAAGACTCGTTGCTCGGACAAAGGGCGCCTGTCAAGAGAGCAGTGGTAAGTTCTCTCCTGCGGCCACTGAGCCACTGAAACGGGGCACTCACATAGAAGACGAGCGGTCTAAGGGACAGACCTTAAAGGGACCCTGAAACGGTTTTGACGATTTTGTGCAAACATGGTGATCCGGTAGAGCGGGTCACTAGGACCATTACAGGACAGATTTTAGCGCTGTGCGTAAAGTGTGTAATTTACTATAAGGTTTTGAACACGCGTATCGCAAAAGGTCGCAGCGGCTCGCCAAAAAGCGTTTTCAAACGCCCCCGTCATCGAGCGATCGAATGAGAGGTCGCTGATTGGCCCCGACCCAAGTGACGTGCGCGTAATTTTCAGAACCTAGCTGAGAACAACGTGCTTCTACAACGTACTCCTTCGTTTCAGCCAACGGTATCATCGCGGCATCTGGCGGCGTCACACGAGTCGCCGGCGCTCTATTACAGAGGCTAACACTGCCGAGGCGGGCGACCTCAGTGAGGATATCGGGGCGCTATGTCACTACGGGAGGCTCGGCAGAGCGGCTGACGCGGGAGGCGCTGTCGTCGCTAGCGCGCACTCCGCAGCAGATCGAGTTGAGGAGGAACAGCAGTGGTAAGGAGGAAGGCGACAGAAATAAGCCCATAGCTGCCTTAGCGCATTGTGCTTCGCTTTATTTATAGTGTGAATGATTTCGCAATTGTGTTGCCTAATCAGTGACGCAATGTCAAAAAAACGTTTCAGGGACCCTTTAAGCAGTGTCGCGTGTTTTTTTTTTTTGTCTTTTCTTTTTCTCTATCTTTTTCTTCTGTCTTTTCCCTGTCTCCTTTCTATTATCTTTCATTCCCCTCACCCCTTTCCCCTGCACAGGGTAGCTAGCCGGTCTCAGCACATGGCTAACCTCCCTGTCTTTCCTCCCTCCTCCTCCTCCAATTGATGGCCACAAATCGATATGCATCGAATTGGCAAAGATGGTTTATACGCGTCCGATGCTCGAATATGGATCGAAACGGATTAGATATACGGAGTTACAGACATGTGTGTGGTGGGATCGAGTTCGGCAAGGTTGAGAAGGTCCGATAACGGTTGCAACAAGCCGGATAAAGGCCGATAAGCTTCGAATACGAGTTTCGAACCACGGCTGATCAGACGAGTGGCTGGCCGTTCGTGTTAAATTTGGTACTATGATGTTCGATAAGCATAGGATGAAGTTCGATAGCTCTACTGCGTTTATCGAATTCATTGCGGTGGAAGATCGAATTCTTACGCTTTCACGAATATCTATACAAGTTGCTTTTCTTACCTTCAACCGCAGCTTGTTCTCGCATGGAGCATAGAGTACATGGTCCAGTGAATGTATGGGTCTGCTTGAGTGGCTGCTAACATCGACATGATGCCGTCAGCTCAGGCAGGCCGCGGGACTGCTTAGAAATTGCTCGTGCATACAAACCCACACATACAATACATCCGAATCACAGACCTTTCGCCTGAAACGAAGAAAAAGATTAATTGTGTAGTTCAGAGTGTGCATCTCTTCGTTGCTTGGGATTTGAGGGGTCTTTATTATTAGGCGATGCACTATCTTTGGACTTTGTAACCAGTCCTACCAGGTCCCCACGTGAACACGCGAAGGAAATGAAGCGCCCATAGTTCAAATAAAGTCCCTAGATATTTTTTGCGGAAAAAAAAAGATCTAGGGTCTTTAAGTTCAACAATTGTAGAACGAAGAAAAGAAGCCCAGCCGTCGCTGCAGAAAGCCCTTCAGGACCCGTCAAAAGAACCGAGAGAACCACGTACATGATCTAGTGCAGTTCGTTCACTACAAAAAGAAAGAAAGAAAGAAGCCCGCGCAAAAGAGTCCGTCGCAGTGGTCCAGTGCATGGTTATGGTACTCGGCTGCCACCCAAAAAACGCGTGTTCGATCCCAGCCGCGGCGTCGGGTCGCACTCTCGATGGACGCGAAAATGCCAGTTCCGTGTACTGTGCGTTGTCAGGGTACGTTAAAGAACCCCAGGTGGTCAAAATTTCCGGAGCCCTCCACTACGGCTTTTCTCTCCTTTTTATCTCTTTTAGTCCCTTTCCCCTGCTACACGGACGCTTAGCCGTGCTCCCGACATGGGCTGCAGAAATTAGCGTCCTTTCCTTGACCGAACCACAATCATCATCTTTCTGCGCAAAAGAGCGGAACGCATCGTCTTGCGATGACGGATGGCGGCGAATCCCTATCTGTCCACGGCGCCGTGTGTCTGGCCTACTGAGCGGCTCTAGATGTCGAAGTTTTGGGAATTCGACTCTTACGTGGAAGATGGTAACGAAGACATTAATTCGTATGCTGATCGTTTCGAGCATTACTGGAAAGTAACGCAAATCGAAGACAGCAGCTTGAAGAAGTCCGCTTTCATTACTGCCCTAAGGAAACGCCCACACAGGACGCTGAAGGATCTGCTGTCGTCTGCTAAACCGGACGACAAGTTGTTCGGAGACCTGGCCAGCGACATGAAGGGACACTGTGCACCAGGTAGCCAAGTGATTGCTGCCCAAGTTTAACCGCTGGCACCAACTGGAAGCGGTGTCAGTTTCAGCGTTCGCTGTAGAACTGCATAAGGCGGCCAAGTGCGCGTTCGCGATCTTTCTGGACGACGCGCTATGCGACCGGTTCGTGGCGGGGCTCAGAAACACGGTCATTCTAGCGACGCTAGAAACAGCGTGCGACTTGGAAAAGGCAGCGGAACTCGCTGAGAGTCGATGGGCTTCCGACCGTCCTAGGGAAACGCGCGAATGGACGACGCCGTCCACGCTGTCAGCAACAAAGGCCGCCCACAGTGAAAGACTAAGGTGAGCACACCGCAAGTTTTTTGCCCTGGTGAAAATTGCTATAGATGCTGCGATAAGCAAGTGCCTGTAAATACCGTGAAGCTGGGATGTCACTGTTGCAAGAAAATGTCATTTAGCGAAGGTGTGCATGAAGAAGCATGACAAAGCTGTTAATACGTTCGAAGTGGAGAAGAGACGGACCACTCGCAGTTTTTTCAAGCCCCGTTAAAAAAGCAAATACAGCGGCCCTATCTGTAGTAGAAGTGAAAATCACTGGGCATCCTGTGAGCATGCATATAGAAGCAGCCATATCTGTTATCAATGAGCAGATATACGCTCGATCGCCACAGAAGCCAGCTTTGAGAAAGTGTACTCTCGACCTAAAAGGTTATGGCGGAACGCCACTCGAAATGACGGGGCACGCACACGTATATGTGTTGAATATGAAGGTCAAAAAAGAAAAAAGAAGAAAGCCTGCCGGTGGTTGTTGTTCCTGGAAGTCAACCATGGCTAGTAACGTTGCATGGCTACTACAGGCGTCACTGGCTTGCGCAGCTCATGGTGAACTGGGGCCACGTTATCAAAGTGGAGGCAGAGCAAACAGTGAAACTCTTGCTGCAAAAGTATGATGACGTGTTCAGCTCACAAGTTGGTTTGATCAAGAACTATGAAGGGAAAATAGTCTTGAAAGAAAAGACTCTTCCGGTCTTTGGTATAAGGCTCGACATGTTTCCTATGCGCTGAAAGATGCCGTCGTACAGGAAGTAGGCTCGCTCTCAAGGAAAGAGGCATCTTGCAGCCTACCCCTGCAGAGCGTCTGGGCCACACCACATGTCATCGTCCCAAAGACTGAGCACAAGGTGAGACTGCACGGAGACTATAAACTCCTCCACAAAGACTGATCGCCGCCCATTGCCACTTGTAGAGACATTTCCGCAATCATGGTTGGCGGAAAAAGTCTTTATTGTGATTGATTTAACCACGACATACCATCAGCTTCCCGTACATGAAGATTCTCAGAAATTGCTCAGACTATAAATGTTTGCGCATGCCATACGGTATTTCAAGCGCCCTGGCAACTTTTCAGTTTGTAATCGATGAGATGCTGAAGGGACTGGAAGGAGCCATATGCGTTACTTGGACGACGTTCTCATAGCCGGAGCATCTATCGAGGTGTGCCAGACTCGGGTGGACGCTGTGCTCGCAAGGTTTCAACTCCATGTAGTATGCAAGACAAATGTAAGTTTTTCCAACCTTCTGTGAAGTATTTAGGCCACATTACGCAAAAGTCAGGCGTGCGCCCTTGCACAGGAAAGGTTGAGAAAAGGTTGAGGCTGTCATGAGCGCTACAGCTCTCACAAACCAGACGGAGCTCAAGGATTAGATGGGCACTCCTTCGTTGGGTTCGTGTGCGCGTCTGTGCACGGCCGGACTCCTCTCCTCCGAGTAACGCGGAGGAGAGGAGAGTCGAGTCCGGCCGTAGTCTGCGTTACTACTTGACATCGTTGCTGCACACATGTTTGAAGGGGCGAAGCGAAATATTTCATCGCCGTATTGTCCTCAGTATATTTTGTGTTCGGTACTATAGACGAAGGCCTCTTTCGGCAATCTCTCATCATTCCTGCTTTGCGCCAGCTGGCACCATCGCACGCTTGCATTATTTATCATCATCATCATCATCATCATCATCATCCTGGTTAGGTCCACTGCAGGGCGAAGGCCTCTCCCAACGATTTCCAATCCACCCTATCCTGAGCGAGTTGGTTCCACTTTATGCATTATTTATCATGCCACCTAATTCTTAGTCATTCTTGACTACGTTTCCTTTTCCTTTGTGTTATGCAAGCTTCATTTATAAAGCCAATTCTCTTCCAAAAAATTCATAACTTGTGGCACCCGTGAGTCATACCGGCCGCTATATAACACAACGCTCCACGCTCCTGATGACGCTCGCAACTCAACCGTGGCCCTCGGACTCCACCAGCTGCGGAGCACTTGACCGCAGCGGCGTTCACATATGTAACACATGGTGGGTACTACAGATCGCTGGACCCGAACGGGCCTCCACTGGAAACTGAACCAACGCTAAACATTTCATATATTCCGACTCCTCTCGAGTGAAGCTATAGACTACAGCGAGACTATACTTGAATAACTGGAAGGCGTTAACCGGGAGACAATGGTCTATAGCAATAGGTGAGAAGAACCGAAGAAACAAACTCACATGCCCTTTAATTTTCTCATCGGGCTCCCTGGGAAGCGAAAAGATGTCATATAGGGTTCGTAATCCGCGAAGATATTGCGTGGGGTGTATGTATTCCGACACGCCAACGAATATCGACACGTCAGCATATATCGTAATAAAAGTAAGCGCGAGCTATAAACCGAAAATAATACCGATGCACTCCGACGTCCAGCGACGAGGACGAGAACAGTGAAACAGTTCTGTGATGATATTTGAGTGTCGATGCACACACAAAAAAAAAGACTATACGGACTATAAGTGCACAATGCCATGGGCTCCTTTAACGCAAACGTAGGAAGAAAACAGAAATTGGAGCAAATGAAATCGGTAACTGTACACGTACAGTATCCATTCTAGAAATAGCCGAGGAGAGACGCTGGTGAAGTTCGCAGAAACAATAAAAAATTGCCAAGGTTTTACGTGATAAAGCCACGATATGGTTATGAGGCGTACACCGTAGTGGAGGGCTCCGTAAATCGTGACGACCCATGGTGTTCATTACAAGGTGCACTGACAACGCACGCATATATACACGGACTTCTAGAGAATTTCGCCTCCATCAAAACGCGACCACTGGGACCGGGTTTGAACCCCGGCCTTTCGGATCAGCAGCCGAGCGTCATATAGCCCGTACTGGAGGTGGGTTGGACGATTTAATCATCACGACGCATATGGAGCGCACATCGGGTGAAAGGAGGGCAAGGGGAAACATAGAAGAGATATGCGCTCAAAATCAGCGCTTATGCATGTATTCCATGTTCTCTCGTGCCGTCATTTCATCCGATGCGCGTTGTTATACGCCGTAAAGCGCCGTAACCACTACAGACCACCGCGGCGGGCAGTCAAGCGTTCGTATAACGGATATAGATAGGACGGATATATGTAGGACAGAGGTGCGCTTGCCCTTTCCTACCAATCTATGCGAAACTATGTAGTACATGTGTAGCCGTGGCAACTGTATCAAATGCAAATATCTAGTTTGAAACATCGAACCGAATATGAAATATTAAGATATAAACTCGGCTACAGTATAGTAATACGTAATTTATCGCATAATCAGGAAAAAAGAACTGTAATCTTTCCAGGCAAGATATATACTATCAGAAACACACTGTCCAGGCTAGCTTGTCATATAGCGACTATACCGAAAAAATGTATATCGCCTGCATAAAGCAAGTGATAAATACTGAAGGCTATCGTGAGGGAACATTAGTTGCACCAAGATGTCCTGCACAAGGAGGCGGCTGCGAATCGCAGGGAGACACACTTTGGTTATTTCTGGCTGCCTGTCAAATGCGTGCACTGCACCATCGCGGTCACTTGAGCGCCGTCGCTGCCAAGCGTATATACGAAAAGCCGTACGTAGGGGCGTGCGAGCCGGACCCGCCGCCAAGCCTCCGCGCACAAGCGATGCTAATCCGTAAACGCACCGCCGGTGTCGGCCCTTGCGTAAACGCGGGAGATCAGTATAATTTTTTTTTTCCCACAAGATGGCTGGAACGCATGCGCAGGGCCTTCTGAATATTCGAATCCCTTCGGAGATTCGAAGATTTCGGATGCCTCATTTTCGATTCGAATAACAAAAATAGCAAATCGTATTTTGCGATCTTTTCATTGATTCAAGCATCCATCTTCCCATGGGCATCTCTTCTAAAAATAGTAAATTAAATACTCAACGAATATCCGAAACATTCAAATATTCGCACACCCGTATCTTCCGAGGTTAGGAAAGACGATTATGTCTGCAACCGACAAGGAAGAACGCGGCTGAGGTTCGTTGGGGGAAGGAGGATGAGGATTGAAAAAGAGAGGCCACCTTCCCTACATGTGAGCATCCGCACCACCGAGCACCAGGTCGCCGTACCTCGCTCCCCGTTAGAACCGCTGAGTGCCGTGCGGCACTGCGTAGAGCCTTCCGCCTTGGCGGCGGCGCTCTATAGAGTCAAAACTCCCCACCTCCCGTTCCCCCGACAACCTTCACCACAGCAGGCGAGGCTCTCAGCACAGTCCGTGGGGGAAACGTAACCCATTACCGCATACTCCCCCTTTCCGTTCCGTGATTAGGAGAGTCGCACACCTTAGCAGCCCCAGTGATAGCTAAGGAGGCTGTATGGCAGCTGCATTATGTCGTATACATGCATGTTTTACACCGCATGAACGAATCATATGCGTCATTGCACTTCGAGATCTTGACCATAACTATATGGCGGATCTTTCTGCCCTCTCTCGATGAAGAGTTGGTTCGGCTACCAACTGCTGCATTTCTTTGCTATATTCTGCTGTCCATATTTGTATAGTTTCCTCATTTCCTCTTCGCTTGTACTTGGAGGAAGGAACATGCTAGGAGGGGGCGTCACGTGACAATCTTGAAGCGTAGTCACAAAAGAATTAACGGGGGAATCGTTGGAAATAGGCCTTCGTCAAGTGGTGGGCGAGCTACACACTAATGGTGCAAAGACAGGATTCAGCGTAGGAGAGATTCTTCTTGTTGTAGAAAGATGGAAAGGTAAGGGGAGTGCACGATAACTGTCTCTCCGGAGAGGACACCTCAACCGGTACACTCAAGAGGAAGGGGGTATGAAAGAATAGGGAGGAAGGAAGTTCGAAGCACACACACACAAGTCCAGCCGAGTCAGAGTCAGCAGGGAGCGAGCTGTCGAGCGGGGTTAAAGCCGCGCAGTCAGCCCGGTCCTCGATGAAGGTGAGGACTGCGGCGAGAGCGGAGCGTCGACGTTCAGAGCAGCCCGAAGGGAACAGTACGTCTTGCTCCGTGGCACAGGGCAGCCCGAGTTTACGGTAGCGAGCACGCAGCTGCTCGCGCTCGCTCTCGAAGGCCGCGCACTCGCACAGGAGCGTAGCCGCAGTGGCGTCCTCCGCCTCCTTTCCCTCCTCCATACCCTCACTTCCCTTTCCCACTACTTGCTACACTAAGCTGCACAAGACTTCAACTAGCGTGTGTTTTAAGTGTTTAAGCTAGCGTCTGTTATAAGTGTTTAAGTGTCTTTTAAGTGTTTTAAGTGTCGAGCTTGATGTTTACCTGTGTACAGTATGGTGCCTACGCCCGTCTCTCCCTCTTCTAAGTTCTACTTTATCTTCCTTTCTCTATTTTAGTCCCCCTCCCCCATCCCCCGCACAGGACGGTTGAGGTGTCCTCCTCGACGAGAGACAGTTACTATCCTGTGCTTTTCTCTTCTTTTCAAATAAAGAATCTCTCTCTCTTCTATGATCTTCCCTTCCTTCCCCCACCGTCACTTCCCTTTCCAATTGCTCGCTCCTTGCTGCACTGTGATACTGTACAAGACTGCTATACTGTCCCCACTTCATTACCTCCTCTTCACATTCACTTCTCTTTCCCACTCCTTGCTACACTATACTGCACGAGACTATATGCTATGCTCTACCCTCTCACCTTTCCCTCCTCCCCACTCTCACTTTTCTTTCCCAGTCCTTGCTACACTACACTATACAAGACTAAGCAATTATCTACCTTCTCCCCTCCGTCTTTCCCAACGCTCCACCCTCACGTCATTTCCCCTTACCCTCACCTCTCTTTCCCACTCCTGTTTCTACACTATAGTGTGCGAGACTACGTATGCTGTAATCTACCCTCTGCCCTCCTACTTTCAATCCTCCCCATCCTCACATACATCAATCTTCCTCATGCTCACCTTCCCTTTCCCATACCTCCTCTCCCCCTCACCCTCATTTTCTTTTCGCAGCCCTTGCTGTTACACTGCACATGCGCGGCTGTGTCGAGATTATGCTAGGATGGTGCGCCAGCTGTGGCGTGGCTGGTTGCTGGGCGACGCAAGGAGAGGCGGGTTTTTCCGCGTGCGACAGACTTTTTTTTACCCAGAGATAGAACAGCTTCGCTGTTGAAAACTAGGAGGCGGCGTCATCAGGTGATTCCGCTGGCCTTGACAAGTCAACCTCCTTGCCGTTTTGTGCGCCCGCAGTGCCTCTTTGGTAGATCAAGCACACATAGTTGCCCTCCTGCTCAAGGTTCGTAAGAGCTGCTTGCTGGGCCAGTAAATACTTGGTTTTGAAAAAAAAAATAACCACGAGATCCGTATTCATAAACCTATCTTATCCTTATCGCTTGTTTTCCTTATCACCCCTGTGACTCTGCGGCGCGTTGTAATCAGGGCGAAAGACTATCATGAGGTCTGTTTGTAGACACTGGAGTAGTTTGTTAATGAAGCGTTATAAGGGTACAGGGAAGATAAGGAAAACAAGCGATAAGGATAAGGTTGGTTTATGAACGCGGGCCTAAGACTTCGAACTTCAGACAAGAACAGGAAGGACAAAGAAAAGACAGCAATGACAGGGAGGGTGGCAAAAAAAAAGTGTCAGTTGTTGCCACCCTTCAGTCCCTGTCGTCTTTTCTTTATTCTCTTTGTTTCCGTCTGTTTTCGAAGTCTTCCGTGCTATTTTTTCTTTATTGATCACGGTTGTTTGGACGCGGTAACTTTTAGTGACGCTTGACCGTACATTAATCTACCACTTCTCTACCGCGCGACCAGGACCCATTTCCCACGATTCCTTCCCTCAAATATTTATGGCTAGGCCTCAAGATCGTCACGTGATGTTGCCTCCAAGCTCTTTTTTTCCTTCCCCCGTGCGGTCGACCATGGAGCACGGAGAAATTGAGTGACGTGTCTCAAGACGAAGGTGTCTATAACCTTGCTTATAGGCCGGTCACTTATGGCGGCAGGATTCGACTCAACGCTTAAAGGAGTACTGACATCAAAATTTTGCTGCTGAGATAGCTTGCTGAATCGATTTTCACGGATCGATTTTCATACGTTATCTACCAAATATCAACAGCTAACACAGCTTGGAAGGCGATTTAAATGGGTATTGAAGTTCGCGTGCGCAGTCAAGCGCTACAAGCCGCACTTAGCGACATCGACAATACCAAAGATGACCGCAAGGCATAGAGTTAATATACTGACTGTAGTAGGATACAACTTAAAAAAAAAAAAACAGCAGTTGGCAACGAGGGCTGACGGACCGCGCGCGTCGGTGTTACTTCGTCAGCCAATCACAGAAGCAAACAAAAACGTCGCCCGGCCTTTTTGAAAATGGCGCCGTTTTGAAAATGCTTTCGGTACCTGCGGACCGTCTGCTGCTCTCGAGTCCTTTCATCGGTGTAATCCATGATGTGCTCGAGGAGCATGGACAAATATGTGTGGAGTCCGAGCATTTCCATCTGCAAAAGGCCGCGGTACAGTTCATCTCGCTTCCCAGACAGTTTTACGCGTGAAACTTCACTGAACATGAGTTGAAAAACTCGGCTGACATAGCTTGTGACGACCCGGGATTTTGCGTTGCAAGTGCTTGATTTCATCTCAGTAAAGATTTATCCTTTCCATGTCCCACTCTAATAAACGAATCAAGACATAACAATGTCGTCTGTCCATTATTATTGCCACCCTCGTTTTATTTTGGTAACACAGAAAGTTCAAAGAAAGAGCTAGTTGAAGCTTCGCGGAGGTACAGTGGATGGTGGTTATAAAGGCCTGGGAGGAGCTTCACTGCCGACTTGAGTTGCAAAGCTGGGCCTCAGAAGGGGGGTCCCGCCCCGCCCGCCCGCGCCGCGTAGCGCCGACCTGTTGCAATGTCCCAGTGTAGCCAGCGCAAGCATTATTGAAAGCGCTAAAAAGAAGTGTAATACCCCTGACACACGGGCATGCTAAAGTACTTTAGGTAAGGGGACATCCACCGGAAAGGCGTTCATGCCCAGTGACACACACGACAAAGGAGTATCTCTCGGCTGCCACCCAAAATACGCGGGTTCGATCCCGGCCGCGGCGGTCGCATTTTCGATGGAGGCGAAAATGCCAGAGGCCCGTGTACTGTGCGTTGTCAGTGCACGTTAAAGAACCCCAGGTGGTCTAAATTTCCGGAGCCCTCCACTACGGCCTTTCTCTCCTTTCTATCTCTTTCACTCCCTTTCCCCTACCCCTACGGACGCTTAGCCGTGCTCCCTACGTGGGCTGCAGAAATTAGCGTCCTTTCCTAACCAAACCACAATCAATCAATCAATCAATCAATCAATCAATCAATCAATCAATCAATCAATCAATCAATCAAAGGAGTATCTCCTTCCCGGCAAAGTTCCTTTGCAGAAAGGTAGATCGCCGATCTACTTTTCGAGCGTAAAGGGCGTACTCTCGCCGGCAGCGTACGCGACCCGTAAACGGGAGACAACTTTTCACAAAATCACAACACCCCGCAAGTATTTTCTTGCCTTGCGCATAAGCTTTAACTTTTAACCGTAATGAGATTTGTCGGCCGCAAAGGTTTATTTTTACCGCACTCTCGAACGCTCACATCGCCGCCATGCGGGATTCCGGCAGTGTCATTTGCTTCTTCGTCGTGGCAGGGATTGCGCGTGAAACGAACAGTCAACATTACAAGCTATCAGCAATAAAAACGATATTTTTACGTCCCGCAATCGCTAAAGGCAGTTAAATGCGAAACTTTTTAAAAGTGTTCACTATCTTGCTGCTTTAACAAGCAACGCCATTTTCATAAAGAAGTTCACGTGCTGCCGTGTGTCATCGGCGCAACTACTTTCTGCAGAGGGTCCTTGAGAGAAGAAAAAGGGGTTCGCCACAAAGGACTTTACTTTTGCCCGTCTGTCAGGGGTATAAGTCGTCTTATGCCGATTTTTTAAAAACAAATACTCTTGTGAAGATTAAGTGCAAATGAGCTTACTGAAAGCGGTTCGTAAGAACGTAATCAATGCGTGCACTTCATGATGTACGCATTCGGTCAATGATGCAAAGTGTCAGATCTCTTGTGTTTTCTGATGCGTACTATTCTTTTCCTACAGTTTGAGTGTCGGATATGACATATGTGGTCGCGCAGTGATAGTGGTTGACGCGATGGCACATTCGTGCTGTTACGTTATTACTGTTGCGACCTGCCCCACTATTTTTGGCCGCAGCGAGTTAAGCAAGGGATGAGTTGATGAGGTGTTGATCGCAGGCACCGGCTTGACATCCGGGCGGTTCGATCGTGCTTCAGCCCGCCTCAGGCGCAATGTACAGGCAAAGGAACTCGGACTAGTAGATTAGAGCTACCTGCGCCTGAAAAAAATGAATGATGCTTGACATGTACGTACACTGAGTGTCGCACACGGACCGCTTCAGAATGGCGGTAATCGACAAGGCTGCACTGACCACGCCGGGTGCGCCGATTCTGGTAGCATAGGCGTGTAGTCCCTCGTTTGCTTGCCGAGGCAGAGCTCCCCAGCTCACGGACAGCCACGGTTCTACTTTCTAAGGTTCTGTCATCGGGGATAACGAAACGTTTCCTTCGGAGGCCATAATCAACCAACTCTGCTCGTAAACAGGACAGCTGCCGCCATCTACCGGCGCTTATTTCCTCCGCATAGCCTTCGAAACTGGTCCACCTTTATGCGCAATTTCGGAAGCTGTGTGCTTACATATTTTGTTGCCAGATTAATACCGGTTATTATCGCAAGGGTACCAACGACTCGCTAGCTGGCAACATGGGCGTTGCAAAATGGCGGCGCTTACGGGGGACCGCCCCCTCCAATGCACGGGCTTTACGAGGAGCTTGTTCTCTCTATGTCCCAAGGGGACCACCAGCTTCCGCTGTGTCACAGCAGAAGCCGAACTCCGAGCAGTGCAGCTAGCAAAGATGACGTTACAGCCACCATTGCCTGTTTGCCGCGACTGCGTTAGTAGACTCCCGGCTATACCGGACCTCAAGAAAATCATTGACAGCCGACGACGATGATAGCAACAACAACGCGCAGGACGTGTGACAGGCGAATGAAAACGAGCACGCGTTGCAGGTCGTGCGGATGTGCGTCACAGTTCTGTGTGCTCACGCGGTCTAACCACGGGTCTAACTTGTCTATCTCATTGCGAACTCACCAAAACTCAAACTAGTCAGTAAAGAGCAGGCCGTGAATATTTATCTGTCGCACGCTGTAGCAATAGATGTGCCGTTTTATGACCAACAAGCCCCCAACTACATAGTGCAGCCCAAAAACAGACGAAAATTTTTGTGTTAGCGCCCCTTTAACTTCTCGTTCCCAACGGCTTGCAACATATGTGATAAACCTGTGACTGTATTTTATAACGATCCTTTCATTTTTGACTAGCTGTCGTTATCTTTGCAACAGACGAGCTTAGAAATCTATTTGAGGCCTTTCCGAGCCTGCTTGTGATCGATGGAATTTAATGCGGAAGTGACCATATAATGCCATTCTTTCGTATTATACGACCTTGTCGGACCGCCTTTGGGTAGGCCCACAGAATGCGAGTTAGGTCCGCCCTTCTCTAATGATGAGCAGTGGGAGACCGTATTGCTCGGCACAGACCCAGAGGTACAGCTATGGGCAATCCGACGGGCCGAGGACGCCGCCAGGACCCAAGGCCTCCTGCCACCCACGCATGCCGGATTACTACAACAGTTTTCCTCCTCCTCCTCGTATTACGAAACGACCGCGGGTTACGCCATATAGTTCTTGTCTTTAAACATACCTAGCATGGCTGCTGGTATAGCGCGTATAAGATCCGTAGGGGATTAGTGTATCGAGGAGACTCACCTGTGAGGATATGATGGCACGGTTATGGTTCTAGTCTACCTGGCACAGCCGGTCGTAAAGCGTTTCGCTTGATATCGTACACGAAATGACAACAACCAACATTACGTAGCTGTTTGTCTGAAGCCCTCTTTCCTCTAGCAGATAAATCACGACGCAGGCAGGCCTCGGAAAAATTTGGCATGGCCGGCGCTCGACCAATCAGGCAGTGCCGCGATCGGCATCCGAGGATAGTCCTTCCCTAGGCTATACCCAATGGCGCTATAAATTTTAGGAAACCTTGCTTAATCGCACATGCACACGATCACAAGATCTAGAGCAAGCTGCTTGCGGTTGAAACGCTGTGCGAGTCTGAAATCAATCGGACTATTTTGTCGCGCGCCCAGCGATGCCAGTGCTGCTACGCGCTTTTGCGCGTGACGATATACATCCGCTGGTGGCGGTTGCCAGCAAAGCTACGTGTCGCTGGTGCGGGCCGTCGAACGTTCTTTCCTTCTTTTATCTCGGACGTGTAGTGTTCGAGGCTGGCTGACGTGTAAGAAGCCTGCTGGAGGCACATCGACCCAAGTACGTCTGGTAAGGCGAAGCCTGTGACAGCACTGGATACTTTCAGGTAAGTTCAGTTACTGATTCTCTTTTGCTCGCACAACTACGTCCGTTACTTGCCGGATACATTCATTGTAAGCTACGTGTAAGCATGAGTGTCCATCTTAAGGCGCGACAGACTGAGCGCAAAGAAAAATCGCTTTAGCAAGAGTGCGGGTATCTTTCAAGTTTATAGCGGCGGCGCAAGGGCCATGTGGTTGTAGGTAGCGCGCAGGGCGTAACTAGAAAATCGAATTTCGGAGGAGGGAGCAACCATCCTACATGTATGTTTAGATAGACACGCGGTTTTTACTGGCGCCTGGGTATAGTACGTTTGTGTGTGTCCTTTCATGCATGCATGCGTTAAAATGTATATGTGCACATAAAAGTAAATATCAGTGTGGGAGGAAGGGGAGGAGGAAGGGTTGAGTCCTCCACCCCCTTCCCATGGCAGCACCACCATGGTATGGCGCAATGCCAATGGTGGCGCGACTATCGTGGTTGCGCCGCGTCCAGTGGTTTCCCCACGCACCTAAACAGAAAAAGGACGCGGAAAGGGGGGGGGGGGGAGAGGGGTTACTCACACCCCTTTACAATTCTAAAGGCACCGCCTTAATTTGTAAAAAAAATTATAGCAAATCCGCCACTTCACAACGCTACTTGACAGATTAGACCCCTTCCCCCATTTCCCTTAATTTGAATTACTAGGGAAACCCCTGGACGCGTATGGGCGTCGTCAGGAAAGCACGGCCAACTTTGCGAGATCCTGAAGTAATGCTCACAGACAACTTCGCCACGGGGATGCCCATCGCGTAAATGATCACCAGTCGGAGCTTGGGGCCGCCCAGAGATACTGTCATAAACACCCAACCTGATGAAAATCCTTGCTCTCAGTTGATAATGATTGATGATTGTGGTTCGGTTGAGGAAAAGGCGCTAATTTCTGCAGCCCATGTCGGGAGCACGGCTAAGCGTCCGTGGGGGTACGGGAAAGGGGAATGAAAGAGACAGAAAGGAGATAAGAGCCGTAGTGGAGGGCTCCGGAAATTTTGACCACCTGGGGATCTTTAACGTGCACTGACAACGCACAGTACACGGGCGTCTGGCATTTTCGCTTCAATCGAAAATGCGATCGCCGCGGCCGGGATCGAACCCGCGTTTCGTTGGGTGGCAGCCGAGTGCCGTAACCACTACACCACCGCGGCGGCTCTCAGCGGCTTGTTTTCCGTGTATTCTGGCACAGCGCTGCCTTGGGGAGGGAGAGGGGGTGGTGAAAGGGGGAACTCGGGAGGATACAGAAGAGGAAGAGAACTGCGCTACTGTCACGAGCGGACTGGAGAGACGGAGAGACGCGCGCGCCCCTCCTGTCCGGTCGCGCGACGGTGTTTGTTATTGCTCCGCTACCACAGATGGCGCCAGTGGGCTCTGGTGCCTAAGGTCCCTGCGTGTTTTAGGGTCCTTACTAGTGCACCTTCGTGTGCCCCCCCCCCCCCCCCCCCAAAAATAACTGTAGACGGCTCTAGGGTACCCCGACGCCAGCGCCACCGGATTATCGAGGTACCCTATACGGCTACCATGCGGAACTACACAGTATGCTATAAAGGATCAATGTACGGCTCCCAGGTGGTCAAAATTTCCGGAGCCCTCCACTACGGCCTTTCTCTCCTCTCTATCTCTTTCACTCCCTTTCCCCCCACCCCCACGGACGCTTAGCCGTGCTTCCTACATGGGCTGCAGAAATTAGCGTCCTTTCCTAACCGAGCCACAATCATCACCATAGCTAGGATTTAACCTGGGGAGGACACCGCCCACTTCGATTTTTATACGTTCGTTTGTGTGCATGTATGTGTCCGTTTGAATGTACAAAAGATAAGTGTAAAAGCTACAAAGGGGAGGGGGGCTCAACACGCCAGTTGGCCTGGTTATATGTGCGATCTTGCATGTCAAGTTGACGCAAAAGCAGATTTTCTAAGAGTCATCTATGTTCCGTCATAATTTCTCTGATCAAGTCGGTTGGTCTCGGGCTAGATCTGAAAATGCGACTCGTCGTGCTGAATACGCAGCCCATCCTGATGAACTATGGCACTACGCTACTGCTAGTGCGTCGGAGGGCAAGTGCTACTCCGACGATATATGTAGCACTTATATATGCTACTTATATATGCTATGTAGCATATATAAGTAGCACTTGCTCTCTTCGTGTATACATTTTGAATATCGCATTTAAGGGGAACGCCACTCGGCGGGTGGACGGGCGTTCGAAACAATTTTTCACTTGGCCCACTGTAAATCGGCCTACTGTAAATTCATTGCCAGAAATACAGCTAGGAGTCCTCGCGGCAAGGTTTACTAGGAGGATAAATATGTGTCCACGAAAATTTTCGTGACAGTAGAGCGAGAACTATCGAAGGGGCCGATCCGCCTCTGCACAACGTTAACGTATAGTCAGATACAACCCAAGTCGGCGGCCGAGTGAAGCCCCTCCCACGCCCTCATAGCCGCCAGCCACTGAACCTCGGCGAGACTTCAGTAGTTCACCTGTTAAAATTTTCTTGTAACCTTAGTAAAACGAGAATGGCAAAAAAATAAAACATAAGTGCATGACCTTGCGTGATTTCATTAGTTTATTAGAGGGAAACGTGGAAATTTAACACAGTTATTCAGTGAGATGAAATGAAACGCTTGCAACGCAGAAACCTGCGAACTCAGTTGGCAGTGAAGTTTCGCTATAACTAAAGGGGCTCAGCAGCGAAATAACTTTACCGCGGCCTTTTGACTTGGGAAACGCTCAGACTCCAAACATTTTCATCCATATCTGTTGCACACCTCGTTGCTTATGCCGGTGAAAAAACTCGGGAACGGCAGATGCTTCTACTGCTAGTGCGTCGGAGGGCAAGTGCTACTCTATACGATATATTGAATATATCGTCGGAGTAGCGCCTGCTCTCTTCGTGTATACGTCTTGAATATCGCATTGAAGGGGAACGCCACTCGGCGGGTGGCGTTCCCAACCTTCGGCTTCATACGTGACGCCACTTTTTTTTTTTTGAAAAATAAAATCGCAGACGACGCTCCGACACGTAGGAAGCTAACGACGATTTTGTTCGCTTCTGATTGGCTGGCGAAGCAACACCACCGACTTGCGCAGTCCTTCTGCCCTTGTTGCCAACTGGTGGTCTTCTTTCTTTTTTAGGTTGTGCAAGCTTTTTCGCAGTCAAAAGCGTTTAAAGGGACTGTCTACTGCTCGGAAATTTTTTTTCGGCTATGGTGAAAATGAGCGGATTGCTTCTTACATCGGTGGAAACAAGCGTGCTCGTACATCGTAAAAATTGATTGATTGATTGATTGATTGATTGACTCGTGGGGTTTTACTTCCCAGGACCATCTATGATGACGAGAGCCGCCGTAATGGAGGGCTCCGGAAATTGGGCTACTTGGGGTTCTTTAACGTGCACTGACGTCGCACAATACACGGGCCTCAACATTTCGCCTCCATCGAAATGCAGCCGCCGCGGCCGGGATTCGATCCCGCGACCTTCGGGAATAATATTTTTAACTTGGCGCTGAAGGCCGAGAGAAATGAGCGGTGGCGCCATCCTCGGTGATGTGTGGCAAACTCCATGAAACTTAAAATCAAGAATGCCCTCGCGGGCTCACTTATATTGCCTAAAAGCAAACGATTATTACTTACAATTGCATTTGACTCGTGCATACCTGGTAGCGTTCCGTCGCTACCGAGAGTGATTTTCTTTTTTAATTAAAATTGCAAGAAGCCAGTAACCGGTATTGCCGGCGGCCCTTTGCGTGCAAAGGGCTGACCACTGAGGTCGAAAAATTCCTTTGTAGAAATGTCTAGCGACTTTCCAGCGAAACCACTGCAACCTTATGCACCTTCGAACGTAAGCTTTCTAACAGGAAATCGATGAAGGACGGTAGACAGTCTTTCAAAGCCAGATCGGTCCTATTAAAGAATAATTTGCCACCACACGCTCAGTTGGTCTGGTGGGGTCTTCGCAGCTGTTTCGAAGCTCAATGTGTGCTCGTTGTATCTTTGCTATTCCCTTGTTTTTGCAAATGATGTACATGATCTCGTCTCTCGATATGGCGCACGAGTGTCCCAACAATGATGTCGGTTGTGAAATGCGAAATACAAGCATCTCAGCAGTGGTGGCAGCGCTATGTATGACAAATACCAGTTTCCCAAGAACAGAACTACGCTTCGAAGGCAATTATCCAAATAATTTCTGACGGTACTTTGGACGTGTTACGCATAAGGGGGGAAAAGCGGAGATCGTGCCATCGCTTGAAAAGTTTCCCAAAGGCTCCGTTATTCACGTATGCATTTTTGCACACATAATACTCCATAATCATCGTCTCTACTTGCTTCTACTCCTACCACCTCCATGAAAACTACCGTGTATGTTCTAACACTCGAATCCTCGAATCAACTCTGAGGTCGCGGATTGCTACGGGGCTTTGCCAATGCGAAATGGTAAAAACTATTATTAGTAAGCGCTTGATCGGCGAGTACTGCGATATTTCATTTCTTGCGGGCACACGTTTCCGCTTTATTGGCGTCGTGAACTAGTAGTCTAGTACGAACTGCACCTGTACAAACAACCACATAGCATGAACACGGCGAAGTTTGTTGAAGTCAAGCTGTACAAACCAGCTGCACTCTGGAACTGGAACTGTCAAGCGAATACAGTGCTCCGCAGTTTAACTTATCGTAAAATGACACTATACTGCACGTACTCGCGCGTACAAAATGAGTGGATGCTGCGCGGTTGTGGCCGAAAAGGCGAACAGTGCACAGTGATGCACGGTGGCGCGCTGCCTCGAGAACTATTTTGTTGCGCGGACGAAGAGCAGCCGCGGCGCGCACTCATGTGCGTGTTGTGTAACTCCGCAGTCGGCGGCTCGCCAGTTTTTACTTTTCCACGCTCTCATTCGCTCTTCGCGTGGCGCAGCGTGTGTGCTGCGCTCGTTCAACGGGTCGCCTCTCGCTCGTTCATCCGTGAGAGGGAGAGGGATAGCTTCGAGCGCGCCGTCTGCTGCTGAGCGCTGTTGGGGGTGCGGCAACAAAGGATCGGCGCCTCTGGCGACGTCCCTATCCTCGTAGCGCCGTAGGCTACATGTTTTACACCTTCAAGGTCAGTCGCTCGCTACTCAAGTACTTGCTTGGATGCATGTTTGGGTCCAAGGGAGGATGTCGCTAGTATGTCCTGGCCTTTCTCCCCCCCTCCCCACATATACCATCCAGCGGACAGCACGTGAAAATTTTCACGAAGTCTCTTCCCAGCTGCAAGTTGGTCGTGGGAACGCTTGCTGGGGTTCTAATAAAATTAATATTGTTATTGATCGGGGGTACCTGCGCAATCATCATCGCCATCACCAGTGATGCCAGAAGTGGGCAATTTGCCCACCCTGGTGGAGAAAATGAGTGGGAAACATTACTAGAAGTCCATAGCCATCGCTTAAGAGACGTACAGTCGAAAGCCAAGGTTTGGTAGTCGAACCGAAGACCTAGAGGTTCGAACACAGCTTTTGGAAGTCGAACATCACGTGGATACAATCTGCCATAGGCTGTAAGCTGCAGAGGTTAGCATTGAATCACGTGTAACTCATGTCCACATATCCCTAGTCCAGGATACTTACAAACAGCATCGCATGACACCCCCTGTAACACATAGCACCCGCCGAAAAGTATTTCTGGCTACGCCAATGACCTCGACGTTTGTTTGAGCACATGGGAAATGTTGCGCGTTCGAACTTTGACCATCTTCCGCGCGTCGCCCAAATTAGGGAGCTAAAACATTCTCTGCGTTGAACAGGCGTCGTCCGAGAAATCCCTGCTCCCATTCACCCCTCATAAGTTTCTTCCTTAAACACTTTGCAAGTTTTCTACACATTAACAGTATCAGCGCGAGGCAAAACATGCCACAAGCGGGGATACTATAAATAACCTGCGCCGTTTCGTCAGGGTACTCACTCGGACTGGACAGCATGCAGGTGTTATTGAGGCGAAATTATTTCAGCAAAATTGCCTCAGCATTCCAAGAACCAATAAGCCTAGCAAGAACGCTTGGTCACGGGAACATGACTTATGCTTTAAAGGGACCCTGCGCTTGAGAATTGATTTTCTTGTTTTTTTTTTAACGAAGATTATAGTCTCATGTATATGCTGAGTAGGACGAACGAAAACATCTCCAATGAAAATTTTTTCGCTCTGTTCGTCGTCACTCTTCAGTGCATAAAATGAAGCTGTAAATCTGAACAAAAAATATAGATCGGTTGCATTTGGGCCTATAGTGTAATGCAAGACATGGTGCAATTTCGTGTATACACACATAAAAAGACCTGTTGGCCGTGATCTATAAAAAGACCTATGGGCTTTCCAAGGCAATGACGTAAGTTATTCGTATTGCAATGTAGTTTTGTCGGCTGATGCACCAAAAAGATAATTGCCAGCGGCCACTTGGTAGCTTCGTATGTATTTGAAAAAGCAGGGATTTTCCCTGTAATTTGGGGCATTGTCTATATACCAACAAGAGGATGGGGGTGCCAATTAAGCGCCCAATATTTTGAATTGAATTTATTACTTATTAAGAGCCTGTGGCCTTGGAAAAACAACAGGTAGTGCACCCCCTCCTCCCCCTTTCCGTCACGACACAACCCCTCACTCTAGGAGTTGTGTAGGGAACTCTCTGCTAAGGAGGCAAGCCTTCCATCTTCTCTCTGTCCCTTTAATTCCCCCACCCCTGCGTGCTTCGGTTGAGGTGTCCTCACTGAGAGACAGTTACCGTGCACTCTGCACCCTATTTTCTTCACTTCCTTAAATAAATAGAATCTCTCTCAAGGAGGCACTGTATTTCAGCATTGTGCTGCTTTCCGAATCCGTCTCCTTGGAACGGGCTGAAGAATAAACTTTGCAACTTGCCAGTTTGAAGAAAAATGTGCTTTATTTCTGCATGACCTAGCATTTTACTCACGGAGGCGGACCGATCGCTATGCACTATTATGATGAGATAAGGAGTAGCAATCCCAAACTTTAGTCATTGCTGACGGTGCCTGTGGTGCACTAACACGTTACGTACACCAGTGTTATAATGTACCAAATATTCTAGTGCACTCTACCAATGTTGAAATCAGCGTCGCATATGATCGATCGCATAGTCGTTTTCAGGCTTGTGCAAGGAAGAACTCAACGAAAGTGTGTCCGATCAGATCCGATAAAGAAACACGCAAATAAGTATGTTCTTATATGTTTAGTGAGCGCGGAGGCACATTTGTGTATGTGTGTTTCTTTAAAACTACTTTATTGCGCGTGTCATCTCGGCGCCAGCGCCACTGCGAGCAGCTTGTGCCATTCCGCAGCGGTCGTAGCGCCGGCAGGCGCCGGTAGAGCTACTTCCTTCTCTCGCACTCTCTTTTCGTTTATTGTTTCCCTTCGCCGAAGAGTGTGCCGAGCCAACACGCCGAGCTCGTTCTTCCACGAAGGCGGTGCTGACGTCATGCGCCGGTCGTGGTCATGGGAGCTTTCAGACGCAGGCATAACCTTGCCGTTATCTCCACGTCTGCTGCAGGACGACACCACCAGAGATAGCCTTCATCACATGTTAGGGAGGTCGTAAGCGCAGGAAACCTGTTTTTGGAGCAAGATGAAGGCGTCCTCATGATTGCCATTATTAATCATGCGCAGAACGTTTAACTAGGTGGCGAACACCGATGATGTTCCGCACCTTTCTATTAAACGTTCCCGCTTGTTTATTTACATTTACAACATGCGGGAACTAAAATTTGGCGCATGATGTCATACAAACAGGTCGAGAAATGCCTTTTGGTAGTTAAAGAACAGCATTATTTTGAGCATTTTGTTAACTGAGAGTAATGATGCCTCGCTGTATGATTAAACTTATTGAGGATCGTTAACAAACCGCACGTTTCTTGGGTGTTTCACACACGTTCTCGAGCCACTCGCCTTTGGTGTGCCTGAACATCCCCAGAAGAACACCCGAAAATCCCTAGTCCGCCAGAAATTCTTTAGACGGTTATATTTATGGCCCGCAATGATTAAACGGTCCGCCATCATGTCTAGCACTTTGATAAATGCACAAGACGCATGAAAAATGACAAAAAGCTGAAGTCACTCTAATATAGTACTTCAGGTCTCACACTGCAAAGAGGCATCGCAAATCAACTCAAATTTGTCCAGCCCGCTACTGTAGTTTAGTGTGAGCTTCAATGGTGGCATGCTTCCTATTACGTTTACATACCCATATAGGGCACCTCATTACTTTCTGTTCATCTTATGTTACAAATGTCGGTTATAACAGCTGGCATACAAATAATCCTCGTCCTGAAATGTATGCACATTCCAGTGTGATCCTCATTTCCGGCAGGGCAAAGTGCACACGTAAACGAACCTGAGCGACTGTGTGCGATAGTGGTGAAGCAAGAAACGAGTTAGCCATATCTCTTCCGTGTGGAGCGGCCGATATAATTAAGATGCCGTATTTCAATTGTGAGAATCATTCTTATCGCGTACACACGCCAAATCGCCGATTTTTACGACGGAACTAGGGCGTACAGGCAACGACAAGGATGCACGATAATGGGTCGTTGATAATGGCTTATGAAGTCATTGTGCGTCACAGTCTACCGCCCGAGCAGGATGAAGTCCGCCCAGTCGATCCATCCCCGATATCCCTAGATATCGCACGAAGGCGCCAGTTCCCTAACCATGCACGAGCGTTCTCTAATCCTAGGGACATATCCCTAGGGCTGGAATCCGCGTTGCATTGACCCTTTTGCGTTTGTCGACTGGCTACGTACGCACTCGGGATGGAAAACGCCGCTACGACGGCGTAGGAATGCAGTATTTATATTTAGCCTAGAGCCCGCCAGATGGCGCCAGTCGTCGAAGCGCTTGTTCGACGTGTCAGATGTTCGTGACCTTTGCGATATCGTCTTTTTTTTTCGGAAACCATGTTTCCGGTTGGCTTTATTATAAACACCCGAATGTAAGGTTAACGCTAATCGCAATAATTACCATGTTGTATCCACGACATAAGTTAGTGTATATGAATAACATATGACCGTGGATACCCCCTTTTTCTACACTTGTGCAAGTGTTGAGTAAAGCGGATATAACTATCTTCACGTCAGCTTGAATGGCTATTGGTGGTTACTTGTGCCGTTAAAGCGTTGTTGCTTTTCTATATTTTGTTGGCATCCTTGGAAGACGTCATTATACATGTCTAAAAGAATAAAAAAGATATTACTGCGTGGATTAAGAGACATCAATTTGTTCAGCAGTGCGTCCAATTGCTACGCCATCCAGTTTTTACGTTGCCGTGGAGCTGTGCGCATGTCGGCAAGTTCGAAACATATCAGTTGGTTTATAAGCTTAAGGGAGACTTACAGGGAGTGCACCTCGAAACAGTGGGTTGGCGGACATTAATACAGCGTAGTTCTTTTTTTCTTTTGTCTGATTTATAGTCAACTTTACTGTGTTTATTTCATTGACACGGGCTGTGTGTTGTGAAGTGAAATCATTAACGCAGATTGCGGCCGCTGTCTCGGGAACCGTGGTACGCGTCTCCGCAGTTGGCCAGTTGGCGAGCGATAGCGCTCGGGGCGGGGCGCGCCGGCGGCCTCGCACGTCACGTCAGAAAAAGTAGTCCGGCCGCCTGGCCATGCTTTCTCGGCGTTGGGGAGGGAGCACGGCGTGCGCGCAGCCGTTGGCGGCCATCTTGTGTGCCGTGCGAAAGGGGGTCGTGTTTACGCTCGCGCTTTTCGCGCGCTCGACAGAAAGCGCGCTTGCAGCGCTCTTTGACGAACGCGTTTTGGCGTATCTCTTTGGAGTTTGTTCGTTCGCTGTAGCGAAGTGATGGTGGCTCTGCGACCATGAAACGAAATGTTGAATTATTCTTTTTTATCAACGGTGATTGTACAATCTATTTGGCTTTCCCCCCTCCGTTAGGGCTCTTCGATAAGCGTTTCCTGACTTTTTTTTTTTAAAGAATGCTCATTGTGAGGTGTCAGTTTCACCGAATTCCACTAACATGTATATTTTTACCGTTACGTATTCTTGCCATTACAGCGTAAAGCTTGGTAGAGCACAACAGCAGCGGTAACCTTGGAGGGGCCCTACTACACTTTTTTTTACCATAGTGTGAATACGGTGCCTATTAGTCGTGAAGGCACCTGTGAACACGAGAGTGCGCCTTCATATATGGCTGGAAACCTGCTCTTCTTTCACTTACGACGTCACAGGGAGCGTTGACTCCTTCGCTTGAAGAACTAGCGTTAGTGACTCCATAATCGCAGAAATGTCCATGGTAACACTTGTTCGTTTTGAGTTCAACAAATAAAGAAAACGTATGTATGTTTCTTTCAGAACAACAAAAGAAGTTAAGCAACGTAGTCGGTGCCGCTTGTGACGTCATTTGTTGAAAGCAGAGCAAGCGATTTCGTTCTATATTTGACACCAAATTGCGAATTCTCTGGTGCATGCAGTTCACTAATATTTCGCTCACGTGTTCACAGGAGTCTCCACAATTGATTAGCATTGTACGTTGTCAGACTACGTTTAAAGAAGTGTTGCAGGGTCCCTTTAGAGTGATAACCTAGGAGCACGGCTCAGCGCCCGTGGGGTTAGGGGAAGGGAAAGGAGAAGTAGAAGAGAGAGGTACGCCGTAGTGGAGTGCTCCTGAAACTTTGAACCCTCATTTTTTGGGTTCGCACTCAAGCACCATAACCACTAGACCGCCGCGGCAGTGTCGAGTGACGGTACAGACGCCTAGCGTCTGAGTTACGTGCCGGTACAGTACGAGACAACTTCCTTCCGAGGAAGCACACATGAGGAAAGTCAGGTTGACGGCGTTGACGTCTCACAGTGCAGCGGTGCCTCATCTGCCGTCGCAGCAGTTGAAGGACGCCATACTGAGCCTTTCGTCGGTTTACGTCACAATAGCGGCCGCAATCGGACGTGAATGTCTACAGTGGGCAGCCGCACATACTAGTTTTTCTTCATAAACTGTAACAGCGGCTGTGTAGTTTTAAGGATTCACGGATTCCGTCCGCCGCGGTGGCACTAATTAGATCTGCCCAGTGAGGCGTTGAACGCTTTGTCATGCGGTGTTCGACTCGCATCATGCACAAAGAGTAACACTTCTTTATTCATATTCGAATTGTAAGGACGAAGATGAGGACGCCTGAAAGTCCTATCGCCATCGTGTGGCTGGTGCCCATTTCGCTCGCTGGCTGTGCCGTCGTGACGACTGTCGCTGCTGCTCGACGTCGTGAATAAACCTCCTACACGGATTTAAGAAGCGCCGGAGTATCCCGCAGTGGTGGTTGCTTGATGCAGTGGCGTGCTGATAAAGACGGGGAGGGGGAGCTTGAGGTTATACCCCCTCCCGCCCAGTCTTAGTAGTTTATTTATTTACTTTAGTAATATTCACATCCCCACTGTCATTTTCACTGAGTCCAACGTACACACTCGGTGTTGTCATTGTAGTTCAGGAGCTGGATTTAAGATTTATTGTTTGCCGATGCTCGCAGGAAGCATAAGATGTTCTGCTCTGATAATCGAGAGGCCGTAGAGCGGCCAGCGTGTCATCACCCGTATCTCTGCTCGGAGCGATACGATTTGCTAAAATACCAGTGTCGAGGAACTTCGTTGAGAACTATATATTGCACGTTGGTTTGTTCAATTTGCCGTTTATTCTTTACGTGCGCAATTTCACTGCTCTGCAGAACAGCTTGTTGGACCTGTCAAGCCCCTTCAAGAACTTTGGGTAAAATGCTGAAAAAAATAGACTTTTCATCATCCTAGAGTTATTATTTGGCTTTTGAATTGGTGTTGTTGGGTTTCTCCAGCTGAAGCAGATAAGTTACATATTATTGCGTAGAATACCTGCTCCTCCTCCTCCCCCAAATCCTCCACAAGACCATAATCTTGTCAAAATAAGATTGTATTAGTAGCACGCTTCGCTCTCGCACGGCTGCTCTGTTTTGCACTTGCTGAGGTTTACAGTTCACAGTTGACCCGCCTTCACGGTTCATGTTCGCCGCGGAACACGAACTGAAGGCGCGTTTGCACTACGACGCCACTTGGCCGACTTCGGTCTAGGCAGCATGCATTTGTTGTCACGTTGCACGTTTTCGGGGCTTTCGTCGCATAGCGCCACATAGCCAGAAGGTTTCGACCAATCCTGTTTGTTTTTCTATGGCCTCTTACATCGGCATACTTACCAGGAAGGACGCGTTGCCTTCACGCTGTCCTTCACCCTGGAGCAGAGATGTCAAGATTACTTCTAGAAAGTGACTGAACTACATTGCTGATTACTTTTCTAAATTTTCCTGAAATGTAAATAAATTACGTTACTGCTGGCCGAATGTAATGGCATTACATTAGTATTACTTTCGAAAAGTGATGAAATTCCCTTGATAACAAAAGTTCGTGATTCATGTAACATTAATTGCACCACATTTAGACTGAAATTAGCGGCTGAATCATCGCCGCGACAACTTGTCCCTGTTTTATTGAAACTTCTCTCTAACCTGTCTCGATGGTTAGAAAGGCTTTACTTCAGAACCTATCCTGGTTCTGTCTAAAGATAGGCTCTTCTCGTGAGGGTACGTGTCTGCGTGTTTGAACCCGTTGCATCCCGTTGATGAGCTGACAGCCGTGTCGTCGTCGGCATCCTGCTCCGAGTTCCGAGGTTCGTGGCCTACCAACCACGTTATGCACGACTTCGAATTCGGAACATTGATTCTACGCGCCTTTTTGGTATATCGCTGTAGGTCTGCCACCCAGATGAACTTGTCTTTGTTCTTTTACGTCCCTTTTCTGGTCAATTTTTCATGCTATATAAAGGAAGCGCGGACATGTTACACTTCAGTCAAATGTAAATTGAAAACTAATGAGTAATGAGAAGCTATTAACGATATTGATTGATTGATTTGTGGGGTTTAACGTCCCAAAACCAGCTCTGATTATGAGAGACGCCGTAGTGGAGGGCTCCGGAAATTTCGACCACCTGGGGTTCTTTAACGTACGTGCACTGACATCGCACAGCACACGGGCCTCAACATTTCGCCTCCATCGAAATGCAGCCGCCGCAGCCGGGATTCGATCCCGCGACCCTCGGATCTGCAGCCGAGTACCATAGCCACTAGACCACCGTGGCAGGGCAAGCTATTAACGATACTGTACTTATTAAGTACAGACGCAATCACTCTTTTCTTTTGCGGCAAGTTGACGTAGAGACATTAACGAGAAATAATCGTGCAGTGGTATAAATTCTTGGGTCAATTACAGCTCGTGTTGCGGACCAGCGGTATCTGGGTGCCAGGGACCGCGAGGGAGGTCGGGCGGGGACGAGAAGAGGTGGTTGTCGCAAAAAAAGAAAAAAAAGAAAAAAGAAACTTTGCAATTTACGACTTTTTTTGAAGTAATAAGGAAACAGAACGACATGAAAATACAAGTAAAGCAAATCAAAGCTGGCACATGAGCCCCAGCTGGTCACCACCTACTACGCCTCGACGGCAGCGCTCAGGTCCGGTCATCCAAAAGCCTGAAGTCCAGTCCTCTCAGTTGCCTGGAGCGAGTCACGTGGACTAACATAGAAAGGAAAAAGTCGTCTCTCCCCACTTCCGGCAGTGGCTGCTAGATGGACGAGGAGGCAACGGCACAACTTGCAGTGACCAGCAGTACCTGCGTGGATTGTCCTGGAACGGATTAGTGTTGTGCGCCTCGTGCAGAACATGTGGTCACGCTTCAGTTCCCGGCGAGAAATAACCGAAAGTAACTATCTTACTCATTGTGTCTGATCTCCTTTATGCCTTTGTTTCGACCTGTTCTTGTTACCTGTATTTGAACATGTACCGCGGCTTTCCACCCCTGAGCAATGTATGGGTAGGGGGACCTTTGTCAGGCAGTTGCATCTGCCTTTGGCCCCCTCATCCCAGACAATTGATTGTCTGAATAAAGTTCAAATTCAAATGCGAAGGGCAACGCTCAGAAAGGGGAAACGACTGTCATTTCACCATGTGTTCTGCTGAGATGTCTCACTAGTTTCGTGCAGCACTGCCAAGGCCACCGAGCGCAGAATTCTTCCGAGGCGAGACGAAATGTCATTATTCGGACACGCACCTGCGGGTCGCTCATGTCGATAGGAGCCCCACTTCATCCTGCTCTTTCCAAGGCTGCTCCTGCCACTGCAGCGTTCGCCATTGGCAGATGCCATGGCGCGGAAGGATACGTTTAACAAGTGTTTCCCCTCCTGATTGGCCGAAGGGGCCTGTAGCTTCCACAGTGCTGCATGGAACTACAGAATCACCTCTCTCTCACCACGTGCTCTAAAGCGTTCCTCCACATGTGACGTGTGGAAAGTCGTGAGCGTTATCGCGTGCGTATTTCGAGGAACACCTTCCTAGGTCCCTCTTTCTCGTACGGGCCTGGACTGGTGGCAACATTGCGTACGCTGACAGGGGCGTGGAGGTATAGGTCTCTTCCACGAAGGCCAGTCGTAACAGTCGCTAGAAGTAAGGAATAAAACGGAACTAAGGATATTTGGTTTCGTGCATAAAACAACGCTATTGACATTATTCAAGTTAATAGCTCTGGCAGGGACAATTTAGTGGCAATGTAATTCTCTAAGGTACAATTAATTTCCCAGCACATACTGGCTATGTAAATTAGTATGTAGCGTGGCGTGACCACTTTAAAGTGCATGATTATGTGTTCTGAAACGATTTTTATTCTTCTCAGTATTTCTTGCGATTGTCTTATTGGAGTGTCTTTGCTTTGTAATTGACAGAAATACAAATTCGGGCTAGTTCTTAATAATGATAATAATCACTTACAAAAGCATGGTTGGGCTATGAGCTAACTGCACAGAGTATATTAAAGTGATACTGAACAAAACTTTTGCCGCCCAGATTCTTTGCCCAAATGAAAGATTGGGTGCTGAAACAGGCTGACACAGCCTTGCTTCCAGACAGAAAGCGCGGAAAAATAACGAAGTACGCTAAGTACCACACCTAGAGAGCGCTTCGTGAACTAGAGGAAGTGACGTTTCTATGACGTTATTTCGCCCGAGCACCCTCCGTCCACCCGCATCAACGCACCTGCCGCTTCACGCTCCTCAACTCGCGCCGTGAATGCTCGCGCTTTTTCTTCCTCTCTCTTCTGCGGCTTTATTTCCCTTTCACTACTTTCCCCCCGATTTCCCTGAGCGGTGCCGCAGCGGTGGCTGGTTAGAGCGTACTCTGTTACGACTGGCCTGCTACAAGAGCCGGCCAGCGGGTAGCGTGGTGGGGAGCGGCGAAAACGACACGCAGGTACCGGGTCTCAGGGCGACGGGAGACGGGGCAGAGAGATGTTTATTCTACATATTTACAGGGAGCTCGCTTCTGCGAGGCTCCACTAGCCAGAGGGATTTTTTCAGAGCCTTCTTTTTCCGAAGGCTCCCGCGCTTTTTGTTTCCCGGGCTCTTCTCCCATTGGGTCCTGGGAGAGGAAGGAGGGAGAGGATGGGTGGTGTCCAAACGTCCTTGACCCGCCCATGCTGTAGTCGCCGAAGGTCCCAGGGGTCGAGGTCGAACCCGAACACGTCACGCAGCCCGCAGCACCGTCATCACACGTGCAGGTGTGGACACGTTCTACCTGGTAAAAGTTTGTGGCCCGATAAGGTTGGCACGCCAGGCGAACCACTTCCAGATGTGCCGTGCGGGGTCGCCTCTCCGGCCAAATGGCTAAACGTACATGTGGGCTGTTGTCAATAAGGACCACCCCTTCGGCTCGGGAACTGGCGTCTTTCTCGGCACCACCGCGGCGCCTCGGCTGAACGCAGATGTTTTTAATCTGCGAGGACGCGGAGCTCAGGCCAAACGACCCGGCGACCTTCCTTGTCGGGCTCGTTTTGGACGCCAAATGCAACAAGCCACGTGCGCCGTTCTCAGGAGAAAGCCTGGCTTGAAAGCGGAATGACGGCAGGAACCAACGCCCTTTAGCAAGAACCCTCCCGTTTTGCAAATGGGGAGATAGAGGTGCCCTGTCCAGGTGCTCGTTGAACGTTTCGACAGTAACGATGTCTTGGGTTAGGGCAACCTCACCGCGACACACGCAGGAATGGGACCACAAATGGAAGAACTCGCGATATGAGCAGCAGCAGCAGAAAACACGCATTCGCGATCGCGCGCACAAACACGCACGCACAAAAAAAAAAAAGAAAAAAGAAAGGAAAACCCTACCCTCTCTAAACACTGCAATGTGACAAGTGGAGGAGAACAGCTAGACCAGGGCGACGGCGTTGCTCGGAGCGGGAAGAACTCGTCAAGCAAGGCGCGTTGGGCCGCTTCCCGCATCTGTTGCTGCTGCTGCTGCTGCTTCTGCTCGGGCACACGTGACGTCACGGCTTCGGCGCTCATGCCGACGTGCAGCCGCCGCGCGCTCATATTCCGCCTGTTATAAAGGCATCATACGTGAAATGAACGCTGCGTACAGCATCAAGGGCATCGTTAGAGTAGAATTTCGAATCTGCCGCAATATTTTCAGATTTTTGTTCAGTATTCCTTTAGGAGCAATCCTAACGACTGGCAGGTAAAACAGTGTCTCGTGTCGAAAACAAGTACCACAATTTCTGTATGTACTATGTTATCATATACACTCTCAAATAAATGTAGTATTACTTCGTACTTACTGCTTTGGAGTAGTAACGGCGACGGTAGTAACTAGGAGTAGCCGGTACTAACAACCGTTAACAAGCGTTACTTTCCTCCTGTGGGAATGCGCTTCTTCGTCCGCGTCCTCGAAGCGTATTTCCACCTGTGTAATGCAATACCAACTAGCCCAACTGAGTGCTTTTTAGTTACTTCCCTGCTGTTATTAACAACGATGAGTAACTGTCTAACATTACTGATACTAACTGCATTTAAATAGGCGTAATACTATTTGGTTTATATGTGCTGTTTGCGCATGCCTCATCGAGCTTATCAACTTCGCAGCTTTAACTAGGGCTGTTGCGACCTCACCGCTGCCACCGCTTGTCGTGGTTTATCGCTGCCACCATTTGTCGTGGACTCGTGTCGCCTTCAGGCCAGGAGTCCACGGGGCAGGAGGGAAGAGTACGAGGAGTTGGTTTGAGAAGAGAATATTTACATTTATTTACATGGTTTGAAGGTGATGGCCGAATCTCAATCGAAACCTCTATCGAATCCTTTCTCGAATCCCCCGATCCCGGGGTTCTCCCGTGGATTAAATAGGTCGCGTCGTCCTCGACGCCTTCTTGGGAGGGCCCACTTGATGCTTCTCCTCCAATCCGAGGCTGAAGATCCGAAGGGGAAGAAGGTTGTGGACCTCCCCCTTTTTCTTGGAATGTGGCCGAGGTGATCCTTATCTCCGTCGGATCATACGACGGCAGCAGGACCCCTTTCGGTGATGACAACTCGCCACCCCCTGCTGCGGTAACGTGGAAGTCATCACCGGAGCCCGGCTCGTTACCGGCTTTCGAGACGTCCGTCGTAGCGGCAAACGAGCTTTTACTGGCGCCGCTCAGTCTCCGATGTCTCGGACGTAACAGCTCCGTCCGCCGGCGGGAGACTCGACCTGAGGGTGACCAGCATACCAGGTCGGCCGAAGTGTCGGGGTTCGATCAGCTCTCCGTGGGACGGAAGCTCCGATGTGGAGTTCTCACACATGCCTTGGTGGCTCTCGTCCTGGGCACACACGTAATCACACGCGCACACGCACAACTACAGGTACGGGAAGTGCCCTGCCCGCACTAGGAGCCATCGAGCCCAAAATACGTAAACCAATCTGCCTTACATTTCTCAAATTAATGAAAGCAGCCCTCAAGACATTCGTAAACATTCGCTGAAGCTCCCAATCTCTATTCCTAAATTAATTTGAGCTTACAGCTTACATTAGTCATCATTTCCACTCGATGAACTACATTTGTGAGCCATCGCAATCTGCCGCAAATCCACCAGGCTCCACATCTCTTAACCAGTACGTGCCTCACATATGACCCCGAACTTTTGTTCCCAAACTCTTGTGCCGTCAAAGTGAGTCATCATGTTCCCGTGAACAGACGAAAGAAAACTGTCGAGCTGCATTAGAGCAAGAGCTAAATTCGCAAACGTGCTCTAAATAAACAATTACAAATCTGTGTAGCAGGAACATTAATCATATCCAAAATCCGCCTTCGCACGTCCTAGTGCTACTTAAAATTCCACTCTGCGGATGTACTACAAAACTAGCTCTCCGACTTTGCGGTCACAATTCTTACACTTCACACACACTATGTAAAATAACCTTGCTCTTGTCCACACACGGCACATGCCTTTAAAGCAATAAACAGAAAACAAAACTCGCTAAAATTATGCGCAGAGCTCACTAAGAATATCCATGGTTATTGATCACTCTTGCCTAAAAGCTAACTCAAAACACTGCCACTATTTACGTGCTTGTTGAACACACTAACCTGATTCCTTGCGCGCTACCACACAATACACATGAGTATAAAGCAATAAAAAGAAGGAACAACACTCTCACTAGCATTACGCGCTAAAACTCACAACAATACCATTGCTTATGAAACCTCAAACACTTCCGCGGTTGACATACTCTTTGTACAACCCTGCCATGGTTCCTTGCATTCGATCTTAATGACGCGCAAATAAAATACTACAGACTCTTTCAAAACTTTTGCGGTCATATGATTCCTCAAACTCGATCTCTGAAACACATCGCAAACCATTCAATCTCATACATGACTGTAACCTTTCAACGAACAACTCTCTTACTCACTTTCCACTTTGCCTTCACATTCACTATCGGTTCAACAAAAGTTGCAGTTCACGAAATTAAATCTAACATCCACAAGAAAGCTACAAAGGTAAATCTCAGACTACACGTGGAGATAAAGAAACATCACTCCGCAAGGCTAAAATAAACAAACAAGCAAAACTGTCTTTCCAACAAGTCATCCACTGAAAAACCTCGGTCTGTCTCCCATTTTTGAGACGTACTCGCGGTGGTCGTTCATTGAACACTTCTCTTGGACAGGAAACGCAAAACGCGAGACACCTGTACGACTCTCCGCACGGCGCCACTATCCTCGCCATCGCCTTGCCTGCGCTACCGTGGTCGCATTGTTCGGCGACTTCGCGACGACCCCTGACCGTGCACACCCGCGACAAAGCACTCTGAAGAGGACGGGATGATAACTGCAACCGGCCCTCGGACCGCTTCCGCGCAGAGTGCCCCTCTCTTCCCCCTTTCGTTCGGCGGCTCCTACGTATTCTGCGCCGATTTGTCTTGGGTGGCAACCACAACTTTCTTATTTTTGGGCTTCTTCGTTTGAAGCCCACCTGGCGACCTTCCACGCTCTTTGCGGCGTTCCTCTCTTTTCGACGCCTTTTCGGCCTATGCCGCTTCATCCTGCACGTTTTGGAGCCCTTCGCTTCCTTTTCATGCACCTGTGCAACCTCACTGCACTCGCTAGCTGGCCGATCCGCGCAGCCTAAATGATTTCCAGCAAAATCATCTGTTCTTTCACTCTCCTGACTGGCGGACAGCTTCAAACACTTAGGAAAGTTGCAGCTGTTTGCTTCTAAGCTACTTAGCTCGCATACCTGGGAGCTACCCTCAACTGCAACCTCCTCCTCATATTGTGCTTCACTGCACCCTGCTGGCTTCTCACTGGTAGTCCTGCCTAGCGAGTCGAAATTACCTTGGACGCGGCATGCAGGATCTACCGTCGCGACATACTCCTTTTGTATCCGTACCAAATCGTCCGCAACCCTCCTAGGTGCTTCACTCTCTTCCCATTGGTACGATACCTCGTCGCGTTCCTCAAATGCAACCTCGTGCTCACATTGCGCTTCTATGCGCTCTCCTGGCCTTTCACTGGTGTTCTTGCATGACGAGTCGAAATAACCTTGGACATCGCATGCAAGATCCACCGTCACGACGTCCTCATTTTGTATGCGTGCCAAATCGTCCGCAACCTTTCTAGGCGCTTCTCTTTCGTCCCATTGGCACGATACTTCGTCGCGTCTTTTTCGGCCTTCAATGACATCCACTTTCACTGCGGCATCTTTGTCACCAAAGTTCGCTTCACTTGTGAACGTGCCGCCCCTCTCGCGTGCGCTAGCCCTTTCTTCGGCTCTGACCTCCACCGCACACGCTACCACTTCGCACTTTTCGTGCGCTACTTCCGCAGATACCTGATTATCTGGCTGCATTGCATTCCGTTCACGATCTAGCCTTTCAATCTCTTCGTTTAAAAATTTCAACTCTTGCCTGCGTCTTTCGTCCTCAATTCCTTCCTTTATTTCTCTTTCTTGATTAACTAGAATTAAGGTGCCAAAATATTCAATGTCCTCCGGATCGCTACCACTTTCTACTATTAGGTTTTGAATTTCCGATTCAGGCAAGTCTTCATCTACATCCAGATCAAACTCCTCACACAGCATCAACAGGCTAGCCTTCGTCAAACTCGTCAAGTCCATGGTGACTGCTTTAAACTTTGACTCGGCTTTCGCAAAATGTAGAAATTAACCCCACCAGCGTTTCAATTCTGGTCCTAGAGAAATTGAAGCCTGGTAAACTCTACAGAATTAACGAAAGCCCACACTAGCAGTCCCAAGTTCCGCAATTCTTCTCTACCCTTTTCCAATTTCTTAATCACTTTTTTAATCCCTCAATCAACTCCTAATCCTACGTAACTCTTCCTCCTCTGCACCTATCCTTTTAACATCAATAATCAATCTTAAGCTCCCTGACCACTTTCTCACGTCCACTACCAAAAATTCTGCACTTTTCCACAAAGCTATACGGGTTGCCTTCAGCAGCTTGTTTACATTCCCCTGAAAGCTGCTTTCTGCTGAGATACGCACTACCACAATTCTAGGCAGTTGTACGATCGAGCTTTTAACGGTCCTAGGCTAAAAGACCCGATGACTCTCAAGCACAAAGCCAGGCACTTACCCAACACCGTGCAGTCGTGGTACGCTACGTGGATCCCGCCGTCTTCCAGTTCCTAGGGCTTTCGGCCGGTCCTTTCTCCATGGAGCCTCCGGTTCATCTCGCCGGTCGCCATCCGTGGTCGTGGTTGATCCCACCGCTTGCCAGCCAGTTGTTGCGACCTCACCGCTGCCACCGCTTGTCGTGGTTTATCGCTGCCACCATTTGTCGTGGACTCGTGTCGCCTTCAGGCCAGGAGTCCACGGGGCAGGAGGGAAGAGTACGAGGAGTTGGTTTGAGAAGAGAATATTTACATTTATTTACATGGTTTGAAGGTGATGGCCGAATCTCAATCGAAACCTCTATCGAATCCTTTCTCGAATCCCCCGATCCCGGGGTTCTCCCGTGGATTAAATAGGTCGCGTCGTCCTCGACGCCTTCTTGGGAGGGCCCACTTGATGCTTCTCCTCCAATCCGAGGCTGAAGATCCGAAGGGGAAGAAGGTTGTGGACCTCCCCCTTTTTCTTGGAATGTGGCCGAGGTGATCCTTATCTCCGTCGGATCATACGACGGCAGCAGGACCCCTTTCGGTGATGACAACTCGCCACCCCCTGCTGCGGTAACGTGGAAGTCATCACCGGAGCCCGGCTCGTTACCGGCTTTCGAGACGTCCGTCGTAGCGGCAAACGAGCTTTTACTGGCGCCGCTCAGTCTCCGATGTCTCGGACGTAACAGGGCCTAGTAGTTTCCAAAGTTTATTAGGGAACGGTTTTGTTAGCTATTCACATATAAAATTAGATTTGCGGTGAATACGCATGAAGCCTTGTGCGTTACTTCAGAAGGCCAACTTGCGTTACCTTTCACAGTCGATTCCGAATAAAAAGAAGGGAACGCTCGTAAAGCTAAAATGAATTAAATAAGTAAACGGACAAAGGACAACAGAAAGCCAGGACCGATCGCAGTGACGCTGCATGCGCTGCCGGCTGATCGCGGCACCGTATCTATTTAATTGATTGATTTCTGGGGTTTCTATGTCCCAAAACCAGCTATGATTATGAGAGACGCCGTAGTGGAGGTCTCCGGAAATTTGTACCACCTGGGGGTTCTTTAACGTGCACTGACATCGCACGGGCCTCAAAATTGCGCCTCTATCTAAAGCCGCCGCGGCCGGGATTCGATCCCGCGACCCTCGGATCAGCAGCCGAGCACCATAGGCACTAGTCCACCGTCACGGCGGGACACCGTAACTGTTTTAACCGCTTAGTTCCGAACAGATAAGCGGTATTATTATTATTATTATTATTATTATTATTATTATTATTATTATTATTATTATTATTATTTCAGTTTGTGTTCCGGTCAAACTTGTGGTTAGGGTACGGTTTTACGTTCGGGTTCAGGTACCGTTCAACACCCTGCTGACTTATGACCTTTCTCACACAGCGTCTCTCCGGTTCGCTGTCGAGCGTGCGCCTCCCGATCTCCTTCATTCAGTGTCTGCTGGCACCACGGCGCCCTCTCCGTAAATTCTCACGGTTCCGAGAAACTGCTGGGGTGCAGTGAAGCACATTGGAGAGTGGCTGTCACGTAGGCCGTCTAATACACACTCGCGCCGTTGCGGTTACAGTATCAGCGCCGGCGCCCGAGAGTCTATAATTCTTGGCTCTTTTCTTGGTTCTTTTGCTTAAATTCTTGTCAGTTCGCTCTGGAGCTGCGCCTGCTCAAAGTTACAAATATATATGTAAAAAATAGGAAAGACAGAACACAACGCTTAGTGTATTTAGACATACGTCTGTCGCAGTGTACGTTCCGTAAAAGCACTTCCCTTTTTTTCTATCTTCCTGATGACCAATGCAATGTCGTTGTGTTCGTACAAACTGGCGAAGTCCTCTCTGAAGCTGCTGGTGCATATATATATATATATATATATATATATATATATATATATATTGTAGGGGTTCCTCTACTACTACTTACTACTGGTAGCAACGGCATCGCCGCTAGCAACCCCCTGCAGTGGGTTCGAGCACTCAACGAGCAGAGAATGAGGTCGTCGCGTTCGCGCGCTCGCTATCTCAGCCGGGCGTGTCGACCCGCGGCCCGACTAGTCTAGGTGGTGTTGCTCTAGGTAGGGCAGCGCGAACCGTCGCACGCAGCGAAAGAGGAGAACATTAGGCACAACTCCCCGTGCATGGTGATTTAATAAACACGTTAAAACAAATAATACAGGGCCGAATCAAGGATCCAATTAAATATAAACGAAAGGACAATAACGATTAACAGCACGCGAACACACACGAACACAAACAAAGGACAGTAACAATGAACAACACGCGAACACACACTAACACACAAAAATAACCATGCAATTAAGGAAGGAGAGCCTAACCCCGGCTAGCGCACCAGCGACCGCGAGCCCTCGGAAAAGGAAAATAGAAGAACATACAGACAGGGGCGTCGGTCGCAGGTCGCCGCCGTGGTCGCTGGAGCTCGCAGAGGCACGCCATCCGACCGAAGGCCTGTTCGGCCGGAGGGTCACAAAAGTACGTGCGCACCTCTCCAAGACCCAGCAAGTTCTCCCGAGGCATCTCCAAAACCAGAAACGCCACAACGCGCAAACATTCTATAATAGGAATTTCTCGCTGCCCAATGGCAGCCTATGTTAAGACCACATGGGCGAAGCAGGCGGCCCCTCGCAGTGGTGGACCGCCGCTCCGTCCAGCTGGGAGAGGGGGATGCGGGGGCATTCCTAGGAAAACATGGCGTCAAGCGGGACCAGGCCCCGACAACATATGGTGAGGAAGGCCTGACACTCCCCATTACTCCTGCAGTTGCAGTTTAAACTTTCTTTAACTTTTAAGGGGACTGTGTAACGCTCAAAAAATTTTTTTTGGTTGTGGTGAAAATGAGAGCATTATACCTCACAATGATCGAAACGAGCATGCTTTTTCTTGTACCCGATAAAAAAAGGAATACGTTTAACTTACCCCTGAAAGTTGTGGAATAAATGACCGGCGGCGCTATCCTTGGTGATGAGTGTTCCAAGTGCAACAAAACAAAGAAACCCACGCAGGTTGAATTATCCTGCTTAAAAGGAAACATTTATTCCTTACACTTGCAATTGGCACACGTCTGGTAGCGTTCTTTCACGACGGAGAGTAACCTTCATTTTTAAATTGATATTGAAGAAACACAGTAACCAGTGTTGCCGGCGTGGGGTGACTACAGAGATCGAAAAATACCGTTGTAAAAATTTCTACTAACCTAATTAGTATTAGCTTCATTCGATCTTGATTAAGTAGTGTTAGCTTAATTAGGTATGTCTTAATTAGCTTTGACTTAGTCCGTTTACTAGGCTTCGTTTAATTCGTATTGCTCTAATTAGGTTAGGCTTAGGTGTCTTTGCTTAAATAACTTGTTTCATTAGGCCTGGCTTAATTAGGCTCGACTTCATTAGTCTTAGCAAGCTTAAATTGGCTTTACAAGTTCGGCATGGTTATATCAGCATTACATAGCCTAGCGGAATTTTCTGCAGATTTCTCCCGGTTTAAGGGAAAGCTTAAACAGATATTCACTGTTCAAAGAGCAATTTACAAAAGTTGATTTGTTCGTTGAAAATAGTGACAGGAGACGTGCAGTGGCACAGCGTCCCTTTAGAACGAAATCGTCGCTTCGAATATTGTCCGTGGCGTCGGAATGTTTTTCGCACATTCGGACCTATTGTGGTTCAAACGTAAAGCCAGCTTCTTGTCGTAGTAGTGCTCGTTTCCACTTCTCCTGCTCGTTAGCATCACTTTGAAAACAAAACAACGATCGAGACCGTTTCGCTCGTATTCCTCCGCAGCCGGAGCGGCAACCCGACGCGCAGCAAGTCTGACATCGTCGCTCACGTGAACTACTGTGCCTAGGATTTATTATATTGTAGCACTGTACGTGGCAAGCCCCTGTGTCGTCGTACGCAGCGCTTAAATCCGTTCCGTCCACAAATTGGGAGAAATTGGGAAAAACACGAAGGCTGATGCAGCCTGATTTCTTAGGCACCCCTCAATCCTCACGCACCGCGCAGCCGACGCAGCTCTCGTCTGGCCGCTCCCTTTCACCCCATTCTAGGGTGTCTGAATGGTTTGGCGAGGGCAAACCGTTTAGGCACCCTACCCCCCTACTAGAGTTACCGTACATAGCCATACAGAGTAACTTAGGGTCTGTTCGATTCGCCTGCACCCCTCTGAACCGGTTCACGGCGGTGCACGAGCAGTTTCGAAATTGTGCAGCTGCAGTTCAGTAGGTGCAGGCGCGGCGCGACACAAGAAACGAACGGAGAGGTGCGGACATGGTGCAGGCCTCGCTTTTGTGCGCGGTTGAGAGGTCGCGAACGGCACGTACATGGCCAATCTGCGAAGGCGAGGGAGTTGAGGGAGTTCAAACGGCGCCTACGTCACAATGGCGCGTCGTCTGCTGCCCTCACCCTCACGCCTGCACCAAGCCGGCACCTTCAACGGAGCGGGTGCAGGAAAATCGTGAACCAGCGCTGCACCTTTCCTGCACCTTTTGAAACGAACGACGTGGTTCCGAGGGTGCCATCCCTGCACCTCTGAAACGAATGACAAGGTGCGGCACCTCGCGAACTGGTTCAAGGGGTGCAGGTGAATCGAACGGACCCTTACCCTACACGTACTCGCAGCGCCGCCTCGCGGCCGCTGCGGCGGCTTAGCAAGCTCTCCCCATAGCGTTACGAAGTTTCGTGACCAGAAGAGCACGGACTCTTGGTTCCTCCAGGCACGGCCGCTCAATAGAAAAGAGGTGCGGCCTGTCGAATGAAGCTGTTTTCAATGGGAACGCGCGTGATGGGCGGAATCGTCAGACGCGACCGCAGTGGCGCTGCACATCGGCAGCTCCCGCGCGAACACGAGGGCGAACGCTGACAAACGCTGCCAATTGGATGGCGCTGATAGCCGTAGGCCGGCTGACGAAAGTACGGGAACGGGTGTTTTTGTTTTATTGTGTTATACGTGCACGTGATCACAGCTGGCTAGCCGCCTGTGCCGCTGCCTGTGCGAACCGGTGCGGACCGGTATTATTTCCCGATGTTGAGCGCCACCGGGGAGAAAACGAGTACTATCGCGTTCACAGGCAAAGAAGCGCGTTCGGCAGGCCGCACCTTTGTTCTGTTGAGCGGCCGTGCTCCAGGCAAGCAAGCACGGCCGGTCTGGACGCGCGCTGTCGGGAGCGAAAGCGCGCGTCCAGACCGGCCGTGTTCCAGGCTGCTCTAGTAGGAGGCGTTGGCTCTATCGCACGGATCCAAAATACGCGGGTTCGATCCCGGCCGCGGCGGTCGCATTTTCGATGGAGGCGAAAATGCCAGAGACCCGTGTACTGTGCGTTGTCAGTGCACGTTAAAGAACCCCAGGTGGTCTAAATTTCCGGAGCCCTCCACTACGGCCTTTCTCTCCTCTCTATCTCTTTCACTCCCTTTCTCCCTCCCCCACGGACGCTTAGCCGTGCTCCCTACATGGGCTGCAGAAAGTAGCGTCCTTTCCTAACCAAACCACGATCATCATCATCATCATCGCACGGACGAACGCGATCCGCATCAATTGCTAGCGTGAATTTAATGTTGGTTGCTGCTCGGGCTCGTGGGTCAGAAACATGTGCGTCCGACTCCGAGTAATCGTTTGACGGATGGCGTCGAGTAAAAGCAGCGAATGCATTTATTTCACCGCTATTATTGAACATTTGAAGTGAACCGCTATGATTGTTTCGCTTCGGCGGTTCGGCCGCCATTTTGAATTTTGGTTCACGACTAAGCGAGCCCCCTCCCCCCTCCTCTTTTTTAGGGGCGAAGCTCCTTCAGGTTTGGGTCTGTCCGTCCGTTGTAGTAGCGCGTTACCCATAGGAACGCGCTACTAGGAGGGCGCGTGTGGGAAGCGCGCCCTCGGCGCGTGCCTCCCGGCGCGCGAGCTCTCTCACTCTTCCATCTGCTGTCTTGTGTGAGAGAGAGAGACAGAGAGAGCGAAAGACGCGCGTTGACTATGGAAACGCTCTTTCTTCGATGAACGCGCTACCAGCTCGCAAAGAAGGAGAACGCGCCCTCACCCGCGAGAGACAACCTTGACGCAGGCAGCGTCTTCTAGCGAGTTTCTTGATTGAAAAATACCGACTGCTCGCGCCGGAGAACCGTTCACCGGCCACCCATATATATATATATATATATGCACTGGATCTTGCAATGAAGTGCCGGTGGGAGATTTCACTTGTGCGTAGTTGAACCATAACGATTCATAGCGTGCGCGTTAATTAATCCGGAACTCGGCACGATCTAGGATGAACATCCGGAGCTTCGCCCACTCATCATCATTCACTCCGTGGATATGCCGTGAATTTTTTTTTTTTTTCTATAAGCTTCTCGAATTATCTCTTGCCCAAAAGCCAAAAGGGGGCGCGTGCTCGGAATTTTACGGCTATACCCTACCGGAGGTTATGAGAAGTGTGTGCACGACTGTGCCGCGCTCCGCTTGGGTCTCCCTTGACCTAAAACCACTACCAAGGACACGTTGTGATTATGACGAAGCATGCAATTATAGGATAACTCAGGCCCGTAGGCAGGAATTTCTTTCGGGGGCGGTCCACTTGCTGAAGGCCTTGACTGTTTGAGAAAAACACCTGTTTTCATTATTTATTTTCGGTAAAAATAACAGTATTTACAGTACGTTACCTTTTAAATGCAACGTTGTTAATAGGCTTAAATATTGTTATTCGCACCACACTATGCTATCAACACTACTCCAACCAAAATTTCAGGAGGGTCCCGGGCCCCCCTGGCTACGGGCCTGTGATAACTATGATCGTGATGGTGCTTCCCATAGGGTCGTGTTTGCTGTCTATACATGTGTTCCTTATTGTTCGCGCGGCACACGTTGCAGTCGGGAAGAGACGGAAGTGCACCGAACAGTGCGGCGACCAATCAGCATCGACGTTCATGATCCGCGCCTAATTTTCCCTAACCTTATTCCATTCTTCGAAGAGCATCGCCGAGCAAAACTGTATAGTTCTTTGGTATTCAAGACTTGTCAGGCTTCGGAACGACGTGCAATTTTCAGGACTATTTCTTCGAGCGCTCGAGAGCTGTGACGCCGCGCGCGACCGCGCGTCTGTGTACTTGCGCCGCTGGCCCCGGCAGCTGGTAGAAAAACCGTGCCGCCTGGCCGTCCGTTTCTCTCTTTCCCTCCCATCGACCGAGCGTGAGAGGGAGGACGTTGAGCTGGTTGAGCCGAGCGTGTCGGTGCGGCAACGGCGCTTCGGCCGGAAGTCGTCCTCCGCGGACAAATGCGCAATGGCGTTCCGCCTACCTACGCTTATTTCTGTGACGTGATTTCGGTGGACGGCGTGATCAACACATTCAGGTTAGTCGAGCACTTCTTGGCGCCCTGTTCATTAAACACGGTCAACACTGACACGCGCAGTACTATCACTAATGCGACTTGAAACGGCAGTGAGTGATATACGTGGAAATTCGAAGTTCGTGCTGAACTTTCCGATGTGTCACGTGGTCGTGGTGGCGCCGGAATCGCCAGCGATGGGAAATTTTTGGGTGCGTCGAGGTCGCTACCACTATGGTTGAGGTTGAGCTCGAGTGTATGGCCTGGGATTCTGAATCCATGGAGCAGCATAGTTTCAGAGTCCTTTAAGTGTTATTGAAGGACACTGGTAATGTTTTGATGAATTGTTATAACTTTCCACGGTTTTTTTTTATCATATGGTGCCAGTATTTCTGGTTAGACCTCAGGAGGTTTCAGTGAACTGCCTCTGTTATTGACACAAGATATGGATGGAAAGGGGAAGGGCAGCAGATAAGATAACTTTATGTGGCGCCCGAAGTCGGTATTGGATAGCGCCTGTACATGGCCGGGTTTGCGAGCGCACATTCTTCACTGCAGTGTGGTTGCTTGAGTGAAGAGGCCGATCCATGCGGTCACATGAAGGCTAACGCGTAGGCGGAATCACTCAGATTTCGCATCTCTATTACTTTTCTAAGGTCGCTGATATCGGTTTCGGAAGGGATTCCCATGATTCCCGACTTGGATTTATGTTCTCGTACTAGTTACAGGCGAGATGGACAAGTGTAGTTAATACACTGTACACACCAAAAATAAACAATATAGCAATGGTACGGTTTCGGTGCAGATCGGGGAATCTGTGAAAAGCTGCTTGGGGTCCCAGGCCTTCAGCCTGGGTTACGGCAATTTCCCCTAGTAAGGATCAACTCCACTGACCTCCTCCCTGGAGGGGCGCATTCTTTTCATGCGAGTGCTTTCCGGAGTCCACTCTACCCGCAGAGCGCTTGCTGTTCTGCATTCCGAACAAGCGGCCACTGGAGGTCGGCAGCGTGGGCGGTAGCCGCTGCAGCGGCGTCAGCATACGCTCTTGCGAGAACCGGTTGCGGCGGAGGGAGAGAGAGCGCCCGAGCAGGTCCTCGTCATTATCCTATTGTCGACCGGAAACAGGGCTGTCGTCACTGCCGGTTGTTTTGAAACTGAAGTCCATATGCGAAAGGAAAGTTGTTGCCTAGCTTATTGGCGCGTCTCCATGCTTAAACACAGTGCTTCTGACATCAGTACGGTTCCGCCCAGAAGTGTACCAAGGTTACTCGAGGCTATATCATTTATGAAAAGTAATACGCGCGATGGAGAGACTTATGACGTTGCGTACATACGCATGCGTGCTCTGTAGTATGATTGTTAAAAAACAAGTCTTTTATATGAGGTGGACTCCTAACTTTGTAAGTATATCTTATCAGGGCGACTGTGAGTGTTCGCATCTCTGGCCATTTCGAACGACGCTAAAATCTAGCCAAGATAGGCATTATCGAAAATAGAAGCCGATGCGAGCCTAATCGCACGTTCGTGTTCGTCGGCTGGAACCACTACAGATGAATCTCGCGCATGCGCAGATTATGAGAGACCGTAGCGGAAGACCCCGGAAATTTTGACTACCTGATGTTCTTTAACGTGCACTGACAACGCACAGTGCACGGGCCTCAACATTTCACCTCCATCGAAATGCAGCCGCCGCGACCGGGATTCGATCCCGCGACCCTCGGATCAGCAACCATGTACAGCCGCTAGACCACCGTGGCGGGGCTGGCCTCAAGCTAAAGGTCGACGGTTAATGACCGTCGTATCGAAGTTCGCTGTGTGGTGATTGTGCGCTTCCCTAATTCTTCCCTAAAGTTCAAAATACTATGCGAAGATGCTAAACGGCTGTCCGAATGAAAGGGAAGACCTCGCGTTATGAACGGATAACTGGCCCTCCGAGATTCGCAACACCGATCTCACACTTTTCCTCCCGGGGCGGTATAAGTCCTCTGTTGCGTACGTTCAAGCCGCATAAGTGTGACCGCGCTACTCCGTACTCTTCTGGGGCCACTACTAAATGAAATGTATACCGTTATAATGTGAAGCATAATTGCCGCTAATGAGACAAAAACAACGACAGAAACAGGACACTGCCATGTTTCTGTTTCTAGGCAGTGTTTGTCGCTCTCATTTTCTGTGCGCCTTATTAGTGGCAATTATATCTTATAGCAAATGCACGCTAGGCCTCGAACATGTCCTTATAATACCAATTTATTGGCACCGTGCGTTCTACACGAAACGGTTGTGTAATAAGTTGTTAGGTCAGTACAGTAAATTGCTGTCGAGTGACATATAATCAGCAGTACTTTCAGAGGTAGCTGACATTCGGATGCAGGCGTAAATTATGTCGGCTGCGCAATATGAAGTGAAACGTGGCTCACGTTTGCTCTCCGTAATACCATGCCGTCGGGACCTAGAGTCGACAGGAAAATGGTTATTGGCGTTTGTGAGGAGAGATTACGGAGGTCTTCCATGGTAGTAGGCGCATGTTTGTGTTCACGGAGTACGCAAGGGCTGGAAGTATTCGTTGAGGCATTTTTCCTACGAAGCTTTTGTGTCATTCACTGCTACAACTGGCTGAACAGCTCCGGTATAGGAAGTAAAACGAGTTGTGTCAAAGTGTTTCCCGTGTTACCCTTCTGTTCGTTGTTTTTCTATTTTGGTCGCTGGATTTTGTGATGACTCTGTTCCTATAGTATGAGGTCTGCTCGTAATCTGCGGCGCTTGGTCGCATAATCTGTCGACTTGGGAGTCGGCATAGGGCGGAGGTTGCTTGCACTCAACTCTCGATTACGGGAATATTTTTAGGTGTTTCCTACAGATTTCTTAGTTTCATCAATGGCATTAAAGGGACAGCTCTGTCGAGCTCTCAAATAGCAAAGGACGGTGACTCTGAATTTTTCATCTTTTGCTCTAAACACTTTTGGAGGACGTGTACGTTCAGCCTGGCGAAACAAGCGTACTGTACGTGTGCTCCCTCGCCACTCCGTGTCAAAGACCCATCGATTTCCTAAGATTTAGTCATTCTAATATTGTTTTACACGCTCGTGTTGTGTAATTTTTTAGGCATTAATGACTGCTTAACTGCGCGGCAAAATGTAAATTTAATGAATTTTTTTTCTTAAGTGTTTAAATACACTTAGGTAAAGAGAGGACAAAGGAAGGTCCTCCCACCATTCGTTAGCCATTCGGAAAGCGATGCCGTATTTGCCAGTGCAATTCTAATTGCAAGTGCGAAGTACATGTCGTATATTATGCGCTCATGGCAACAGTGACAACGCGAAATCTTTATTCGGTGTACAACAGCAGCGTCCACTCGACTGATGCAGAATTATGTTCTTTTGTCACTACCCGGTGGTCAGCGGGTAGAGCATACCTTCTTTCGGCAAATTTCGCGCCGGGAACCGCTGTTAATTGTGGCATCGTGACTTACTGTGACAAATAACTCATTACACATTGTGTTTACTCGCAGCGGTGAATCATTGAACGCTAGCAACTTAAAAAACGATCGATGGCGGAAAGTGTGGCGCCGCACTCTTTTTGGCAGCTTGATACATGGGGCGTCGCGTTGTGCATGCGCACGCAGCCTCCCGTTGGTGCACTCACTCCGTCGCGTCGCTTTGCAGTGAGACTTCTTCCGCTTGATGATCAGCGTTTGGTCTGGAGTAACGAATGAGTTGTACTTAACACAAGTGGGGCGAGATGTGAAAGACTATTCGCTGCGTGCGCCACAAGGTGTTCTGCTTGCCGCGCACAGTGCACACATCGGGAGGCAACCGCTGCTGCATATGGTGCTACGTGAAACTCGGGCGGGATATATCGCTGTTGGTAAAATGGTGGCTAAATGTGCCGACATGTTTGTTCTTGCCTGTCATGCCAACATGCTATCTACGGCGTATGGTCGCGGTAAGAGTGTATATGACGTGTATATGTCCCGAAGCGTGAACTACTTTTTGTCGCGGGTGCAGGGGGCACCGGCGCGGAGCCCGGTTGCTCGTGCGGTGTTCTTCCGCGCTCCCTGTGTGGTGGTTTTATTTTGTCGTTTGGCTGCTCTCTCTCTTTTTCTCTCCCCGCTGGCGCGGCGGGAACGGTCCGCGGCGTGTGACGGCTCGTTCGCCGGTCCGCCAGTCGTTCCTTCCTGCACGAGATTTGCGTTGCGCCGCCTACTGGACGTCGATGGAGCGACCACGTTCGTCGCTCCGTGTCACGTTCTGAGCAAGCCCTGCGTCCAGTGTTGCCAAGGTCAGTTGAGTTGAAAGCTCCTTCTCCTTCCCAAATTCACCGTTCTCCAATTAGCCCCCTTATGTACTCCTCGCCTAACTGTCCGCCGCGGTGGTGTAGTGGTTACGGTACTTGGTAACCGGCTGCCACCCAAAATACGCTGGTTCGATCCCGGCCGCGGCGGTCGCATTTTCGATGGGGGCGAAAATGCCAGAGGCCCGTGTACTGTGCGTTGTCAGTGCACGTTAAAGAACTCCAGGTGGTCTAAATTTCCGGAGCCCTCCACTACGGCCTTTTTCTCCTCTCTATCTCTTTCATCCCTTTCCCCCACCCCCACGGACGCTTAGCCGTGCTCCCTACATGCGCTGCAGAAATTAGCGTCCTTTCCTAACCGAAAAACACAATCAATCAATCACCCAAAAAAACGCGGGTTCGATCCCGGCCGCGGCGGTCGCATTTTCGATGGAGACGAAAAATTGACGGCAGATCCACGAGGTGAATGATGATGAGATTGGGCGAAGCTCCTGGAAGTAATCATCGGTTAAACCGTGAAATTTCTTCCGTTAATTCGCCCGATGAAAATGACGTGAAACGATTGATTAAATGTTTTATCAAACTTTTATTGCTGGTTTCCGTTGTCCTTTCATTATGACCGCTTTGTGGTCGGTGAAATGTAAGCTAAGTGGTTCTTGCACTGGTTGCAGATGAAAACCATTGCTTTACCTGGCGTCTTTCGTTAAGCAGCTGGCGTCTTTTCGTTTTGCTTTAGAAACATCTGGCGTCTTTTCGTTTTGCTTTTAGAAAACATCTGGCGTCTTTCGTTGGTTTATTTCATCAATCAACGGCGTTTTGAACAAAATTTTTATTGTTTAATCACGCACAGGAGAAATCTCACCAGGCACTACCTTGGAGGTAAACAATGGCTGCTACTGGGAATGAGAGACAGCAGAAGTCGGCTTTTAACACTTCTACTAACGTTTCCTACTGGAAAATGCCAATGGCTGCTAATGGGGAATGAGAGACAGAAGAATTCGGCTTTTAGTTAACGCGCACGCTGCGAATTTTTTTTATTGTTCAACAACGCACAGGAAAAATCTCCCACCGGCACCACCTTGGAGGTCAAAGCGTAAGACTGGTTACGCACTACGACGAGGGACGAACGGGTGGCGCTTTAAGGAGCTTCGCCCCTAAAATGCCAGAGGCCCGTGTACTGTGCATTGTCAGTGCACGTTAAAGACCCCCGGGTGGTCTAAATTTCCGGAGCCCTCCACTACGGCCTTTCTCTCCTCTCTATCTCTTTCACTCCCTTTCCCCCACCCCCACGGACGCTTAGCCGTGCTCCCTAGATGGGCTGCAGAAAGCAGCGTCCCTTACTAACTGAACCACAATCATCATCATCATCCTCGCCTAACTTTGTGTAGTTGTTATGGTACTCGGCTGTCACCCAAAAAAACGCGAGTTCGATCCCGGCCGCGGCGGTCGCATTTTCGATGGAGGCGAAAATTCCAGAGGTCCGTGTAGTGTGCTTTATCATATTGCACGTTGAGGAACCTCAGGTGGTCGAAATTTCCGGAGCCCTCCACTAGTAGTAGTAGTAGTAGCAGTAATTCGTAAGGGAGGAAGAGACGCTAATTTCTGTCTCCCATGCTGGGGACACGGCTAAGCGCCTAAAGCTAGGCTCTTCTCTACTTTCTATCTCTTTCAGTCCCTTTCCCCGATTCCCACGGTCGCTTAGCCGTGCTCCCGACATGGGATGCAGAAAGTAGCGTCCTTTCGTAACCACCACCACCCTCCTCGCCTAACTTGTGGGCCGCGCGGCACTGGAACTCTGTGGTCTAGCTGTGTGATGGCAGTTGTAGGGGGCGCTTCTCGTGGCGGTAAACTCGCTAGCGTACGGTAACTTTGCAGTGTCCTTGGGATGAGGTGATCTCGACAGGCATGCGGCAATTCTCCTGATATCTTTTTTTCGTTATACGAGCTTGCAGATGAATCCGTGAGGTGCACTGAAGTCGCTGAACGGAATTCCGTGTGTCGAAATGCAACTCACCTGATGGGATCCACTTTGGTCGCCGTACTTTGCTGCCGGCCAGTTTTGTTGCGGTAATGCAGTTTCCAGACAGTTTTGAGCAAAACCAATGAGAAAGGCTCCAGAAAGTTGTATTTATCCTGAAACCGCTCATTTGAGACGTCTTCAAAGCTGCCTTTGCATCAGGGGTACAGCGAACGCTTTGGGTTCAAACATAACTTTGACATTCTAACAAATTTTTGCGGGGCATCAATACCCGTACAACTGTATTTTCACACACACACACAACACACACACACAGCGGTGGGCGGTGGCGGAAATGCCGCCCACGGCTGTGGTTCACCGCCTGTCACTCCAACTAACCCCTTTGACACTGCGAATGCGCTCCTGAAGAATAAAAAATGGCCTTTGTGCGGGCATATTAGCCCCCAGAAGTGCACCTCAGATGAGCATAACGGCTAACTTTTGCAGGAGCGTCTATTTTTCACCGCATTTTATACACTTTGAGCAGCCTCCCCCTCCCCTCCACATCCCCATTCAGACATATATGTATGTATATCTGTGCGTTGTCAGTGCACGTTAAAGAACCCCAGGTGGTCTAAATTTCCGGAGCCCTCCACTACGGCCTTTCTCTCCTATCTCTTTCACTCCCCCCCCCCACGGGCGCTTAGCCGTGCTCCCTACATGGGCTGCAGAAATTAGCGTCCTTTCCTAACCTAACCACAATCAATCAATCAGTCAATATATAATGCGATTGGTACTGGGATAGCTACCCAGCACTTCCACCACTTGTGACGTGACAGATGGGTTATGACGTTTATTACGCGTCGGAGTTGCGGCGAAGGGACCACGCGCTAGGCACAGGTTACCCACCAGACCAGAACCCACAATCGATGAAGCGGTGACTAAAGTGCTCACTGGATATTCCACGGGGTTCCGGTCTGCACTAAAGTGGGCAGGTCTCATGGACCTATCACGTCGTTGTCACCCCAAAAAATACCTAAAGGCGTCTCTCCAAACTAGCTTGGAGTCGAGGTGGAAATTATAACTACAGTTGAAATTATACCTGTATAACGTCTGCTGATATTTGGTCGATCGTAGTGGAAGAAAGACTCGGTTGCGGAGGAAGGGGCCTGAAGTAATTTTCATCGGCAAAATGAGGTGTAGGGGGGAAGGGCCTTCGTGGGCCCATCAAGACTGCTCTTTGAGATAACGCCTCAACTGAGCTAGCTTTTCTATTTTTTTGTGATGGTTGAATAAAGCCCTCTGTGGGACAGTAGGTAAAGTCGACAACGAAGAGTTGTACTCGTCAGGATAACTTCGACATAGCAAAAATTTAGTGTTACGCACCCCGCACACACTTGACGCTTTCGGCGATCGTGAAGTGGGCCTTTCACTGCGTCGTTCCAAATGCGTCAGCACTACGGTCGAGGTCGTTTCGTTGGGGCCTGGTGACTAGTGTTCCAGGCAAGGCCGCAGTCGTAGCTGGGACGGTGTACTAGTTGGGCTAGAGTTCAAAGCATGGGCGCCGTGCCGACGGGACTCGACGACAGCGTTGCAAGGAAGCAGCCGTCATGGCTGGGAGAGCTACAAAAAAGATGGACGCCGTGCCGATGGGGCCGCAGTCATGACATTCTAGCCACTGTAGTCATGGCTGGGCAACAAAAAAAAAAAAAAAAAGAGGAAGATGACATTGTACCGATGGGAATCGACGACAGCTTTTCATGGAAGGCAGCAGCCATAACTGGGAGAGCAGCAAAGATGGACGCCGCGCCGATGAGGCTCCGTGACAGCGTTCCTGGGAAGACCGCATTCATGGTATGCATGGTGTGAACAACTTTTATTTAGGTATTGAGGAATGTCTGGGACTGATGAGGTCCGCTTCAAGTCGGTTGACAGAGGTCGAGCTCTTCCGCCACACGGGCCCTCTGCACAGCCACATTTCATGGTTGGGCTAGATAGATCAGCACCACTATACAATGTACTAGAACATTTACTCTAGTGCATTCTTAGCTCTGTGGTGTTGGCTAAAGGGGCGACGCGAGGCGCGTGGCACCTCTCTCGTGCTGCTTGTTAGGCCTCAGCACAACATATGCGACCATTAAACAACAGGCGATTTTGCCAAAGCATACGTTTAACTTTGACAAATCCCTGTGGCTTCTTTGTCGATTTGTTTTATTTGAACTCAGCGTGCAGCAAATTACCCTCTTTCATCAACTATTTGAGTACTGATCAGCGACATGTATCCTGTTAAATGTTACATCATTGGGATAACAATAGGCTTGCCCTCAGAAATTGCCAAGCGAATTTTTACCTCAGCACCTTTTTATCTTGTCTTTGTTTTTTAAAACTAGCGGCTTGTTTACAAACAGGGACAAGAGAGATCTCTCTTTGGTGCTGATAACTAAGGTTCTGCAGGTGCCATGAGCTTATTTATTGAGAATCTAGTTGCAGAAGATGCGTAATCTATTACAGGTAGCTTGTAACATCGAAAAGGCGTAGTCCACCTTTCGTATTAAAAATTTATATACGTGGCACCAACGATCTCCTTTTAGTGTTTTCTTCGTAAGACGCCACCGAAAGCGTGGCGCTAGCCTTCAAAACAGAAGCAGTGAAAATGGAATAATTTACCTCGTTGCATAAAGGAAATAATTATTGTATTGCAAGTGTCTTGAAAGAAATTTCGTAGTACCGATTACCAAGCACCAAGCAGCTGCGTGATGTCATGCACAAGTATATGTACGTGCAGTGTAACTGTACGTGTTATGCTAGCATTTAATCATCGTAAATACCATAATCACCGCTGAAACTGCTGGAGTAGCAAGCCAAACCACAAACCAGGCTAACATCTCCGGTTCCATTAATAAAGTATTCTCTCTCTCTCTCTGATGCTGGGCAGTTGAATCAAGTCGAAGTGTCCCTAGGGACTCAGCCTTTGCAAGCCGCTGCTTTCGGCGTGCCCGAGCGAGGGCTCTTTCGTCAGCGGCAACAACAATGAGAAACGCCACGCGCGTTTCTTTCGCCCACGAATGCAGCGCGAGTCTGGCGTCACCTGCTCTCGAACCGCTCTACCTGCTCACGAGAGTGAGTACAGAAGTAAATGAGCATTTAAGCAAATACTACACCTCCTGCGAAATACGAAATTCGTTTCTACTCGATGAGCCTCGACACCAGTCGAAGCTACTCGACAGTAGCCTCGACACCAGTGGTGCCCACTGGTGTCGAAGGCTACTCTTTTCAATCCGCAAGAGGATCGACGAACTCCGCTTTCAGCAAAGACCGCTTCTGAAAAGGATGATTGCTCTCTGTCGTCTGTCTGCAGTCGAATATCTTTTTTTTCGGAAGAAGTCTTCTTAGGGGATCCAAAAGCCGAAGTGCTCGTGTGACAGAGGTGGTACATTCCCATTGCAGGAGAGAACTTGTTTTTGCATTAGCTGGTGTTTGCTTAAGCACAAGTGACACAAAACACACAGAAGGAAGTACACAACACGGGCGCCTGTGTTGTGTATAACTCCTGTCTATGTGTCTGTGCGCTGCTCTATGACATTCCCAAATGGTTTGAAGCGCGCCGTTGTGTGTGCGGATCTTTTCAAAATTTCGTTTGGAATGATGCTCAGATCCAGCATTTCGTATGCTTTGCGTCTTGCTGTTCGTTAACGACGTTGTGTTGCATTGTGGGCTCGAAATCGGTGGATTGTGTCCAGCGCCTTCACTGAGATCCCGGCTTTCATTCGCTGTCGCTGTCCTTTTTTTTCTCGCCTTGCTAAACGGAACTGCTGTCGGAACGTTGTGATGCAATTTGAGTAATTGTACTATACATAACCTGGTCAGATGTGGTGATTGCGACCGTCTGTGACGTGCAGTGTTACTGTGGAAACTGTCCCGCTACAACCTGGCATGACCTTTGTGTGAACAGTGGGGAAGCGTGACGTGTACACCATTAGTTGTATCACTGACTATTGATCGATTCTTAGAAAAGAGGTGACGAAATGGCCTACTAGACGTTCCATGTATCATAAAACTGGGTACCTATGTAGCATAGATTCCGCATGCTGTCGCTTCCGTTCACTGAAATTCAAGTCGACGTGCTCAATGCTCGGGTGTGTAACTGACATTTCTGGATACAACCGCATACCGAAGCGCATGCAGAATAGCAGATCAAGGCTATTGACCGCCTTCAAGTGATCAAGTTTGTAGAAGTGGCGACACGCAAGCATTAGGCATGTAATAAAACCTCGGGCACATATAATATGTACATTTCCTCAACACGCAGTCAGCCATCTGATTTTTCACGACTCGATTAATTATCGTTCTTGACTGCCACAATGAAATGACGGTGGGTCCAATAAAATAGGTAGTCAAGCAAAACAGTCACAAAATAAGCATCGATGCTTTATTCGTAATAGAAAAGAAAGACATCCGTTGCGAAAAATAACGAGACAGCATCGCCCCGAGGAACTACTTCGTTACGCGCATGAACCCCCTCTGCAGCTCTTCCGTTCCGTGTCGCTCCGCGTTTTCCCTTTCCCCTATTCTCGGAACCAATGGCAAGGGGCTAAGCGGAGTGTCTAGCAGCTCCCCATGAGTGTGCGCCGCATGCGGAGTGTCGTCGGTACACGTTCATTGTTCTGCTACATTTATATTTCCCTGTGTGCTGCGGAATTAAGGTCGCCATGCTGAGACGTTGATGGACGCGTCTTGCCAGTTCTCGCCACAAGCTCCATGATCACGTACAAAGGTCAGTAGCCCACACAGTCCTTTGTCTCACTCACACGTGTGCTGCCTTGTGCATTAGTAATATTGAATGTAAATCGCGCACCCATTGCACTACGACATCGGAAATCGCAAAATACGCTCTAATTTATGTAATGCGGGTTCAGCTGCGGCCCACTAGCTTGGCGGGGTTACGGTAAGCCGTTGGTTCACGCATGCAGCGTTTTCGGCGGACAGAAGCAGTCGCGATCAAACTAGGTACAACATGCGTCTTCGTCCGTAAGTACGTTACACGAAACGGACACATTTACGTGAACAGGAGGCGCTGAATGGGGCTAATATGCTATTAAACGCACCTTTAGTGTTGAACCAACGCCGCTGCAATCAAACCGGCCTACTTGATGTTTCGATCGCTGCACGGTTTGGGATAAAGTTCAGTCGGTTCCGTCCCGCGTTGCGTCGCGCCGAGAGATCGGCAAACGTCCGAACCGCCGCTGCGCTGTCGACTGATCAGGCTGAACCGCAGCAGGCCCGCAGGCCTCCTTTGTGGCATGGGAAGACGAGACGAAGTGGAATGCGGCGAGGGGTATGTCGTTTGTGCAGGGACGGACAGATGGCGCAAGCGGCGCGAGTTTCCGAAGCGCTCGCGTCGCTTGTAGTGGGGACAACCTCCGCGACCTTCGTGCAGTTTCCGGTGCTGCACCTAGTTTTTGGGAGCTGTTTAAATTCACGCCGTACAGTGTGGATTGCCACTTTTATTTAGTACCTTTGTGCATGTGCCACATTCACAGGTACTAGTTGTACTGAAAATGGCGTCAACACGTACCCGAATGAATGCACAAACTGTAGTGCACTTCAGGGGTGTCACTGAAGACCAGTAAACAATTTATTGCTTTATTGTTGCGCTGGCGCTAGGCCGCATTGCTTGCGTCGTGAGCTTTTGTGCCGCCGGGAACGCTTTTGCTTTGGCATACTCCGAAGTCGCTTGCTCGGAGGGCTCGGAGTGGCGCTTGCTCCTCACGTGACAGCAGAAAGTAGTCCGGCGCTGGACTGGGGAGGGAGGCTGCTGGGCTGCTCGCGTGGGAGCCCGGAGCTGTTGGCGGCCATCTTGTCCGACCTGCGAAAGAGGATCGTGTTTACGTGCGGCGCGCGTCTCCTGCGCTGTCGTACAGGAAGCGTCAGCGCACTTTACGCACCTCTTAAGCAGGTTCGCGTTCTCGGAAGCTACACAACCTTGTTTTGTTTGTTCTGTCCCTATATCAGACTGGAATCCAACGTAAAAAGAAATAAAAAAACGTTGGAAGCTTGTTTGCAGTAAGGGAACCGGTAGGGATATTTCAGGCGTCAGATTTGCTACAGATAAGATGATCATAATCGGTTGTAATCTTAAACGTTCCGCCAGCGCTGGTGAAATGCTGTGCGGCAGTGCTTTTGCCACACACACGCACAAAATTGAATGCTTTTGTTCTTCAAAAGATTATCGGAATTTATTGCCCTGACACTTAAAGCTATTCTTCATTTGCAAAGGAGAAAGGTGTGGGCAGGATAGTGCCCACACTTTCCGCATTATTTCTGCTCTCTGCTTTGTAAGTATGCAAGACTAACTGTCCTAACACCTCACTGTTTGAAGCTATTTTTAGTTTTGCGTTATCACTTTGGAAGTATGTTCACCGACAGGAGCAAAATGCAGCACGTTGCTATGCTTACTGCGTTCTGTTGAGACGTCACGTGAGAGTATCCACCTGTCCCTTTTGTCAGGTACACTTCTCCTAAATCTTCGTGCATTAGGGAGCCTACATGTAGGGCCGAGTTATTTTGGTTATTGCGTTTAATAAGTACGACGAGGACAGCGGCATTAACTGGACGAAGTGACAAACTTTGCATTGCTGTAGTTAAGTGCTGTGTGGTGTAAACAAACAAAAATAATTTAAAGACTGGTCTGGTCAAAAACATGAAAACGTGAATGCATTTGAAGTGCTCAGTTGCTAATGAACAATTACGACTATATTAATGACTCGAGAACTTTGGCTACCACTGAGCGAAAACTTATTCAAGTGACTCAACTTGAGGACGGTTCAGCATACATGAGTTTGATAAGCATTTTCTGTGCAATTGGTGCTAAGGACTGTGCAAAAATTATGTTGACCATGAATAGATTAGCAGCTTTGACAATGGATAAGCAGAAATGAGACGGCGGGTGACTCGATAACTGAAATGACTGAGCAAGAGTAGAACTGAAATGGATTAATGACGACTCAGCAGCTATGGGAATGACTGAGTCTGAATTGGCAACTTTTGGTAAAATCACTCGTATCTGGGTTTTCGAATGGGGCCGGTTGAATGAAGGGCCATTAATACTAAAACACTCCAAGTTGCTTCAAAGAATTACTCTTCTTTAATTTACTCGAAATGCATCGGTACTACGCAGGCAATGCCTCAGGCATGACCGATGTTGTGACAAATTATGCGTGGCTAATTTTGTGACAGAAACAATCTTGGGCTACCTAGATTGTCGACGTTGTGCCACGCGATTAGTGTATTAAAATTAATTGCTACAACGGCCTTTCTATTAAGAGTGCACGGTGTCAGTGAAAGTCTTACACAGCAGGCCTTTCTAGGCCTTGCTAAAAAACAAAAAGAGTGAATTAAGTTTTAAGTGTGGGTAGGCATAGCGGGCGGTGGTATCCGTTAAAAAAAAGTAATACCCTTACTAACGCGCCCATTCAGCGACTGTAAAGCGTGTATTGGACACTTTAAAAAGCTGCTTAACTGCCGGCAATCGATTTGTGACTTAGAGATTTGTAGCCACGATTGTTATTGTCATATTACAGCAGGTGCCAGTGCAGTAAGCGTACCATAAAAGGCAAGTGGAGAGAGCGAAAACATCGGAGAGCTGCATCTTTCTTGTCACCATCATTTGGTGTAGTACCTCCTTCTCAGGCTTACCGGAAGCCAACATTATTACACCGCTGTGGGTGATTAAGTGCAGGAACGCATGAACCAACGTTAAATGAGAACAGCGCGCATGAATGACAACGGAGTTTCTACGCGACATGTGCTTTATGAACATTTCGAAAATATTTTGATGTAAATCATCAAAATATTTTCGAAATGTTAATAAAGCACTTTAGGAGATCACAGTAGAATTCAGGCACCAGCTAAATCAATAACGCTATGGTATTAACTAGTCCATGGACTTGCACAGGTCGCTGATGTTAATCGGCAGTAACGACTTAGTAAATGTTCATTTGCTCTTCTGTCGCAACGTACTGAAGTCGACAGGCCCTGGTTGCGTACTATGTTCCATATTGCATTCTACCACCTTCCTTTTGTCACGCGACGTGCTAAGGTCTTATCAGTGTCGCGGCGGCGTTGCTCGTCGTGCCCGAGCCAATCAGTAAGAATGAACATTGCGTTCTAACGTGAGGAAATGGAGCTTCGTGTGCGGGAATGTCCGCTGTTCTAAGCGGTGGAAGTGGTTCCCATCCATGAGTTGAGGTTACCATTCAAATAAAGGTGAACTCGGCGACGCCATCACTCACGTACAGTCACGAGCGAAAGTTTGGAGACCGATCGGTGCCGCATATAACTATGTTTCTTTGCAGTTCGAGTATGTTGGTTTAAAAGAAGTGGTTCAGCCTAAGCGCGCCTCTTCGACCCATGTAACACACTGTTGACATTCCGCATTGTAGAGCTGTGCTGTTCAGAATTTCAAGCTTTTGCTGGTGCCGCCCTGCCACGGTGGTCTAGTGGCTACGGTACTCGGCCGCTGATCCGAGGGTCGCGGGATCGAATCCCGGCCGCGGCGGCTGCATTTCGATGATGGCGAAATGTTGAGGCCCGTGTGCTGTGCGATGTCGGTGCGCGTTAAAGATCCCCAGGTGGTCGAAATTTCCGGACACCTCCACTACGGCGTCTCTCATTATCAGAGCTGGTTTTGGGACGTTAAACCCCACGAATCAATCGATTTTGCTGGTGCCATGGTACGCACACTTTTGCTCATGACTGTACCTCATAAAAATATAACGTCGGTGCAGGAGTGGCTTTTTTCTTGCTAGCTTTAACGGACGTCGGGGTTATCCGGAATGGTCATTTTCATTCGCAATTGCACCAATTTTTGCTATCTGATGCCGTCGTTACACTTTCGTCGTAGTTGGATGTGCCGGTCCAGACCATAGATTGCCATTGTTTTTCCTCACCCAAGAAGCGTGTCTTGAAACGTGGTTGCTTGCTGTCGTTGACCCGCTTCTTCTACGCCGGGTTGTCGATTTCATTGGTTTCTCTAAAACGATGCCGCAGGTGCGCGCCAGGCGGCACCGGCGTAGCTCGGGGTGCGGTCGCGCCCCTCTGTGCGCGTTCCGACGCCTCGTGATCCGACCGGATCGACGCGCATGCGCGGCGCTTCTCCCTTTCCCGCTGCCGTACGTCAGCAGCCAGCTCCGCGGCTACGTCCGTTGCCATGCGTCGCTTCGGTGTGTGCTGTTTTTGCTGTCGACAGTCGCCGGGAGGTTTTTCCGCTCTCGCTGAACTTGGAAGACCGCCCTTATCTGCGCTGCTGCGCAGCTAATCGCGGCGTCGCAGTTGATTGCTGGCCTCTGCAGGGGAACCAGACAGGATAATCTTCGCGAATAACTTGCCCACTACCGCTACGTAGCGTGCAACGTCGGCTGCCGCATTGCCTATGAAAAATGGACGAAAATACGCGAGTAGAGCCTGTAAAATACCCCCGAAAAATTTGCTGTTCCGAGACTCAAAACTGGCGAGAGAGCGATCGGAGATTTTGTGGATAGCGCGAGATCTGTGGGTACAGTTTATTGTGGCTAAATGACTCTGTCGTAAAGTTTGCTTTCGCTCGGAGAATGCTTTGTAAAACGAGGTTGACACGCGTTACGTCATCCATCACTTCTCCTAGTCTTGGGTTGATGTCCGTGCTGCTGGCATAGTCCTCACTTCAATTTTGCTTGCGTTTCGCTGGAGCGATTTAAGGTTCACGGGACAAGCCATTTAAAACGGTGACTGAATGTTCCCATCTGAACACTTTAAGCGCTGAACACACACGTTACGATATTGCGCCCGACTCGACGTCCGTTGCCGTGTGCGCCGCGGTGCGGCGTACGACTGTTCAAGGCGCATGGGGCGACGAGCCTATCAGGGGCCGTATTCTGAGATGTCTCCAGGGGCGGTAGTATCGCCTTTGGTGACGTAGTATCGGGCGTGTTCGATAACTGAAGCAGCTACTTGACGGTGACGTCATCATCGCACTGGTGTTTCGAACGCCTTGCGACACAGATATGAGCACACTGGACGAATGCAGAGCAGCCCGAGCGTGGCGTTTTTGGGCTTCGACTTTTCAAGTACAAGAAGTGTTGAAGGTAATCTGCAGCGTTACTTCATGTGACGAACACATCAAATAATGCGAGACCTAGCGAGGCCCACAAATAGGAAGCCTTCCGTGAAGTAGTCCAGCATCACCGCGCGGCTTGACTTCCTTGCACTACAAACTCCTTGCACAGGCGCATTCCACCTGCGATAGCAGCGCCAGTGTACAGCCTGGCCGGCGGGAGAAGCGAAATCGGCCCTGCTGTGTCCGAACAGTACGCGAACGCCACCCGCGCGTCCCTTTCCTAAAGTTCGCCTATGATAGCGGGTGTCCCACTTCTTTTTGTTTTGTTTGCGACACGGTCCGAACCCGCAGTAGACTAGATCAGAGGAGGGACGCGTGCGTTCATGGCCTTGCGTTCCCTTGGGGGCCCCTGACGTACGGAAGAACGTGGGGAGACGACAAAAGAACCCGTTTCGCGAGCTAGCGCGACCATGCTTTGATCCTCCGGTGACTTGGGGACCGTTGACCTTCTCCCCTCGGCGGCGGAAACTGCGCCGTTTCGAGCTGCTTTAACAGTCGTACCTAGTCTGTTTCAGGAGTTCAGTGCAGCAGAGCCAATGCCACGAGGCCATCGAGCGCCGAATTCTTCTGAGGAGAGACGATATGCCATTTTTCGGACACGCACCTGCGAGCCATGCCTGCCAGTAGAGGCCTCCGTCTCCCCTCCCCCTCCCCCCCCCCCCCCCCTTCCTTTCTAAGGCTTCTCCTGCCACTGCAGGGTTCGCGATTGGCAGATGCCATGGCGCGGAGGGACACGTTTAACACGTGTTTGCCCTCCTGATTGGCAGAAGGGTCCTGTAGCTTCCACATTGCTGCACTGAACTCCTGAAAGACTATAAGTAGCCTCGTCGTTGCGCTGGCCGCAGCTGCAGACCGTTCTGTCTATCTCGCAAGCTTGTTGCAGCAGTGTGGCAGCTACGAGGTGCGCTAAGTGTGCTTATTGCACGCTGTGTTCCTTGGTGTGACCGATACAGTAGGTATTTCTGTGGGCATTGGTGTAATTTAGGACCCACTAGGAGGCCATCATGATTATTGGCTCCTGGCTTCAGTCTTGCATTTCTTTTTTTCATTTCCTGCCAACGCAGTGAAGGAATAGCTCCTTGCACATTCGAAGATCGTGCCGCAAATATGTGGGAAATCGACTCGTGGGTGGAGCAGTGATTTTATTGCATTGTTGAGACAGGACTCAGAGCTTTATCGCATTCTGGTAAAGGAACACAGTAAGGAAACGGTAAAAAAAGAAAGAAAACAGAGGTTTCTCGCGATGTAGTGCGCCGTCATTGGCAAGTATGGCGTACTACAAACCTGTCGCGTCTCCTGTACGCTGTTTCTACAAAGTGTAATTTTACCCAAACAAGGCGAAGACGCTTGCTTCAGCAGCGTTTTGGAATGAGTGCGGATGAGCTAGCATGAATTTTCTGCTCAAGAGGACTGCGCAACTCACGAAGGTGAGCTAACGGACGCTCTACCATTGGGCGTCGCAGAAATTAAAGGTGGGGAGAGTGTTGGCACCGAACAAGGAGGAGGAAGAGGAAAGACTTTATTTCGTCGAAGCACGGGCGGATGGTTCCGTATTATACGGCTATCAGCCCATGGTTGACGGCGACCTGGTCGGCCCACATGACCCTGGCCTGGACGGTCGACTCTGAGCTGGCCGAGGGACCTCGCGTAAGCGTTCTGGCGGAAGACGTCATGAGTGCGCAAAGAAGCCGGACGACTTCGTCCTCGGAGTGCTCCGAAAGGCCGTGCGCAGTTTTCATTCTTTTTTAAACAGAAACCAGATCCCCATTGTTGCCAAGCGGATGCATGTCGAAGAGGACCGAGCTACAATGAAGAAGCTTGACTTCCGACGCAAGAAGCGGTCTCGGAACGCACTTCACATCAAAGCGACGTGCGCCTTGCTCAAGTAGGGTCATGCCGACGCTATACTTGAGCCAGATAGCACAGTTACGACGCTAAGGTAGGCCGATTTCTTTGCATCTATGAAACGAGGGTCCCCGCCGGCCGCAAGGGTAGTGTGGTTTGACGAGACCATGCCTACTGTGCGTGAGGCGTATCGATTAGGGATGTCGATGGTCCTACAAAACAAGTGGAAAGGACGCACTGCGGCAATGAAAGTGGCTTCGTTGAAGACGCAGGGGAAGTGTGTCGCACAAAGAAAAGCTCAGGCGATTATCACGAGGAGATGAATGGTGACCACTACGAAAAGTGTTTCACTAAGAAATTACTGTCTTAAAAAGGCCCTGCACTTTTGGAATATAAATGTAAACATTTCGACAGCAATCTGTCTGGCTGGGTATAAAATTTAGGAAGTTGAAATTGGTCCAGCCACAGTTTATAGGCACCCTCCGATGCTGTTTGGCTGTACAGGTTGCGCCACCAAGCGGCGCCGGTGAGAACCCGCGAGTAGGCCGTCGGCCCCAGCATCGACATTTCCCCTTTGACCGGACTGCACTCCCGCACGCCTGTTTGTCAATTTTCTCAAAAATAAATTCACCTAGGACACTTGGCGGCCCTCCCGTGAAGAGTGCTAGAAAGAACAATCGCAGATACTGCAGCGTTAAGGATTGCCACAACCGCGAATGGGATGTCGGCATCAAAATGTACTGCTTCCCTTCACAGCCGTGGGAGAAAACCCGGCCGGCGGCTGAAGTTGATCGTCGCTGTCCGACGCGGCAGCTCGTCGCTGCCCGTGTAACTATTATACCCTAGTTACATGGGCAACGTTAACCACGGTTCGCACAGCCGCTAGTTAACAGTTTCATCTATGGTTCATATTCCGCCGGAGTTACACGGGCTGTCCTGTACGCGGTTGACAGAGGCTTCGCCAAAGTGTACAGCACATCGGCATGCACACTCGCAAGACTTCGTAATCTTCGTTAGTGTATGTACGAAAGAATCAACTGCATCATTCTGTAAGAACACTGTCGACAAGACTTCGCCTTCGCGAGCGACAAACACATCAGTACAATTGATCCGCCGTCACCACTGACTGGTCGGGGCTGACTGCTCCGAGCGCCAGGCCTATCAAAGTGTACGGCGTACCGCCGCCGTTCGCGATCAAGGGCGATCTCGTCACATAGCGCTTACATTGCTTTTGCCAGCACGATTAACATTAATACTCATATGTCATGCCTTAAAGGAGTACTGACACGATTTTGCGGCGGCGCGAAATATACATTTTTCGCTTTCCAGTCATGTACTGTTAACGCCCTCAGCACGCGGAAACCAGGAAACGCATGCAAAATATTTCAGTTTGGTTTTAAAGTTTTCGTCGAACAGCACCGCAACCCAGCCCCAGCGCAATGGACACTGCGATGACGTATGAGCACGGTCTCTTAAAATTCGCTGAAATTGCCGTCAGAGTCGCTGGACGACCGTGAAATTGTTGTTGTTTGCGTGCCACACGTGTAACCGACCACAGACGACAGAGTTGCAGCGACGCTATCACGAATTGCTGTCGCTACGTGGCTTAGACGCACGTCCGACTCTCTTGACACGTCACTAGGAAACCGCCCCCTCGAAATCGAAACCGAAAGTGGGCTTTTAAGGGAGTCGTATTAAAAATATATTCGTTGCGTTGCGAGGCACCATGACACTCTTTTTGAGGTTCTCCCCGCCAGTGCTTTCACTTACAGCAACAATACAAGAATGTCAAAAATTCGTGTCAGTACTCCTTTAACACATGCGATTACTTTTCTCAGCACCTCGATGTGAAGGAAGCCAGCCGGTTCCGTGAGTGAAGCGGCCGGTGCCGCTGTTTACCTCTCGCATCGCGGCGTCCAGTCTGTCGAACGGTGCGGAAGCTTCAGCTCCTTTGTAGAAATTACCAACTTTATAAATAATTTTGCTCTTATATCAATCGCTTTGTGTCATAAACAAACCAGAGTCGATATTTGAAATTCTGTCGTGCCCTGTGCTGTGATACAGCAAACGTTTCGGTCTTGGTCCGAGCTGACCGAACGTGGGGAGTCGAAGGGGCGCAACTCGCAGATTATAGCTCGCATCACTTCCAAGACGGAGAACATGCTTAGGCTCATACTCAGGGTCTCGAACCGCAGGGGCGGGCTGAGCGAGAGCAATCTCCTTCGGCTCTACCATGCGTTTCTCATGAGCCACATTAATTACGTCGCTTCGGCGCTGCACTGGTCCAAAAGGGAAGAGGCAAAAATCGACGCACTAATGCGCACGAGTATAAAGCGAGTTCTAGGGTTTCCTATCAGCACCAGCACCGAAAAGCTCATACAACTGGGCATGCATAACTCCCTCTCGGAGGTGATCGAGGCGCAGAAAATGGCTCAGGTAGTGCGCCTATCGTCCTCGCAGGCCGGTAGACGTATCCTGGAGTCCATTGGCTGCGGTCTTACACAGATTCGTGAACGTAAAGTGACTCTACCGTCTTCTATCAGAGGTACATTTGCCGTAGCTCCACTTCCCAGGAATGTCCACCCGCAGTACAATGTAGGACGCCGCATAGCTCGGGCCCGTTCCTTATTGAAGTCAGTTGCAGACAGCCCGGACCTCGCTACGTTTGTCGACGCAGCACAGTACGGGCGTTCTGATCGCTTTGCAGTGGTCTCAGTCGACCATAGTGGCAAGCTCCTATGTGCTGCGTCGGTTAGAAACGTTTCGGCAACGATTGCTGAGCAAATTGCCATTGCTGTAGCAATGAAGGACGTATCGCGTCCAAATGTCTTCACGGACTCGCGGTCCGCTGCCAGAGCTTTCGCCTCGGGCTCGATCTCGCGGGAGGCAGCAGCTATCCTCGGCAGCGAGGGGGCTGCCGGGTTTCACACCATAACATGGTTCCCGGCCCACATGGGGGCCAACGTACACCCCGATGTCCCCAACTCCAATGAGTTTGCCCATGACCGTGCGCGAGGTTTCACTCACCGCGGCGGTCCCGGCGAATTCGCGGGCGGGGATGCCGGCAGGTACAGGGACCCGCTCCTCACTTTTCACAAGGTCGTGACTCATTATCATCTCTCTCGGAGGGTCTTTCCACTTCCTCACCCTAAACTCACTCGTCCGCAGTCTTCGGCCTTCAGGATGCGCCTAACGGGGTCTTTCCCTTCGCGAGGCAGGTTTAGTAACTTCTCGCCCAACGTTGAACCGCATTGTCCGAACTGTGGAGAGGCTTACTGCTCACTAGCTCACATGCTCTGGCAATGTCCTGCGTTACGTGACACAGAGTTCAGCAAAGAAGAGGACTGGGAGGAAGCCCTGAGAAGCGGCGACCTTTCGGTTCAACTTCGGGCTGTCCAGAGAGCCTGCGAGAGGGCGGAGGGCCACGGTCTTCCTGTCCCTGCGTGGGAGCGGCCCGCAACTGCTACAGGATCCCCCTAGAAGGGGACGTCCAACTGCAGTTTCTCCGGACCAAAATAAAGTTCTGTGCCTGCCTGCCTGCCTGGGGAACTTACCGCGCTTCGGTGCGAAAGCACGCGTTTCGATTACTTGGGTGCACCTGTCATATGATACCCCTGTCACACGAGGCTACTTGAGCGCACTTTGAGCGAGTGCACTTACGCGGTGCTACCCGAGAACGCGAGCGAGTGCACGCGGCTGCTACACGAGAAAGAGAAGTGTGAAATGTGTATTCCCCTAGCGGACGTTGCCGCAAACTGCTCGAGGGTGAGACTAGCGACGTTTTTTTGTTGAAATATGATTTGTTTTAATACATGGCAGCATTTCTAATAACGATAACGTTTTCAAAATGCTACTGGCGCCGCGCTATGCATTAGCGTATCTGTTTGCAAGCCACTGCTACCGAGGCTACACACTCCGTCGTCGCGAAGTGAGTTCGGCGAACGCACTCGCCTGCAAGTGCGCTTTGCAGCGAGAGTCACTAAACGTTCCCGTGTGACAGCGTACGAATGACACTAGCGGCGAAGTGCACTCTCTCAAAGTGCACTTAAGTTGTCCCGTGTGACAGGGGTTGCCGCATCGAATGAAAAGACCGCTTTTCGGATGATACCTAGGAATCACCAGCGCTGCACTCGGAAGGGGTACCGCCGCCGTTCTGCCCGTTTTTGAACGTCGGCTTACGCTTAACCGAGCTTGGCAAGCTCGGCTGGCGGCCAGCTTCGGTTAGCGGCCTAACGGCCGTTTCATATCTGCATGTCGCTGTTGCGAATTTCTGTTGAACTAACGATGTCTTAACGAAAAAAGACGTAGCCGGCAGCATCCGTAAAAGTGCAGAATTAAGTGACAGTTTCATGGAAGCGTATGAACCCATCGCTGCTGTCGTAGGCATGCTTGCTTTGCTGCGGCAAGCATTTCGTCGAGATTTCGCCGCCATCTACTTCTCTCACACCATAAACATGACTGGGTGTTCGTAAATAGGCCGTCGATGTCTTCTATCGCTTGAAAACTGCAGTAAAGTACGACCGCCATCGTTCTCACGAGCGCTGTCAACGCGCGCCTCCGTAGATGCCGCCTACTCGACGTTTCGCGGGACTGACACGCTGGCGCTGCCGACGGCGCCGATCGCTGCGCTAGAGTGTACTAGAATATTATTCTAGTACACTCTAGCTGCGCCGCCTGAGCACCCCACGTTTCGAGACAGACTCGGTCCCTTCCTCAGGGGGTGACTGTGTTGGTCACGGAAGTTTCGCGGCGTCTTATTCTCTCACCCACGGCTTCGGCTTTCCCTTTCCCTTACGTTCGGCCGTGGTAGCAAGCGGGCAAGTGTGGAAACAGGTTTATGAATTACCGTGACCCCGGCTTTTCCTAGCACCCTCGACAGCTGTTCGCTGATGCCCGGCACATAAGGCATGGCGACGCGGTGGTTTGGCTTCGATTCTCTCGTTGGCGATGGGGTGGCCAGGGAGGGAGGGGGATCGTGCGGTATGTCGCTCGCAGGTGGCTCTCCGCGGTGCGGTGGTTTTTGTCTCGATAAACGGCGTGACACCCGGCGGATGAACGCTTCCGTGTATCCATTCCTTCGTAGCTGGGCAACGATCCTCTCTTCTCCCTTCGTTGCCGAGCTACGAAGGAATGGATACGTGGAAGCGTTCATCCGCCGGGTTAGTAAAGAAGTGTGCTGTTCCGAGAAGAGAGAGAGAAGGTAGCCTCCTCCCACACTTCTTTTTTTTGTCCCCTTCGCTACCCTTGGGGATCTTCAGGTGCAGGTGTCCCCAGTGGAGGGAGAACCGCATCGGTGGCGTAGTGCAGTGGTTATCAGCCTGGACGTTTCAAGGACCTTGTAAATTTTGGGAAGGAGAAGGTAAGGCGATTTGATGTGCCGAACTTGTACTCAGTTCACACCTCCTTCCTCCTACCTCTTCGCTTCCTCGTGGAGCCGAGCTCCCCCAGCTGACGCTGCTGCGAAGTAGGATGGGTGGAAGTCCTTTTCCTACTGCCTGTCCGTTGTTGGTTGTGTTGTCTCTACTTGAAGGAGGGAGACCAGCCTTTTTCTCTCACAAACGCAACTTGACTTTATATACAAGACAGTACATACAATTTACAGACAGCCGCTCGGTTGGCAGGTGTTACTGTCGCTTCAACTCGGCAGAGCCGACCAGTGCATAGCACCGCTCCTGCGACCAGAATCAACACCCGAACTCGTGCTAGATGTCCTCTAGCACTATCCGCTCCGTCCTCAACAGCCTTCAGCCTTCTAACTCGCTTCCAACCTCCCTGATAAGGACGAGGGGCCACCTTATAAACACTGGCTGCTCCGCCCCTGAATTACTGACAACAATCACAAGTTCACACCGAGCACTCCTCCTACATCCCCATTTCCTTTTACTGCACACTTGGCGGAGGAGAGATTGGTCAGTGCCAAACCCCTAGCAACATACAAACAGAACCCTGCATACCAACTAGCACATGGAAAGGAACATGGAAACATACAGGCACAGCCCTCCACACTGGCAACAAAAAGAACATACAGAAATGAAAAATCCCCCCTGACTTCAACCCGTGAACAATAACCTTGGCCTCCACTCTGCCCCTTGCTCCCATGTGCTCTTAACAAAGAGCTCCATGGGATGGGATGGTGCCAAACCCCAGCCAGGGTGGTCTAAGATGGTGCCAAACCCCATCTTAACCAGCAGGTGATTCCTCGACAGGATGCCCGAGCTACACCTCTCCCTGGGACTCTCAAACACCTGTCAAGGCGGTTCACAATTGCCAGATACCCTGTTCCCAGCTGCACAACGAATTCCAACAATGGTCGCCATCTGCCCAGCAGGTCCGCCACCTGGCTGTGGGCATCCTCAGGCACCTACTCCACCATATCGGACTACGGTGATTTCCGTCCTTTTCCGACGAACATTACAGACCTCTTTAGGACCTGTGCAAGTGATGAGGGTGGGGCTTGAAGTAACGGGACGGTTACGAAATAAGGCGATACAGCTAAACCTCGAAAGGTACCCGTTTTAAACGAACTAACGGTTAAAACATAGCTGCGACAAATCCCCGACCGAGTAACCATAGTCTCATGTATCCACGGACCGCTTGATGATGATGATGATGACTGTGGTTCGGTTAAAGAAAGGGCGCCATTTTCTGACGCTGAAGACGACAGCACGGCTCAGCGTCCCTGGGGAGTAAAGGGTGGGTAATTAAAGCGAGAAAGAAGAGGAACGCCGCAGTGGACGGCTACGCAAAGTTTGATCACCTGGGGTTCTTTAAAGGGCAACTTCGGTGATTTTTTAGGGCCGAAGCTCCTTAGGGTTGAGGCTTGTCTGCCGTCACAATGTCGTAGCCACGCTCTCGCTCGCTCTCGGCGCGTGCCTCCCGGCGCGCGATCTCTCTCTTCGACAGCGGCAGTCATGAGTGCAGTCAGACGGTGTGTGTGCATGTGTGAGAGAGAGTGGTTCGAAGGAAAGCAAATAGGCACATTTTTCTGCAAACCATCAGGGGTAGCACGGCTCAGACAGCGCCAATGCATGTGTGGGCCGATCCCGGAGGCAGTGCACCAAGACAGTGTCATCTGCTGTCTTGAGAGAGAGCGAACGGCGCGCGTTGACTATTTTTCAAATTCAAATTCAAAAATTTGTTTTATTGTTTTCTTGTACAAGAAACAAAAGGATGTTGGGGCTAAAGGCATTTAGCCTGACAAAGGTCCCAACACCCTTGTACACAGTTCGTACAGCACCAAAAAAAAAAAAGAAAAAAATTACAGTTTTTTGCGTCATTCAGACCATCATGCACAAAAGAAACGCTCTTTCTCTTGTGTGTAGTTGAAGCATGAGGATTCGCAGCGTGCGCGTTAACTAAATTAATCCGGAACTCGGCACGATCTACGACGTGTGAACGCAGACCAGGAGCATAAATGACAACGCGTGTGTAAATATACAAACGCGTTGTCACTCATTTACGTGTATGAGTGGGCAATGTCACGGGTGATTTACGGTAACACGGAACGATCCACAACTTCGCCCACTAGTCATGGTTCACTTCGTGGAGATGCGTGAATTTTTTTTCCACCATGTTCTGATATCGATGTTTTCCAATGGTACTAGTACCCCTGTAGCGGGCAGGATGGTTCGGCCTCCTCAGAAACGCACCAATAATTTAAGATAACCGACTGAAAGGCGTGTTCTAACCGAAACAGGTAGACGCTTCATGCAGCGTATGCGATGACGTCACAGCCCTCCCACCATCAGAAATATAGAGATGGTGCCAGAAGAATGACAGTGGTGAGGTCATCCGCTAATGTATTGAGTTATGCCAGCTTTTCGGAACTTGACAATGTAGATTTGAATGCTGAACTATGGCCGTTTTGCTTTTGACGGCCCGCTGGCTCGGGTAGGCAGCGTTGAAGGTGATGACGTAAAAAACACAGGGTGGCCCGCGTGGGAATCCGCTAAAAATTTTTAAAATTCATTTCCAGGAAAAGTAATAACTGGAAACCGCCCGTCTTGGCATGTATTATTAAAGTACGAAGGAGAATATATATTGAAAAATTTATTGAGATCTGTGGTATGTACACTGAAAAATCGCCGGAGTTGCCAACGCACAGTACACGGGCCTCTGGCATTTTCGCTTCCATCGGAAATGCGACCGCAGCTGCCGGGATCGAACCCGCGTTTTTTGGGTGGCAGCCGAACACCATAACCACTACACCACCACGGTGGTCCATACCTTTACATTGCACTGCGCTTTGACAGAAATGACCTCAATGATGGGAGAGGGTTAGGAGCAGCAGGGGCCGCTGCAGTAACTCCCCTCCTTCTCCTCCCTAAAGTTGTGCTCTTTCCGGCCGATCGTGGCTATCAGCAGAGCTTTTAGGGTTTATAACTTCTAAGATGCCATGAAACGTACCTTTTATTAAATAAAAGCGCGTTGGATTCGCCCCAAGGTAAAACATTCCTGCTGTCTGCCACCTGCGAACGAGGGTAGTCCTCTAGAGCCTCAGGGGACAAACGCGGACTTCCTCAGCTCGAGGCTCCTTTTAGCTAATGCTCCCTCCGCGCACCCGTGTTCCGTGTGACAGGGATAAAGCACTACGCGCTTTTGACTAAGGTGGGTTGTGGTAGACATGTGGCGCAGAACGGCTCGCCTCATCCAGCCGGCTACGCGCAGCCGCTGTCCAGGAACCGGTTTTCTCGCCTAACCCGCCGCATGAGCTGTTTGCTCCTGTTACTTATTTCCGGCAACGCGCACTCCGGCTGGACGTTTAGGAAACTGGTGACAAAGCGGCAACAACGGAAGGAAACACGTAGCCGACATAGGAGCCCGCTATTTGCCATGACCTTCCCCCCCCTCTCTTTTTTACCCTTTGAATGGTTCAAAATACGGCCTTGAAGAGACGTCGAGGTCGTCTCGGGGGAACGAACCGTTTGCGAGCGACCACATTTGGTTCAAGGACACGTGTGCCTCTTACGCCAAAAAAAAAAAAAAAAAAGAACGGGCGAGGGCCAACGTTGTGAATACGTGGCGTTTTAAAAAATTCACAGCATATCCACGGAGTGAATGATGATGAGTGGGCGAAGCTCCGGAGGTTCATCGTAGATCGTGCCGAGTTCCGGATTAATTTAGTTAACGCGCACCCTACGAATCCTTATGGTTCAACTACGCACAAGTGAAATCTCCCACCGGCACTTCATTGCAAGTCGAGCTCCAGTGCCTGGCGCTCTTTGGCCACCTTTGGCCCTTGCGCCAATAAAAACCACATATCATCATTATCATCATCAAGATCCAGTGCCTATATATATATATATATATATATATATGAGCGAAGGAAAATCGATGGATCCGGTGCAATATGTGTTTGAGGAAGAGGGTAACAAACGTTCGAAACAAATTTTTACTAACGTTTCGGCAGGTGGGCCTGCCTTCGTCAGAGTAACCTGTATTTATATTATTTGCCTATATATATATATATATATATATATATATATATATATATATATATATATATGGGTGGCCGGTGAACGTTTCTCCAGCGCGAGCAGTCGGTATTTTTCAATCAAGAAACTCGCTAGAAGACGCTGCCTGCGTCAAGCTTGTCTCTCGCGGTTGAGGGCGCATTCTCCTTCTTTGCGAGCTGGTAGCGCGTTCATCGAAGAAAGAGCGTTTCCATAGTCAACGCGCGCCTTTCTCTCTCTCTCTGTCTCTCTCTCTCTCTCTCACACAAGACAGCAGATGGAAGAGTGAGAGAGCTCGCGCGCCGGGAGGCACGCGCCCTCCTAGTTGCGCGTTCCTAGTAGGAACGCGCTACTACAACGGACGGACAGACCCATTAAGGAGCTTCGCCCCTAAAAATCACAACTCGCACGAGCATCAGTCACTGAAGAAGTAAAAAAGGACGTTGGAGTTTGATGCTTTACTTTTGAATCGTGCTTGGAGATTTAGTATTGTGGTCTGTTGTGGAAGAATTCCTTGTGGGTGAAATGCGAAAGTGCTCGTGTACACTTGCATTCAAGTTCACCTTGAAGACGCGGCTCTAATAGTCCGGAACTCTCCGCTGCGTCTCTTATAGTCTCGCCTTTGGGCTTTAGAGGGTCACCCGTGCCTTTGCCTGTATTTATACTGGTCACAAGGCAGCCCTCCTAGGAGCGAAAGTAAATTATGTGTAGTTTCCTGAGTTTCCTCCATACTGTTCGTTCGGGCCTTGTACTCGTCCTAAGGAGAGTCGCTGTAAAAGGAAGAAGTTTTGTATATCGTCCTCGACTCCGCTTGCCATGAGCTTCCTCTGGCACCTTTCCGCAACTGCGGAAGGAAACCTGTACTGCCGCTTTTGTGACCGCGGTGCTGGTTTCATCGATTCCTCCCACAACCATGGCCGGACTGGACTCTCCTCCGCGAGCGGAGGGTGGAGTCGAGTCCGGCCGTGCCACAACAGGGTACGTAGCGACGCGACGCTATAGGCACGGCTGTCGCGTCTCGCGTTCAATCTCCCGTCGCTGGCACCGCCGGCCTGCTGCCCAATTCGCGCTCAATTCGGTCCGGGAGAACGGCTTAGCGTCCGTGGGGGCAAAGAAAAGGGAATGAAAGAACGAAAAAGATCGGAAAGCCTCAGTGTAGGGCTCCGGAGAATTTGACAGCCTGGGGTTCTTTAACGCGGCCTGATAGCGCACAGTACCCGAGCTTCTAGCACTTTATAACCACCGTCGAAGGCACGACCGCCGCGTTTTCGATGGATGTGAAAATGCTTAAGGCCCTTGCAATGTGCGTTATCCAACCTTACCTAACGTAATAGAAGCTGTGGCTTCTGTAACTTCTCCGCTGCAGTACTTACTTGTCCAACTGTCGTTATGGTAAAGTCGTTAGATGAGTGTCCGCTTTTATTTCCGTTTCATTGCAGAAGTTACAAAAGGAGGGTCTGCACAAGGAAGCTTCGAATAGCCTTCCTTCTAAGGACACGGTGCTTCGATCTTTAAGTTACGTGGGTTACCGTTATGTAAATTATAGTCTGCGGCGGCGTTATCTAGCTGAGTCGGAGTCCGCTGACTGGATAATGAGTCTTACCCTTTGTCATCCGAGTTGCGAATATATTACATTATCATCGACGTGGTTTCGTTATCGCTTAGCCCAGGTGGGCGCCCGCTATCATGCGCCTAGGTGCTCATGATAATCGCTGTTGTAGAAACGTCTTGGTTATGTCATATAGGAGGCGCGCGGGCATGGTCTTATGAAAAGGTTATACAGCGACTTTAGTCTTATCAAAAAACGTCCGGCTGCATATCACAATGCCGTTGGCCTCCGCTATCGAGTCGCTGCTATAAAGTGCGGGACATTCCACTTTGGCCTATATCCCAGGGTCCTACACCGTAAAACGGAGTACCATTCCGTCTTGGTCCTCCCTGACTGGTCAGTTCTGCTTGTCAAGGCAGCACTGACCAATCAGAGAACTTAAATTAGAGACTGGTCAGTTTTTCTTTGAAAAACAGAACTGGGAGGACCAAGATGGAATGGTATTCCGCTGTACGGTATAGGCCCCTGTATAGTTAACTTTCTGGTGTTGGCTGCGTTCATCACTGCACTATCCTGTCTTAAAATCCGTGGATGTGTCCGAGGGATACCACGTAGTGACTGCCATCGAGGAACCTGACCAACAGATTCAGGTGCCCCGCAAGAAATACTGTGCGTTTGTCACATTAGTCATTGCCAGCCATCATTGCACCTAAAATGCCCAAGTTTCGGCGAAATACCTAAATACTGCAACGTGTGTGTGATCTTCTGTCTGCGGTTCGTCCTGGCGGGATGTTCGAGCCGCATGTCTACAGTTGCCATCGGTCTCGATATCTCTCTCATGATCAGCAATTGACCATTTGCGAAAATCTGTAAGTTGGCTTTCCCCCAAGGATGCTTCCCAGCCAAAAAAATCGCAGCATATCCACGGGGTGAATGATGATGAGTGGGCGAAGCTCCGGTGTGAATCATCGGTAAACCGTGAATCTTCCGTGTAATTCGCCCAGTCGATCATCATGTAAAGACGTGAGAAACACTGTATTCGAACGCTGGGATCTCGCGTTTAAGGGGACGCTAGCACAAACGCGTTAGAAACGTGCAGTACACTCTAGTAAGGGGGAGAGGCCACAGCGTCTTACGCAGCCCCTTACACAGGCCGGAACGCGCACCACGTTTGCCGACGCCATCACATGACTGCTGAAAGAGTATAAGGCGGAGAGGCCACAGCGTCTTACACAAGCTTCTTACACGCGCCGTAACGCGCTAGCACAAACGCATCATCATCATCATCATCGTTAGAAACGGGCAGTCTTTCGTTAATGTTGAGTATTGGCATTTAGTGTCATCGTGGTGCATGTTTCAATGTGCGCTTCGTGGCGTAGTGCATGGCTTCAGGAAAGAGGTAGCTGATGATGATGATGATGCGTTTGTCCAGGTAGCAGCCTGGACACATACCCGCTTTCTGTGCCGCATATATACCTGCCTTTATGCAGTAGTGGGCTGAGGGCAAGAGAGTGGGATTGGAATTAGGTGGCTACATACATACATACAGAGGAGGGACAGACCCACACCCTAAGGAGCTTAGCCCCTAAAACTCTCGTGCACAGATTGCTTTCCTGTTCTATGCGCGTGCACACTCACAAAATAGTGCCTATTTCCGCGAGAAACCCGGCGTCGAGCTGAAGGGAAAGCCAAAGAAAACAAGGAAAGCGGCGCGCATGGAAGATGCTCCTAAGTTCACGCGGAATCTCAAAAAGGGGAGAATTTTATAGAAGGTTTCTTATCGCGGCGAGCACGCGCGCAAGACAGACGTAAGGAGAGAGAGAGGAGGCGGAGAGTACATACCGAAGCTCCTCGCGCAGTGAGAGGGAGAAAGAGGCACCGTCCCAACGTCGAAGGACCGAGAGGGGGCGAGAAGGTTCCCAACGTTGTGCGTGCTTGTATCACGTGGGACGCCCGAAAGAAGTAGCAACAAGTTGTGCGTGACTCATCGAGAAGACGCTGTTCTACGAGCCAGCTGACAAACCCTGCCTGCAAGCTTCGAGTTGAGAAGACGCCTCCAGTGACTTGGTGAATAGGGCTCTTTTATCCTTTGTTGCAGTGCATGAGCTTGTTCGTGTTTGTTGGTTTCGTGTAATGTTGTAACCCATCTGTGTTTGAGTTTGGAAGAGCCGTGTTGCGCGTACGTTTTGTGTAACTGTCTGTGTGATGAGAACATATTTGTTTTGTTTTATCACCCTTAGCTCTGACTCGGTCTTTGAACCACTGCTGGCGTTTTGCTAGTGGGCCGAAGGGGACCAAAAAACCTCATTGTCCAAGCTTTCTTGAGATCTTTTTCGGGGAACCAAGACGTTGGTTCTTGGAATTATTTCCGGCGATCGCGTCCCGTACCTCTCAGCACGGGCTTGGTGACAATATTTCTGGCGTCCGCGACTAGGACTTCTTTGGCGCTTAAGTGTGTTCAAAGTAGGGAGGACGAACGAGCTTTTGGCCCCTATCTCTGTAAATCGTCGAACTCGCTTTGAATCCGCTCACTCCCCGCAAAATTTCTGAGAAGATTTTGTGGTGCTTGTGCACGTCCGATGGAGTGTGCAGACGTGAATGTGCTCAGAGCAAGAAAGCAATCTGTAGACGAGAGTTTTAGGAGCTTGCTTGGTAAGCTTCTTATGCTCGCGCCTTGTCCGGAGGCGGCGGCGGCGTGTACACGCCGCTCAAGGCGCCTGCTTTGCGGTGATTTCAAGAATGCTCACTAGATGGCGGCGCTGCTCAAGGCGACGCACATCACTCTCAGCACGTGCGCTTCCTTTTTCTTCGCCGGGAGCTCACGCAGTGAACACTCTTCGTTACCGCTCGACCGCATGAACACCGCACAAGCCAAGGCAGCAGCGCGGCGGGCTCGCAGTGCCGCAGCAGCTCGGGCTCGCCGCCACCCGGGAAGCCGAAGCGAAGAGGGCTCGCCGTCAGGCAAACCCGGGGCTTCGGGCCAGCGAAACACAAGCGAGGAGGGACCGCCGCCTAGCAAACCTGGAGCTGCGGGCCAGCGAAGCAGAAGCGAAACGGGCGCGCCGTCAAGCGGACCCTGCGGTCACAGGTCGCGAAAGAGAAGCAAAACGAAAGCGGCGGCAAGAGAACCCCGAAGAAGTGCGGGCGCGGGATGCCGCGGCCAAGCGCCAAAAGTGGTCGCTACCTGACGTATAACAACGTTGACACGTCTATATATGATGGTAGGAGATGTGTACGGAGGATTCTCGGGTTACCCGATCATCTCCCAGCAAGCTCCTCTAACATCATTCACTTTGTGGATATGGCGGTGCTTTTTTTTTTTTTTTTTGGGCTGTGAAGCATCTTTGCGGGACAGCCAACTTCCAGATTTTTCGTTCCTGGCCATTGCAGAGTTTCCTGGCCCCGGAGGAGCTGTTACGATCGGCGTAGGCCCCCAGTAAATGTTGAGGAGGGAGGCTACATGCAGTAGCCGACAGCGCCACTTTTTGGCGAAAAACGTGGCGAGCGTGTAGTGCCCGCGTTCCCACGGATGGACATTGCTGCAGTCGTCTCAGAAGGGACAGTGGCATTGTTGTCGATGCTGCCGCGACGACTGGGTTCGCTGCCTTTGTTGGAGCTTGAAGGCAGCCGGAATCGAACACTGGTGCAGTGACGCACGGGAAATTCCAGGAGTGTGTCGTGGGGTGTGTTTGTGTGTGCGTTTGTGTAGCTTCTTTTGCGAGAACTTCTTGGCCGCAGAGGCGAGGCGGGAGTGGCGCAGCAGTGCATAGGACACTGAAACTTGCTGCCATCATTTGCGCAGGTGTATCTACGGCTGCCCGAACATGAGAAGGCGCCAGCGCGTCGTAAAAAAGACGGAACTGCGTGTACCGTGAAGAGAGAGAGAGAAGTAGACTTTATTTATAGACGGTTTCGCCAGCGCTTGCCTGTTTCTGGCAACATTGTGCGTTTACCGGAAACGTGCCCTAGAAAACTTCCTGTTTACCTTGCTTTCGCGTGGTTTCAGCGTGCGTCGGTGGCCGCGGCTGCTTGTGTTCCGATGTTTTCCGCTGATAGAATGATTGTGATGAAGCGCTGGCGACTCGGGCGCTGTTGTGTGGTGCCAGGATGCAGTCTGCGGTCCGCAACTGATTTGCTATCGCAAGTCAAAACGTTATGTTTCGCGACAGATGAGCAGAAAGAGCCCAGCGACCAGGCGAGAAAACTGGTATCCCACAAAGAGCGCGCCGATTTCTTCTGCCCAGTTCATCAAAGGCAAATAGAGCTCAATGCATACTCTAATGGCACAGAGGCGTGTGCAGACGTTAGTCTAAGTTCCCTAATTACAAGGTACCCGTCGGACGCCGTCGCATTCCGCCCCCGACAGACAACCACCACAATTGGCGAGCCTGCCAGGCTCCCTGTGGTGGCCTGCCTGTGGTGGTTCGTGGGCCCAGGACTCAGACACAGACAGCTAGGTCACAGACAAGGAAACATTTATCGACAAGACGAGACAGCACATACACTTTCACAGACAAACAACGCGACACAAGCAACACAGTCCGAACGCTACGTTCAAGAACTAACGGCGCGTCCTGTCTAACTGATGTCGGATGTCCGCTCTCACCACTCACAGGACTGATGTTCTAGCAGCGGCGGCGCACGCTGACATCAGTAGACGCGGCACGATGAGTAGTGTCCACGAGCAGATCCTGAGCTGCTCGCTCAGGAAAGCGTCGAGGTGCGATGCCTCTTACGTGGCACCGAGGCCACTCCCTCAGCAAACGGTTGCGTCGAACTGCAGCACACGTGGCACCGTGGCCACGCTCTTAGCAGGCGGCTCGACCGGAACTAGCGCGGCACCGGGCCACGCTTACATCAGGCGGTTGTGCCGGGCAGGGACCGGCGCGGCACCGTGACCACACCCTCAGCAGATGGTTGTGCCGGACTCCAACCTGCGTGGCACCGTGACCACGAGTCGGTAGATTGTCCCGGCCACACCACTGCTCCAGCCGCTCGTACTGGCCCGCTCGCTCATCCACCGCAGGAACAGCCAGCCAGGTCGAGGACAGCTGTTCGCCACAGGAGAACGCCCGGTACGTCCCGGCTGGTCTGGTGGCACCAGCTCGGTGCGTCTGTTCTCCTGGGCCGAACGTGCCACCGCTCGGTCGCTGGTACGCTCGATCCGCCGTCGGCGTTCCAAAGCACCGAAAGGCCACGCGGATCACGTTTCGCGTGCTCAAGCGCGCACTCTTCGTCGTCGTCTTTGTTCCTTTTTGCGCGCCGAAACAGACATTCACTACATTTTCCCCCCACCTTCAGTACGTTGTACACACATAACATGGAAGTGCCGAAGACAGCACATCGGTTCAAACACAAAAGAATAGTCCACAAATACAAAACAACTGCATCATGAATAAAACACGACAAAAGTGTGTACAACGACAGTAAGACTCTGCTCAGTAAGAGCTGCACGAAACATACACTCAGCAGAAACGTTGTCCATCTAAAGAGTGTTAAAGAACATTCATATTTACAACACTGTGCACAAAGGAAAGTCCATGAAACAGTCCACAAGTCAACACCGGAATAGCGTCCAGTTATTAAAATGATTTCATGTGATCGCGTCCCAAACAAAACGCAGGACACTTCTCATTCGCTTAGCGATGAGCATACGGGACGCTTCGAGTTTTGTCCACAGATACGCGTCGCGACTCTTAATCAGCACGACATCGCTGGAGCACAGAGCGACACGCTTTCGGAAGCCCCTTCCTGCTACATGAACCCATAGCATATGTCGATCGGTTGATAATTGCCGTGACACCTCAGCAGGAATATTCTCTAGCCATATTAACGCCCCAGAATGCGCATGAGCACTCGTGCTGAGAAAGCCCCGTAGAAACGCTGAAGTACCGTTTGAGGTGTCATTTATTGGGCACAGCTCAGGCGTGTTAGCATCTGGATCATGGATCATGCCTATGACGTGTCTAAGCACGTCCAGCGGCGCATCTGAACAGTGGCCGGTAAATGCCTCTGAGTTTCCTGCATGGCATTGGCTCCCATAGTCTAGAGGTTCCCCAACCTCCTCAAAAGTTTTTGCCTTCCCAGAGGCTCTGCCAGAAAATTGACCCTCTATGGTATTTCCATGTTCCTTACTCTTGGCCTTACAATGTGCTTCATCGAGCACATGCAAACTACTATTATTTCCTCGGCTGCTTACCAGCCTAGAATCCTCTATACTAGGATTGAGCAGCACCTCTGGCGAAATACTAAAGTGAGGTACATGATCGCCACTCAAAACGTTTTCGTTCACGTGAGGAATGCTACTGGAAAAAACCTCCGGCACCGGCTCATTGGAGCTCTCTTCCCACGACTGTTCGCGGCTCTGTGTTTCCACGTTTAGATTTATCCCAAGCATTCTCGTCTTCAACTCTTGTAGATCCTTATCTTTCTTTATCGTTTCATTTTCTTTCTCTTTCGTCTGCCTTTCATACTCTATCTGCTCTTGTTCCTTCGCTAGTTCTACAGACAAGCGTTCTTCGACCCAAACCTTCAGACCTGCACCCTCAAGACCAATGCGTCTTCCCAACTCTTCTAAATCACGCCGTGCGTCCCATGCGCTCATGCTAGATCCTCGTTTTTCATCAGTAGCACTTGACTTTAGCCTGCTTTCGCTCTCCTGAAGTTGAACCTTCAGTTCTAGAATCTTCAGATGCTGTTCTAGTAGCTTCTGTTGCCACTCTGCGTTTTCTTTCGCGAATTCGCGTTCTTTAACCTCTTCCTCGCGAGCTTGAGTGCACTCTCGTTCCACCCACTCTCTGAGCTCATCTTTCTCTAATCCTAACTGTCGCCCAAGTTCGACAAGTCTCTCCTTCTCCATGACTCAGGCTGTGTCTGAGCAATGGCTTTAGATGTTAGTAAGCCATCCTGGCAGTAGGCTCGCCAATTGTGGTGGTTCGTGGGCCCAGGACTCAGACACAGACAGCTAGGTCACAGACAAGGAAACATTTATCGACAAGACGAGACAGCACATACACTTTCACAGACAAACAACGCGACACAAGCAACACAGTCCGAACGCTACGTTCAAGAACTAACGGCGCGTCCTGTCTAACTGATGTCGGATGTCCGCTCTCACCACTCACAGGACTGATGTTCTAGCAGCGGCGGCGCACGCTGACATCAGTAGACGCGGCACGATGAGTAGTGTCCACGAGCAGATCCTGAGCTGCTCGCTCAGGAAAGCGTCGAGGTGCGATGCCTCTTACGTGGCACCGAGGCCACTCCCTTAGCAAACGGTTGCGTCGAACTGCAGCACACGTGGCACCGTGGCCACGCTCTTAGCAGGCGGCTCGACCGGAACTAGCGCGGCACCGGGCCACGCTTACATCAGGCGGTTGTGCCGGGCAGGGACCGGCGCGGCACCGTGACCACACCCTCAGCAGATGGTTGTGCCGGACTCCAACCTGCGTGGCACCGTGACCACGAGTCGGTAGATTGTCCCGGCCACACCACTGCTCCAGCCGCTCGTACTGGCCCGCTCGCTCATCCACCGCAGGAACAGCCAGCCAGGTCGAGGACAGCTGTTCGCCACAGGAGAACGCCCGGTACGTCCCGGCTGGTCTGGTGGCACCAGCTCGGTGCGTCTGTTCTCCTGGGCCGAACGTGCCACCGCTCGGTCGCTGGTACGCTCGATCCGCCGTCGGCGTTCCAAAGCACCGAAAGGCCACGCGGATCACGTTTCGCGTGCTCAAGCGCGCACTCTTCGTCGTCGTCTTTGTTCCTTTTTGCGCGCCGAAACAGACATTCACTACACTGGACAAGCCGACGGCCAAATTGGCGGAGGTTAGCAGATTGTCGCCCCATCTGGGAGCCGCAACTGAAAACGCTACACTCACTGGATCTCGGAGGCGATGTTTATTGCATGAAAGTGGCGGCCACAAACGTTGGAGCACCGTAACAGTTGCTAATGGCTCTCTTATCACGCGGCTAAAGAGGGGCAGAAGAAAGCAGCGAGAGACAGAGACGCCTTACATTGCAATTCGCCTGCACTCGGATCGTCGACTTGCACCATACGCTTTTTCGCTTGCAGACGACACGCTCTGCATTAAAGGCCTTCTGCTGCTGTGTTGACACATCGATGCTGTAGTCGTGTGAACTGAATTCCACTGGTGCGCGCTTTGTGCTGGATTCCCAATGACACATCGACATTTAAAGACGAAAAATAATTGTTTATTCACCGAAAATCATCCGCTGTTCGAATAACTTTCTTGTTCTTTCACCAGCGGCCTCGGCAGCCGAACAGACGATTCCTTGCTTCTTTCGTGAGAGCAGTTAGCACGGAGAAAACGCTTCGTGAACCCTCAGTGTTCGTGCAGAAGCAGAAGCGACGGCACAAGGTCAGTGAATTTCCTTGCTCTGCAGAAGACGCCAGTGCCGCCAGAACCACGGTGAAATTGACGGATGTTCTGTGTGAATCCATAAGGTTCGCTTCATTGACGCGGCGGAGCTTTCTGTGCTCCGTAACACAAAACGCACTAACCTGCCATTCAGTAGTCAGTTTCTGTGTCGACAGATGGCGCGACAATCTGCTAACCTCCGCCGTTTTGGCACTCGGCGTGTCCGGATTTTGATACATGGGGCCTATGGGGAGTTTGGTAACTGGTATGATCAAAGAACTCTGGATGGAGGCAGTTGGAAAACTGCACGGGATCGCCACGGGAGCGGCGTGGCCGCTCGCTGTCTCCCGAAAAGTGGGGGCGCTGCGATCGTTTTGCGCCCTGTTCACGTGACGTGTTCCGCGTCGTGCGTCGTCTGCTCGTCGTCTGTTCCGCGCTCTGCCTCCGAAGGACGGCGCGGCCTACTTGTAGCACTTCATATCTCGAGGAATCTGGTTAGCGGATGCTTATTGAGAGCTTCCCTGTTTCAACCATTGCGTAGATGAAGGTGGACACAGCTTGGAGCTCGGTATGAAGTCTGAATGGTTCGCTTTGCCACGTGCTGACTACATTCCTCGGGTGTTTCGATGTGATGAGTTTGTGCTTGCCCGAAGAATTGTTGCCTCCCAGAGCATAGATGGAAAATTCCTGGACAACTTTTTGAGATCGCATTGCATGAGCAGTTCTTACATTGAGCGTTTTCTATAAAAGCATGCTCTTATTTGAAAGCGACAGAAAGCGTTACATTTGAAACAGTCGCGAATGCTAAAAAATTGCGCATGTTTTCAGTTTACACCATGTCGCAGCATTTATGCTGTGGTGCGTTAGCTGTGTGGCTTGTCAGGGAGAATAACGCGATGATGTATATCTCACGAGGGAACTCACTGTTTTCTTTTTTTTTTGTTCCCAGCACATCGATCTGTTGCAGAAGAAAAAAAGGTAGAGGTACTAACAAATTTTAACAGGATGTTTTGTAACAGTCAGCCTGTATTTTTGTGAATGCATAGCGTTTGTAAATACATGTAGTTTGTAAATTCTGCACATTCAACTACTTCTGATGTATTAAGTGCAAAGAATGTCTTTCAGATTGGCGAACATAATGAATGTGCACGACTAGGAACGCAGAATACCAATTGAGCAGATATCCAAGCTCCTTCATCTCTTCGTCACCTCCTAATGAAGGCAGGAAAAGAATCTAATTATAAAGAACGGCGTCATTTTAGTTCGACGTTCGAATACCTAAATTTAGAACCATATGGACACGTGTCGCCGGTAAGCTGGCTCTGTTCTACGTGGAACTCCTGCTGTATTTGCTGCTGTGCCGATGTTCACGTGTCCACATTACAGCACCTAATTCACTGAGGTCTGTGCTTGTTGCTGTGCAAATAGCTGTAAAAAATGGTGCCAAATACGTTTGTTCAAGATTCTTAGTTTCGTTTTTACTTGATAATATTTCACTGTTAAATCACTGCAGTTTCTTGCTGCATAGTCTAGAGAAGCTTGGCTTTCTTTTTTGCAGAAGGCACCCTGCCAGAAGCACTCAGCTTCTTGCAAACACATCTCGTAAAAAAGTGCATTCTCAAAACAACGTACGAGTGTAGAATCTCCGATGTCAGGGTGTCCTTACGAAATGAACAACCAACGCTTGGGACATCGCAGTCCTTGATGACATCCAGCGCATCCCAAAACATGTCGGCGCACTGATGGTTTTCTTCTAGCACGAGAGACAGTTTTTCTTCGACGCGTTTGAACACTGTGTAAAGTTCTGTAGAGGGGTACTTGAGGCTTCCGCTCCTGAATTCTCTTGCCAACGTCAGTAGTGAAGCGGGGCACTGAGTGTTTGTTGATTGGAGCCGATGTGTATCCGCTTCGACAGCCTGGTACAGCACACCTCGGCATGCCGACCGTTCTGCCGAAGGGAGCAAAAATCTGCCGCGAACAATTGCTTGTTTGGAGTCACCGTCTGCTTTCTCTCCAGAAAGCAGAACCACGTAAACATTGTCGTCTGCTCTGGCATGGTTGAAATTTAATGCGCAAGGTCTGTCACGAAACAGCGAGCCGCACCTTTTATTAATATTTAGGTTACTTAACGATGAGCATTCATCTTTAGTAGCAGCAGAAAAAAAAATCGTCTGCAAGCGCACGCCGTGATAGCCAACGTTACTAGAATAATTCTAGTAACGTTGGTGATAGCCGCGTCGCTGCTTCGTCTGCTCCACGCGACGCCGGCTGCGCCGCGGAGAGGGTCACGTGACATGGTCGCAAAGCGATGCCAGCGACACCTGGAATGGGCGACGATCTGCGGCCGCCTCCTCGCGCGAGTTTTCCAACTGTCCCCATCCAGTAACGTTGCAAACAGCGAACCCGCCTATCGGCCGCAAGAGCAGCCTACACTTTGTAAACGGCGGGCTTATTCATGGACATTTTCTTTAGAGTTGCCAGTACGTTACCGAACTGCTTTAGCGTTGGCTTGATTACTTGTCAACTCCGTGATGGCCCAACGTCCTCGCCGCTTAGTTCGCGCTGGAGCGGCGATTTTCTGGCGTACCAGTGCGTCACGATCTTGCTCGCGCCTTATAATGCCTTAGCGATATATCGTGATAGCGCCGGCCGAAGGGCACCAGCGAAACGCTAGTCGCGCTGAAGCAAGGCGTACTCACATGCGTGTTCGGACGCTTGAACAACGTGCTGCTGCATGTGCGACGCACGCTGCAGCTTAACGTGACGTTGCGGGAACACGAGGCCGTGGCAAAGCGCCCACGTGGAGCAGATCCTGCGTGGCGCGGAGAGCTCTCCGCGCCACGCCCCCCTTCGTTGGGCTGTTTGTTGCGCCGAGCCGCCGATACGTTTTGCCGTGCTTGCACGGTGCGCGCGCTGTTTTTCGCTCACTAGAGCGCTGTAAAATGTCCTTTAAGAACACCCTATCGACAGGGCATCACTGCATTGTTTACGGTTGCATTTACAACCAGAAGAAATGCTGCACCTAAACAGCTGTGCAGCAAGCACAACCTTGCGCAGGAGGAGTGCGGCTGCGCACCCACTGACGTACTCGTGCCAAAACGCCGCACCGCTCATGTTCCCACGCGGTCTAACGCTGGTGTCGCCTCTCAATCCTAGTCACTGCCGTTCTTAGCATATGGCACGAAGTTCCCAGATTTCTTCTTTCGTTTCTCTCCCTACTCGATCCGCTGCAACCATGAGAGCTAAACGCGTTTATAGGTATAGCAAGGGGTTTTAGTACGGACATTCCTTTCTCTTTTCTTTTTTGTTGTTCTTGTCCTTGCTGCTGTATGCCTCCGGCCTGCGCCTGTGCTACGAGCTCTTCACATCCTCATTGACTTTCAGCCTGTAGCAGCCAAGAAACGGTCTGTCTTCTCCTTCTTATGTGAGCCGCTGTAGGCATATTGCCGGAACCTTTGTCGTTTGTTCGAGAGGGAGGCTCTACGCTTCTCTCTCAGCAGTCCCTATTTTGTCTTTCTAGTGCGTTGTGCAGGGCGCCGTCCTCAGATGGTGCACCCGTGGCTTGGGACGGCGGTCTCCCGGCGGGCACCATCAGGTATATATATATATATATATATATATATATATATATATATATATATATATATATATATATATATATATATATTTTAGGGATGAACGCGTTTACTCTCGCTTGTTTAAAGGCCATCCACCTAGCTGATTTGATTTTTGGGGTTTAACGTCCCAAGACCAGCTCTGATTATGAGAGACGCCGTAGTGGAGGTCTCCGGAAATTTCGACCACCTGGGGTTCTTTAACGTGCACTGATAACGCACAGCACACGGGCCTCAACATTTCACCTCCATCGAAATGCAGCCGCCGCGGCCGGGATTTCGATCCCGCGACCCTCGGATCAGCAGCCGAGTATTTTAGCCACTAGACTACCGTGGCGGGGATAATACACTTCGCATGGACGCGCGCTGTGGCAATGGCGGCGTAGTGGATCTGTCGGTGAGTTCTGCCTACGCCATTCCAGGCTGTGAGCGGTCACTCGTCCCACTGACAGTTCTACGAACATCACAACGACGTCGCGAGCACAGCATGCGGTGCCGGCACAAGCCATCCGACGGGAAGGAAACGTGGAGAACTCGCAACGAATGTCGCGCAGTACTTATTATTATACGTCGCTCCTCTGATCGACCTTTCATGTGATGTGGGTCTACCCCAGTGTGCGTATCCATGTCAATCCACAAGGCTTGTGCACAGGACGCTGCAGGGGAAGGCCACACTGCTCAGCTCCGACACGGACGAGTAGGGCTGCGTCACGGTGCGTGTACAGGCGGCTGCCTCGGAACAGGGATTGAGCGCCGTAGAATTTTGGTTTTGGACCACACACTTCCTTTTCAGTACCGTTGACTTCGTTTGCAGGCACCTGCCTGAGAAAGCTTGACGTCAGGGCGAGCACATTTTACGTGAACGTGAAGGCCGTTGAATGTCACGTTATGGTGCCGTCACGCTACGTCCACACGTGATGACGTCAACAAAGACGTCACACGGAGGCACGACGTTTGGTGGCATGACTTTTGGTGCCATTCATATTCACTCCGGGTGATGAGTGCCAGATTTTTATTTAATTCGTGACACACAATGCTTTTGCCTTGGCGAACGTTTTCCATTAATCGTCTGCACGACACGTCAGTACCATACGCCTCTCCTCCGCTCTGTGCCGCCCCGCTCGCGGCAGATATGCGTGCGGAGGGTGCTGCGCGATTAGCCCCTGAGGAAATAGATAAGGGGGTCGTATGCGCTTGGAGTTCTTATCGTACGGCCTTACTTAGCTTGTATCGCCTTTGTGCTTTTCCGCAGGTTGCGGCAGCGTTCCGACGCTGGCGTGACCGTCCGGGCCACCATGCCTGCGTCTGCGCTCGGCAGTGAAGAGCCAATGCCTCCTAGACCAGAGCGGGAGTACGCGAGCTCTCTAGGCAACGAGGAGGGCACCCTCTGGTGTAGAAGGAGTCCGTTCTTGCACAGAGGTAAGAGGCAGAACGAAAAAAAAAGTCATAGCGCATATATATATATATATATATATATATATATATATATATATATATATATATATATATATATATATATATATATACACTTCAGAGATAAACCCTTGGCACTTGGCAGCAGGTTAATTACATCAAGGGATCACGTTGAAAAACAGAGCTACGCAGCGCCCTCTGTTCAGTGGACGGAGCCCATGGAAGGATGGTGTCTAGCGTCCAAGAGGGCTTGCAGGGTAGTGTAGAAAGTATGCGAGAGAACTCAGTGGTGGCATGCGCTCCAGCACTACGAGCGACACATCACATACGCAAGGAAAAAAGCCAGCGAAACCAAGACAGTTACTTGGTTCCCGGCGCACAGGGGGCAATGAAGGGAGCCCCGCGTAACCTCAACGACGTGGCGCCAGTGGGGGGGGCACAAGGATTAGTGTGCGGTGCACTCTCCAGAAACATCAGAGCCCTAATTATCGTTTCTCCCGTCCCTAAGCCTATGAACGCGAAGTATCACCCCGGCAGGCGACGTGCCAGAGCGCGGACGCTACAAAATCTTTATGGTAATAACCCAGCCGCCTTCTACACAGCCGCCTGCAGACTCCAGGGCAAATGCTACACCACTGTGGCAACAAGTGGAACTACAACTATATAACGGCTGAAGTGTTAAATTTTGTACGAAAAAACTGCTTTAAACTCTAAAGAAGGAAGCCAGACACGACATTTAGTGAAAAATGAAAGAGAACTATATTCCAGTATAAGTACACGTCTTCTTTGGTCGACGGTTCGACCGATTCTGCCCGTCACCAGCGTCGCTCCTCTTCCGAGAATTGCCGTTGACCGTGGGTGGGCCCAGCAGAGTCCCTCTCGCCCTGTCTTCCTCGAAAACACCGGGGGGAGAACCCCCGTTTGAGCCCTCGCAGGCCTCGGACTCCCAAGGTCACCTCGTCACTATATCAGCGGAGAAGGGAGGCTGCGCTGCATGGTTTTTCTTTGCTCAGATCGCTGCACTTTTTTCTACAGAAGCGGCGCGGCGGTGGCTATGGCGATCAAATGCGCAGAACAGCGGAATAACTCGGCCCTTGTGATTACAGACTCCCAATGCGCTTGCCGTATTTTCAGGCTGGGCCGATTCCAAGGGTGGAATTACGAATTTTTCGCAACGAACTACAAAATTCGCATGCAATAATCTGGTGCCCCGCGTTTGCGGGGCCGGAGGGTAATGAGAGGACCGACTGGCTTTGCTCTCGAAACTTGAGGAACTCCACGCGGCATCCTCGAGAACCAGAGAGGCGAACGACAAAAAACAGTTGTCCACATCCGGAGCTTACCGGAGAACAGGCGCAAGATTGGTGTCGAATAGAGACAAACACATACAGTAACTTGCAAACGAAACACCACGAAACACCACATAAATCCTACCATGTACGCGGCCTCCTTTCCGTGGTGTGTAGAACAGGTCATTCTCGCCCACATTACGTGCAAATGCGAATCGCGGCCACAAGAAATCAATTCTTCCTTTCTGGGGACGACACCTCGAAGACGGCAGTGGGAGGCCTGGCTTGCTAGCAGGGATCGGGAGAGCCAGTTGGCTCTGCTCGACCAAGTCCAGCGAGCCACAAAGGCCATTGGAGCCCTGGACTGAGGACAACAGTCACTTAGCGAGAAACCTCGCAATAAAAGCTTTAACGCGAAAGTGTTTTATGCCTGGGTCCATCACGGCCCACTACGTCATTTCCGTAACGGAAGTGAGGCAGTAAAATTTACATGTAAGAACTACAAAGAAAAACACGCAGAAAGATTTCGACGAGCTGGGAATCGAACTCGCAGCCACCCCGTTCCACGACGAAGGGTCGCCGGCTCCCTACCACTGAGCTGTCGGCACTCTCTCTCTCTCATATATATATTGTGAGCTCAACATACGACTGACTCTTCTTTATCACAGCACATCACCATCACTTGTACATTTTCCCCCATCTACATGGATCATCATCAGCTGCTTGGCTCGCTCTCCATCTTGGTCGCCATAGATCGAGGCTCGACTGCAATAAAAGCAGTTGCTCACAAGTGGTGGAGGTGCTTTCCGTTCCCGAAGACCTCTCGCACGTTCTCACTGGAGCTCCGCTCGGGCCGCCGTCTACCACCTACAGCCATGCAAGGTTCCGAGAATCGCGAATCGCGGCGATTCCCATCCCAACGCCTCACCGCAGCCTGCGCAGCCCGTACTCTCCATCAACAGCCGCCAGCGCGACCCGCCAATCTTCGCTGGTCTACGAGGCGATGACGTCGGGGATTGGCCTCAAAACTACGACCTCGTCAGGCCGTGTGTAATATATATATATATATATATATATATATATATATATATATATATATATATATATATATATATATACGGCGTGTATGTGTGTGTGTGTGTGTGTGTGTGTGTAGTGGTTCTTGTAGAGGGAAGAGAGGCTTCTGTCTCCCATACTGGGGACACGGCTAAGCGCCTTGGGGAAAGGGGGAAGGGACATGAAAGAGATAGAAGAGTGATTTCAGCAGCAACACGAGTGTCATCCGTCCTGGCACAGGAGCGAGGCAAGCCGAACTTCTACTTATTGTAGAGGTTCGCAGAGTCCGCAAACTCCAGAGAGAGAGAAAAAAAACAACTTTATCCCGTATTAAGGGAAAGGGACTGCGATAAAAAGGCGAGGGATCCTACTCGCGGTAGGCCTCCTCCACCACCTCAGCCTACCTCAGCATAGCCTCCTGAAGTGCGGGGTCGTAGCTGCGCATGATAGCCTCCCACAGCTCCTGACTACGTAAATGATTAGGAAGGTTCGGGGGAGGGGAATGGATATTGCACTGCCACATAATGTGGTTTAGGTCCGCTCTGTTGACAGAACTCGAGGAAGGCCCGCAAAGCTGGCAGTACACGCTCGGAGCTGTGTGAACGCAGCTTATGCCCTTTCTTATCGCTTGTATCCCTCTCTGCCTTGACGCACGCGCAGCGTTTCTTGGAACTGGATGGATGGATGGATGGATGGATGGATGGATGCTATGAGCGTCCCCTTTGTAACGGGGCGGTGACATGTGCGCCACCAGGCTCGTAAGAAGATTTAAGCACTTTTTTTTTCTCTCTCTCGTCTTTAAATTTTCCTCATGCCTTTTAAATTTACTTCAATCAAATCGACCATACTATAGAAAAAACGGAAATTCATAGCCCAGTTCCCTGCCCCTTATGGCAGAAGGTCCTTATTTTTCTCTATAATTATTTTTGTCCGTTCTCTCTAGTTTTCTGCCACCAGTATTCTAACCGTCTCTTACTTATTTCAGTCGCGGCTATGTTCACCTCCCGTTGTTCGCCCTAAAACCCAAGGCTTCCTGTAGGCTGGTGCCCAAACGTACACCTGGGCGGATATTTCCGCATTCAATCAGAACATGCTCCGTCGTTTCCCTATCTTGCCTGGAATAATGCCGCCATCTAGGAGAGGCCAAGGGAAGTACGATGCGCTCGTGCGGATTCGCCTCTTCTGGATGGTGCACCGTTCCAGGCACCAAAGTGCGCCTCGAAGCGCGGGCACGAAGCCGTGTCGCCGGTCTCCTTTCGTCGTGGATGGCGTTTCCCCATGGCCGCTGCCTAGGGTGTCTCGATACGCGCTGCTCTCTACAGGGTGGCGACAACCATCCGCCATATTGAATCACACGAGCCCTTTGACCCAGCTGCGCTTGCGTTCACAAACAGGTTGCGGCGTGCGTTTGGGTCTCGAACGAAGCACGGACACGAAACAGACGCTACACCGCTCGCTGTGATTAAAAATGGCGTTGCAGCGGCCAGTGGTTGTCAGCACCCTGTACAGAGTAGGCCCCGCCACGGTGGTCTAGTGGCTATGGTACTCGGCTGCAGATCCGAGGGTCGCGGGATCAAATCCCGGCTGCGGCGGCTGCATTTCGGTGGAGGCGAAATGTTGAGGCCCGTGTACTGTGCGATGTCAGTGCACGTTAAAGAACCCCAGGTGGTCGAAATTTCCGGAGCCCTCCACTACGGCGTCTCTCATAATCAGAACTGGTTTTGGGACGTTAAACCCCACAAATCAATCAATCATGTACAGAGTAGCGTGTACCGAGGCACCCTAGCCGCGACTATACTATGCGAGCGTGATGGCGAGAAAGCTGCTGCGTTGAGGGACCAAAGTCGGCAACGACGTAGGTGGGTCAGTGTGGCGCAAGTAAACATGACTGATGCCTCTGTCGCCCGGCATCGACTGTCTCCATTTATTAAGTAAACTACTTCAGTAACCGCAGGTACAAGGGGTTGGTCATGAATGTTATGGAGGCAATGCGTGAACGTGGGTTCGTACACGGCAAACGGTGCCGTACCAGCGAAACACCGATAGAAATGGGCAGGTTCCCCCCGATGTACAATAAACATTACACTGCTTATGTGAAGATACATGCAACTTTAGTGTTATACCGATTCTTCTGACAGAGGGGTCAGCCACATATTTTTCCTCCTCCCAGGGGAGAGAGGGGGCTGGATCTCTCGCTCCCGAGAGCAGGGACCAGCTGTTAACCTACAACGACATCACCAAGCACTATTACTTAGGGTGCAGAGCATTCCCTCTGCCACATTCTAAATTAAGCGGGCCACAGGCCGTTACCTTAAGACTTCTGCAGACACGGACCTACCCTAAACCCGGTCGTCATAAATAAATTTAATCCGGACTGCAGGGTTTGTCTGTTGTAGCAAGTGTGGAGGTTTGCTCGATTTAGACCATATGCTCTGGCGCTGCTCGGCGTTGGCCGGTGTTGGTTCCCATGATGAACAGTGGTGGCAGCGGATGCTGCATAATGAGGTGCTGGCGGACCAACTCAGGGCTGTCCAGAGGGCCCGTGTGGTGGCAGAGGGGCTCGTCCTCTCTGACCCGACGTGGGAGCGGCCCTCATGAGTCCCAGACTGATCTCCCAGGTCCTAATAAAGTTTTTCATACCGTACTAATACAATTAATTGGACGAAGAAAGAGGCACACTTACACACACCGTCGCCGGAACTTACAAGCAGTTTATTGAATCATCCACGTATGCTTTGAGCATCCACATCTGTGGCTTCTACGTGGAACCAATACCGTGCGCGTTTTGGGAAACCCAGAAAAGGCAGGAGTGAATGCAAATGAATGACAACGTGTGTGTATATTTACACACGCGTTGTCATTTTTGCTCCTGGTCTTTATGAGGTTCCTGCGCTCCCACGTCGTAGATGGTGCCGTATTCCGGATTACCTTTAGTTAATGCGCACGCTGCGAATCCTTATTGTTCAAGTACGCACAAGAGGAACCTCCCACCGGCACTGCCTTGCTGGTCAAGATCCAGTGCCTATATATACGGGGTGGCCGGTGAACGGTTCTGCAGCGCGAGCGAAGCTCATACTGTATGCATTCCCGTCCGAAGCTAGTGTACTGAATATTGTCAGTGTACACTGACGCATAAGTGATAGCGCGCAACTCGTTTAATAAAGCAAAGCTGTGTTTTGCCTACTTTTCCGAGCTTGTGGTTTTACCGTCTTAGTTGGCTGGTCTCTCCTCAGTGAAATCCGTTTAGTCTCCGCAATCGGCTACCAGTCGGCGAGGCCACCTTGCTGTGACACCGCGACAAATGTATCACGGCGAAGCGTACCGCTCCTGGAGGCAGTACAATGTCCAGAACGTGGGTTGCGTGCTCGGAGTCTCCGCGAGCTAGTCTTCTTTCGTGCAAGCACGTATTCGTGATGGTTGGAGACGTTTTACACAATGGGATCGCTTTTGTAAGCACAGTAAACGAAACGTTCCACAATGCCGCGCAGTTTATGACCATACGCGAGTAAGATGTTTCTGCTTGGTTTCTCACGTGTTCGTCCCAATGTTAACCAGGTTGTTTATCTTTTGAATATTCCGCAAAGAGCTGCTGGTGGCATTCGCCATGAGACCGCGCTGGAACGCCTTATAAATCGATCCAGCGCGAGGTCAGCCGTTGCGCCCTCTGGTGGTTGCACTGAGCATCGAGGTGAAAGGGGCGGAGCTCAAGCCTTTGCTGTCGATATGGTTTGATGCGGCCTTTTGAGATTCATGCTCTTGATCGGTCTACTTTGGTTTCAGGAAATCTAGTGGTTAAGTTCTCGCACTAATTAAAATGGACTGCAACTGAAATTTAGACCGATCGCGTAGTTTTGAAGCGCTAACGTGTTTCACGTTAAAGTATTGCCGCAGGAAGGCCGCATGTGTGAGAAGACGGCTCACACGTGCGTAAATCAAACGAGTTTGCCTTTAGCTGTTGCCGCGTGTTCTAGCTTCGGTTGCAGTTACAAAAGCAGCACCTGTCGCCGTAAAATAGATCAAGTGCTGCACTCTGTGTGTACTACATATAGTAAAGCTGTCATTCTACAGAATATGTATTGGAGGGGAACAAAAGGTCGGTTTGGGATGTCGGAAACACGCATGTGACGCGCCAACTGTGAAGAACTAAATTGTAGCATCCGCGTGGCGCAATTGAAGTCTTCGTGAATTCTCTCTCTCTAAGGCACGCCGAGAATTTTGAAATTAGTGACGCGCTTCCTGATATCCCAGTGGAGCAACGTGTATCTTGTAGGAAATACTCACGGGGATACTAATTAAGTCGCCCTAATTTGCAGTTTCCCGCGTAAATCACGCACAGACAAAGCGACAGCTACATGTGTTGGAAACGGTAGGAACGGAACTCTGCAAAGCATCACGATACAACGCGCTAACAGCGCAGTAGAGGGCGAAAATAGACAGAGAGTGACAGAGCGACAGAACCGTTAATATTTCACAGTGACCATCTGGCTCAAGCCAGCGATTCGCGTGTTATTGTCATTGCACAGCAGTACCCGGCTATAGCGAAAATTACAAGCGTGGGGCACGATTTGGCGAGAAATCAAGCAAGGCCTACTAAACGTGACTGAGGAATAAATGGGCACACGTGGTTCCCATTTCAGTCGAATGCAAGCACCAGAAAAGAGGAACTTACGACGACTCTAATGTTCGCTTAGGTGTCTAGTAGTGGCGCGAGCAGAGGTGTGTGCTTGACTTGTTTAGGTTACTTTGCGAATGGTTTAGGTTAACCTGCTAGGTTACTTTACGTACACCCACATACGCAGTGAGGTTTGTTGTTGTATCCTTTCCTTTGGAACATGTCCACTCCGGGGGATTGGCCAAGATACGAAAAGTATGAAGGGTTACCTCAGAAGTACTGTGAAACGCCAATCAGATGGAATTCTCACAATGAATTTAATATCAAGGATTACGAATTTATGAATAGAACCGTCCTGAAGTATGACCCACGCGTTTTCTTGCTTTCTCTAGGTGGCTCATACTCGCACGTGCGGTACAGTTGGACGCCACACGTGATCTCAATTTTCACAAATTGAGTGTAATTATCCTGATTCCTAAATGCATCCGTAGTATAAAACATTCCCTGGTACATCTATTTGATACAACGCAACTACCATCCATTTTTGCTAATGCTGGTGTGAGCCACACGAGATATTATTTTCAGTAATTATCGTGATGGTTAAATGTCTCTTTAGTACAGAAGACTTATGCTCTGATATCATATCTTCCATATACAAGGCTTAAAACTATCCATATTGGCTAATTATTTTGTCTGATTTATGTTTTACTTTCGTTACAACTTGCGAAAATCTGCTCCGGAGGTGAATCGGGAGCACCGCGCAAGAAACAAAGCGTCGTTCCATTAAAAAAAAAAAAGAAGAAGAAAAGAAGCCCTACTAACTCCCGTAAATCGGCTGTAGATGCACCCAGCACTGTTGGCGCCGGCGGGAGCGATCACGTGAGAAGCCCGCCTGTAGCGACAACGCGCAAGACTCGACGCTCTATGGTGGCGTGATCCCGTGTGACGAGAAATAGTGACGTAGGAGCGCCGAGGCTAAAAGAAGCGCCGTCCGCACCGCCAGCCGACACGCCGGTGCGCCGTCGGGACGTGCACGGCACGGCTGACGGAGCGGACGAGCCACGACTCGAGGGAAATGTTCGAGACGGTCCTTGTTTTCGCTCGCTAAGTTCAGTTAAGCCGAAAGTACTTAATTACTTACAAATGCTTGTAAATACTCGTCGCATGAGCAGAGCAAATTGCCGAGGTTGGAAATCGCAATGGGCTACTCGTTCACGTGAAGCTAGTGCAAGGGAGGCCTTACCTAAGGGCTTCTTCCAAGCAAACCCATGCTATTATTTGTTGGTGCGCATAAAAAATATTTGTTATGCTTTCTTGTAAGGGAATGTCTAGTTTTATTTCACACGTACCTTCAAGCCAGACTCACGGAATATGCACCTTACTGTACTCATGAGGTGCTTTAGTCAAGGAAGCAAGTTTAGTCAAATTCAGAAGAGCTCCCACGAGACGCGTTATCTCATCGACATCGCTGATCTTTGGCAAATGACTGAAAAAAAAAAAGAAAGAAAAAAGGCGTAGGTTCAAACCTTTCCCGAACCTTTTTAAGTTTGCATGCACATATATACACACATACACGCACATGCACATATACAAAAGGGGCTCGGACCCGCCATCCCCCCCCCCCCCCCCCCTTCCACGCTTTGAAATAAAATGCTGGCTACACCCCTGACTGCAAAGTTCTGTAGGGCTGCTAATTTTCTTTTTTGTTCTGTTGATCAGAGTTGCCTATCTGGGTTAGTGGCGACGTGGGATACCTGCAGGCCATTGTATAGCAATGACTTGCGAATTTATAAAGGTGTCAACGTCCAGAAGCGACTGGTGGTGGCACGAAATGCAAGAGACGGCGTAATAAGCGGCCGCGTGGAGAAAGGAGACGTACGTTACTGACACTACGTGACGAGCGAAATGCGTCACATCCGTTGACGTGACCCGCCGGCATGGAGAATATAAGAGTGTTGCGCAATACGAGCTGATCTTTTTCGGCCGATATTTCCGCAGATGTAACGTGTCTTGCTGGCATTGCCTGAGGGTAAAAGAAGGAATGGCCACTCGGAGAGAGTCGTTTGCCAAGGCGCGGTGCTTCATACGAAAAGTATGAAGTATGCTTTTGCCTTGTATAACTACATCCGTGAGTGTCGGTGTTGGCGAATCAGACGCCACGACGCTACTTCGATGTACCGTGAGCCGGCGGTAATAGTAGGGTGATTTTATTTTGTACGCGAGTAAAGAAATGGAAGAAAATTACTGCCGACTGCAAAGCACAGTCTGCCGGCAGACTTTAAAGCACACCGTTGCCTGACCTGTTAAGCTGTTGAGCGACTCTCACCTCCCTTGTAGCTATTTTTAGCTTTCATGCCGTGCCCATGCTTCCGCTGGGAACTCGGTGCTGATGACCGTTTAGTCTCAGCTGAGGGTGACTGCTTTGGTTACTTCAGTCGGAGTTACACCCTTGCACAACTTTTGCTTTATGCGTAAGTGGGTGGTTATATGCGTAGTTCAACCAACATGCATGACAACGATTGCCGATAGGACAACTGAATGCCTGTATGCGCGCGAGTGTTGCCAGCTGCCGGGGCCGCATCGCGCTGTCCGCATGCGCGACAGAAAATAGTTCGTCCAGACGCTTTTACGCGGAGGAGGAGGGAAGCCGAAGCGACGACCGCTCACGTGGCGCATTCATTCCGCGCTCTCGAGGCATGGCGGTCGCCATTGGTGTGCGGTGTGCTCAAGAGTGCAGGGGTGTATTCGAATGGCACTGTCGTTACCATGAGCTTTCTTGACTTTTCCCCGGTGCTTGCTCTCCTTCAGTTGATGAGAAACGGTCTCATGCTACGCGGAGACTGCGGCACATCAATCGCATCAAACAGCAGCCTTCGCGCACAGCGGCGGCGGGACTGTGCCAGTGACGACAGACCGCCGCAGAGTCGACGCTCGTGGCGCCATCCTTGGACGGTGAGGAGAACTGCGCGGGTGAAAAACCGGCTTCCTCTGCCTGTTTCGGGTTTTCCTCCGGAGTCTTCTCTCCCGCTCTCCCCCTCCACGTTATGGGCGGAGTTCTTGGGCGGGAGTAGATAGCTTGCTTACGTTTCCTTGTTCTGTTCCTGTCCTTGTTGATAATGCTCCGCCATTTCGACATTTTTGCTGCCTCATGTACTGTGGCGTTTGTGCATAGAGCCAGTGCTTGTTTGCCATGTGTTTTTCGTGTAGTTGTTGGGTCAAAGATAATCTACGCTCATGTAATTTAGGAATATATAGGCGAAAAATAAAATGTAATACCTTGTTAGCTGAATCAGGCTTATTTAGTTTGAATTTGTGCCAGTTCCACAAAATTCGCGTGCCTTAATGTCTGGAGTGGTCCGTGGGAGGAAATGGTATACTTTGGTCCTTTTTTTTTATTTTCGTTTTTTTTTTTCTGAGCCGTCGCCGCTTCTTACATTGAAATGCTTGCACCAATGATTTCCCTAGGGGATGTGTACACCCCCCCCCCCCCCCTTTATTGTAAATCGAAAGGCACCTGCTTAATTTGTAACAAATTTGTAACATATTTGTAACAAATTTAAAATATACGCTGCTTACACCCCCTCTTGATGTTAGGCACACACCCCAATTTCAATTCCCCGATTTGAGCGCTGGAGTAAACTTCAGATGTGTAGCATGGGTAGTATGTGGGAAGGAGCGCTCGTTCCTCAGGCATCCTTGCGAGAATATTTTCCAAGCGGAGACTCGTTCACGGAATGCTTTTCTTGCAGAAGCGCCTTCACCCATGCGCATTCCAGTGAAGGTGCAGGAAGGCTCTCTGTACATAAGAGCTTATGTATAGAGAGAAAGAAAGAGAGGAACGAAAGAAAGACGGAGACGACTGTTCAGTGGAATCCTTTTCTTCACTTTCACACTGGTGTCTCTCTCTCCCCCTCTCTCAGGGAAGAATGGCTAGTTCTGCTAGTCTAGGGCCCATTTATTTATATGTTTATTAGAAGATGTATTTCCCGGCGCATGCACAGTAGCATTTTGCAAGCTGTCCTTTTTGTGAACTTGTAGAGCGTTTTTTGGAAGAAAATTTCGACTTGCCTCCTCCATTATTTGCTTGTGGCAGGGGACATTGTGGGTGCAGGCGCATTTGCACAGTGCGTTTCACGGTTCGTTCCGGACGCGGGAAGCAGGTCGGCCACGTGCTGCGGCTACGCATTTTTTTTTTTTTTAAGGCGAGGCTTTCTTTGTGAATCCTCCCAGACTTTCCATCGGCGTCCTGCTTGGAACTGAAGGGATGGTAGCGCAGCAGGGCACCGACGAGAAAAACGGGCGTTTTCCATTGCTACAATCCACAAAAGTCGTACTTTTTGGCCTGCTTTAGCGACTATCCTGTACTGAATAGCTCACATACAGGACAAGTTAATGAAACAAAAAACATTGAAGCCATTAACTTGTTTCTAACAAATAAAGCGAGCCCTTGACCCCCTCCCCTTTCGTTATCACATGCAGGACGTCACTCATGCTACATCGCCATTTAAACTTTGTGTGCGAGTGCAGTGGCTTGGAAAGGGACTTCAGATGTCCCTCCGGTGTGTTTGTGTGGAGTGCACGTAATCACGATAGTGCAATCCGTTGTGCAGCATATGACCGGATACAAAACAGCGGAGCTGTTCATGTGCCCGCCATGTCCTCCGTCCCCGATATCCGCTGTGACGCAGTAGGGAAAAGTGGACGCGTGCTTGCCCGCACTACCAATTACGCACGCCCTTACATCCAGCCCACTACTAAGTAATCGTGACAATGGTGCTGCTGCATAACAGTTAGTGCCCTTGATGCAGCTCCGCCGTTTACTCAGATTTACCGGGGTGGAGGAACTGGCTTTAGTGACTTGAAGTACTTTACGAAAATTTCGCTTCTCAACATGTAGGTGGAGTTTTATAATTTATAATCATTATTATTTTAAATGCGAAGCATTTCTTAGCGAACTTCGGCGAGTTTGAGCGTATCTATCTATCTATCTATCTATCTATCTAGCCGCCTAGGATTTTGTGCTCTCCTGGCCGTTTCGCTAATCGGATGTTTACGAAAATTGGTATGCCACATCATGACTACATCACAAACATAAATGACAAGTCATATCATGAAAATCATGATATGCATGTCATGAGCGGCATGATTTACATGCCACGGTCTTGGTGCTCTCCTGGCCGTTTCGCTAATGGGATGTATGCGAAAATTGGTATGGCACAACATGACTGCCTAACGAACATAAATGGTAGGTGATAACATGAAAATCATGATATGCATGTCATGAGTGACATGATTTACATGCCCCGGTCTTAGTGCTCTCCTGGCCGTTTCGCTAATGGGATGTATGCGAAAATTGGCATGACACTACATGACTGCCTGACGAACATAAATGGCAGGTCATAACATGAAAATCATGACATGCATGTCATGAGTGACATGATTTACATGCCACGCTCTTGGTGCTCTCCTGGCCGTTTCGCTAATGGGATGTATGCGAAAATTGGTATGGCACAACATGACTGCCTAACGAACATAAATGGTAGGTCATAACATGAAAATCATGATATGCATGTCATGAGTGGCATGATTTACATGCCACGGTCTTGGTGCTCTCCTGGCCGTTTCGCTAAGGGGATGTATGCGAAAATTGGTATGGCACAACATGACTGCCTAACAAACATAAATGGTAGGTCATAACATGAAAATCACGATATGCATGTCATGAGTGACATGATTTACATGCCACGGTCTTAGTGCTCTCCTGGCCGTTTCGCTAATGGGATGTATGCGAAAACTGGTATGGCACAACATGACTGCCTGACGAACATAAATGTCAGTTCAAACATGAAAATCATGACATGCGTGTCATGAGCGGCATCATTTACATGTCACAGTCTTGGTGCTCTCCTGGTCCTCTCGTTAATGGGATGTATACAAAAATTGGTATGCCACAATATGACTGCATGGCGAACATAAATGACAGGTCATAACATGAAAATCATGCCATGAATGTCATGAGTGACATGATTTACATGCCAGGCGTTTCGTTAATGTGACTTATCCAAAATTGCTATGGCACAACACGACAGCATGACGAACGTAAATGACAGGTCATAACATTATAATCATGACACGCGTGTCATGACCGGCATGATTTACATGCCGTGGTCCTGGCGCTATACTGCAGCCGTTTCGTTAATGGGATGTATGGGCTCCGTCTACTGACCATGCAGAGGGCACTACGTAGCTCTCGTCGGACGGCTCAGTATCGCTGACATTGGCCACTTGGGTCGCACGTATGAGACACGCGCGCACGGTGGAAACCGAGGCGACTGCGACGCGCGCGTTTCATCGCTGCTTTCCGGGCGTGCAGCGAACCACACGAACGCTCGCGGCGTCGCCCTTTGGAACAGTTTGCCGCAGGTTTGGAGCGCGCGTCTCAAAGGAATTAAACAAGGTGGGACGGTCGGTGCTGCTATAGCGTTGGAGACGCGCATCGCGTTCGAGTATTTTCCTGTCACAGTCTGCCCAATTTTGCTTCTTCTCTCCGCCAGGCAGTGCATTCTAGCGCTGATGTCGCACATGGAAAACTCGACTGCACGGAGCCTATACGAAAATTGGTTTGGCACAACATGACTGCATGACGATCATAAATGATAGGTCATTACGTGAAAATCGTGACATGCATGTCATTAGCGGCATGATCTACGTGCCACTCGTTTCGTTAAAGGGATGTATACCAAAATTGCTATGGCACAACACGACTGCATGACGAATGTAAATGACAAGTCATAACGTTAGAACCATGGCATGCGTGTATGAGCGGCATGGCTTACATGCAGTCTTGGTGCTCTTGCGGCCGTTTCATTAACTTCGTATGTACGAAACTCGGTATAGCGAGGCGATGCTAATCGATTTTACGTTCCTTATGCGTGCTTCGCATTTCCTTGATTCCCACTGCACGTGGGATCTGCCAATTTTTTAAATGCGAAGCATTTCTTAGCGAACTTCGGCGAGTTTGAGCGTATCTATCTATCTATCTATCTATCTAGCCGCCTACGATTTTCTGCTCTCCTGGCCGTTTCGCTAATCGGATGTTTACGAAAATTGGTATGCCACATCATGACTACATGACGAACATAAATGACAGGTCATAACATCAAAATCATGACATGAATGTCATGAGCGACATGATTTACATGCCACGGTCTTGGTGCTCTCCTGGCCGTTTCGCTAATCGGAGGTTTACGAAAACTGGTATGCCACATCAAGACTACATGACGAACATAAATGACAGGTCATAACATGAAAATCATGACATGCATGTCATGAGAGGCATGATTTACATGCCACGGTCTTGGTACTCTCCTGGCCGTTACGCTAATCGGATATTTACGAATATTGGTATGCCACATCATGACTGCATGACGAACATAAATGACAGGTCATAACACGAAAATCATGACATGCATGTCATGAGTGACATGATTTACATGCGACGGTCTTGGTGCTCTCCTGGCCGTTTCGTTTATGGGATGTATACGGAAATTGGTATGCCACGACATGACTGCATGGCGAACATAAATAACAGGTCACAACATGACAATCATGATATGCATGTCATGGGCGACATGATTTACACGCCACGCGTTTCGTTAACGGCATGTATACGAAAATTGGCATAACACAAGATGACTGCATCGTGAACGTAAACGACAGATCATAACATGAAAATCATGACATGCATGTCATGAGCGACATGATTTACATGCCAAGGTCTTTGTGCTCTCTTTGCCGTTTCGTTAGTGGGTTGTGTAGGAAAATTGGTATGCAACAATATGACTGCATGACGAACATAAATGACAGGTCATAACATGAAAAGCATAACATGCATGTCATGGGCGGCATGATTTACATGCCAGGCGTTTCGTTAATGGGATGTATACCAAAATTGCTATGGCACAACACGACAGCATGACGAACGTAAATGACAGGTCATAACATTAGAATCATGACACGCGTGTCATGACCGGCATGATTTACATACATGCCATGGTCCTGGCGCTATACTGCCGTTTCGTTAATGGGATGGCTCCATCTACTGGCCAGAGGGCGCTACGTAGCTCTCGTCGGACGGCTCAGTCGCGCCCGGTGGAAACCGAGGCGACAGCGACGCGCGCGTTTCTTCGCTGCTTTCCGGGCGTGCTGCGAACCACACGAACGCTCGCGGCGTTGCCCTTTGGAACAGTTTGCCGCAGGTTTGGAGCACGCGTCTCAAAGGAAATAAAACGAAAGAAGGCGGGACGGGCGGTCGCTGCTGCTGTAGAGTTGGAGACGCGCATCGCGTTCGCGTATTTCCCTGGCACAGTCTGCCCAATTTTGCTTCTTCTCTCCGCCAGGCAGTGCATTCTGGCGCTGATGTCGCACATGGAAAACTCGACTGCACGGAGCCTATACGAAAATTGGTTTGGCACAACAGGACTGCATGACGATCATAAATGACAGGTCATAACATGAAAATCGTGACATACGTGTATGAGTGGCATAGCTTACATGCCACAGTCATGGTGCTCTTGCGGCCGTTTCGTTAACTTCATATGTACTAAACTCGGTATAGCGGGACAACAACGCAAATCCATTTTACGTTCCTTATGCGTGCTTCGCATTTCCTTGATTCCCACTGCACGTGGGATCTGTTTTCCAATATAACTGGAGCTGCACAAGTGTGTTTCTGCTGCTATGATTAGCAGTGCTTCAACCAAGAATGTCTTATCCTTCCCTGCGTCTAGTGATCACCGGGGTTCCTTCTTCGGGTGGAATTTACGAGAGAATGAGACGAGGTTGAAGGAGAGGAAAAGGCTACTTCTGCGGCTCTAGCTGGGCACACTGCGCAGCGCCTGTAGGGTGAATGGGGAAAGGGGCGGAAATGGTGTGAAGCGGTGAAGAGGATATCGGGTGTGCAGCGTTCATGTCACAGGATGTGCTCCACAACCAGGTTTCGGTGTAGTGCTGGGCTGCCTTTGAAGATCTGTAGTGGTTGTGGTGGCTTGCGGCGAACAAGTCCCTTTGCGTGGCCGCGGGAAGACGCCGCTCACGTCCATGTCCCGTTACTTTTCTCGCTAGATGCGGGGTGGGGCGTTTATCTCTTTCACTCCCTTTCCCCCACCCCCACGGACGCTTAGCCGTGCTCCCTACATGGGCTGCAGAAATTAGCGTCCTTTCCTAATCGAACCGCTATCCGCTATCAACTTCTTTGACGGCGTCGGGTTGACGCTTGGTACCACCAGGGAAGGACGCTGGTACACTGACCTGTTCCCTACAGTACTGTCAGTGCCAGGTATAGTGCCCTACAGCACCGCTCCCCTTTTATTTTTCGTCATGTACACTGGCGGTAGGCTTTCTTTGGAGCGGTTCCTTTGGACCCATCAGACAAGCAATTGTGTTTACCTACGTAGTTTAGGGACTCGCTAGTTAATTAGTGCGGTTGATAGGGGCTGATGAGGACCTCCTTACATTTCTGCTTGTAGACACGTCTGCAGGTTGCGCGATTTCTGCGAATGCGGAAGGCGCCCTGCGCGTATCTCGCGGACTGTCACCCGATGGACCGTAGTAAGGGTTTCTTAATCAGGATAAGTTTCTGATAATCACCGGATTGTGTACCTTTAGCGGAAGAGCGAAAGAAAACAAGGGAATGGGTCAAGGGCTCGTTTATTTGTTAGAAACAACGTAACGAAGACAACAGACAGCCAAGGAAAGCATACCGGAAATTAATGTAGTCTTTAAGTGTAGTATAGCAGTAATGGAATAAATGGAAAAGGAATAAAGTGGACGAAAAAACACACCTGCCTTCGATAGGGACGGAACCCATAACGCGCATTTATGCGCGTATAATTCTGGGAGGGCTAGGCAACGCCGTTCGTAGCCAAGCCAGTGAGTGTAGAACACTCACCAGCATTTTGCCAGAAGGCGTCACGTAGAACGTGACGTGATCTAATGACGAGACGGCTGCTGCCCATCAAGCCTTCGCATGCTACCTGTAGGCACAATGCTTGCCAGAACGAGGCCCAAGCCGCGAAACAACGAAATAAGGGAATGTGTCAAGGGCAAGGCATTTTAGCTAGATGGGCAATAATTCAAATTAGTGTTCACAGCGGCAGAAGAAGAAGGTAAAATGTTCGCTGATCTTCAATGGCACATTCAGGCCTGGAAGCGACTCCCTCTATCGATCCATACCACGTTTTACAAACCTGTGCCTCCTATGCACCCCCCCGCCCCCCTCTTTTTCAGTGATGCTACCGCTGCGCCAATTGCGCCGAAGCGCGGAGGCTGCTACATGCTGCTACATTTCCCCGAAATTTGGGGAACCTTCGCCAAAGCTGGCCGAGAGGGATGCACAGACTTTCAGAAACGAAACTACAGCTACGAGAAGTCTCCCCCGCTGACAGCGACATCGCGTGCTAAATCCCATATGATATTCACGGTAAAAGCTCGTTAGGACTCTCGTTAATTCCGATAATTTGGACGTATCCTCTAGTCCCGTCAAGCATATGCGTTATTTAATGGCACGAAATGCTCGGTAGTTTGGTTCTAATCGGCGGTTATTTCGGACGATCCTCGAAGCGCGCTTAGTCGAATCTCTGTAAATGTGCGACACGAAAGAGTGAAAATGGCGCGAGCGTGGATGCCAAAACGAGGCGGCGCATTACGGATCAATCACCTGCAGCGGCGTAAACCGTGTTTACTACTGCGTGTGACATCACGATACACTAGACGTTTTGCTCAATTCCTTTTTTTAAATGCGAAGCATTTCTTAGCGAACTTCTGCGAGTTTGAGCGTATCTATCTATCTATCTATCTATCTAGCCGCCTACGATTTTGTGCTCTCCTGGCCGTTTCGCTAATCGGATGTTTACGAAAATTCGTATGCCACATCATGACTACATGACGAACATAAATGACAGGTCATAACATGAAAATCGTTATATGCATGTCATGAGCGACATGATTTACATGCAACGGTCTTGGTGCTCTCCTGGCCGTTTCGCTAATGGGATGTATGCGAAAATTGGTATGGCAAAACATGACTGCCTGACGAACATAACTGGCAGGTCATAACATGAAAATCATGATATGCATGTCATGAGTGGCATGATTTACATGCCGCGGTCTTAGTGCGCTCCTAGGCGTTTCGCTAATGGGATGTATGCGAAAATTGGTATGGCACAACATGACTGCGTGACGAACATAAGTGACAGGCCACAACATGAAAATCATGACATGCCTGTCATGAGCGGCATGATTTACATGTCCCAGTCTTGGTGCTCTCCTGGTCGTCTCGTTAATGGGATGTACACAAAAATTGATATGCCACAATATGACCGCATGGCAAACATAAATGACAGGTCATAACATGAAAATCATGATATGCATGTCATGGCCGACATGATTTACATGCCACGCGTTTCGTTAACGGGATGTATACGAAAATTGGCATGCCACAAGATGATTGCATCATGAACGTAAACGACAGGTCATAACATGAAAATCATGACATGCATGTCATGAGCGACATGATTTACATGCCACGGTCTTGGTGCTCTCTTGGCCGTTTCGTTAATGGGATGTATACCAAAATTGCTATGGCACAACACGACAGCATCACGAACGTAAATGACAGGTCATAACATTAGATCATGACACGCATGTCATGACCGGCATGGTTTACATGCCATGGTCCTGGCGCTATACTGCCGTTTCGTTAATGGGATGTATGGACTCCGTCTACTGACCAGAGGGCGCTACGTAGCTCAAGTCGGACGGCTCTTTCGCTCACGGTGGAAACCGAGGCGACAGCGACGCGCGCGTTTCTCCGCTGCTTTCCGGGCTTGCTGCGAACCACAGGAATACTCGCGGCGTCGCCCTTTGGAACAGTTTGCTGCAGGTTTGGAGCGCGCGTCTCAATGGAAATAAAACGAAAGAAGGTGGGACGGGCGGTCGCTGCTGCTATAGAGTTGGAGACGCGCATCGCGTTCGCGTATTTCCCTGTCACAGTCTGCCCAATTTTGCTTCTCTCCGCCAGGCAGTGCATTCTGGCGCTGATGTCGCACATGGAAAACTCGACTGCACGGAGCCTATACGAAAATTGGTGTGGCACATGACTGCATGACGATCATAAATGACAGGTCATAATATGAAAATCGTGACACGCATGTCATTAGCGGCATGATCTACATGCCACTCGTTTCCTTAAAGGGATGTATACCAAAATTGCCATTTCACAACGCGACTGCATGGCGAACGTAAATGACAAGTGATAACGTTAGAATCATGACATGCGTGTGTGAGCGGCACGGTTTACATGCCACAGTCTTGGTGGTCGCGTGGCCGTTTCGTTAACTTGATATGTACCAAACACGGTATAGCGAGACGGCAGTGCAGATCCAGTTTACGTTCCTGATGCGTGCTTCGCATTTCCTTGATTCCCACTGCACGTGGGATCTACCAATTTTTTCTTTATTAAAAAGCAGGGTTGCCGACTATGACCGCGTTTATAGTGACGAAGGGTAGATCCGCTGCGGCTTTGGCAAGCTATTTAGTGCTTGCCCCGCGCGCGTGAACTGCGCGAACGCTTGTCCGTGATAGCGTCGATAGCGGCCACTTCGTTGCACAGCGGCTGCGGCAAACAGCATTTTCGTGCTTGCTGTATGCCTTCCGAATTGTGCTCTCTCCCCATCCATGGTTGCGCAACAGCGATCTACGTAGCTACGTTTCTTCCGCGGCGGCTTCGGCAAGCAGTGGTTTCCTCTTGATAGCTCGCTTAGGCCGCGCATGCCTTCACAATTGCGTGGGCGCCGTCCACTATCACGGCACTACCGACAGTGGTGTAGGCGGGGTTATTCCGAGAGAACGCGGAGTGCAGTAGTTTTGTGCTCATGAGCGCTACGTATGATCGCGTCGCCAGCGGCCGTCACGTACGCGGAACGCCGCTGTTTTCGCACTCTGCAATCGTTTCGATTTGTCTTCGCGCGTGTCTTCGGAGCCTGCGTGCAACAAATGCGACGCTGGCGATCACAGTTACTTCTGCAGTAGAAGTGGCGTAGTTCCGTTTTGACTCGGTGCAATGTTATGAAGTTACGTGGCGGAAGCTGTTCTAAATAAATAGCGATTTTTCCAGGTTCCGCATGCTGGCATCGAACGCGACGGCTACAACAGGGATGGATGAATGGTTTGTTGCCGCTCAAGTTATTGACAAAGAAAATAAAAAAGAGGGTCGTCGCTAGCGCGTGGTTAATTTAGTGGTGGCGGCAGCGGCAACAAAAGGGGGAACGGGGGGGGGGGGGGGGGCTGGTCGCTACTTTCCGGTTGAACTAAGGCGCGGGGGTCGCTACAAGAAGGCAGTAACAAAATTACCAGAAACGCTTCTTTTACACTGGTATGACAATTAACAGGTTTCATTTATTCATTCATAAAATCAGAGTGCATCTATATGGCAGGCATTTGTTCTCTTGGTACTGTTAGTAATTCCGATTTTTTTTTCTTCTGCCCTTAAATTCCAATTAACGAGTTAGGAGGATCGCGATTTTCAAAAGGAAGGGGAGACTGAAGGACATGTTCACAGGGGCTGAACTGATCGTTTAAAGCCAAAGGCATTTGGAGAATTTCAAAGTGGCATTCCCCTTTTAGCTGGAGGCAAATCACAACTTGAGGCAGCCATTCAAAACATAGCCTTATGTAATAAAAAGAGAGAGGGCACACTCGTGTAATGTTCTTTTCATGGCTTTTAGCAATATTCTTCATTTTTAGTGGGAGAATTAGCATGATTTTGTAATTGTAATGAATTGTAATTTTGTAACTGTGCTCCCTGTGTAGGAGGCTTGGCTCTCGCGTTTCGTCATTGGCGAGCTCATGCGTAGTTGCAGGCCAGCAGAAAAGAGAGCTGTGTCTGTTTTTATTGCACAGTACTTGAACAGTGCGCAGCACGTACACCCCACTCTCTTTATCAGTTGTGCACCGTGAAGGCAGCTTGTGTACGTTTTGCAATTACTGTTGTCAAACGCCTGCTCCAAAAGCCAGTTTTGCTGCTACAAAGAGCAGTTTTGCCTGCTCCAAAAACTGCTCCAAAAGGACGTAGGCTGGTAGCATCACTGCTTTTTTTCCGGAGCGAAATTGCTACATCCCCAAGCAGAAAAAAAAAAAAGAAGAGAAAAACTGCAGAAGAGACGTTCAGAAGCGGTGGTAATTTGCAAAAAAAAAAAAAAAAAAAAGAAACACTGTCCCTTGAATGACTGTAATGCGCCTTAAAGAAATATTACGCGGGATCGCGTTGCATTCATCGCGTGCATTTTTGTGCACACACTTTTGCATAAGTTAGATCGGGTTTACGGCGGTTCAGTGGCGTAGGCAGGGTAGTGGGGAACGTTGTGGTTCAAGGCCCCTTCCCGGAAAGTTCTAGCTTGTGTGCATGTGTATATACGCACATACAAAGACCCACGTGAACATACAAAAAGGAGGGTCAGATACGTCCCCCCTCCCCACTTTTCGGAGTAAAGTCGTGGCTACGTACTTGAGCAGGAAAATAAAATCCACGGAGTGAATGATGATGAGTGGGCGAAGCTCCGGAGGTTCATCGTAGATCGTGCCGAGTTCCGGATTAATTTAGTTAACGCGCACGCTACGAATCCTTATGGTTCAACTACGCATAAGTGAAATTTCCCACCGGCATTTCATTGCAAGTCAAGATCCAGTGCATATATATATATATATATATATATATATATATATATATATATATATATATATATATATATATATATATATATATATATATGGGTGGCCGGTGGACGGTTCTCCGGCGCGAGCAGTCGGTATTTTTCAATCAAGAAACTCGCTAGGAGACGCTGCCTGCGTCAACGTTTTCTCTCGCGGGTGAGGGCGCGTTCTCCTTCTTTGCGAGCTGGTAGAGCGTTCATCGAAGAAAGAGCGTTTCCATAGTCAACGCGTGCCTTTCGCTCTCTTTCTCTCTCTGTCTCTCTCTCACAAGAGAGCAGATGGAGGAGTGAGAGAGCTCGCACGGCGGGAGGCACGCGCCGAGGGCGAGCGTGGCTACGACGCGACAACGAAACAGCGAGCGCCGCAGCGCCATCTATTGATCAATTCCCGTACTAGCTAAGCAGCACCGCAGCGCCATCTCGTGATCATTCTGAGATCATTCAAGAGCGAGCGCATTCAAGAGCGAGCACGAGACCTAGCGGTCTCGTGCGCCATGCGCTCCCATGCTAGGCGTTCCCGTACATCTGAATGAAGCGAGTGAATGAATGATGGCACCGCAGCGCCAGCACGCCATCTAGTGAGCACTTCACGAACTAGACGAGGTGGCTACGAGGGACAACAGAGGATGGAACGACCCACGGCGTAAGGAGCTTCGTCCCCCCCCCCCCCCCCCCCCGAAAAAAAAAATTTCAAGGAAAAGTTCGGAAGCGATGGCGAATTGACTGCAAAAATGGTGCTGCGCAAGCACGGGCAATTATATTTTCCAGCCAAATATTATTATAGACTACGGACTAGAAGAACGAGTTTACCCCTCTACGGGGAACGGTGCAGTAACTTCTGGCTTTTGACTCGTACCGCCTGCGGGGAACAATACAGTAACTACCTCCAATGAGAAGAAGACGCTATGTCGCTCGCATCGGGCAGGTGAGTGTCGCGACAAACTTTGTGTTGTGTACCCAAGTGGTTCTGCGTACGCACTTACTGCGTCCTTTTGTACTGCCCTTGGAGGCAGGGAAACAATCGAAGGCTGGTGCTGGGGGCCCCCTACAATAAAGCTCCCTTATGAGATGCGCGCAGGTGTTGCGTTTCCTTGTTAGTTTTATTGTTGGGTTCCCCAAGACGTGTAGGGGCCCTGTGTTCTCTATTTCTTGCATTCCTTTGTCGCCTCTATGGAAGAATAATAATAATATAGGAGGGAGCCTTACGTCACGAAGTTAAAGCCAAGAGTGGTGGCCCAACACGTGACTGAAACATAAGGGGCATGGCGTCCGAGTGCTTGGTATGTTTCAGTGCTGTTTCCGAACCCTGCTGACTACTGCCGTTACGCCATGCCCAAGACTGTGGCGTCAAATCGCGGTGTTTCTTCGAAGGAGAAAGTTCTTGATGCCGATCATATCGGTTTAAAAAAACACAGCGTCATAACAGTGGATGCTGTCGCGCTTTTTCCCACGGTGGTGCTGAGGGAAGGCGCAAACGCATGCGGCCTCTCTCCGCTATGGGCTCTGTCCACTGACCGGAGGACGCTAGGTAGCTCTCCTCGAACGACTCAGTGTCGCTGACATCGGCCGCTTGTGGTGCACTTATGAGACGTGTGCGCGCGTTCCTTCGCTGCTTTTCGGGCGTGCTAGGAAGAAAACACAAGTACGCGTCTCCCTCTGGCATAGTTTGCTGCAGGTTTGGAGCGAGCGTCTCAAAGGAAACAAAAGAAAGAGGGATACGCGGTGTATACCTGCTGCTACAGCGTTGGAGACGCGCGCGTCGCGTTTCCGTATTGTCCGGCCATAGTCTGCCTAATTTTGCTTCTGTCCACCAGAATGCACAGCCTGGATGGCACGGCTTGCTGAAGCAGTAGATATGAAAAGATATCGTGTTCATAGTTTGTTATCCCAGTGCATTTTGACCATTAGAGATGTGCTTCGTTCAGCAGCTAGTGGTACCTTAATGAAAGAGCTGCATGGTTTGTTTTCCTGCGGAAGATAAATGTACTTAACATACTTGTTGAGCCAAAGACCAGCATTTCATATTTACACACATTGAGCTATTGCTATGGGGTGATTTTATAAATAAGGGCTTTAGCAATGCTCACATGCTTAAATTTATGAACAGTGCGAGCAAAACCAAATGCTTTTCCAAGTTGAGAAGCAGCTATATATGCAGTGCAATTGACATTGACTCCAGGAACATCCTCATGTTTATGGATTTGTTACTTGCTGTGCGTTGAAGGGGTTGAGACACCTTATTTGGAGGCTATAAAGAGCCTGCTGTAGGCAAGGGCACTCACCAAAAAGTGCCGAGCACAGAAAGTATTTAAAACATATTTTAACTTGCCTTCAAAGAGTGCTTAAAGGCCAGTTCTCGCGATCAAGACTTATTGCAACCACAACCGACACCCGCATTACTGAGCTGGAAGCGCAACGAATGCTTTAGTGATGGCGCACTGACACTGTGTTAAGGTTATATGCAATGACTGCACCAGGTAATACTAGGTGGTGTTGCTTTGTATTTTTTGTGCAGTTGCCTGGCGAAGAGAATTAGGCGGGGATGACAACAAAAGTGATGTGAGAATGTGGTGCCCTCCACACTCTCTATTGTGTGTTGGATTTGAGCGGTGCAGGTGTAGCACATGTATGTGTTCCTAGACAATGAGTTTGCTGTTCAACTCGGTGCCTAGAAACCGAAACCAAAATTTGTTCATATGAATAATGCCATATCAAATTTTTTACCAAGAATATGGGAATCTGCATTTATGGCATGCTTCCTGTAGCAATAAGAAATGTTTGAAACAAAGAATGCACAAACTGCAAATTTGTTGTCTCAACCACTTTGATTTCAAAATTTCTGGAGCACTCCATTATGGCGTGTTTCATAATCATGTGGTTTTGCTGCATAAAATGCCAGCAGTTATTAACGTAATTGCTCAGTGATGGTGCCCTTAGCATTGCTTGGAACAAATGGTGGCTGTGAATGAGCCCTAGTATTTGTTCCATTGTGCAGTTCTTTTACACCACCTAAATATGAATCAGAGGCAGTTTTTTTTTTTTTTTAATATGAAGTGTCTACCTGTCTCTGGTGAATGAGAAGACTATTTGAAAGCATTAAGTCTCTTTAGTTCTAACTCTAGAGTCGGCAAACGTGCCATTGGAAAATGTCAGCATAAAGAAACTGTGAAGAGAAGCTAGTTTTCATGAGACGTTTCTTGTAATATAACATCGTTTCAAGGCAAAATGGGGAGTTACCTCTTAAGGGCCACTGTTTATTAGAAGAATGCCGTTTGATCCATGTTGAAGAAGTGTTTTGGCATTTGATGTACATGTCCTTGTTACCTGTTTTGCTTACAGTTATTTTAATAAAAAGTATTGTACATTAGTCCAACAACATAGTGGCCACATTCATTCATGGAACTGTATTGCGATTGTATTGCTGAGTCCACTGCTGTACCATTTCATGAACCGAGATGTACATTGTTGGGAAGTGCCTTTTGCCCAGTTCCTTTTGTCTCGTCATGTTGGTGCAATACATGTTGCATATATACAGTAGAACCCCGCTGTTACGTTCTCAGCTGCTGCGTTTTTCTGGCTGTTACGTTGTTTTGGGCCAGTCCCGGCCTAGATCCCATAGGATCCAATGCATTAGGGACCCCGTTGTTACGTCGCAGTGTGGGAGCATTCCCGTATGTTACGTTGTGAATCGACACTCCAAGCGGCCACTGCCGAAGGCAATATTGCCTTTTCACGTAGCTTGGCGTGGCTTGACTGTATTAGCTGCACTATGGGCGACGCCCATTACGTTTCCGGCTTCCGCAAGCAAAATTATGGCACAGCTGTGCAAAATGTTTGTGGCGGAATCGCGTACAGTGACTACGTTTCCATCGATGATGCCGTTGTCACCTCCGAGGTTTTCTCTGTCGACGAAATCATAGCCGAGTGTGCCGATGCGTGCACTGAAAGCGCTAGCAGAGAAATTAAATTTTCTGCCGATCACCACTTCTCTCATTTTTTCGTTTTTCCCGTTTCTCGGCTCTTACGTTTCCCGGCTCTTACGTTTATTTTCTATGGTCCCGTGAAAAACGTATCAGAGGGGTTCTACTGTATATGCATTTTAATACTTAATAAATTTCAGTTTTTTTGCAAGGTCATAGCCACAATGTGCTCTTGCTCTACATGGACAGGTGAGTGCTGAACGTTGGTGCAAAAGTTTACTTTCCCTTTTTTCCTGAACAAGCCTGACAATCTGCCGGGTCGCCCAGGTGGTACAGTGGTTACAGTGCTCAGCTGCTGGCTTGTAAGATGGGGGTTAGGTTCCAGCTGCTGGAGTTGCATTTGTGCGCATCTGCATCTCACTTTGTCTCATTTTTATGCACTGCAAGTTACTCTTTATTAGTCAAGTATAGCCTAAAGATCTGTTGTGAATGTCATGTCTAGTTTGGCTGTCCTTGTTACGCCTGTTGTCATTCTTTCTCATCCGGGCTGAACACATGTTGTTTTCCCAGACCATTATGGGCCAGCTTGCCCAGTAACAAGTTTTATTTGTGTCTACCTTTTGCACTTTGTGCATGTTTGCATCACTTTGGGCAGGCACTATTCAGGTGTGTGCTATCTTGCTTACAAACGGTGCAACCACGCATAGCAGTACAAATTGCGCAGCCAGGTTTTTGCTTGCTGGGTGGGGTCTGACTTGCTAATTTTTACGTGCGTGTGTGCTAATTTTCATTGGGTTACAAGTATAGGATTAAAGCATGTGTCAACCTTAATGCTGTCCTTGGCATATGTCACGTTGCACAGCTGCAAAGTGTGTGTGGCATTTTCTCCTGCACTTCTCTTGGGGCAGCTAGTGCATTGAGATGTGTTGTGACACTGTGCTGCCACCATGATTGGCCAGTCTTCCCCAATCCTTTATCCATGGCAGCGCTAGCACAGCAGTACACCAAGGACACTGCTTTTGGAACCACCCAGGTTTCAAGATATTTTATATTGCAGTGCAAAAGAAAAGTGACGGTGCAATCCTGTCATTTATCACACTCATTTTCACATTACTGCTGTTATCAGACGTGAGCGCTCACTTTATATGAGCATGTTAGCTGATCTGCTAATGCACTGCAGAACTCCAAACAATGCTGCTGTAGTTTGCTGCCTGTAAAATGCTTTATGTAGCACTGATTCCCTCACTGCATGGAATCTGCATTTTCTTGCCATCATTAAATTTTCTCTCTCTCTCTCTCTCTCTTTTTTTTTGTGGTGCAGGAACAGTCTTGATGACATGGTCGAGGAGGTGGAAAGCCCTGGCAGCTGCAGCAACACCATGACACTTTCCATGCCGAGCACAGGTGACAAGGTGGCTAGTGGCTGCCCTGCTGAGGATGTCAGTGCTGATGGACCTCGTGCAGCTAAGCGCATGCGCTTAGATGACAGTGAACAGTACTTTGTGTGTGACTTCAACATTGTGGAAGCCGTAGACGAAATTGTGAAAAAACTCAATGTGGAGCAGATGTTCAAGGAGGTTGTCAAGGAGCAGATCCGAAAATTCTCTAGTCGCCTGTGTAACATTGAAAAACTTGAACGTGAGTGTACTTTTTTTGTATGCTTCACCACTTTGGCATTTATTTATAAGCAATATTCTGTTCAGTAATAATACAAAAAGAGGCCCTTTATGGGGACACTAAAGAAAAATTGTTTCTCTTGATGGTCAATTGTCCTTTAACAATACCAAAAGTATCGCTCTTGCTTCAAGAAGACTGCTCGGTGAATGAGGAACAGCGCAAAAAAAACTACAGGTGGTGGTGCCGTCTTGAGGTTTCTGCACCAAACTTTCCATGCTGTTGCTGATCTTGAAGGCATCTGTAGTGACCTAGTAAAAAAGGCAGCCTTTATTGTGGGTGCTCTCCGTATGAATGTTCTGTTTGACTTGAGAAGCCACCTGCGAGTTCTACCGAAAGAATCTTGGTTGTTTTGAAGGGGTCCACTTGCACGAAAAAGATAAATAACTCAAGACACACGGTTTTTAAGAAGTAAATCTATCGAGCTTCATGCTGTTGAAGGGCATGATCAAGGTACTTCTGAATGGCTGTTCTTTGTCCTTCAAGAACATCCAGTGTTCTCTCCTGGCATCCTCATGTCCCTAAAGGTAAAGTGAAAGGTTCCTGAAACTGCATATGTTACCCGTCCTGGGTACATGCCAAACCACACTTACATGTAAGGAAAGTCCACGGCGCAGAAACTGTGTCTCAACTATGAAAACGTATCCCCTGCCAGGCCTCTCTGCAATGCAGGACTCGTGTGTAGGCGGTTTATTTGATCATGCTTCAAGGTCATAGGGGCCGGGCCGCCCAGGGAACTGCTCTTAGACACTGGGCTATTCAGAGGACAGAGCACACTGCCCGAAGCCAGCACATTCTGCTTGAAACCTAGAGCAATGCCATCCTCACTTGAGTGCTCCTTGTTCCACTACTCCTTCATGGACCCATAAGGAAGGAAATGGACAAAGTAGAAGAAACTTCAACACTCCGAGTAGTGTGCCAGACCGGTAACTGTCTCAAAGGAGCGGGAGAGTCATAGACGCGACAAGCACCTCGTTTTCACAGCAGAGGAAGCACAGCTTATTTCACAAATTTAAAAACGTCGTCAGCGTGCCACTGTTCAGAGTTCATTCACAAATCGTGTATTGGAGACGAGGGAGAGCTGGAGGTTTCTAAAATATTTTTTCGCCTGTAAAAATCACTGTAATGTAAAAGCACTTCATTGCCTTGCATCGTTGGCTGTGCAAAACTTGTTGCCGCTTGAGCGCTGCATTGCTTAGGTGGGCTTCATTATCTGAGTTTACATGCATCCCAGAGAGGCCACTTGTGCTTGGGATAAGTCTTTAATGTGACAGTTTCTCATGTACCTTAGGAACTTCCAAACGTTGACATGTATTACATTCGCAAACAGCTCATTTATGTGTGGGTTCAACACAGCTGTACACACCTCTTAAAAAAAAAAAAAAAGCAACAGGTTGCATCTAAATGCTAGACCATTCTTTTTGTAGGGTTAAGCTGGAGGTGATAATGAACCAGCTCACCACTGTTGTCCTTGAATGCATGATGTACAGTATCATTTCTCTTTTTGGCAGTAGTTTGTTCGATGTCTTTGTTTGAATGTACTTCGTGCTTCATTGGTGATGCATATGCATCATTATGTACAACCATTATAAATGGTAATGCTATATGCATATTCATAGTTATACAGAGAAATATTCCTTTTTCCTACCATCTAGGTGAATTCATTCACGTTGACATTGTGTTTGACAAGATGGAGCATGACCTGAAGAAGTTGAAGGAAAAAAAGATGTACGTTGCCTAATGATCCCTTTTTGTCAATGCAGCATTGAGGTGTGTGGGTGACCCACTGTAGTGGCGTAGTAGGTGTGGTGTTTGATTGCTTGAGGATGCGGGTTTGATTGTCGGCCACAGCGGCTGAATTTAGATGGGGCTGAAATTAAACACCTTTGCATTTAGACTTAAGTGCATATTAAGAACCTAAGGTGGTGAAAATTTGTCCGGAGCCTTCCAGTTTGGCATGTTTCATATCTTGGTTTTGGTGCATAAAATGAGCAAAATTATTGAGAATGTGGAAGCATCATAGGGGTAGTAACATGGAAATTCCATCTTAGCAGCCAGTAGTCGAACGTTTTGATACGGCATGTGCTGGAGAATGTAAAAAATGCCAATTGTTTGCAACCACTTTTCGTTAAAAGTGGTGGAAAGCGCCTGGTGGGTGGGATTAGCTGCGGCACTTAGCGGTTAGGGAACTGTCTTGTACGCTGAATTTGGCGGGCAGTCTTTCCATGTTGGCTGCAAGCGATCGTGAAATTTTATTGGAAGCACTGTTGTATTGAATTTGTGTTGTCTTGTTCCTCTCCTTTTTTTTGTTAATGTCTATTTGCTCTAGTAGCCTGTTAAGACTATGAATCCATTCCAAGAAACTTAACCTTCTGTCCTGCAAAGCAGCATTGCTAAACTGAAAAAAAAAAGGAGATAATGAAGTTTTATTGAAGAATATTAGTGGTGTAGGCATCATTGTTGCAACCCTGAAAATGAGAGTAAAGGTCAAATTTCTACATTGCTAATAAATTTCATGTTCAGTCTTTAAAGCCATTTTGTTGGCTGGCCCCACCATGGTGGTCTAGTGGCTATGGTGCTTGACTGCTGGTTCAAAAGTTGCGGGATCAAGTCCCAGCTGTGGTGGCTGCATTTTGATGGAGGTGAAATATTGAGGCTTGTGTACTTTGTGATGTCAGCGCATGTTAAGGCGGTCAAAATTTTTGGAGCATTCCACTACGGCGCCTCTCATAAATCATATAGTAGTGGTTTTAGGACGTAAACCTCAAAAATCAATCATTTGTGACTCAAAGGAAGCCTTGGTGCTACTGCAATGCGGCTGACTTTTTGGGGTAATGTCTTGCTGTACATTACCCCAAAACCAAGACATTTGATGGTGGCCTTGTGTATAGAACTGTGTAGCGGTGTAGAGCCCTCTTGATTCCACAATGGCCATCATTTTCGTCTTGTAAGAACAAAAATGTGCAGTTTGCTTTAATAGCACTGCTGCTGGAAGTGGTTAAAACAGCAAGTATTCATTTTGCATGTGCTTGTCCGTTATCATGGCTCCTGGTGGCATTGTGCATGGAGATTTGGTTCTGTCGCAAAATCAAGGACCAAATTAATTTAGTCATATAGTAGTATGATATTTAGGGACAGAGTTAAAGTAAGAGTAGTGCTAAAGCTTTGGAAAATGCTGCATACAGTTCCCGCTGGAAATTTTGGTGTTGTAATCTTTCTTTCTTTTAAAATTTTCTATTCTATCTTTATTTTTGCAGTCGTAATGAGGCAGCTTTGTTGACGCCTCCCGAACTTCACTTTTTTGACGTTTTTGTGAATGGTAAGTGCTCTTGCCCCAGCGAACAAGTGCAGTGTGCAACATATAACCAAGACTGAATGATGATGATTGACTGAATGATGATTAAATTATGAACTGTATTTTGTACATTTTGGGCACAGAGGTACGCCTTAACTGAAAGTCTTAGTGGCAGTTGTACCATTTGTCTCCATTGTGTTGAAGCATGTCTTGTACAGATGTGTGCATGCTGACTGTGTAAAGGTCCTGTTCTTCCGTAAACTGATTGGATATTGATAAGTGTTTGTGGTCTACTTCATATCAGGTGTTTTGACTCTGCTGCTTCCGTATGATGTTATTAATTACATTTTAGAAATGTACTACGTGAGAGCATAACTTGTCTTAATGATCAGTGTTTGATATAACGATCAGCAAAGAAAGTCTGTGGAAAGAGGGTGAGACGAAGTGCATGCGTGTGGTGTTTGTCTTCCTTATGTCATTGAGGTGCCATTACTCATTTAGGGGCCTCATTAAGGTTGGAAGGATCCTTCGTGCAATTTTTAGTTTGTGGTTTCATATAGAGTGTTAAAGGAAGAAACCACAGTCAAATTTAAGTGCTTGTGTCAGACTGACGTCACTTTAACTTGTTTTATACCCTTGTCACATGTGCACCCGCGAACTCCGTTTAACTCCTCCTTTACCTCTAAGGAGGTGTGTTTGGTATCACACGGCTTCCCTTTGGCCAAGGGAGTTGGATGGAGCTTTTCGCGAAGGGAGTTTGGCAATCTCCGTTGACGGCAGAATGGACTACTCTCATTCCCAGTAATCTGTCATTCCGAGAAAGACTGGGAGCACTAAACTGCCACAACTACAAGGCATTTCTGCAATATTAAACGGGTTTTCGTTGCATGCAACATTCACACTGTGTGTTTCGTTAAACCTGTTCACGTCCACCAAAGCGCTAATACTCTCCACACCACTCCTTGCAATAAACTATCGTTCCGCCCTCTCGTAGTGTCCAAGAAAAAATTTGCGCATGTACATGTACTTTGTGACCCATGCCCATGCATGTCCAAGACGCATTCGACTTTTGCCTGATGTGCCCCATGGCTTTGCTCCTCTTTGGATTCTGATCGTGTACGGTCAAGGCATGTCAGCTTGGACGGTCCAGGCCGAGACGCGCTCAGTGACGATGGCGTCTGAGCCCGTGCTTGTGAAGGAAATCGTGCAGTACCGGCTGAATGCAAGAGCAGTGTGAACATGTTTACCTCTCTAGATGTTCATTTGTCTTCGAGTAATCGCATCTTTTTTTATTATTAACCGTTGAACTTTGGTGGCTTTCCATGTGAACTTTTGTTAAGCCTCATTATCACTTGCACTAACCTGTTATTGGAAGTAAAACATGACTGAGGTGGTAGCACAGTATTAAATAAATTGACGGCTATTGTTGCAGTGTGCCTGACAACTACTGGACGTAGTTGAGAAAAGCGTGTATAAAAGCAAAAGTGTAGTGTTGACTATATTCAGTGCAGCATTTCTACCAATAGGAACAGGCTTCTGTGATAAGAACCAAAACAGTATTTTTCGTTGAGATTCCAGTAAATCGTGGGTGGTATAAACTTGTGCATACATGTTTCCGGAATGATTACACGCAGAACGTTGTACGCGAATGTACATGCAGCAGCGCCTAATGGGCTCGTTGCGCGTCTGCCCGGAGTTCGTAAAACTGCCATGTGACGTGACCACAACTCCACCGCCATCGAATTCCTGAATGGGGCTTTACGTTTATGGTGTTTGAAGGAGTTAACTGCCGTCCGTGTGACATGAGTATTACTGTAGCCTGCCCTGCCATGCCTTAGGAAATGTTCCTTTTGTTGTTGCTGTTCTTCAGCATCTCTTTTGTGTGATTTGTTACCATGTTTCATAGGACTTTCTCTTTACTTTCCTAGCTGATAGCGGTTTCAAGAAGCCAGAGACTACTACTTCTCGAAAGCCAGCCCCATCCTTGACGACCCACACGGTGAGCACAGTGATCATAGCACTTAACAATGGTGTGTCATTGTCTTTTCTGTTGCGAGGTGGGGATGTCATGTCTTCAATTGAATATCCCTCTGGGCTGTGCCTCCTACTTCTTCATAATAGACTCTCATTAATTCAAAATTGAGCGAACCCCAGAATTTTGTGTGAATTACCAGAAATTTGAATTATGAGACGCAGACAGAAGTGCCTCTCAGTTCAGCATACCAGGAGGAGCAGGGATGGCCAGTTATCACGTAAACTGTTGCCATTGCTAGTGTTGAATGCTTTGTTAAGTGCCGGCAGGTGGTTGGCTTTATTTCTGGCTGTTAAAAATTAAATGAGCATTCCTGAAAACGGGCCTGAAAAGGAAACAAAGCAGCCGATAAATCTAGTAAGGATGAGCAAGAAGCATTAATTAACAGAATTATCGAATGATGCAGTTTGAATTAAGCACATACTAATTACATTGAAAACACAGGAGGCCAGTTTGAATTAACCAAAAGTTTGAATTATGAGGGTTTTTATTACCGAGAGTCGACTTAACTAGTTAAGTTGTGAGTCTTTGCCATCTAGCGTCACCTGATGTGCTGTCACTCAATTTTTCATTCTAGCCAAGGAATTCGGGCACCGCAACTAAGACATCCCCTGGTTTAGATGAGATAATTCCTGTTGGGCCCATTGGCAAGTTAACTCCAGCTCCCCACAACCTTCCTCCAGAGGGTCCTGTTGTTCGCAAGTATGTTCTAGATGGTTCATATTTGTGATTGAAGAGTTTTTCTTTCGCATGATTAGCTTTTACTGGATTCTATCCTCCTAATATTGTTTATGATGCCTGGTCAGTTGGTTTAGGGTGTGTGGGATTCAACATCAGACATTTTGTGCCTGTTGTAGCCTAAGTGTGCAAGCATTGCATGTACACTGTCACCTCTTTTGGTTAATCCAGGCCAATGTGTGAGCATGCGTGATGAATTGAAATTAAGATGGGCATCATGCCATGTAGCCCTAGAGACTGTCGCCAGTGTTAAGGCAAGTAGCATTCTCTAAGGCATCTGTCACACTGAGCATGTTAATGTCATTAGATCTGAATGAGGTTTGGTGCAGTGAATGCCCTTCAATCCATGGTGGTGCTACACATGAACAAGTAACGTCATTCGTTCGCAATATTGGTTACAACAGGGTTGAATTGAATTGAATTGTTTATTCACAACAACAAGGTTGCGAGGATGACCAGGCAAAAAAGCTGCATTGAGTAGGTTAAGTGAGCGGCCTGAAAAGTTGCAGAATGTAAGTGCAGAGTGGCTGAAGAGTCATCCTGTCTAGTTTAAAATAAGTGCAGGGATTTGCTTCACAGAATAAAGACACACAGAAAACTAATTTTTGGCTTATGCAGTAATGTTTACGAGGACACGTACTGATGCGTTGAATTGCTGTATACAGTCGACGACCGATAATTCAGACTCCACGGTGATTGTAAAGAAGCTGGGCTAAGAAGAAGTGGTCGACATGCTGCTGCATGCATTTCCACTTACGCGGGACCAAGTCCGCATATATTTCTGCCAGCTCACGATGGTACAAGGACAGCAAACGCTCAAGTCAGATCCGCACGTGATGGCTCCAAAGCCCACTGCACATATTCGGAGTCACTTTTTGACAGCTTGCACAATTATTTCATAACCGACTAGTTCAGCCCACGGTAACACTGCTCCATCAATGTTTACAATGTCTTCAAATGTAACGGTGGCAGGAATTGCCGCGTCGCAGCCTTGAGGTCATCGGTGATGTCCATATGTCAGCTTGTGATTGGCAGCAGTTCAGGCTCTTTTGTTGGGAGGGCGAGTTTGTTAGCAATTAGTGAAGGGAAATCCAGTATGATGGAAGCAGTTGCCGATTACATCTCCTCACACCATCTTCGAAGCATCAGCAGGTATGCACATTGTCAGAATCGTGTACTTGCCTCATTTCGTCGTCATTGGCATGCTCGTCGGCGGGGACTGCGAGGCCACTGTTCGTACCACTAAACACGGCATGTAGCTTAATGTCACGAAAAAGACATCCTAAACGCAAAATAAACCACTGAACGATGGAACACTGGAGCGCTAGCAGCAATCACATACACAAGATGACCGACCGTACTTGTGATTGTGATGCTGGAACAGGATGCACTGATGACTGTGCAACTTCTCTTCAAAATTAGTGCATCACTACCGAAACTAGGCCTCTGAGGTCACAGTTTCGTGTGCAATCTATGAGTCCATACTCGATGTCTTGTCGAGGTGCCCGAGGAGGAAATGGCGATCGATGCAGCGTGCTCGACAGCCGTGAACTGAGTCTGGATCATCAAATGTGGAACCAAAAAATCTTCAAAATGTTGGTCATCTTTACATACACAGTGATGTCTATGGGGACATTGGTGGTGCTACATGACTGTTAGAATTAACGAGCAAGTCTGAATTATCAGTCAGCGATTCTGTACTCTGAATCACAACCAAAGCGCATAAAAAGAAACAACGGCGTAATCTTCAACTAGACACTAAAACGAAATGCCATACAAGCAGCGCATTCAAGCAAACAGCACTCGCTGTTGCACCCTCCCAGACAACCATGGACGTCCTAGGGACTACGAAAAAATGTCCAACTTGGGAGGCAGGGACGTCCCATTTACCGCAGGAAAGCATCCCAAGTGATACAAAAGTGATGTTTTTGGGATGTCCCGAATGGCGAGGGTGCGGGAGGTTATTGGGATCTCTTTATTTTTGTTCTTTCTTTGTGAGATTCATTAATTTTTCACATGCCACAGTCGTTCAGTCACCAGAAAATTCTTTGTAAACACAGAAAAAAAATTGTACAAAATAAGGTAAATACCACGATCATTTATTGCACAGCAATGGCCCAGTGGAGGCATCATGTGCATAGATTCTCCCACGTGTTCTTCGCTTTCTTCCACCAGTGGCCTTCATTGCTAGACTATTGCCAGGTCTGCTGCAGCGGTGAACGAAGACGTCGATGTCCGAGATTGTTTCTTCTTTGTTCTGCGTTTCATTATCAAATCAGGCAGTCTGTGTAAAAGAAAAATATGACACGAGAGTGAGGGAAAATGCAGTGAGGCAGTAATACAAGCAATGCAAATGTTAGAGTTGTAACAATACTCACAGCGAGGGCCACACATGTAGCATCATGTCCCATAACCGTTGCTTCCGTGAGCAAACACTACAGTAGGGGCAACAGGCAAAATGTGAAAAAGCTGCTAAGAATGCAATAACTGAAATGCTCTAAACTTACCTCAGATGTTATGAAATCAGGCTGAATCGCCGAATGCTCCAAAGATGCTGGACGCACAGATAAATAAGCCGGTGATACGTCATACCAAGTGTGGTGACAAATTGCACGAACCGCCAGAGACGCTTTGAACTGCTCGCAATGGCTAAGGGTGTCGGCCGTGAAGGCTTGATCTTGCCGAAGTGCATGTATTTGGAAAAAAAATTTAGTTGTACATTTATTGCCTCTGACAAATATCAGCACATAGTTTTTTTTTCGGCGGCATGTCTCTTCTATAGTAAAGCTGATTTATAAATTATTTTACCGCTTCAAATACAACTTTTCGGAAGGTGCGTTTGTATACGAAACCCAAGCCGTTTAAACCGTTTCCTATTTTGAGTCCGCGTTACCGCGTATGAGCAAAGTCAGAATGCTCTACTACTGTGGCTCTGCAGACTTGGCTTTCCCGTGTGATCAGAAAACGATTTGACAAATTGGCACAAGACGCCTACACTTGAGAATATTAACTCACTACTTTGGAAGAAATAACAAAATTACAACCAGCGCTTTTGATCACCGCTGACTTAAACACGCTTGCACTCCATTAAACAAACACTGGCATGCAAAATTGAATTACCAGGTTATCCGACATACGGCAATAAGGAAATGGTGGCACTTGCTGAAAGGCACTAACTTGAAGTCCTAGTGAGGACCAACCATGTACATATTTGGGATGATCCCTAAGTACATGTCCCTTGGATGCTTTTTGGACACCTCAACATAGATGTGTTGTTGTTGTTTAGTGGGGTTTAACGTCCCAAAACCAGTTCTGATTATGAGAGACGCCGTAGTGGAGGTCTCCGGAAATTTCGACCACCTGGGGTTCTTTAACGTGCACTGACATCGCACAGCACACGGGCCTCAACATTTCGCCTCCATAGAAATGCAGCCGCCGCGGCCGGGATTCGATCCCGCGACCCTCGGATCAGCAGCCGAGTACCGTAGCCACTAGACCACCGTGGCGGGGCTCAACATAGATGTGGGATGTTGGTACATTATTGGGACGTCCCTGGGATGTTGTGTGTTGTCTGGGCTGTGGCTGAACAGCGATGTCGGCCAAACTGACGTCGAGAGTAAAAACATTTTGTGATGGCCTGCCGTGCTGTTTTCTGGTTAAAATGATAGATATTGTAAAATGTGTAAAGGTAATATCATATTTACATGAATGCTTCACTGATTCAGAATGCCCAGTGCCACACTTTCACTTTCACTAATGTGTAGCAGCTGAATAATGTCATTATACACAAATGCCATTGCATTTGAATGGCACTTCGTCCTGTGTCACAGGGATATAAGCGATTTTAGTTTTTTTATGGGCATACGGTGTAAAAACACAGAAAGTGAGCATTATGCCTGTCTGTTCTGTTTAAAGTGACTAGACAAATTCATTGCTGCAGTCACAAGAAGATGAATCACTTTATTAGAACAGGCCCCATAAATCACTGATGTCTTAGATTGTGCTCAAGTTACTCCAGCTTGCTTTGACAAGAAACAGCTTAATGTGTTGATAAGCTGTTGGGAGTATTTTGAACTATGTCTTCGTCGGCTGGTAAACCAAGGTAGTAGCAAATCGGGCGGCTGGAGTAGGAAATTGCTGCTTCAGCGCATGGATGGTGCTGGGCCCCTCATTACCTTAATATGGATGCTTACTGGTATTGAGTGAGCTATCTCTTTTGATCATAGCAAAGCTGTAAAGATTTGTCTGTGTATAGCCGGTTCTGAATACTTGCTTATGGGTCTTGTCATTTGGCAATTTTCAGAGAACTGGAGATTTCAACAAAGGTCCTGGCTACACGCAGTTTCCCATTGGGGGTCTTTTACAAGGCACGCATCATCCAGATCCAGGATACCAAAGATACCAGCTCCGAGCCGACATATCGGGTGAAGTATGATACACGGAAGGCAAACGTGAATGCTCGTGCCCTCAAGTGGCACCCCAAGCGAGAACTGGCGTATGCCGAGAAAGCTTCTGTCATTCTGCCTGTCGGCACACGAGTGGTGGCCACTTACTCGGACGAATCAGTACCTCCTCGGCACTCGCTGTACGCGGGACTCATCGCCGAACCACCGAAGCCCTTAAACAAGTACCGGTACCTCGTGTTTTTCGACGATGGCTATGCACAATACGTGGACGTCGACAAGGTGTATGTGATGTGTGGTTCTTCAGAAAATGTGTGGGAGGACATGTATCGTGATGTGCGCGAGTTTGTGCATAAATATCTCGAAAAGTACCCAGAGCGGCCGATGCTTCGGCTGCGCAAAGGCCAGACAGTCAAGACAGAGTGGAATGGCAGTTGGTGGATGGCGCGAGTGCTTACAGTGGATTCCAGCCTGGTTAAGATGTCGTTTGAGGCAGACAACCGAACTGAGTGGATCTACCGTGGCTCAACGAGGTTCGCTCCGCTCTACACGGCGCTCAGCCAGTCTGTGCAGAACACAGCCTCAACAGGGGGCCGTGTTCGCCGCCACAACCTGGTCCCCGTAGCAAACAAGCAGCACCGGCCATTTGTTCAGTACACACGCACTTTGGAGGATGAGCCAGCTGAAGACAGTACAGCAAATGCCAGAGAAGACCCTGTGAAGAAGGGGGCGACACGCAACGTTGCACGCAAGTCGACCACCCAGGACCGCAAGCTCAGCGAGGAGGAGGATGACGATGCGAGGAATGCACTCGGTGTTCTCTTGTCCCAGGCCGGCACCCGGGTGGTGAACCGACCAGATATCAAGGACAGCGATGTGTATGAGCGCATTTCCTACAAGGCACACAAGTGTGCACCGGGGTGCCTCAAAGGAGATGATCCGGATGCCTACTTGGGAAAGAATCCTCTCTCCATTCCATGCCTGCTGGGCTGGGAAAGGTGCGTGTTTGAGATACAGAAGCGCTAAAGTAGCTACATTAGCATGGATAATGTGCTGCAAGGTGTCTGGTCTTTATTCATGCTTTCCTGTTTAAAACATGAGCCTTACATGAGGCTTGAATTGGCGAAAATGTTGTTGAGAACAATTAAACAAACAAGCATGTTGCTGGAGCCAACACAGCCCTGCTTGTTATCGTTTTCGATGAATCTTTTGTCACCTCAACTGCCGTAGATAGGCACTTATTCTATTGTCTTGATGGCATGCCGATTGATATATGGCAGTTTTTTTCCAACACAGGCACATCGTGAAGCAGAGCAAGAAAAGCAAGCGGAGGGTCTTCTATGTTGCACCTTGTGGGAGGCGGTTGAGGAACATCGCCGAAGTTGCTCACTACTTGGAACTGTGCAAGTCTCTTCTGACTGTAGATCTCTTCTGCTTTGACAGCTTTGTCAATGTTTTCTGTCAGTTTGTACCCGAGACAGTAAGGACCAATGTCGAGGATCTCACCTATGGGAAAGAGCAGGTATGTTTGTCACATCTGTCGTCAACTGCAACCAAATGAAGTGTAGTGCAGCAGTCATGAGCACATCACCAGCAAACTGTAATCCTGAATGAATACCAAACTGGGACTGAAAAGTAACAGCCGTTACAGCCAAAATTCGTTAAAGCTCGATATAGCGGACTTCAGTATAGCAAAATTATTGGTATGATGAAGTGTTTGCCTCTTTCCTGCTTTATGTCCATAGAACACCATGTATTCTTTGACCTCCATATAATGAAGTATGTTTACCTGTGATTTCAGTATAATGAACTTAAACTGCTGCCACAGAGGAAGGCTGCGCCAATGAAATGAAACCTCTGCTGGTGCCATTGGTGAAATGGGCGAGTTGCGTGCGAGCTGCATGCGGCTTTTGCCAACGTATTTTTTCAAATTGTGCGTGAGCCGACATGGAGTGGTGCCTCTTGCATACAAGTATCATGCATACAAGCAGCCTTGCGCGCCTTACAAAGAAAGTGATTCCATATGTCATGCTGGCTGTTTTGTGTGTGAGCACCCAATCTGGTGTTTTTGTTATCACCATGTGTCAGGTGATAAGCATGTTTAGCCATAGAAATCATAGTGCTAAAACTCAGTGGACTCTCACTTAGTGCTTGTCATCAATAAGGCTTATTCTTGAAAGTGGTCTTGCATTCCTTATGGCTTTACTTGTGACATATGGCTGCTGTGATGAGGGTTCAACAGCATAGTGTTATTAATGTTGTGATTAATTCCCATCCAACACAAAAAATTTAATGTTATTGAAGTTACCTTTATTTTTTCATACTGCTCTGTAATATGAACATTCTTAAGGCATTTCCATGTGAAAGGGAATCTTTTGGCGAGTAGACCTTGCATTAAAGGCTGAATTTCAGATTAATCAAACTTCAATCTAATGGAGAAAGTTACAATTTTACTGAGTTCATTATATTGACGTTTAACTGTATCTGGAGCAAAAAAAAAAAAAAAGTGGGCTTCTTTGAACCACAATCAACACAGTAACTCGTCAGAGTTAGTTACTGAAACAAATATTTTTCTGTTGCTGTAAGAACAGCGATGAGCTACTAATTCTTTACTACCACAGATGTCCTGATTTTCATTGCTTTTATGTCTTGCCATTTTATTTGAAAATACCTCTCAGCGTGTCGGGAGATGGCAACCAAATCATTGGTGTCTTGCATCTAAATAAAGGAGAAATAATTGCCGACACAGTTTTTGATTTTTAAGGATAAAGAATCGTCTTGAAAGCAATATGAAGGTAATACTTTGATTTTTACCTATGTAAGTACCGGCAGAGCCACACATGCACAATGCACTTGCGGCACATGATGATGATAGTGCTACATTTCATTATGCAGCATAGTAGTAGAGCCTAGATGTTGTTTAGTGACGCTCTAAATGGAGTCACTGTGGATGTGTGTTCATGAGAATTTGAACATTTTCTTTTTCTTTCTCTCTTGCAGGTGCCTGTATCATGTGTAAATAGCCTTGATGATGCATATCCCCCATTCGTTGACTATTCGTCTGCACGTTACCCTGGAAAAGGTGTACAGCTGAACTTGGACCCTGAATTCCTCTGTGGCTGCGACTGTGAGGATGACTGCCAGGTGAGTGATGTATTCGGGTAGGCACTTCTTGGCAAACATATTTGTGCAGTAGCACCCAACTGCAGGGTGCACGCACGAGCTGGAAGAGCATTACAGTAGCAGTGTTACTTTGACAACCTTTGCAGTGATAGCAATTATATGGATGACAGAAGAATTAACAATTAAGTCAGTTGAAACTGGTTATACGTCTTGAGTGGTCAGCATAAAAAACAAAGGCAGGATTGTGGACACACCACAGCGGTGTGGTGTGTGTTCCGTTGCACTTGTGTCCTCAGTCTTTGTGCTGACCACTCAAACTACAGTAAAACCTCGTTATAATGAAGTTGAAGGGGAAGTGGTAATTACTTTGTTATAACCATTAGTTCGTTATAACCAATATCAATTTCATCTATAGGAATTTCAAGGGAAATTGCGATTACTTCGTTATATCTGATAGTTCGTTATATCCGGGTTCGTTATAACGAGATTCTACTGTATATGGCCCTTTCAAGTGCATTTTTCCATTGGTATTGCCATCATGCTCCATACATATTAGTATGTACAGTAAAACCTCTATAATTCGAAGGCCGCCGGACCGCGAAAATTCTTTGAATTAAGCGAATTTTCAAATTAACCGAAATGAAGAAAAAAAAGCAGACAAGCGCTACAAGATGAAATCACATTTATTTTCTTTTCGAGAAAAAGGTTATTTGAAATAATCGGTGATATTGGACTGCTTATTGCGGTAGTTCGCCGCCCCAAGTGCCATGTTCTCAAACCTGCTCACAATACTCAGCATTTCACTGTCACCACCGCTGCACTCGACAAAGCTGCGGAAGGTGTTCACGGCATCGACAACTGAAGCCAAAGCGGGCGCGCGGGCGGGCTCGTTATCGTCACCATCATCGCCGTCTAGCCCAGTGTCGACGACGTCCTCGTGTACATCAGCGTACGATGTTTGGACCCCCGCCTCAACACTGGAATACTCCACGAAGCCTAGTCCCTCGCCGTCGCCGGAGTCGGTGATCCGGGCGCACATCGAGTCTCCCTCGTCGTCTAGGCCGGACGAGCTGCAATCTTCATCAAGATCTTCGCCACCTTGTTTGCGGAACCCGGCATGTTCAAAACAGCGCCTGATCACCTTTGACTCCAACTCCTTCCAGGCAAAGGCAATTAAACAGATCGCACCAAGCAGATCGATGTGGTATTGCTTTCCACTGTCGTAGCAAAGCAGAACCCGCTTCAACAGGTGGTGGCGGTCCTCGTTTGCAGGATCACCCCTTGGTCCATCGGCTGCGATATGGCCGTAGTATTTGCAGGGAGGAAGACGATCTTGACGGCTTCCAGGTTTCTGATGTCCCCGTGGGCCGGGCAATTATCGATAACAAAGAGCACTTTCCGCCCTTTGGGGGCAAACTTCCGGTCAAGGAACCGCAGGTATTCCTCGAATATCGCCGCCGTCATCCAGGCCTTCTTGTTGTGTCTGTACATGACAACATCCCTCGGAGGAAGGCGCGCATTCCTAAAGCACCTAGGCTTACCCGCTCAGCCGATTACGAGCAGTGGAAGCTTGTCGTTCCCGGACATGTTCGCGCCGAACAAAATGGATATTCTCTCCTTGGGCTGCTTTCTCCCCGAGACAGTGGTGTCCTTGGCAGCAAATGTTTTCGTGGGAAGCATCTTGTAGAACAAGGCTGCCTCATCCAAGTTGCAGACGTCGTCCTCCAAACTCCTGAAGCAGCGGTGCCAGCGTACGCATCTGCCAGTCGTCAACGACGTTCGTGTCGGCGCTACCGCTTTCCCCGCACACGGTCAAGTATGTAAGGTTATTTCGCTCTTAAAATCGGGCGAACCAACCATTACTGCACTTGAAGCCTTCGTGGCCAAGGCGCAGTGCCAGGTCATCGGCCTTCTCCCGAAGGATGGTGCCGTTCACGGGAAGATGAGCTGCGTTTGCGCGCTGCAGCCACTTCATCAAAGCGACCTCAACGTCCGGGTACGTTGGGAAGCGAATCCTTGATCGCTTTGACGAATGCGTTTTCCCATATGCCTCGAGCAACTTTTCTTTGTTCTTCAAGATGGTCGAGAGCGTCGACAAGGGCATCTTGTGCCTTTCGGCGAGTTGGGTCTTAGTGCACGTCGACTTCTCAGCCTCCTCGATTAAGGACACCTTCTCCCGCAGCGTCAGCGTCTTGTACTTCGGCATCGTGAGTCCAACAAGTGGTCAGGACTTCGCACGCGGCAAATGCAGGCGTAGGCGGCGAAGTAAACAAGACTAATGCAAGATGGCGAATGGTCCAAGCACGCGAGCTACGTGAAAAACGCGAAACGGAATGCGTGAAAAACGGGAAAACGCGAACGTGGAAAACACGAAACGGAAAACACATTTTAACCCGTTTCCAGTACTCCAACTATACTATGACCTCCGAGATAAGCGTCGCCGGAAGGCTGTTTCACGTCCGTTGCTGCCGGCGGGAATTACGAATTATCCGGATGAAACCCCGCGGGCTGTTCAAATAATCCGGTTAAATTTGCATTGAAAAACACGGGACCGCAGAAGTTCTTCGAATTATCCGAGTTCGAATTAGCGAGGTTTTACTGTATATGTATTTTTTATAGCTGCTGTACTTGGACAGAATGTGCATGCAGTCAAACTCTGCTACAACTAAATTCACGGGCACCAGGAAAAATTTCGTTGAAGCAAGAATTTCATTGTCACGGGTACAACTGTAAATAAAGTTCAAAAGGACATGCTGTTGAGCTAGTTGGTTAATTTCTTGAAGGAATAGGTATGACACTAAATCAGCGGGACAAAGACAAAGCAGAACACACACGGGCGCCCGTGTGTGTTTTGTCTTGTCTTTGTCCCATTGATTTAGTGCCATACCTACTCTTTCAAGAAATGTAAATAAGAATAGGACCTGCAAATCACCCCAGGCAGTTTATTTCCAGAACTTCAAAAAGTTGCTAATTTTTGTTTGTTTTTTCTTACACGCCAGCAGTGGCAGAATGTATTGCTTGCACTCGGTTAGAAGTCGTATGGCGTCATCGTCGTCGTGGGCGCCAAGAATACTCTGTAGCGTGTCCATAGAGTATGACCTGCGATGCAGCCACTGGTGCTGGAAGACTAAGGGCAACATCATTGCTGTCTTGCAAATGAGAGGCTTTTGAAGCCGCAGCAACACTAGTGCTCTTTAGAATTTCGGTGTCGTTGAGCTCCTTATGTACTATCACATCCGTGTTAGTGTACATATAGTCATACAGATTGATGCTGTCAGGTACAATGCCGGCTTCCCGGAGCGTTACCCATGCTGCAGCTGTCTGTGCATCTTCACCCTGACCAACGCAGTCTTCGTCAATAGCAGCGTCGTTGCGACCAGCCATGGTCAGCTCTCCATGACGGAACCCTGCATGTGCAAAACAGTTCTTGACAATATAGCACTCTGTCGACATCCATGCGGCAGCTAACATTTGAACCGCCATGAATAAATTGACTTTGTTGTCGCGGCCATGCTCACTGTTTAGAAGGATGCGCTGTATCAGCCTGGATCAGTAGCCATGCTTCAGGCTTTTAATAATGCCTTGATCCAAAGGAAGTGCAGGTTGATGGAAAAAATTTAAGCTTTACATTAATGTCCAAATGATGCACAGAGCAAATATCCACGAGCAGACAAACATTCCGGCCTTGCCTTTTCATTTCCTTGCTGAAGGCGACCAGCCAGTCGTTGAAATAGCCAGTGTTATCCATGAACGGCTGGTTGTGATGTATTTTACGGGCAGGCTTCGGGTTCCTTTAAAGCAGTGCGGCTTGGCACTCTTGCCGATAACGAGAAGGGGCTGCTTGACAGACTCGTCTATATTTGCACAGAGCAAACTGATGACAAGCTTCTTGCCCTGCTTGCCTCCGTGGCACTTTTTTTCTTTCAAATTTAGTGTCTTTGCTGGCAGTATTTCGTAGAAAGGCCTGGTCATGCCCATGTGATTCACATCAGACACAGGCTACTTTTCCAAGATGCTGGCAGCATTGGCCACAATCCACGATGAGGCACTGTCGGAGTTTGCAGAAGCGGACTTTTCACACAACGCTTTGCCGATGTGGTGCTCCTTGAAACAATTTAATTTCCCAGCACTAGCTTTGAAATTGTCAGCTGTGCCTACAGGCATAGTTGAGAGCCTTTTGCTAGATCTTAGCGCCATTGATCAGTATCGTCTTCACCCTCATCTCAAAAAACCAGGTATAAGCCGCTTTGTTGAGGCCCTCATGGGTGGGCTGCATTGTTTTCTTTTGTTGAACGGATGTGCCCGACACTAGCGCCCTTGAGATGCTCATTTGAGTATGGTTGACAAAGAGCTTGGTAAGATGCCATACTCTTCGGCAATGCTTCTTTCTCCTGTGACAATAATTCGAGCTTTCTGCTCCAATGAAAAAAACTTCGGTTTCTTGCTTTGACACGCCACCATTAGCTCTCACTACTGGCAAGAAAACCCTCAAAAGGAGCACTAGTCCAAGCTCACATGATGAAGTACATGTGCACCATTGTTCAAGCAAAGCAAAGACAATAAAGAAAAATGAAAATAAAAAGAAAATTTGAGCCATTAGCGTACTCGGCTAGGCTTTGGCTCTGTAGTCAAGGTTGCTTATCTCAAGCTCAGGGCTGTCACAGAACCCTGCATAGCATCGTCATCAACAGCAAGCAATGGTGTCCCCCATGGTTTTTAGCATTTTGCAGGATGTGTGTGGCTTCGGCTGGTTTATGACTGTTCTAGCCATGAGAAACCAGGAAATAATGTTATTTCTGTCGTTGTCAGCATCGGAGGCTGTTCAAACAAGTGTCCACGACCTCTTATCTGGTTGATCAAGTGACTTGTGCCCCATGAAGATTTCACTGAACCGAAAGAATGATGAAAAAGGGGTTCATTGTAGAGAGAATTGTGATGCGTTGGAGTATATGGAATGAGGTCGGGGAATCAGAAACACTTTTATGAAGTGGAAATTTCATTTTGGTGGAGTTTGACTGTATACCATAATACACTGTTCGCAGGACCGGGAGAAGTGCAGCTGCCAACAGCTGACTGTCGCAGCGACTGAGGCCCTAACTACGGGAAGGAACCCGGATGTGGGCTACCACTATCGCAGACTTCAGGAGCCTCTCATCACGGGGGTGTACGAGTGCAACTCGCAGTGCCGCTGCTCACGTCGCTGTTACAACCGCGTGGTGCAGAATGGCCTGCGTGCCCGCCTGCAAATCTTCAAGACAGAGAAGCGTGGCTGGGGCATCCGGTGCCTTGACGATTTGCCCCAGGGAAGCTTCATCTGTGTCTACTCCGGCCAACTACTAAATGAGCAGGCTGCTAATGAGGTACGTTGTACTTTATTGTTTTAATTTACAATCGCCAGGCATGGTTGCTACATAAGGGGGGACATTTGGGTCGAATAACTAGATATCCCTTCAAGAAGACATTTTTTATTTGGCTTGCAAAGTGAACATTATTTATTTCTGCATTTAAAAACACAAAAGAACATTTGATACAATAGCCACCAAATTGCAAATATTTTTCAGCTTCATCAACTTGGGGAAACTGCAAATAACCACACCCCAAGGGCGATATGGCATTTTAAAATTGCATATCTTTTGCCATTGTTCTCTGTTGAGGTGTTTAAGAATGCTTTCTTTGATAATAATAATAATAATAATAATAATAATAATAGCTGATAATAATAATAGCCTTAATAGCTGTGGGGATATTAAGCAAGGGGTTTTCCAAAGGACTTCACAGCATTCTTGCTTGGCCTTTTAAATCGTGTTGGGAGGACTTTCCAGTGAATATTTGCCATTTCCCATTTCAGACTGTTCTTCATGTTTGTGCATTATACTTAGCATTCATTATCAACCAAGATCGGGATACTTATGCAGAAGGATGTGTGGAGTGCAGCGAGAAAATTTTCTTGACTTTATTGCCATTTTCATGGTGCACGTTCTGCAAGTGTATCAGTGTCAGAACTTATCTTATTACAGACTTAAAGAGAAGGTCACAGGATTTGACTTTTCATGTCTGTGGCCTGCCCTGTGCAACATGCCCCATCAAACATCACTGATCACATAGCACATGACTGCAGGCATAGTGACAGGAAAGATAAATGTGCTTACAAACTTGTCCAATAATGTGCCAACCTTAAAATATTTTGGAAATACCCTCGCTCAATGGCACCTTACAACTTTATAACCAAAGTGCACAGTTTAACCTAGAGATGGAACCTTTAAAGGTTAACTTCGGTGGTTTATTTACCATATCCTGATATCGCTGTGTCCCAATGGCACTAATAGTCCTGTAGCGGGCATGGTGGTTCAATTTGCCGAGAAACTCTCCAATAATTTTAACTAACCAAATTGTGTTCAAACTGAAACTGAAGCATGTAGATGCTTCTTGTAGTGTATGCAGTGACGTCACAAGTGTCTCCATCATCAGAAATATGGAGAAAAATAAAAGCTGCGATGTCATCCGGCAATATATTATGTTATATGCCAGCTTTGCTGAACTTGAGAGCATCAACTTGAGCGCTGAGGTATCATTGTATTGCTCTTGACAGCCTGCCTGCTCGGGTTGGAAGTAATGACGTCAAAAACACAGGGTGGCCCGCATGGGAATCCGCTAAAATATTTTAAAATTCATTTTAAGGAAAACTAAATGACTCGCAACTGCCTGGCTTGGCACATATTGTTACAGTGATGTTGAGAACATATATTGAAAATTTCATTAAGATCTGTGGACACTGCAAAATTGCCAGAGTTGCCCTTTAACACGCATCAGAAAATTTAAGGGGGGACTGCAGTGAGGCTACCATTCGTATACTGTGGCGAAGTTGTTAGCTCACGCATGTGCCCGCTTCTGTGTTGGACTCTTCTTTAGGACTTGAGTGTTCATTTTCTAGGGGTAGTATATGGGAGTACACTGGTAATGTGTTTCTTTTGCGCATGTTTAGGAATATATTTCTCTGTAATTTAGTATGGTATTACTTACTGGAAAAATGTTCGAACACTATTTGAAAAATATTTAATTGGATTTGCTTCACTCCCAAAATTTCGAATTTTGCTGTTCCCACAGCTCTACATTGAACAGCTGAAACCCACCTGGGACGTAGGCCTTCCTGCATCTGAGAACATGTTTTTAACATTTGCATGCACTTTTCATGTCTTTGCTGCAGTTTCGTGCAGCTTGGCAGTGCTGCAGCACCTTCTGAAGGCAGATTTTCTTGCAGTTTTTGATGATAGCAAATCAATAAAGTGCTCTTCTCTTGATTTGTGCTGCGTATTTCATTATATTATTTTACCATAAGGTAGAAGGTATGACACATAGCCATTATTATTGGCACATCCTTCCTTGAAACAATTGCTAGAAAAGCATGCTTCACAACATGTGTTTGGTGCATGTATACCAGACTTGCCTTTCCAGTCATTCAGCTACACAGAAGGTGTTACTAAATGTGACATTAGTGCTGCATAGCGCTTGGTTAGTGGCCTGGTGATCATGGCCACGTTTGGATGCCTTGTGCAGGACGGCAACCAGTACGGAGACGAGTATCTGGCCGAACTGGACCACATTGAAGTTGTGGAAAAGCAGAAGGAGGGCTATGAAAGTGATGTTGTACCTGTTTCGGAGGATGAAAGTGAACAGAGTGCAGAGTAAGTCTGAGGCACTTGCAATGCAGGCCATCTTCTTGGTGGCTTACTACATTGATACATGAAGAACCCACTTGTTCGAACCTAAATAGTTCTTGTAAGTGAAGGCTACTTAACTCATTGCAAGCGTGTAGCCTGCAAAATGTAGAGCCGTGGCAGTTCGGGTAGCTAGGTAGGTGAAGTTGCATTGTGATTTATTTAATAGCGCCAAAGAAGACAAGGACAAAGAAAAACGCAGTGAGCACTGTAACATTGTGTACCGAGCGTGGCTTAACAAAGTTGCCAAGTAGCAATGGCAGTAATGCTACCAGTAATAATAATGCCTTGAAGTGTACATGTTGTCTTGGCAGGTCAATTGAAGTACAAAAAAGACTTTTTCAAGTCACACTGTGGGCCTTTATTCACAGGGCACCTATAGAGTGTTCTTGATACGTTGCTATACGTGCTCATACATATGCTTGCTTGCGGCTATGGAAATTTTCATCACCTGCGACAACAGATTGATGAAAGTACAGTTGCACTCCTTCATAAGAGACACTGATATAATGGACAGTTGGGTACAAGAGACATCATTCACTTACATGGTTGGCTGCCCTATGTCCCCCATTAGCTGGACCTCTTCAGTAACGTAAGTGTGCTGAGGATAATGGGTTATAAAGAATAAAATACCCTTAAATTTTGGGCAACAGTCTTGCTTGCAACAGATATTTTAACTCTAAATGCAGTGCTGTTGGCTGTAGACTGCATTAGATCCATTGTGGAAACAGGGAAATGATAACCAAGCAGTGTGAAAAGGTTGTGATGGAAAAAACTTGAATTCTGTTCTGAGTGACACAGTCCACTAAGGAAGTCGCCTATCATTAATTAAAAGGACCGAAAGCTGAGCGATTTGGTAAGGATTGATAGTGTAGTTAAGTTGTGCGTATTCTTTCTTTTTCGCCTCAATGCGCTTCTTGACTTGATAGTTGCCGTTCATGGGTTGTCCTCTGTTCTTCCCTTGTGTCCGTGTTGTGCATTTCTTTTCTTTACATTATGAACCAATCATTAGGCAAATGATATTATAAACACTTTTAAAACAAGCTGCAGCCTGCTTCTGTGGTCAATTTAGTCGTAGTGCGTCCAATCCAAGTGAGGGTTGATTGATCAGAAAATGAAAACATGGCACCCTGCTTACAAGACTTCCCATACAAAAGACAGAAACTGCTCCCAATTGCGTGTACCATGTAAAGGGATGCAACTGTAGTGTGCTGGTCCAAAATTATGATTTCATTCCATGAGTGCTGTGCATACCACACATATCAGCAATGGAATTTCCACAGTATGAGGATGCATGCGATATTGAATGGTACAAATTTTCAATGACAACCAGAGAAACCGCTTGAGACTGTGTCACTATTTAACACTAAAGAGAGCAAATGCTGCATGTTTTAGGCTTGGCTTGTGTTGTGAATTTGTTGAAATCTAGCGTATTCGTGCTGCTTTCATATTTTGGAGGATGCTGGCACATTGTGAAAACAAGACACATAGCACTTTCTGCTCGTCTTGTTAGCTCAGCACAAAACCTTGGAGGCGGAGCCAGGTATAGATATATCAAAAGGCATGTGGTGGAGGTATCTGAAGTATTAGTCACCATACACATTACATCAGGACAATATTAATAGTGCCGCAAGGTTGTCTAAATTGTCCATTGGTAAATGTAGCACAAGTCATCGTAAAGCATTGCATAGGCTTTTTCTTTCCTTCACAAATGAGCTATTGTAGCCGTTTATTGTTGCACTTGTTGGCTGAATGCATTTTTTTCTTTACTTTCTGTCTTTGTGTCCTGTACTTTCAGGGAGGAGGATGCCCGTGAAAACTTGTCCGATTCAGACTACGACTCTGGTAGTGCTGATAATACTAGGTAAGCGATGTGATCCTGTTCCCTGCAGTGTTGTCTCAGCCCTTGTATTAGGCTGCCACCACAGTGTGGCGCCGCCTGTACGTGCATGTGCCTGTGCATATGTAGTTAAACCTGGACATGATGGAATTGACAAATGCTTGAAAATGTTCATTATAAAGAGGTTTTCGTTATATCCAGTTTTGGCACAAAAGTTTGAAAAAGAAACACTCAAAATGAAACAAAGAAGCAACTGGAGGCATACCTAGCCTAGAACAAGTTTATTTTGCAGCAACAGATTTGGAAGGCACAGCATGAATCGACCCCCTTCAAAGATTCGTCGCAATCACCGTGATATCACACACTTTCCACCAGCGCCTCATCCAATATCTCTTCGCTAGGGACGGCACGGCACAGTCACCTGTAGAACAATGACAAAAAAAAAAAAAAAAATCCTGCAGTACTACACACAGTACAGGGCATCTTTATATGTGCACAATGAAAGCCATGCTCTGGTGTGAAGGGCGAGCCGTTCCTCCCTTGAGGCACTCATCCTTGCTGCGATACACCTAGGCGCCCGAATGTGTGGATACGGGAGTCAGCTCGCGCACGTGCTCACCGCTCGCCCATTCCTCTCATTGGATTTCAGCAGTCGCGCCTGCTTTCCTGGCAGGCTCAATCCAAGAGTGCATTACTTATAGCTAGATGGCACACTATGAAATCTCAAGCAAATGAAAAGTTGCCTGCTGAAACAATGAAGCAAAGGGAGGCCTGCTTAGCTTGTTATAGAGAAGCCAAACATACCTTCGCTCATGATAACCAGGTTTAGAAAAGGTAAACTTCAGCCATTTTTGTTATAGTACAATATGTTTTTAATGCGCAGAAGTGTTCCCAGTAACAAAGGCGATTTAAAAATACTACCACGCCATCTTTCAAATTACATTACTTATTCTTAAGGCACTGCTACTCAAACTATGCACTTTGATGCAGCGGAGTGAGTGCAACGAACGCACTTGCTGGCAAGTAGGTTCTGCAGCAAGGGTGATCAAGTATTTCTGTCTGACAGCATGTGAATGACACCATCAGCGAAGTGCGTTCACTCAAGTTGCACTTACCTTGGCCTGTGTGACTGGGATATATAGTAGAGTCCACGTCACTAAGAGACAACCCTGTATGGTCAGTGTTATTGCGGTGCATCTTGGTCATTGGCATTTGTTCGTGCATAATTTCATGCACATTCCCCTTTGTTTTGTTCACTCCAGGGAACGTAGTTCGAGGGCACAGAAGCAGAGGGTGCCACAAAATGAGGACTCTTCTGACAGCACCAGTAATGATGAAATGCAAAAAGTGAATGGTGGCGGCAGCAAGGGAGAAGGAAATTCAAAAAAGAAAGCGAGCAAGGAGAGCTCTCCTGAGAAGTCTGGAGACGATGAGTCGTGGGACACGAAGAGTACGGAAAGCAAGCCTGTCGAAGGAGCAGGTTCGTACAGCAAACCACTTATTGAATATGTGTGTGTGCTCTTTGTGTGTAGCATCAGCTGGTGGATGCACATAACTGTTGTCGTTGAAGGCACATATTACAGGGAATCAGCGTGGCAACATACCGTATTTGCACGGATATAACGCGAATTTTTTCCAATAATTTGCGAGTTAGAAAGGCGCCTCGCGTTATATTCGGGTTCGTCATAAAAATATAGTGCCCCCCCCCCCCCCCTTTTTTTTTCCCCTTTAAAAATATTCGTCCTTGAAACACGCGTCGCATGTTCCTTGAACTTGGCGGGTTCGTCGCACCATGCGGCACATTTTATTCCGACTTGCGCTTGCAGTGAACGGGCATGGGGAGGCACCGCGGCGCCGACGCCTGCCGGGCATCTCGGAGCCCCACTGACAGCCAGTACGGAAACGCTCGTGCGTGTCGCTGTCGACGCATGCGCCACTAGGATATGCTGCGTCCCCCTTGGCGCTAGCGCTGCTAGCGCCAAGGGGGCCACTGTGACAAACGTGGATAACACCCATTGCTGAATAGGCTTCGCTAGTCGCTCGGTCAGGCTCTGTCGCTCCGCGTTGTGCTGTGTTCGTGCTTGCTTCGGCATTGGCTGTCAAAATGAACAGGCGTAATCAGTATACCGCCGCGTTTAAAAAACGGGCGATCTTGCTGGCCGAAGAGAGGGGAAATTCAAGTGCGGCACATCATCTTGGACTGACCGAGTCAACCGTTCGAGGCTGGAGGAGTGCCGTGACTGCATTTTTGAAGCCGCACCGACTCGTAAGGCGTTCCGTGGGCCCAAGGCGGGCCGTTTCCCGAAAATCGAGGAGGACCTGGCAGAATTCGTCCGCCAACGTCGCGGCCAGTTTCTCCCTGTTAACGCTGAACTTGTTCAGATTTAGGCAAGGGAGTTTGCACGTGAAGCCGGCGTGCCTCGTGACAGGTTTAAGGCCAGTCGCTCGTGGGTGCAGAAGTTTATGCGTCGCGCTGGATTCTTGCTTCGCCGAAGAACTTCGATTTGCCAGAAGCTCCCGGCCGAGTACGAGGAGAGTTCCAGCTCATCGAGTTCCAGCGATATGTAATGAAGATGAGAAGAGAAAGGCAGTACCCCGTAGGCCAGATTGGAAATGCCACATCGCTCACTGATGCTCGCATGAAGCGAGCATCAGTGAGCAATGTGGCACGGTGGATAAACAATGCCTGGGAGGCTTTGTCGTCAGCAGTAGTGTCGTGGGCATTCCTAAAGTGCTGCCTCTCGAACAGTCCGAACGGCACGGACGACGACGCAGTTTTTGACGACAGCGACAAGGACTCGAGCAGCGAGGAAGAGTAATCGGGCATTTTCCGACGGCTGCAAAGGTCAATAAAGCTTTGCGGGTGACCGCCTTTTGATTGCTGTTTACAGTTGCATCACTTCGCGCTATAATCGTAATATACTTTTTTTTTTTTTTCCGTTCGGACCGAAAGTACCCCCTTCACGTTATATTCACGGTCGCGTTATTTACGTGCAAATATGGTATAAGTTGGTGTTTCAGGTGTTTTAAGAAATATCCTGTTGTATTGCTTACCAAAAAAAAAAAGAGGAAAAAGGAACAAGTGTTGTAATGTTGAACACTGGTCATCATAATCGATCCAGAGTGTTCAAATGCAGAAGTACTTAGGTACCGCCAAGCCCCTATTTAGCAGATATCGCCAAGTAGATTTGATAAATTTGTGATAAATTCATAGCCAACATCTGCATGCAATGAGCATATGCTTATAACGAAAATGGGGTAGTATAACAAAAGTATATTCATGGCGGAATGAGATGTCATTACAGTCAACTCCCGATAATTCGAAGTCGCTTAATTGGAATTTTTGGTTAATTGGAAGTGAAGTCGGGGTCCCGTCAGTTTTGCATGCAAGCCAATAGAAAAAAATGCTCGGTAATTCGAAGTTAGAAGTCTAAGGTGTCGGTTAATTAGAATTTTTTTCTCAATCTTATAGATCAAGATGATCGTAATGTTTGAGAAATTCCATATTATTAAAGTGAAAAACAGCCTTGCGAGCTGAATTTACATCGCTAGCATCGCAGCTGACTACAGCGCCACAGCTCATGAAGCGTCAATGTTAGGTACTGGCGGCATCGGCATCGCAGCTGACGACAGCGCCGAAAATGATGAGGCGGCAGGCTTAGCGCATCCGTCCAGCGCAATCGCAGCCTTGCATGGTCGCGTTGACGTACTAGGTCTATCTATGTTTCCTCAAGTGTTAGTAGTGAATCGGCCCGCCGGCATCGTTGCACAGTCGCGGTAATGGCAACTCGCGGACGTTATCGTACGCTTGTCTTGGCGACGAAAGTTAAGATTTCGAAGGCAGTTGAGGACGGAGGCAACGGAGGCATCGCCAAGCGGCACATCGCCGGAAGAACGGAATCAAGCGCTCTTTCGAACACCATTAACAAGCGCTCGACACTCGAAGCATTTGAGAACAACCAATTTAAAATGTCATGCATGAGAATGCGCACCGGTGCCCACCCGGAGTTAGAGCAAGCGTTGCTCATTTTCGATTAGGGAGGCCCGGAGCAACCAACTTCAGCTCAGTGGCGATATCGTAGCAGCAAAAGCCTTATCGCTTGCGGCGATATTAGAAATTAAAAATTTTTCTTCGTCCGATGGATGACTGTACGCGAAAGCACCTTCTCGAACGGATGCTTTTGTGCATGGACAACTCCACGCAGTGCGAGGTGAGCCGCTTCAGTGCTATCCACATGCTAGCGCGAGCATGGGGTTGCGTTAAAGAGGAGACGATCGCGAACTGCTTCAGGACCTGCGGTTTTAGTGCAAGTGCCTCGAGAGATGGAGGTGCTTCGTCTTCTGCAGCGGAGGAAGCGCACACAACCGAACTTGACAATAGTCTTCGACCAGCTCGTCCCTTTCGGAGAATACGTTGCTGTTGACAGTCAAGTTGAAACGTGTGGTGCGCTGACGGACACCGAAATACTCGGGATCGTTCGGCCCAACAAGGCTGCTGACGAAAGTTACTTGGACGACGATGTTTCAAGCGAGCCGCAACCTACAGCTGCTGATGTAGCTGCGGGGCTTGCCCTCGCGCAGCGGTTTTTTGCTGCAGAGAGCAACAGCACTCGGCCACGTCTACAGTCTGCAAAACTTGCTCTCCGCGGCAAGATGCCGCAAGCAGATTCCTTTTCCAAATGAATTAATGAAAATGTCATAGCCAACATCTGCATGCAATGAGCGTATGCTTATAACGAAAATGGGGTAGTATAACAAAAGTGTATTCATGTCAGAATGAGACATCATTATTATGAGGCTTCTTATATACATGAGACATGTTGCAGCGTCACTCCACTGCGACGCGTTTCGTAGCCCCCCCATTACAGTATTAATGTGAAAAGCTGCCCGTCAGTAAATTCTCAGGAATTTGATGATATTGTTTAATACAGCATTGGTGGCAGAGGTCATTGCTGCAGTATCACTGTTCAAGACCTTTCTGTGGAGTAATATAGGCTTGCTTGCTGTCCAGCCTTTTTGCCCAATTCAATAAATTAGTGTGCCTACTACATTCTGTCAGGTGCTGTTAGTTTGCCCTAGTCTGACATATAATTATATGTAAACAACAAGAAAAGGAATATAGTATGTAGAAGCACATTAATTTTGGCATTAAGATGTAAGGTGCTCTTGGGCTGTTTCTCTGAACCAATGAATGCAATTACAGTTGAACCTCATCACGACTGAGTTGCTTCTGAAATAAGAGTTCACTTTTGTTATATCTTAAATAATGTACAACTGATAGTGATAGAAAAATAAAATATGCATTTTTCTATTTACTTATCATGACTATTGCTTCATAATGTTCATGTTAATTATAATAAACAGGTACAGCAATGCCAAATGCAAAGTGAATTGTTGTGCTGTTGTTTCTTTTATCCAGGCGAAGAGACTCGGTCAAGCACAAAGTCTGATGATGAAAACATGACAAAGAAGCAAAAGAAACGGACAGGTGAGCTTTAATTGCAGTTAACGTCAAACATTTACCAGACAGCCCATAGTCAACCTTCCATTTTTGCCACTGAATCTGTGATGTTATAATGGTTTGGTTGTGTTGGTTCTAATTGGTCTAGAAACATTTTGCATTGATGTCCAGTTGCTGGCAGGCACAAGGTTGAAGAAGTGCTAACAGATGCTCATTGTCAAGATAGAATGTAGTTACACCTATGCAATAATTCATTTAACAGATCTTGGTACAGTGCCTCTGGAAAGTTAGTTTGGGTGCTATTAAACTTTCGTATCAATCATTACCATTCGCACATCACAAGACTTTATGGATGATGGTAAATCATTCCAAAGGGAGATGGCAGTGAATGACAATGTTTCTTTGCCCTAATTAGTGTGCACTGTTGATAACAGGAGATTGTTGTTAGCCGCAAATCTGGTGGTTGCATTCGTGTTGTGTAAAAGGTCAGCTGCTGTGAAAGGACATGTAAGCTTATTATGAAGCAATTTGTGGAAGAAGATGACTATGTTGAACTGGAATAAATGATGAATGGGCAAGGTGTTGTACCATCCGAGTAACTCTGATTGCATTAGATTGCATTGAACTTGGAGTGATAATGCATATTAGCTGATTTTGCATGTGTTGAATTTGTAAGTGACAAGTGTATGCATTGCCCCATGACACAGCACCATAATTAATGTGACTATGTATGAAAGCAAATTACAGTGATAACAGAGCTTCACGAGAGAAGGAAAAGGGCGTGCTTTAATTATGCATGAATACCAAATTGTCTTCTGTTTGAGATGATGGAAGTGATGACGAAATTGAAGGTTAGGGTCAAGATGTAGGCCAAGAAAAGTAACATCATTGCAAGTGGGAATTGAGTAAGTTCCAAGTTTAAGGTCGGGGATAAAATCTAAGGGCCTCGAAGGATTAAGGACTAAGTAATTGTTGCTGCACCATTTCATATGTTACTCAGAGGAATGTTTAACTAAAGTAAGAGCAGTAATAGACTTAGGAAATAAAAGATGAGCGACTACATGCCTTTGCTTATGCCTTTGCTTATGGACCAAATAGACACTGTTTAAATGTGTTCTTGTGGTGTTCTTAGGTAACCTTTGTTAATGCTACCTCTGGCAAGAAGCAGTATGGCATGTACAGTCAAACCTCGTTAATACGTAGTTGGCCGGTAATGACGTTTGGGTACGCACTAAGTGATGTACGAATTAACCGTCAGTGCCGGTTTAGCGGCTACTAACCAGCCAAAAATGAACGTCACGAACCCCGTAAGCACACTCACGCACACACAGGCATGCAAGCTTTATTCAAGGGCAGGCAGCAAAAAAATCTGTTATTTTCACTTGCCACCGTGGTGGGCTCGCCGCGACGACGGCATCTCAACTTAATTGAATTGCACAGGTTTTGATGCCGTCGCAATTCAGTTGAGCTGCGAAAGTTAGCGCTTTCTCAGTAAGAAGCGGTCCAGTGACAGGCAGGTTCATGCTCCGCGCCTTCTTTAACCAAAGAAGCAGGGCCTTTTCCACTTCGGGAAACGCAGAGTCTCTGATGCGGCACCTCTTCAGATTGCTGCCTGTGCCGCCCCTCAACTTTTCGCGAGCGTTCCATATCCCGCACACAGTCGTCAGAGGCAAGTCCTTTTCACGGGCTACCGCAGATTTCTTCGCTCCATTTTCAATGGTGCGAATGATTTCCAGTTTTTCCTTAACACTCAAAACGCGAAACTTCGGCATAGCAGTCCTCACGTGCGAATTAAATCGCACAACACGCGCACCAAACAATAAAAAAAATATGCCGTGCAAAGGACCGTTGTTAAAGAACACACCACTGCGCAAAACACCACCGGCGGACACGGGAGAATGAAAGAAAAGAAAAAAAAAAAAAGAAACGTGGCGGATTCCAAAGTGTGGCTCTTCGATTTTCGCCCTTCTGGCAGCCCGCGGGCTGCCAGTGGGCAGCTAGCTGGTTCCGGCTCTGACAGGAAATCACGTGCGCTGGTAACCCGAGACAACCCGAAGCTGCCCGAGGAATTGTAAAATCGAACGCCTGTCCGGCTTGCATAAATGTAAACAAACATGGCGCACGCCAAAACTTTGCGCCATGCGATCTACTCGGTCCCTTCTATGTTGCCCGCTTGATATCAACATGTGGCTAGGTTTGCCGAAGAGCTGACGCGATATTCTACAACGACTGTGCTTTGCTGTACGATCATGTATGTTCGCAAGACCTCGCGCGAAACGGCGTTGAACCTGTGTTGCATTAATCGTTGCCTCCGGCGGACAAAACCACCGGCGCGAGATAAGCTGCCGCGTCGCTAACGTGGACAAGGCAAGCTCATTTTTGCAGAACGCAGAAATCGCTACTGTCCGACATGTCCAGCGCCTTGACGCGAAGTCTCGCGAACGTGATCGTGTTTCCGAAAGCGACGGTTTGTGAGATCACATCGCCCGCCTGCACTGATTAGTTCGCTTTCTTCCTTCACTTGACTATCAAGACAGAAATAATTGACACATTACGTGCACATGTGCAAGAAATAAAGTTCTTTATTGCACGTATTCCACTCGTTTCAGCTGGTGGTGCCTCTTTGCCAGCAGACGAGTCGATACCTTCAGTCGAAATAGGGGCGGGGTACTCAACTGATGTAGCACTCTCGTACAAGCTAGTCCGTTTCGGCAGGCGCGCTGCATGATATAAATACTGCAGCGCGAAAAGCACACGCACACACCCCACAAGAAATAAGCATTTCTCTTCGTCTCTATTTTTGCACACCTTGCATGCGCTAGCACGCGTGTGCACGCCATCAGAGACCTAGGAAAAACACACAAACAGCACTGCGGCACGTTTATCATTCATGTCTGCGCATATGTCTATCAACATTGCAGATCTAGTTGAAAGTTGAAACACATCGGTTCGATACTCAACCAACCACATGGGCACAGCTGCAGACGAGCGCAGTGAGCGGTCGCAACGCAACCACCACAAAGCTGCTTCATCACAAGATACGTAAAAAATTGTAGAGGCGATTCGCACCCATGCAAATCGCACCCTAGAACTCCCGACGAAGCGAAATGTACTTGCAACTTACCGTTTTTGCAAACTGCACAAGCACGCTAAAAACGCTAAAAACAAAACAAAAACAAAACGCTAAAAAGACAAGAACGAGCACCACCACACGAAGGCGCGCCGCTGCGTGTGCGTACGATGTCCTCAACCTTTGAGACACGAAGCATCTGCAAGGCGAGAGGTCGTCATGTTGAACTAAGAAAGTTCGCATGACATTAACAAAAAATAAAAGCTCCAACTGTTCGCCGCACCGCGTGAATCAACCATCTTGCACGGCTTTCGCAACGCAACGTCAAACGTAATTACAGCAGCAGTCCGAAGGAGACGTCTTCAAGCACCCGCGATGCAATCCGCCGAGCCCCTGCAAACATGGTGGCACGCGTGCGCGACCATCACATTTTGGCGTCTGCTAGCCAGAGATCAGCCAGAAAGCAGCCAGACCGATTTTGACCGGGCTGCTTCTGGCGACCCGGGGGTCGCCAGAAGCAGCCCGCCAGAGAAAAACGAACGCCAACCGGAAGTGCGCCGCGCGGTGGGCGGAGCAACCCGAGAAAAACGAACGCGCGCCGGCGGGCTCTGGCAGCCCGCGGGCAGCCAGAAGTGCAAAATCGAAGAGCCCTACCGACAGCGAATTCCCCTACCGTCAGCCGCTGCGGACTAACAAAAACCAATCTCGTAGGCCATACAAACAAGAAATACGTCACCGTGGCGATCTCGAAGGCCATGCTTTTGCGCGCTTGGATAAGCAACTGCCGTACGAACAGAAAATACGTCAACGTGGCCATGTTTTGACGTCACTATCGCTGACAATTTTAGTCCGGTCGCCGCCGCTCGTGAATCGAACGTCTGCGCAAGTGAAATTTTGCCGATTTTCTGCCTGTGAACATATAAAAACAAGAAAATGGTACGTACTAACCGTATGTAATGCAACAAGCGACTACGGCTTAAGCGGTCAGCCAATACATGGGGTTCAATGGGGACTGGGTGGGGGAATCTTCGCGACTACGTTTAAACCGGAGTTACACATTAAGCGGATATGTATTAACGAGGTTTGACTGTATTTTACACCCACTGGGGCCATAAGAGTTGTTGCATTAATAAGCAATTTGGGGTAACCTTGAGCAAATTTTGTGTAATGGAATGCTTTTCTTGCTACACATTCTAATTTCATATTTCCGTATACCCTGTGTAATGAAATAACCCACTCCCACTCGGGCCAAATGACCTGCAGTGTGCTTAAGTGAATGAATAGTTAAATAAAAATGTTTATATATTGTTGCACATTCATGAGGCCTCATAATATCACGGTAAGATGGGAGCTATTTGGTGAAACTGACAGAAAGTAATACAGAAGTTTTGTCAGGACTTACTAAGACATGCTTTACTTTTTTCTTTTCCACTTGGTTTACTGTAATTTCATTTTTATCTTGGCATAAGGCAACAAAAGTGCTGGTGCTACCAAGCCTGCTGCTGGACCTCTGGATGGCCCCAGCAAGGGTGGGGATTCTCAGGTTTCAAAATTTCCATCAACGCGCAGTTTCTTCAACGAGGAGTACTGCTACATCATGGATGCAAAAAATTGTGGCAACATAGGCCGCTACCTAAACGTGAGTAGAATGAAGTGCACTACATTGTCTGGAATTGTATTCGTGACATATTGCGTGCTGATAGCGAATGTGCTCAAATGTACAGGGTGCTGTGGCCGCTGTCAGCTCTATGTTTGCACCTCATAGCGTTTCTCCTGCCCCTCTTATGCTCATGCTAGATGTGGCAACCCTAGTCAGCGGTCAGTGATTTGTTCAAGGCATAATGCTTGATATTCCACGGAAGAAGCAGCATGGCAATGATCATAAACTGGTGATATGCTGGCTGCTGCGAGATCATTCCACTTTCAAGTCAGAATCACTTCATTTGCCTTGTCTAAACTTTGTAAATAATAATAACACTAATAATAATAATACATGGAGCTGTGGATGAAATTAAAGAATCAAGGTTTCTTCAACATGCACATAAATCAAGGTTCACGAGTGTTCTTGCATTTTGAAAAACCTGTCTGTCTCCTCAGGCTTAGCTTCTACATTGCCTTAGCTGCTAAGCTATCAGCAGGTGCCACATTGTAATATGTGGCTTATTGAATGAATAGATATTCAGCACATGCAGTTCCCATCAGCGGCACCCACATCGTTTTCTAGGGAGCTCACGGGTTATGCAAGCAGTCACACAGCATTTCATCATCCCTTTCATCGTACCATAAGTTGGTGTACTTTTCTTGTCAAAAACATATCATTAACCAGCCCTAGCAGCCACCTTCTAAGAAAGAAGCCTTATATTTTGACAAGTTGTTAGAAGGGCCCAAGTAGAAGCGGCATGCAGGATACATTGGCAGTTTACATGTGGACACGAGCAGCTGCTTATACAGGGAATGTTCTGATCGTGCCTGTGACACCATTATGTCGCACATGATGGAGAATAAATTCAAGGCTGTGCAAGCTGACACACATAGCCAAATCATGCCGTGTCTGTCTGGTCAAGTGTCATTGCTGATGAACGTTGCCAGTCAACCAGGGTGTGAATGGACACTCTGTGCATGCTTGCGTAAAATTTTCTGTGTGGGCTGTAATTGTTTCTTTCGATAAAATAGTCTTCTCTGTGTCTGTTTCTACTTTGGCAGATTATTACAATATGGTGCACATGGCAAGTTTTCTTATAAAGGAAGTATTTGGTGTGGTTCACACACACATAACAAATAAGCAACAAATAAGCAACTTCAGATTTATATTTGAGGTATACAAGAAGTTGATGCCCATTGAAAAACACGTTCTGTGATTGAAATTCAGCAATCTTATGTTCGCGTACATCTTCATGATGGGTATATGTGTGTGTTCTAAACTGGCAACGGATTGTTTCGCAATGGATTGATGTGGCAAGATTTTGTTAGAAAGCTTGCATTAATTTCAGAGTGACTGTGAGTTGATTTTTTAAATACAGTTCTTGTTTTCTTTTTTTTTTTTTTACAGCATAGTTGTTCACCAAATGTTTATGTCCAAAACGTGTTTGTTGACACCCATGACCTGAGATTTCCTTGGGTTGCATTTTTTGCTGCCAGGTAAGCACATGAAAGCACATTCGTAGTTTGTCCTCTAAATCGTCCCTGATATACAGTAGAACCTCGTTATGATGAACCTGGATATAACGAACTATCGGATATAACGAAGCAGTCGCAATTCCCTGGAAATTCCTATAGATGAAATTGATATTCGTTATAATGATCTAATTGTTATAACAAAGTAATTACCACTACCACTGCCAAATGTTATTTTTGCTTACACTGGCACACGTGCTCATGCTAAGTATTGTGCATTTCATAAAATAAAGAAATGATAGCAAGCACTTTGTGCCCATCATCTAAACCCTTAATTGCAAAAGCATTACTAGATTCTATAAAGCGGAAAATATCAGTCTGCCTGTTAAGTGGCACTGCCACCTGTTGGCAAGATAACTAGAGACAAGGTGATATCGTCATGCAGACATCATATTGTAATGTTATAATGTTAGCACCGACATTAGTGTGCAGTCAAACCTCAGTGTAATGCATACGGATGTAACGGATTAAAAGAGTAGAAGTGTCGCCATTAAAAGTATCGTAAATATACTTTTGTAAACAATTGATCATCATCATCATCAGCCTATCTTATGTCCACTGCAGGACGAAGGCCTCTTCCAATCCTCTCCATTCTTGCCTGTCCTGCGCGAGCTGATTCCATTTGACGCCTGCAAATTTCTTGATTTCGTCCCCCCATCTTACTCTCTGTCGTCCGCGGCTACGCTTGCCTTCTCTTGGTATCCATTCCGTCGTTCTAACTGTCCATCAGTTATCTACCCTTCTCATCATGTGGCCTGCCCATGTCCATTTTTTCTTCTTAACGTCGGTTATTATGTCGATTGACTCCCGCTGTTCTCTGACCCACTCGGCTCTCTTTCTATCTCTTAATGTAACGCCTATCATTTTTCATTCCATTGCCCGCTGCGCTGTTCTTAACTTCCACTCGAGCTTCTTCGTAATTCTCAAAGTTTCTGACCCGTATGTCAGTACTGGCAAAATGCAGTAGTTATATAGTTTCCGCTTGAGTGATAGGGGTAGATTTCCTTTCATGAGTTGGGAATGTCTCCCATACGTGAGCCATCCCATATTTATTCTACGGTGGATTTCTTTTATATGGGCGGGTTCTCCTCTCAGTAGCAGTCCTAGATATAGGTATTCTTCTACGACCTCTAATGTATGGTTTCCAATCGTGAAGCCATGTTTTTTTGCCGTGCCACTGAGCATTATCTTTGTTTACTGCATGTTCATCCTTAATCCTACTTTAGAGCTTTCTCGGCTGAAGTCTTCAATCATCTTTTGCAGTTGCCATCACTGCTAAAGAGTACTGTGTCATCTGCAAATCGTAAGTTACTTAGATATTCGCCGTTAATCCTTAGCCCTGTCTCATCCCAGTCTAGTCTTTTGAAGATTTCTTCCAAACATGCAGTAAACAGCATTGGAGAAATTGTATCTCCTTGTCCGACACCTTTCTGCATTGGGATTTTTCTTCTTTTCTTATGGAGGAGCAGGGTGGATGTTGGCTATTATGTTTACGTAGCTATTGCATATTCCTTGTCGGTGTAATGCCTCTAGAACTTCTGGTATCTCTACCGAGTCGAAAGCCTTTTCGTAGTCTATGAAAGCCATATAGAGGGGTTTGTTGTATTCCACGGACTTCTCAATTACTTGATTTATCACATGAAGGTGGTCTATGGTGGAGTATCCTTTCCTGAACCCTGCTTGTTCTCTTGGTTGATTGAATTCAAGTGTGGCCCTTATCTGTTGGAGAACCTTTGTGAAAATTTTGTGAAGTGCTGAGAGTAGACTGATCGGCCTGTAGTTCTTCAAGTCTTTAATATCTCCCTTCTTATGTAATAGTAGAATATTTGCGTTTTTCCAGCTGACTGGTACATTTGAAGTTTTAAGGCATTGAGTGTATAGTGTCGCGAGCTTTCCAGTTAGGAAGTCTCCGCCATCTTTGATCAAGTCGGCTGTTATGCCATCTTCTCCAGCCGCTTTTCCGCGGGACATGCCCTGTATTGCTTTCCTAACTTCGTCCGCAGTGACGCATGGGATTTCGTAGTCCTGCTCGGCATTTAATACACTCATGGTGGGGAGACTCGTATTTGAGCTGTATAGTTCAGAATAGAAATCTTCGGCCACTTTGGTTATGCCACTGAAGTTAGTAACGATGTTGCCCTGCTTGTCTTTCACTGCATGCATTATGTTCTTTCCCGCGCAAAGCCTCCTTTTAGTTGTTTTGATACTGACTCCTTTTTTCATGGCTGCTTCTATTTCTTTCACGTTATGGTTACGTATGTCCCTGACTTTACTTTTACTGATGAGCTTAGACAGCTCGGCAAATTCTATCCTATCTCTTGAGTTAGTTATTCTCATCTGTTGGCGTTGTTTGATTAAATTTTTAGTAGATTCAGAGAGCTTATCTACATCTTGTCTCAGTGCTTTGCCCCCTACTTCGATCGCTGCTTCGGTGATCAGCTTAGTAATGTCTTTGTTCATCTTCTCTATGTCCTCATTTTCTTCCTGTCCTAAAGCCTCGTACTTGTTCTTAAGTGCAATTCTAAATTCTTCTGTTTTTGCCCTGACGACATTGAGGTTGGCCTTCTTCCGCGTGATTACCAGATGTATAGTGAAGCTATTTTAGCTGTGTTGAATTTCTCTTTAGTGAGGTTTGACTAGTCACCACACCCAGACATGCCATGCTTTCACCTTCAGTGCAAGCAGAGAGACAAGTGGCTGTCTCTTTTTGTCACCATATTTTCAAGACAAGAAAATATTGTGAAGAGAGGTCAACTCTGTCATTGGAGGTGATGAAAGTAGAGAATATTTTAATTTGATAAAATTCTTTACATGCTAAAGTAAGAAAAGGTGGTCCTCAAACAATGACCTGTATTGATATGGTACACAGCGTACTGATATCTGGTGAATACCAATTATGGCCACCATAATCACTGCCGTATTTATGCAGTGGACAGCACACAGTGTGCTTGTGCATGTAAGTGTGGCTTTCAAATAATATAGTGTTTATACAGTCAAACCACATTGCAACGAAGTTGCATCGGGCTTGGAAAGTACGTTTAGTATAAATTCACTATACTAACCAATAAGCATTGTTACATTACCAGCCTGACATGAGCAACGAACATTCATTGCAAGCGTAACATAATATTCAATTCACCATGATATTGGCAAGAAAAACCTTTTATTACTTTGCTTTATCTGTTAGTTTGTCTACCAGTGCTATGCTGCAAATAAAACTGTAAAGAAAAAACCATAAAATTTTCTTCCCCCCTGTTTCAGGTACATTAGAGCGGGCGTAGAGCTGACATGGGACTACAACTATGATGTTGGAAGTGTGCCCGAACGTGTGATGTACTGCCAGTGTGGGTCGGACGAATGTCGGGGACGGTTAATATGAGCCAGAGTGTTCACATAAACTGTTGGTGACATTTCTGGGAAGACAGCAGTGTGTGTGTTGCCGGTGACTATGCTCAGTGCTGTGTTTACGTTTTTTTTTTTTTCCCTGTTGCAGCTCATTTAAGTGCAACTGTGTTCTGTGTCCTCAAGCTCTCATTTGCCACTGTTAATATGCTTGACCTTGAGTTCCAACGAGAAAGTAAGTTGTACATAAATAAAATCAACAAAATGCACTACCCCTCTTACTTTTTGTGTGTTCTGTGTGGTGGCTTTGTTATTGGCTTACTGTTGACATGGACCTGAAGCAGATGTTTTTGCAACTGCCACATACATTTCTGAGATAGCTATGACAAGTACTGGAGGGTCTAAATGTTGACATCATCATACCAATGAAAAATCCTGTTGAGCAATTTACATGGACATGTGTAGAATGACCACATAAGGTGAAATCTCCTGGAGCAGGCCTAGCACCCTGCTTCCATGTTTGGCTGTGATGTAAGCAATCTCACATTTTGCCACAGCTTTGTCCCCATATTTTTTTATAAAATGATAAGCAAAAAATGAGTGACATTTCACTTGGCCAATAGACCAGGAGACTCCCAGGAAATGTACTAGGTGAATTGCAACAGTGCGGACGTATTACGCAAGACAGCATAGCTTCGAATGCTTCAGCTTTGTGAGCTCATTTGGAAGCCCAGCACAGTGTGCCTTGCATGAAGCCCACCAATGCAAGATCAAACAAATTGCCTGTTTTATGGGGGAGCCAAGACCGATTTATTGATAACGTGGTCAGGTTTGTGTGCTGTGTGCAAGATCTCCAGCAACGCTGAATGTGTTTTCATTCACATTGCTTTCCCAATGAAATTTTTTTGGCATTGTGGCAAGTAGTGTACATTACCCAGCATGCGGTTCTCTTTTCCACATTCATGCGCGTTCCTCCTTCAGCGCTTTCTTCCCAGACGAAGACACACATAACATTGCCAGTTTCACAGATGTGACACACTTGTGCGTAAGAACGTCTGACAAATACGTGATGCTATCTCGAACTTTACAACAAAAGCCGTCATCAAACACAACTCCACATGCATCTTGCACTGTAGCCACTCTTCAGTGTGCCATGCATCTTGGGAGGTCTGCTGCCCTGAGTGTACCTCTGCACAATCGCTTCGTTGACAGGCATTAATAGGTACACCAGTAAAAGATCGTTTTTGAAGGAATGTTAAAGAAAAACTAAGTCGAGCTAGACTGAAAACCTCTGCAGTAACAAATTCGCCTGCAATGACAAGGAAGCTCGTTGACGTGGCTTAATTGTAGTGAGAAAATTATTCAAAGTGTCCAATGTACCTGCTTCATTCAGGTAAGTTTATGGGAAATATGCAACAGAAAAATTGTGCAATGATTACCGCAGTCTGAATAGTAAGTGTCCGTTTGCTCCTTGTATATGCCTAAGTAAAGAAACCTTTGCAAAAAAAGAAGAAAGAAAAAGGAAACCGCAATTCTGTCAATTTTCGCACCTTGTTTTGAAGAATATTTTACAATTTCACCAGGTTTCAGACCATTTGTAGTATGGCCCACACAACTGGATATGGTATCTCCATACTATAACTTGAAATGGGAATGCTCTTTGCACGGGCAGCCACAATGCAATGCACATGACAATATTAGTCAAGGTATAAAGAGCCGAATGGGCCAATAACAAAGCAGCAAGAGCTCCGACAAGGATTGGCAGCTGTGGCTTCGAAAGGTAGCACCACTGAAATTAAGGGTCTTCGAATCCGAGTTTTCCCGTAAGCTAAGAAGCTTGTAAGTGAGAAAATGTAATGCGACTGAACCTACTGCAGCTAGACAAACGAAAGCTTCGAGTGTTGCAACGTTGCAGGAATCAAATGTATGGCAGTTCAAAGGCTTCGATGCAAGCCTCGCAAGCACGGTAAAATGTTTGCTTTGTAGACAAAGTTAAATGCTAGCTGCTAAGTCGTTAGCTACAGTCGTCAGGGTACTGATGTTTGTCCGTACATGGGGTGCAAGTTGCATGAAATGTTCAGCGCTACTTTAGACGTGGACAGTACAGTTAAACACAGGACCGGCGCTGAACATTTGATGCAACATGTCAAAGGGTACAAGCAGTACAAGTGCACCGTTCCACTACATAACCTCACTCGCAAGGGCTTTGCATGGGCCTCCGCTTATTAAGATAGCTCGAAACACTGCATTCGTTGAGAAGACAAGTGTGACGAATAAATAAATATATACAGTAGACGTACCACCGTTACCAGCTTGCGTTCCATCTAATATCCTCGTTAATCGCCATCCACATGTCATCCACGGATCCACGGAGTTCGCCGCTCCGCGACGCCATCATATTTGACAGCATTATTGAATGGCCTGCCTCACTTGTGCTAGGGAATGAACGAGGCCCGAGGCTTTACGCCTTGTTCTATCAAAAGGTTACATTTCCCCCAAAAATAATTCTCTTCGAAGCGACGGTGTTGCATACAAAAGTATTATATAGCTCTCTAAAACACCCCACTTTCGTCAGACGAGGTGGCCGAGTGGTTAAGGCGATGGACTGCTAATCCATTGGGCTCTGCCCGCGTGGGTTCGAATCCCATCCTCGTCGAAAGTAATTTTTTTTTTTTTTTTTTTCAGATTTCACCATGTTATTATTATTTAGGATTTTTAAAGAATGTTTCTCATTGGTATACTGTCTTGCGAAGTCGAACCCCTGCACCGGCAACCGTGTCAAGCTTTAGTCTGCGCGTATGATACTGCATTCATCGCCTTCCTGAAAAGCGCTTTGAAAGTGTCGGATGACGGAAGAAAAGTTTTTTAGGCTTTACAACGGGAGTATTCTTAGCCTGTCCCTGACTCGCCTCAGGGACAGAGGCTTTTCAACACAGCGCTCTAATGCTCGTCCCCCATTAAAGGCGACGCGCTTTGTCTGAGCATTGGTATTCTTGGTCGCCCCTGTTTCATGAGCCATCGTACAGCTCGCCTGTTTCCCTCTCCAAAGTTGTAGCTTGTATGTTTGCACTTGCTCTACTTTTCTTGAGAGAAGGTTTTTTTCACTGGCGTTGGCTGCGGGGGCGGATGCCGAAGCTGTCACAGACTGACTGACAAGATTATATGCTGCGTCAGTAATTGCAATTGGTTAAGGGTCACGGAGGGGCGGCGTCGAGGTCAAGAAAAGCACTCGCGGGACAACGGTGCAGAACGGAAGGGAGAAGCGAGGAGACGGCGAAGAGATGCGGTGACTTTCCGTCATGTTGGAGTGCGAGTCTCGCTTGCGATCCCTTGTGTGAGCCGCGCCGTTCGGCTCTCCAACGTCGGAGAGATGTAGTCGTTGCGAGAGCCTGATGTCAACAGCAATGATCGGAGATGATCCGTGAGCTATGGCATCTTCCCGATCGACACCCCGAGTACCAGTCCACAGGCCGGCGACGAGACCTACGCGCCGATGGAAACCCATGCAGATAAGCGTCCTTCCGTTGTGACTTCAAGCGTATTTGAGACATTGTGCCTGAGTTTGTAGCTGCTTTGTACTTTTCCTTTGTCGGTAGTTTATTGATTACTATATTAGCGGTGTTGATTGCTGGTTTGTAATGTGAGTTCCTTTTGCTCCTTGATGACCCTGTCCGTTTGTCAGTATGTTAGCCACTAATTGTTAATTGCATATTCGATCATGTTCGTACATTAAACATCATGTTTTGTTAAGGTAACAAAACCTGTTGCCTCTTTTCTTCCCAGCCCCAGCACGAATCCGTTTTGGGGTTAAATGTTGAGATGAACAGCCAACTTAAGGGGGATGAGCGAGGTTGGTTGTGGTGTTTTATTAGAAGCGGAACGGCAGGCGTGGTAGTGAAGAAGTGTTGTGTAGGAGCGTGGAACTGCCTCCCCCTTTGTGCGTAGCAGGGGGACATCTCAACGTGGTATTCAACCTTGGATCTTACCGCACCTCAGGTCGCGATCATGGAAATGTATCTCGCAATTGCATGCGGAAACATATTAAGTTTGTTCCGGTCCATGACTCGGGTCCGCAGAAGTGAATACTGAAGCCTCTGTGCACCGCACCACATGTACCACGGCCGGCACACACACATACGCACATGCACATACATTTGCCCTGCCACAGTGGTCTAGCAATAAAGAAAAAAAAAAAAGCCACAGTGGTCTAGTGGCTATGACGCTCGGCTGCTGAACCCATGGTCACGGGATCGAATCCTGGCCATGGCGGCTGCATTTCGATGGAGGCGAAATGGTGAAACCCCGCCCTCCGTTTTTTTTTTTTTTTTTTTTTACAAGTTCGAAATTCCGAAATATCCGCCGCTTCACGCCTCCGTGCACTTGACAATCTGAATTCCTGTGAAAACGTTTGCTACACTTTGATCTTAGCCAAAAGGCCGAGAACGTTTGAGTGCGCGTTAAAGTACTCAGGTGGTCGAAATTTCCGAAGTCTCTCATAGCGTGGTTTTGGGACGCAAAAACGCCAGAAATAATCAAATCACAGAGAGACAAGGGAGCTATAGATCTTGTTGAATTTATTTACGTACACCTTATTTTCGTTCCGCTCTCTTAGATATATAAGGTGGGGGAGGGCCGGGGCGGGTGATATATGCTAGCTTTGTGAGAGCTCACCCTTTCACACGTGTGTGTATGGTGAGTCGCCACACTCGACAAGCATGACGAGATTTGCATCTTTTGCCGACGGTTTTATCTAATATATATGCGGGTGTGTATTGTAAAATGCAAATGAATAGGCAAGGTCTGCATAGCGAAAATTGTGCGCTACTTGAGTTTGAAACCTTACGCTAGTGTTTTATAAGAATGTTGAGACTGTGCGTAACTGCAATTACTCTCAATACCTTTAATTAATTTACATGTGGTTGTGAATATGGGCGATTCTTATATCATCGTGTCTCTTTTGTCTTTTGAAACATGTTCTCATTCCTCTATAGTGCGGAGCGCAGCAGCCGGACGTGCGTGTGGATATCGTAACGTTGGCATATCATCTTTCTTTTTTTTTTTTTACTATGTCGTGGTCAACATTTTGCTGGGGCCGTAGTTCATTTTCACCACAAATATCAGAAAGCTGCGAATCAAAGTAAACGCTCGCTCCGAGGAAACCGCACGTTAGCGATTTGGATGTACAGGCCATTTTTACGAATAACATATTCTTTTCTTTTGATGAACAGATAACTAAAAAATTACAGCCCTAGCACTCTGTACAAATGGTTAACCAGCGAAGCTGAAATGTGCGGCGCCGGTGTTTAGCAGTGGTTTCAACCCGACACAGACGTCGCAGCCGAAGCCAAAGTGCCGCTGGAGAAACTCTTGCTGAAAGCGGGCGTTCGCCCCGCGAACGCGCTCCCGCAATCATCACGTCGACGCTGTTCTGCCCGCAACGCTGCTTCTTCGGCGCGCCGTCGTTGCAAGCGTTTGACATCGCGAGCTAACATCCGTGGCTTACCCATGTGGAAGCTCCCGGCCGCGGCGGTCGCATTTTCGATGGAGGCGAAAATGCCAGAGGCCCGTGTACTGTGCGTTGTCAGTGCACGTTAAAGAACACCAGGTGGTCTAAATTTCCGGAGCCCTCCACTACGGCCTTTCTCTCCTCTCTATATCTTTCACTCCCTTTCCCCTACCCCTACGGACGCTTAGCCGTGCTCCCTACATGGGCTGCAGAAATTAGCGTCCTTTCCTAACCGAACCACATCATCATCATCAGTCGAAGCTGATGCGCGCGTGCTCCGCGCCACGGCTGCGACGGTATGGACGACGTCACTCACGGGCCAGCCAATGGCACGCGCGCTTTGGTACGGCGCAGAGAACGACGTCACTGGAAGGCGCAGCTAATGGAGACCGCGCGCGGTCCACGGACGAGCGGTTTTTCGTTTCTCCTCGCGATAAACAGCTTTCGCTGTAAGACGATGTAGAACAGGGAATGTCGGTGACGCTGAATGACGAGAACAACGGTGTTAAACAGCGTACTCACGTTTTACAGCGAAAGCTGTTTATCGCGAGGAGAAAGGAAAAGCCGCTCGTCCGTGGACCGGGAGCGGTCTCCATTGGCTGCGCCTTCCAGTGACGTCGTTCTCTGCGCCGTACCAAAGCGCGCGTGCCATTGGCTGGCCCGTGAGTGACGTCGTCCATCCCGTCGCAGCCGTGGCGCCGAGCACGCGCGCATCAGCTTCGACTGAGAGCTGCCACATGGGTAAGCCACGGATGTTAGCTGGCGATGTCAAACGCTTGCAACGACGGCGCGCCGAAGAAGCAGCGTTGCGGGCAGAACAGCGTCGACGTGATGATTGCGGGAGCGCGTTCGCGGGGCGAACGCCCGCTTTCAGCAAGAGTTTCTCCAGCGGCACTTTGGCTTCGGCTGCGACGTCTGTGTCGGGTTGAAACCACTGCTAAACACCGGCGCCGCACATTTCAGCTTCGCTGGTTAACCATTTGTACGGAGTGCTAGGGCTGTAATTTTTTAGCAACAAGCTTTCGGTGAAATGCACTGCGTGTGCAGCGCCGGTGGTGCGAGGCCGGAGGAGAGACGCATGCGACAAGTGCAACGCCTGTACTTGGCCTATGTGTTCCTTTCTTCGTCCTGCTTTCTATATAGCGGTGCATGCACAGTGTATTTCCAAGATATGTACCATGAGCGGATTCTTTGGAAACTTTCGTTCTTTCCATTTATATTAGTCACGCTAACACCTGTAGTAGTCACGCTAACACCGGTACTTCCAGTGTGAGTCCTTTGGTATAGTTGAATCAAGGACCTGGCGTTTCTCCTAATCTTGTTTTGGGGCGTAATATAACCCCACAAATCACCAATCGAATCCAGTACCTATGGGTTCGATCGCGGAACTGTCGGTAGTGGAACACGAACGTGAACATGGATGTGATTTATATAGCTAAGAGCTACATGTGATTTTATTATAATTAATTATCGATCTCCAGGGAGAATCTCTAGAGAAGAAAAGCGTGGCGGAAAGTTAGTTGGGTAGGTGAGATAAGTTTTGCGGGGATAATGTTGTCGAGGTGAGAAGCCTTTGCCCAGCAGTGGGCGTATAGACATGATGATGATGATGGCGATGAATTTTGACGCAACCAATGAGCGTGTCATGTTACTGATGTCATGACATGCCACTTATGTTAGTCATACATTCGCACCCGTCCATACCACTTTTTGTATATGCAAAATAAACGTGACGCGAATTTTCGAAAACCGGGCCCCCTTTTCGATTTTTCCGAGCCTTTCACCTCGGGGTCCCGAGAGGCCCACCTTCCAAGGACACACTTATGGCTACCGCAATATCAGCTGCTCCGGCCACTCGCGTATACGTATACATAAGCGAGCTCGCACACGCGCTCGCGCTTGCGTAGAATTTGAGGAGCAGCGTCTTCGCTTGGTGGGACAGCATCTGTATTCAATTGGTTCTGTTTAAAGCCTTTGTTGTCTATACCGTTGGTGACCTTGAGCGAAATCGCGCCGCACCCCCCGCCCCCAAATAGAAATATAAAGAAAATGCATATCATGTGCGGCGTACACCTATATAGAGCGGTGATCTTGAGGATCACGTAACACCCACATACACTGGTCAGGTATGTGCGGCTATACTCAACACGTGATTTTGTAAGGAGCGAAAGCTTCCCGTTCATTTGGTAAAACGGTGTAGCATCCACAGACAAAAGCAAGTGGACGGCAACCGTGTCAGAATGCGCCGGCACTCACTGGCCAGAGGGACTGATTACGAGATTAGTCTTATAAATTTCATTTGCTCATTTAATTCGTTATAGCAGGATCCCTAATAAGTATTGGTGTGTATACTACACAGGAAGCCAAACGGAATGTTTCGGTTTGTAATTACAAGTCACTGTCCTGGCTTGCGCAGTTCCAGGACATGTCAGACATGCCCCTACTAGCGAATTGTCGAACCCCGCTAAACACTTCGAGACCTATATATCGACGAAGGAGTATATGAACACATGGCACTCGCCATGAACACAAACCATGCAGCCGAGGCGGGAAGGAGTACCAACACGTATGCTGATTAATTGCTGATGTCTTTTTGACATGTCATTCATTACATGCTGGAACTTGGGTACCCACACACCAGGATGTACTGGATGAAGAATACACGGGTGTCAAGCGTAGAAAATTGCATGACGCTAGACAGGTTCTTCTAGCCTAGATTCCGAATGAAAGTCGTCAACGACCTTTTTAATCCTAAGGACATGACGGATAGTCGGCGTGGAGGATTAGGCCATTAAAGGGCCACTAAACAGGCTCCTACTTTTTTTAATCGGTCGGCCTCCCCACCCTTCTCTGCCGAGGAGAGGGTAGGCGCGGCGCGCTGTCGAGACTCCGCCCACTTTACAGAACGCGCGCCGCGTTTCAGGAACGCAGATCTGACTTGCGTGACGTAACTGACAAGTAGAGGAGGTGATGCGGAGGCCTTCTTTTTTTCTAGGTGGTGTTGGCTCACGCCGGTGGGATGGTCACAGGGTCTGACAACAGGCCTGATTTCGACCAATCAACGAGCTACAACTGCGCAAAGTTGTTCACGATACAACATGACGACACCTAGGATGTAAGGACGGCTGGTCAATCGCAGGAAAGAGACGCGGGAATTTTTTTTGTTTGAAATACGGCGTCTGTGTAGCGCGCAACGCTGCCATATGCGCAGAATGTGGTCGCCGCAAGCGTCTCTATGATTGAGTTAGCTTGTTTGGGCACGGCCGGTCTGGACGCGCGCGTTCGCTCCCTCTTTGAGCGAACGCGCGCGTCCAGAGCGACCGTGGTTCGGGTTAAAAAAAAAATAGGAGCCTGTTTAGTGGCCCTTTAATTGTGTTGGAAGGATATGTCACAACCTTCCCCGAGTGAAATTTCTCTGTATTGACGAGCGGGTGATCCCGCTTACTGGGAAGGTGCAGTTTTGTGCCGAGAAAACCTAATCACACAGGATTCTTAAAATTTTATCACTGGCAGCTTCAAGTGGCCTTAGTCTCGATTTTTGCGATCGAACAGGTCAAAGGCGCAGGGAAGACTATATGCCTTAAATCGCATTCACGCACACTTTACCAACGCCTAACAGTAATACGTTATATAGGTACATACTGATGTCAATCAAGGTTTTGTTGATTTCTTTTACGAGGCGATGATCTATTGGAAAAACTATAATGCCTCCGTGCCTTTTAGGTGCGAAGCACCTTATACGCTCTGCCTGTCGGCGTCTGTAGTTTTCGTCGCCTTCACGATAAAACAAAGAGAAGAAAGATGCGCGCGTGCGAACGCCGCACGTTGAGCATTGCGTAGAAGAGGTGCAAGCGCACTTGGGGATCAGAACTAATGATGATGATAGCTTTAGGCGCGAGCTCTGGCTGTGGGCGTCTCCTGTCGCCGTCGCCGTCTCGCTAAAGCAAGCAGTCAAACTATGGTCAAATAAAAAAAAATCACAGCATATTCACGGGGTGAATGATGATGAGTGGGGAGAAGCTCCAGAAGGAATCATCGGTAAACCGTGAAACTCTTCCGTGGAATTCGCCCCACAATTAAATGTGAAACACTTGAGTAAATGTCATCAAACTATTATAACATCTCGCATCTTTCATCATCAACTACAAGTACCGCCATCTAGTTTTATAACATCTCGCGCATGCTACAAATCCTCACGGTTCAACTATGCACAATGCACAAGTGAAATCTCCCACCGGCACTTCATTGCAAGTCAAGATGCAGTGCCTATATATATATATATATATATATATATATGGGTTGCCGGTGAACGCATCTCCAACGCGAGCAGTCGGTATTTCTCAATCAAGAAACTCGCTATACTCGGCGACAGCTTTCCTTGACAGCACTGTGGAAGCTACAGAGCCGAATCGCCTGCATACGCGCGCGCCAGGAAATAGTACCTATTTTATTTTCTGATTCTAATGGCTACTTGGCCCGAATAAATAAAACGTTCTTCATTATAAGGATAGAACAAGTATGGGAAGTTGTTCATGGAAAAGAAGTTATCGTGCGCCCTAGTTTTTTTTTCCTTTTTTATTTCTTGGACGGCACCACGTTTTCCGCACGCCTGCTGCGTCTGCTGCTTGCTCTTGCGGTAAACATGGCGTCTCCGGTGCCGGCGGTACCGTGTGCGGCCGCGAACTCTCCTTTTAGTTCTCCGAGGAGGCTATACGCTAAGTGTGACAAGAAGTGGGTCTCCAAGCAAACGAAGCAGGTTATCTGCAACGTCTACGCTGGAGTAAGGCGCCGTGAGCCCGAGCTCTCGACGAATTCTGTGTGCCGGACTGTCGCCGAACTCACCGGGGTGAGTATGCGAACGGTAACACGAATCAAGGCTGAAGCTCTGCGGGCCCCGCTCTGAAATAAGCTTGACTGTTCGCGTCTTGCGCGCAATCTTAACAACGATCTACAACAATTGTGAGGCTTCTCGAACACTGAGGCGCAGTCTGCGCCTATCATTGCTGACAGTCTTTGTGTGCGTAAACCGAATACAGCAAAACTGAAACAAGACAGGCCCGTGGCAGGATCGTGCCGCAACCGGCCTTCCATTTCGCCTGTACCAGGGCTCAATACTGTAAACGTTAACATTCGATCACGTGTGGCGCGTACCCGTATATACTGGGCTGAACACGGAACCTAAACTTCACTGTTATAAAAAGGCTGAATAATGCTGGGAAATCGTTCCGAACAGCGGAAACTTTTATATGTACCAGTATATATACAGCACAGTAACTAGCTGCATGTATGCACTCTCATCAAAGTTTAACTCTGACGTTCCCATTTTGCATGCATACATTTTCCTAAACACACTAGCGCTGCGAGCAAGCGAAAACCGAAACTGCAACTGAAATCGGCTGCAAGCTGCCGGACCACTTGCGTAGTAACACAAATGTGCGGAGGCCCCGCCTCCGTAGCCTTCGCTCCAATGTCAAGAAAAGCTGTCGCCGAGTATAGGAGACGCTGCCTGCGCCAACGTTGTCTCTCGCGGGCGAGCGCGTGCCGGGAGCCACGCGCTCGCCCTCGGCGCGTGCGTGCCTCCCGGCAGGCACGCGCCGGTGGCTACCTACTACTAGGGACGCACGACCCACGCCTTAAGGAGCTTCGCCCCTAAAAAAACGGACAATACATTATCTGGAATTAGCTAGGCGATGGCTGATTGTATAATAAATGTACATATGTATGTTGCAGCTATATACATATGTAGTGCCTCTCACTGCCCATTACCGCCTGCTTCTCATGCACCTCATAAGGTTTCACGTTGGTGGAGCTGCATTACCGCTGGATTTGAAGAAAAAAAAAATGAAAGTTTTTCCTTCTGTGCGCGTTCACCTGGCCTAGCGGATTATGCAACACAAAGGAGATGGAGCTTGCCATCATAAAACTACGTTGCCGAATTCCCTCTTTAAATTAGGGGCGAAGCTCCTTAGGGTGCGGGTCGTTCCCTCCTCCGTACATATTATGTAGCCACCTGTAGCTTTATGATGTGCTCACTAGATGGCGTGATGGCGCCGCGGTGCTCGCTTCATTCAGATGTATGGGAACACGTAGCATGGGAGTCTGTCTGTCTGTCTGTCTGTCGAAACAATTATTCGCCAACTAGGCCTGGAATTTGCTGAAACGACCATTCGTTCGTTTGGAGGGTCAGAACTCTTGTTTGGGCTAGTTGGTGACCATTCATAATGACTTGAAGACGCGAAAACTGTACACAGACGAAACACAAAAACGACAAGGACAAGCGCCATTTTTTTCTTTTTTTTTTCTCTTTTTTCTTTTTTTCATCAGGCGCTCGTCCTTGTCGTTTTTGTGTTTCGTCTGTGTACATTTTTCGCGTCTTCAAGTCATCATGTTCGGAGGGTCCACTTTGGGGTAGCCACAGGGATGTTTGTTTAGCAATTATGAAATTTCTAATTGAATCCAATGGAATTTTACCTTAATTTTTATCATTTGTGCTTCGCCAAACCACACAAATAAAAGTACTTGTTAAGACGAAACAGTATTGGTCAGTCCCCTACATGGGGCATGTGCCAACCTACAGAGGAGAAGAAGAAGAAGAAGCTACAGCGGCCTTATCGAACACTCAGAAATACACGGCATTGCTGAAGTGCAGTGCCCATTTGCAGGATCACCAGGGTGGTGGAGACGCTTATTCGAATTCTATCGACAAACTGTTAGCCCGAAGTTCAGAACCTCGAGGGTTATTGCATATGAGCAGTGACCTTCTTAAATTCGTGAAAACGCACTCTGGAATTCTAGGGACGAACTACGGTGGACCTCTACATAACTATGGGTTATCTGCTATATTAGCAGGAATGATCAGCTCACACAAATAATAAGAGCTCCACGTGTGTCCTTTACAAGCTTGTGCGTCATATTGTGCGCATGAGCGCGCGAAACAGAAATTGCATTCCTCTCCTGTATTTGTAACAGCTGTTTCTTTACCTACATCACAGCGTGAGAAGAGATAGCTAGACGTACACATACCTGGTACGCCTTAAAAATTGCGAACTCGAATGTGCCAGTTGTCGACGCTTGCATTTACGAAATTTAAGGCACTGCTTACGAGTGGCGTACAAAAAGAGGGCAGCTGTTGCCTCCGCAGCAGTTGAAAGTTTTTCATCTCTACGCCTGCCGTCACTCGAACTTCAAATTTCGAGCTTCGCAGCCACCGGTGAGCGCATCTTCATATATTCCAGCTTGCATGTATGCAGTTCTGGCTCGCGAGACAAGCAATTCCGTTTTAAAGTTAAGCTGGGACCAAGTAGTCGAAAGGAGCAAAATCTCCAAAATACAACTCGGTGATAATATTAAGCAGCTTCCGTTCACCGGTTAGCCAGTTTGTTTTCTAACATAATGAATTCAATAAAAACGTAATACACAAGCCAGGCTTTCCAGAGCGCAGCGCAGTTAATGCGGAACGTATACTCTGTTCGAATGACGACATGGCTAAAATTCTCCCGCAAGGCTTGCAGAAGAAAGCGCCATTCTCACCTACCTCACCCGGCCGCCACGGTGGCCTGCACTCGGCTGCTGATCCGAAGATCGCGGGATCGAAACCCGGCCGCCGTGACTGCATTTCGATGGAGGCGAAATGTTGAGGCCCGTGTAATGTGCGATGTCAGTGACTGAAATTTCCGGAGCACTCCACTATGGCGTCTATCATAATCATGGCGTGGTTTTGAGACGTAAAACTCCAGAACTCTATCAATTATCACTTCCTTTTCCAGAACCGCATCATGACGAATAGCCTGGAAACGTTCTAGTAAACTGCGCAACCACACCACAAACGGAAAACGTGTGTGCTGGTACTGCTTTTCGTGAAACTGATTGCCCGACTGCGTCACATGGCGGTTCGGAAAGGCGCTTGGCTAGTTCCACCGTGCAGACTTACAACTGTAGTAGAATATATAAGTCGAAATGTGCCATTCGAAATCGAGCGTACGTGTAGTTCGTGCATTTAACAACAACAACAACAACAACAACAACAACAACAACAACAACAACAACAACAACAACAACAACAACAACAACAACAACAACAACAACAACAATAATCTTTATTTTCATCAGAGCAATGATAGGAAAGCTGCGGATAAAAGCTGCTCTTTGCATTTGCAGAAGCTGCTCTTTGTATTTGAGTTTTTCTTTTCCCTCTTTTTTTGTTGCGGGCGCTAAAACCATGTTGTGAGGAGGGGAGGGGGTAGGGCGGGAGGTGTTGCTGTTTTGTTATGGTCGCGCCCAATATTACTGCGTCATAAAAGCTGATTGATTGATTGATCGCTCGATCGGGTTTTGCGTCCTATAACTGTGATTTGATAATGAGAGACGCTGAAGTGAAGCAAGGCTGCGTAAATTTCGACGACCGGGAGTACGAAAGGAGAGGTCACTTCTCCGAGTAGCACCGACCGAGCACAAAGTGGGGCTGTTTCTTTCCGCGGCATGTTCCTGGTGACACATCGGACCCACGGAGTAATTGAAGGCCGACGCTGTGCCACTTCGCCGCTGCTGTGGTGTTGTGCACTTCTACATTAGCAAGACACCTCTCCCTCTCCTCTATCTCACATGCAGGTAGAAGACAAGCGTGCAGTATGGCCGCTGAAACAAAGGAAGAGGGGGCGTTTCACCTCATGTTCACATACGGCACCCTCAAGTCGGGCCAGGCAAACCACCACATCCTGACGAACCCCGAGAACGGTCGCGCTACGCTCCTTAGCCCAGCGAAGACGCTCAAGAAATGGCCGCTCGTTCTGGTGTCCGCGTACGAGATACCGTGCCTGCTTCCGCTTGAGGACGTGGGCCACGTAAGTGCGCATTAACTAATCCAAATTCACGATATGTAACAAAGAAGCGCGTGCGCTAAAAATTTGCAGCCTTTCACCTGTCGACAAAATGGGGCAAGCGAAGCTTGGCGTCATACTTACTAACTTTTCTATCTATCTATCTATCTATCTATCTATCTATCTATCTATCTATCTATCTATCTATCTATCTATCTATCTATCTATCTATCTATCTATCTATCTATCTATCTATCTCGTTAGACAGTAGAAAATCCTAGGCATTCATACGGTTCAGATATGTTTACATCTCGCAAACTTGGGTAATGTCACATGCCTACGGAGGGTGGGTTCCGGACTTCAAAACTCAGCCCCGGCAAAAATGTCTCCCCCCACTCCAATGCGCCTTCTATGACATATCTGAAGCGCGTATATAGGTGTTCTCTGGCTGAAGAAACTAGCGCATCAGTTTACTCTGCCTCTCCGTAGAGGGCGCCAGGGTTTCCCCCTTTTCTGCGAGTTTCGGCGTGACGACCACAACGCCGACTACGTCAATAGGGCTAGAGTAAGCAAGTTTCGATTGAATATAGAATCCTGCGGTCTTACCTGCCAAAGCCGCGATATGAAAGCACGCTGTAGTGAGGGGCTGTGGAATAGCTTTTCCCACCCAGGGTTCTTGAAACGCCCAGCTAAATCTTAAGCAGACGGGTGTAGTTGCATTTCTCTCCCACCTTAACGCGGCTGACGTAGTCGGGAATCGGACCCACAACATGAATTGTAGTGAACGTGGGCTTATTAAGTAAGCATGCAGGTGCTTAAAGTACCTTTTGATGGTCGAGCGCCAGAGACAACGGCGCAGCAGAGCTCCGAGCTAAGTCATTTTATATTGATGCCTTCTGGCCCACGCTTCACACCGCGCGACCGCACCAAGCAGCGTGCACTTTGCACCAGCGATAAACTTGGCCCAGCACAAACATCAAGCGAGCGCGTTCCTTCCGGCACCCGTAGACGAATTCGCGTGAGCGCTATGTAGCGAGGTCATTGCCGGCGTTGCGAGGTGCCTGGAACGGAGCACATGACCAAGTCGCTGCTACGCAGAACGCAGCACGTCTGATGGCTGCCAAGATAGCGCACGCGCCAGCGATGGTGACCACGCAAAGTCCACAGTCGCTACTCGGGCGACAACCCCCCACCCCACTTCGCGATTTTTCAAGCTCGTTAAATACGGGCGGGGCGTTTTCTCACCGCTTCGACGGAGGCCTCCCGAGCGGGGTGATGTTATCGCGCACGCGCCCTCAGAGCGACGAAGATGGGCCGGGACCGTTTGATCGCTGCTTCAGCCGCGTTCGGCGGCCCCGCTCGCGCGCTTTTACCTGCAGGTATAGAACGTACGATGCGCGGGGGCTTATCAATTTGAACTTTGTACAGGACATGACAGCGATGGCAACGGCAACGGCAATAATATGAGATATCACATGTCGATAAATGTAGGGGCCACCCCAAGGCACTCGCAATGTCGCTTGACCAGCTCATGAACTTGAAATCACCCGTAGCCAACCAGGCGGAACGTTCCTGAACACGCTCCAATACATCGATATTGACTTCAGTTGCCGGGTCCCACATGGTGCAGGCGTATTCCACGAGTACGTTTGATACGTAGACAGTTTTTTTAGAAGAATATATGTACTGTCTTGAAATTATACTTCGCAGAAAGTTTAACACGCGACTGGCTTTTCCTGATATTTTTTGAACAAGGCAAATGAGTTCTGTGGAATCCCGCAAGGTGGAGTAGGCGTCTTCGATATATATATATATATATATATATATATATATATATATATATATATATATATATATATATATATATAGGGTGTTTTTTTAGTTGCAACACATTTTTAAAATGAGAAAAACATAAATCGCGGGAATGTCCTGTGTACCATTCGAGTATACGTATTGGCAGCCTCTAGATACAGAACAATTTCCGCACTTGTATGCATAATTAGAGAAATTACGCTTATTGACTTTTTAATTATCCGTAATTGGTGGCTACAGCAAATGAGTACTTTGGAGCCCGTGCTCGACACTACCTATCCCAACGATCAAATTTTGAATAGCGGAGTGCATGTCGGAGCTACGCGAACAATTAGTTCCCCGTGGCAGGCTCCTTGAAACCGAAAACTGGGCGGAAAAAGAGCGTCTGTGACGTCGATGTCGCCGCCCCACGGCTTTCGTCACTCTCCACTCGCCCGTGGTCGCCGCCGCTCCGGTCGCTTCGGCCGCGCAAGCAGCTTGCGTTATCTCCTTGTTATCTGCGGCGTGGGGCGCCGCGGGCGAGTGACGAAATCCAGGGAGGCGGTGACATCGACGTCACAGACGCTCTTTTTCCGCCCAGTTTTCGGTTTCAAGGAGCCTGCCACGGGGAACTAATTGTTCGCGTAGCTCCGACATGCACTCCGCTATTCAAAATTTGATCGTTGGGATAGGTAGTGTCGAGGACGGGCTCCAAAGTACTCATTTGCTGTAGCCACCAATTACTGATAATTAAAAAGTTAATTAGCGTAATTTCGCTAATTATGCATACAAGTGCGGAAATTGTTCTGTATCTAGAGGCCGCCAATACGTATACTCGAATGGTACACAGGACATTCCCGCGATTTAAGTTTTTCTAATTTTCAAAATGTGTTGCAACTAAAAACAACACCCTATATATATATCAAGGCAGTTGCTGCGTAAGGAAGTAACTGTGTACAGTTACGAGTCCGTCGAACTCAGGTTCCATTTACAAGTTCCCGAAAAAGTAACCAGTTACCGGTAACGCGCTTCTAGTTACTAGTTAATTACTGCCCAAGGCTGCTTGTTACCGGTCCAATTTAGCACATGAGTTTTGTATGTACATGTTAGGAGAAAAAACTCGGTTATAATGTGCATTTGGTTGCCGTCTGGTGCTGTATACAGCTATAAAATAACAGGTGTTTTCCGTTCTCATTAAGGCAGGAGGTATCCGGTGAACTCTACCTAGTCGACGACCGGATGCTGAGTGTTCTCGACAACCTCGAGACGCATCCCGACGTCTACGTCAGGGGGCAGGAAGACGTCGTGTTGCTGCCTCAGCAGCCGAACTCATCCGCTCTTGACGCCGAGGCGAAGTTGCCGGCCGAAAATTCGCCCTCTGCGAACACCGGAGAGCCGCGAAAAGCGTGGATTTATTTCTTGCGCAAAATAGAGCGGGAACATTTGTCGATGCCTTTCGTGCCTTCCTACGCACAGAGGCCGGTCATTGTGTATCCTACGTTTAAAGGAGACAAAGAAGAATCTCTGCGCTTCTTGGACAACGCGTTTGAACACGTTACCGTGAACGATTACTGAGGCCAGAGGCGTCAGGCCGGGGCTGCGCGTAATAAGGTACTGGCGGAGTAAACAGGGTGGGAAGGGACGATGTTGAAACGATACTGACTTATGCAGATAGAGAAATGGTCCAAGCACACCTTCCGCGCGTGAGACGATCACACATAGGTATATAGGTTACATTAAACGACCTATAAAATTCAGGCGAACCCCTAGAACAGTTGGAGCCGTGTGTTAATGGAAGCAGTTGGTTTCCGCTACACTGTTCGACTTTGAGCCAAGCTCGAAAAAAGAGACGTTCCCTAAAAATTTCGTCGCTGTTGTACAAGGCTGCACAATTTGACGTTTATACTACCGTATTTCTTTTTGCTCATCAAAAAACAGAGTGAGGTAATCTGCGCAAGTAATAAACACTTTTTAGATTTCGTATTGTTGTGGTTTATACAGATATGTTGAGATATAACAGCTTTTTAGCGACATGTGCATTTGGGAGAACTACTTGCTTTCTACAGTGATTCACCGTGACGAACTGCTCGTTTTTATGTTAGGCGCTGGAGACACTGTTACACATTGTAAATGAAGAAACATTTCTAGTGAAGCTATTAAGGGAAGTTGGGTAACGGTTTTTGTGCAGCGATGATCACTGGAACATGAATGTGAAGCGGGCGTGAACTAAATGTGCAACGCAACGTTTATAGGAACCGCGACTTTGTTTTGAAACATCTCGAATCTCGTCTGTAATGTCAATAAAAAATTCACAAGGACTTCATTATTCTTATCCGTGGATGACCATCTTATGGTCGAATTAAACAATATGAAATCTTATGTTGCTCTCTACCATGCATGAAATCCAGCAACCAGCAACCTTAAGCGTTGCACGATTGCCGAATGTATGCAGGATGTTTTGCCGCAACGCACTGACGCTGCACGGTGAAGCAAAAGTGCATTTCTGTAAGGCACATGCGTTATGCTCCGAAGCATGCAAAGGGTGGGAAGAAGCACATCCACGTAAGACCTGCTTCCGACACACACGCAGGCCTTTCGTCGTCTCTGTCTGTCTGTCTGTCTGTCTGTCTGTCTGTCTGTCTGTCTGTCCTTAGCCTGACTCTCTTGGTATATACCGAAACAGGCATGGCATGGCATGAGTGTATGACCAACATTACTGATAGGTCCTGACATGAATAACATGACATGCCTATCATGTACGTCGTGATCAGCTGTAATGTTGTCCTTATCCTCGCTCTCCCTATGGCGCATATCCGCGCGTGTCGGCGATGTCGTTTGAGGAATAGCAAAGTAGATAATGAAAATTTTGTAAAAACTGACTTTGCATGGATTAAACTAGAGAAAGACCTACCGTTTCTCAATTAGTGCAAATAAGTCAATCCTGCTTGCCAATGTGGGCTCTAAATGTCTTTAACATAATATTCATAGAGCATATCAACCTTTCATATTTTGAATCTCACGAATGATCCCCTTCACATATAGAAACGATAATGGAGGTATCGATTGCCAGGCCAAGACACCTCTAACGCAGAGACCTCCACTGGACGTGGCAGACAGCTTCGCGTGCGTAATCGCCTTCGGTTGTCGCCAGCTCAGACGAGCCAGACACGAACAACGTTCTGGGTCGGCGTTTTGGCCTTTTCTTTTTGTATTTATTTTTAGCCACAGTGTGCTTACCCAATACGTCTGATTGCCGGATACTACTTATATTTGTTATAACAGAAAAAAAATCCGCACCATTCTGGGTGCCTTGACGTCACCAAATGAATGATAAGTTACTCGCGTTTCCTTCATTGAAAATCATGCGCTCGTTACTTTGCTGTAAAGATTGCAAGGGGCTTAGCCATGGTTTTTATGTGTGCAAGGACGAGTGGGGAGGGGAGAGCAGGGGATTATGTTGAAAATGTACCAGCGAAGCGTAGACTGCGTTGCTAACGGCGCCGCTTTCAACAAGCGTGTTTTGAGTGAGGAGGTGAGTGCAAATTCAAATTGATTGGTTGATTTCTGGGGTTTTACGTCCGAAAACCCATTATGATTACGAGAGACGCCGTAGTGGTGGGCTCGAGAAATTGAGACCATTTGGGGGTTATTTAACGTGCACTGTCGTCGCACAGTACACGGGCCTCAGCACTTCGCCTCCATCGAGATGCGGCCGCCGCGGCCGGGATTCGACCCTGTGACCTTCAGATCAGTAGCCGAGTGAGCCATAGCCACTAGACCAACGTGGCGGGGCGACCAAATTCAAGTTAGTTGCAAGGATGTAGAAACGAAGCCTTACGGTCAAACATGTACCAAAAGAGCAGCAAAAAAAAAAAAAGTTCGACAATCCCTAAGCGTATTCTTATGAGATGAGAACGCGAAAGCGTTTCTTTTGGCTAGATTGTCGTTGCGGAGGAGTACTGCAAACTGCATGGTGTTGCCGAGTTGTGTTATAAAGAATGAGGCAATGTGGGAGGCCGGATTTTGTTTATTTACATGATTTGATGCCACCAAAGTGGTGTGGACACTTCGCATGTCCCCTTCTATTTCGTCGTCCACGCAATATATGCAGATATCCCCGGGCAGGTCTCGGGCATGTCGAAATAGGACGATCGCGGCGGCGTTGTTGGTGGTGTCATTAGACAGTCACCGGACACCGGTAGTCGTCACCCTCTTATCGTTCCGGTGACGGCGTACTTGGGCCGGGGTACATAGACACTACCATGGCCTTGTGATCCGAGTAGGTGGAGACATACATCACATCTCGCACAATGTATAGGTCGTCGGTGAATGCGAGATCGATGCACCTGCATCTCGACGTCGTGATGACCTCAGTGGGCGTCTTCAATTCGAGATTGAACTCGGCACGCATGGCGGTGAGGAACGGTGGGCTAGCTTGGGCGTTCGCGCGCCGAGTGTTGCTACGGCGACGCCACGTAGCTGGGCGAGCGCTTTCGCCAACACAGCAGAGAAACGCGCCGACGCGGCCGCAAGCCGCTGCAGGTAGCTGCAGCGGAGAGAGGCACTCCGTCTGACGCTGCGGCGACTGTTGGCGCCGGCGTCTCTTCTGGTGGGAGAGGTCACGCGCTTTCCGGGCACGGCTTTTGAGGAGGCGCTGTGCGGACGCTTTTTGCGGACGGAAGCTGGGCGCGCGCTATCGCCAACCTAGCCAAGAAACGCTTTCGCGTTAATATCCCCGGTTTACCTTTGGGAAAGACGTAGCGGGGCTTGCAATATTTAAGCGAAAGAGAAACACCAGGCAGAAGATGGCTTTTGTATAAAATCCAAGCGCAAAGATAGACTGTGTTGTAAAACTTAATTAAGTTAGTCTTCCTTATAGGTTTCGTGATTTATCTGTCTGCACGCATTTTTTTTTTCGTCAAGATAATTAAGTTAGGTATTAAACGTAGCAGAAGAGCTCCTTAACGCAATTTCGTTAACAGTGGACGCGTCTGCACATATTATGTGTTCTGCCCGTGCACCGCCGCTCACAAAACTTTAATAGGCTTCGTATACATAAAAATGCAGACTTTTTTCGTACGTAAGTGTCAACATGTAATGCATATACTTCAGTGCAGCTAGAACATTGTTGCGCACTGATGGCTCCCATTCGCTTTCGAAGTTCTCTTGGTCCGCCTTCCTAATTATGGCAGTCGAAAAGGAAGAAAATAAAATATTTACCCGTTCCGAATTGAACTCGTGCGCTTAATTATACGCTTAACGGGGACCTTTCCTTTTTCTCTTTTTTATGGCTTCGCATAAGTGAGTTAACATGTCAGAGCGCTTAATGACGCTTTTCTCGCAAAGTGCGCTCGTTTCTTCGAGGACTGGCGTCTGAAAAAACGAAAAGAAAAAAAAAAGATTTGTAATTTTTTTCGACGAGCACATATTCCATGGAACGCTTTTTCACTGGCTGATCTTCAAAACTGGACATCATCAGCGACTTTGATGCTCAGAATGGTGCAATCGACATTTTTTTTTTTTTGAGAATGTCGTTATTTCGTATATGTATCAAATGTGCGCGCTAAGACACTCGACAGGCACATTATGCCGAAAAATACGCCTCCTTGCGGCAACGTAATCAACCATCTGCAGCCGACAGCCGTGCTCATCTGCGACCCTAATGCGCTCGATTTAATTCCGCGTTAAGTCGCCGGAACTTCTTTCGGGACTCGGTTTACGAATAATCGCTTGCTTTCGCGCTGCCCATTTCTTAAAAGGGCCTTGGAGAAAATTCGCCAGGCACTATATCAGACGCAAAGAACTTTGAAGTGATGCCAAGAACAGAGAACCGGGCGATTTCACGAAGAGCGAAACTAAAACAAACCTAGACTTCACACTGATAGCTAGACAGAGAATTGAAGTGTGTAATACATGGAGAGGACGGGCAGTAGCATGAGCACTGCCGCTCGATTTCAAATCTGTCTTTTTTTTTTTTTAAAAAAAAGGAAAAGCTTGCCATAGCTACGCTTGGTGTGTGCTAAATCTTCGTCCAGCTACCCAATGTGCGGTATTTGCGCGCGCACTTCTTTCCTCTTTTGCCCTCACGCCCTCAGCCCAATACAACATAAAGGCGGATGGGTTTCATCATACTTCCTTCGTCTCTTGCGCTCATATACCGTTTGCGCTCTACTACATAAAGGCGGGTATGCTGCACAGAAGACGGCTATGTGCCAACAGTTCCTAGTATGTAGCATTTCACAGACATGCATAGTGTAGTGTAGCAAGGGGGTGGGAAAGGAAAGGGCGGAGGAGTTCTTGTAAGGTGAGGGGGAAAGAAAGAAGAGGAAAGGGCAAAGCATGGCGTAGCCTTGTGCGGTGTATATGCCACAGGAAGTGGGTGTGTGCCAAGCAGCTGTTGTAACACGCATAAGGATGATCTAACGATGAGGAGGAGGAAACGGAAGAGACAGTGCGATATACAAAGAGATAAAGAAGGAAGACGACGGCGAGGAGAAAGAAGAGAAAGAAAGAGATGTAGATTGGCCTTCAGCCATGTATTACGAGTAGGATAAACCTCTGTGTGCGAAGTGACCACGAGCACCGCCATCACAACACATGATGCGATATGTTTATTTTGCGATACGTACCGCAATAGAACAGCTGCCGTGGACGAGTGGTAGCGTGCTTGCATGGCCCCTCAGTGACCTGGGTTCGATTCCCTTACGCATGTAGGGCTGTGAGCGAATAATGCTTCCACGTCGATAATTACCTCATTACTTTTCAATAAAGCTCTCCCTATCGAAATTCTTTACCCCAATCCTTCGTTCAGCCGCAGTGCTGCTAAGGTAACTATATATACCGCGTCGTGGAAGACTTATCTATATATAATTGTCAAAATACAAGCGCAGTCTCAACATGCATGGTGGTGGCGAACGTTTATGCCAACGAGCACAGCAACGTGATGAAACAGCGTGCCGTTTCCTCAGTTCACGTAAAGAGTGCTCGTCATCGCCTAGGTTTAGATGGATGAATGGATGGATCTCAAAAGTGTCTACTTTGAATCGTCGTGATGGCTTGTGCGACCAAGCTCTTTGTTAGTCTTCTCTATGCTGTGCTGCTTGAACTAACATGTTGTCGGATCCGGCCTTCTGCTCCATAGTTTTTTCACCACCAATCTTCCAGCCTTTTCTTACTTGTCTCTTCAGCAGATCCATTCATGTGCCCAAAAATGTCTTCGAAATCTAATATTTCGGGCAAACTCACTTCTTTCTTGGTTATTGGTTGGATACGTAGCTTCCATTTCCGGCAAATTTGGAAGCACACATTTCGTAAAAAGCGGTCCCAACGCCGGTGTTACAAACCGCCCGCGCGTGCTCCCATTGATTGGAGCAGTCGCGCGGCCAGCGCTCCAGACCCTCCTCTCCCCACCCCGGCATCCCCGAATGGAGGCGTCCCGCCGCCGGCGTGACGTCACGGCAGTCCTGGCGGCGGGCGGTGAGAAGAAAGCAGCCCTGGCAATGCGGCAAAGCTGACACAACGGGAAGCATCTGAACTGTGTCGACGAGCCGCTTGCTTTGCACCATCACCACGCCGCGCGGCAGCTGAGCGCCGGCGGCAGCAGCAGCAGCAGTGCCGGGAAGCCCACCTCCGAGGAAGCGAGACGTCGGCTGACTCCTTGTTCCGTAAGTAGGTTTCCCAGCACGGCCGTCTCGCGCCTTTGCTCATGTTTTTCTCTTTCGGTTGGTTTTCGGGGCCGTTCGCACGCGACGCTTAGGGATTAACGGGGCTAGCAGGGTTTGGACACAGTGATGGGGTGACTCCCTTCGTGGGTGGACGTGCTGATGCCAGCAACTGCCTTTGAAAAACGATCATTTAAGCGGGTATTTAAGTCCAATTACACACTGCTGTCTCGAGTAGACAGGCCGGTATAGACGATATAGCCGTCTCGTTTCGAAAGCGTCTTATTCGTAGAGCATTGTCCCGGCGGCCACGCGAATACCTTTAAGGTTAGTGATAGCTGCTGTGTTTTTCCAATGGAAGTATCAGGTTTTCCTGCTTGCTGTTCTTATTGCATGCTCCAGTGTTCGTACTGGGAGTCGCAATCTATCGTTTCGTTGGTTGGATGCGAAACGGCGCGAGCACGTTGTGCGGTAACGTGATGCCGAGACGAAGCAGCCTTGCGCTTCGTCGACTGCGCTTGAACAAGCAATATAGCCTTGCGATGACATAGCGAAGGTTTCGAAATGCATTTAATAATGCGTCGGATCCAGCTCGTGAGCAGTTGGTCCGCATTTTTTCACCCGTATTTGGCGCGTTTTATTGGACGTTCATACTGCGTCTGCAGTGTGTATTGCAGCGTGCCCAGATATCGTGCGCAGATCTTATCTGAAATGTTGTGCTACATTGAAGTAATAGTTTGAGAAAATTAACAGGGTATGATTTGTGACAGTTTGGTGGGCTTGTCGACACGTTCCCTCATTCCTGCTTGGGTGTGGTACATAAGCCAGAAGTGGAATAATCCGTGGCAAATACACTTTTTTTAAAAAGAAACTCTTCTGCCTGCTAGAAAGGGCTTCCTTGAATATTTTCGTGCCAATTAAGGCGCGCTTGATATAGTCTCTTTTTCGTGTGTACGGTTTTCAGCATTGGAGCTTAACGCTCAACTAACAATCGCAACTGGGAAATCCCTGTTTATGAACTAACGAGCTAATCAACGGAGGCTGTTTTAATAACTTGCATTTTGCGACATGTATCAAAATTCACGCTGCGTAGGTGCCCCTGCGTCTCTCTTAAAAATCTCTTTAAAGTGAACTACGTGTCTAGCAAGGAAACGGCTAGCTGCTGAGATAAGACGCATGCTGTTGATCTAAAAAAAGACAAAAAGAAAAAAAATAGACACTAATCGTAGTACTGTAAGACCTGTCATGCTCAACCAGCTATCGTTTGATCCTCTACTTGCGGCATTCCTCACGATCGCCGTCGCTTGCAGACTGGATTGCTGACCCAGCACGAATTGTTGAAATCCGTTGCGCCACTTAGGAAGATATGCCATCGTCCCTAAACGTTGCTCAGCTGTCCTCTTGCTGCATTACTGTTTAGTTCCGAACGCTGTGGGATATCTTGCTCAGCTCGATAAGGATCAGCTAAGCGCAGGCTATTCAATACTCTCTCCAGGTGTCAGCTTGCATGCCTTATCCCAAACACTTCGCGTCGTAAGCATTCAGTGCAGGGTTCTTGCTTCAACCTCTTCCTGGCTTCGAGCTTACACGTATACACTTGTCTACGTTGCTCGGTGACAGACGAGAGTCTGCGCTCTCTTTCCCATTTGCATCGTGCTTTTTCGTAGTCCCTCGCTTCCAACGTCTCCCGTTTAACGTATGCGCCGTGCGTCTCAAATCAGGCCTGTCTCAGAGCGCGCGTGTGCTTTTGATTGCGGTGACGACGTTTCGCGCGAGTGACTGCTGCCGACTATAGCGAAGCCGCTTACATATCCTATAGCCACTTCTTCAGCTACTCAATTTACAACATTATATCACGCTCAGCAGGCGCCGGTGGCAAATGCCGTCGACTCAGTGCGTGGCTCAAGTACTCTAGATAAATCTGAGTGGGACTGTACTCCTGTATATTCCAGGGTTGCGCTCGACATAGCTGTTTATGACGCAGGGCTTTGTCAATAGGATGCGCTGTGTCTACAATCTCGGATGACCTGAATGCAGGTCGCTGACTTAATCGCCTTGCCATTCGGCTATATTTGTTCAAAGGTAGGTCGCGAACCCGAGAAGAAAAGTATACCTATAGGCATGCCTCCCTGCGCGCGAAGAAATCGACAGTCTCCTGATTGTAAAGACTGATGATATGGCGGAGAGAGAGAGGACAGAGAAGAAGAAAAGGCAGGGAGGTTCACCAGACATAGCGTCCGGTTTGCTACCCTTCACTGGGGGTAAGGGAATCGGAACTAGAAAAAGGAAAAAAGAAAGAAGGCGAGCACAGCACGCGCTAAGGAGTCTGAAATTAGGAGCTTCAGCGTCTGGCACTGCACTAAGAATTCAGTCTTCCTTGCTTCAGTGCGGAAATACCATCGGCGAGCCCTGATAATTACAGTCAAACTGAAAGCAGCGGATGAAGGGTATCTAGTACTCTCAGGTAGGTTTCGGCTATCGGACTCTGTAGTCTACTTATAGAAGGGCGCGTACTGTATTCAAAAGAGGCCTAGGCGTCGCAATGATTTCCTCATCTGTCTCGGGCAATCCGTCGGCAAGAAGCGATCTGTTTGACTCGAGCAAAGTCCGCTGAGTCCCTTTTAGTCACTGCGGCTTTGGCGTTGGCTGTGGCTGTCGTTCAGACTGCAGCTTTGGCAATGTAGTTCATTATTCTGCGTTCATACTCTCCGGCGCGGCGATGTCCACAGTAGCCCACAGGTTTGGGTGGCAGGAGGGGGTGTCATCGGATGCGAAGTACTTTTCACGGGGAGATCGGATGATATAGTAAAAGGGATTTTTTTTTAACTAAACAAAGGTGTTAAGACATGACAATGTATGTGGTGGGCTGGCATGATGATTCTTCAGCGTGTATTATCTTGTCTTCCGGTTGTATTTGAAATACACGCGCCGCAAAGGCGCGTTTCTCTCCCATGGCGACACATGTGTGAATGTATGTGTGAAGGACCCCTTGTGGACTGCTGTTGGAAGTGATTGGGGGAGCCATTACACTGTCCAAATGTTGTGCTACTTTGAACGAATGGTCTGAGAAAATGAACAGGGTATGATTTGTGACACTGTGATGGACTTGTCGACATGTCCCCTCATTCCTGCATGGGTGTGGTACATAAGCCAGAAGTGGAACAATCCTTGGCAAATATACTTTTCTTTTTTTAAAAGAAACTGTTCTGCCTTCTAGAATGGGCTTCCTTGAATATTTTCGTGCGAATGAAGGCACGCTTGACATGTTAAATTTTCCGTGTGTACGGTTGTTCAGCATTGGGGCTTAACGCTTAACTAACAATCGCAACTGGGAAATCCTTGTTTATGAACTAACGAGCTAATCAACGGAGGCAGTTTTAATAACTTGCATTTTGCGACATGTACCGAAATTCACGGTGCGTATATGCCCCCACGTCTCTCTTAAAAGTCTTTTTTAAAAGTGAACGAGTATCAAGGAAACGGCTAGCTGCTGCGATAAGGCGCATGCTGTTGATCTAAAAAAAAAAAAAAACACTAATCGTAGTTCTGTGAGACCTTTCATGCTCAACCAGCTATCGTTTGATCCTCTACTTGCGGCATTCCTCACGATCGCCGATCGCTTGCAGACTGGATTGCTGACCCAGCACGAATTGTTGAAATCCGTTACGTCACTTATTAAGATATGCCATCGTCCCTAAACGTTGCTCAGCTTCCCTCTCGCTGCATTACTGTTTGGTTCCGAACGCTGTGGGATATCTTGCTCAACTCGATAAGGATCAGCTAAGCGCAGGCTATTCAATACTCTCTCCAGGTGTCAGCTTGCATGCCTTATCCCAAACACTTCGCGTCGTAAGCATTCAGGGCAGGGTTCTTGCTTCAACCTCTTCCTGGCTTCGAGCTTACACGTATACACTTGTCTACGTTGCTCGGTGACAGACGAGAGTCTGCGCTCTCTTTTCCATTTGCATCGTGCTTTTTCGTAGTCCCTCGCTTCCAACGTCTCCCGTTTAACGTATGCGCCGTGCGTCTCAAATCAGGCCTGTCTCAGAGCGCGCGTGTGCTTTTGATTGCGGTGACGACGTTTTTCGCATGTGACTGCTGCAGCCGGCCAGCGAAGCCGCTTACATATCCTATAGCCACTTATTCAGCTACTCGATTTGCAGCATTATATCACGCTCAGCAGGCGCCGATGGCAAATGCCGTCGACTCAGTGCATGGCTGAACGTTCAAGTACTCTAGATAAATCTGAGTGGGACTGTACTCCTGTATATTCCGGGGTTGCGCTCGACATAGCTGTTTATGACGCAGGGCTTTGTCAATAGGATGCGCTGTGTCTACAACCTCGGAGGACCTGAATGCAGGTCGCTGACTTAATCGCTTTGCCATTCGGCTATATTTGTTCAAAGGTATAGGCCATGAACCTGAAAAAAAAATCTGTATACCTATAGGCATGCCTCCCTGGGCGCGGAGAAATCTACAGTCTCGCGATTGTAAAGCCCGATGATATGGCAGAGAGAGAGAAGACAAAGAAGAAGAAAAGACAGGGAGGTTCACCAGACATAGCGTCCGGTTTGCTACCCTTCACTGGGGGTAAGGGAATGGAAACTAGAAAAAGGAAAAAAGAAAGAGAAGGCGAGCACAGCACGCGCTAATGAGTCTGAAATTAGGGTCTTCAGCGTCTGGCGCTGCACTAATAATTTAGTCTTCCTCGCCTAAATGCGGAAATACCATCGGCGAGCCCTGATGATTATACAGTCCAACTGAAAGCAGCGGATGAAGGGTACCTGGTACTCTCAGGTAGGTTTCGGCTATCGGACTCCGTAGCCTACTTAGAAGGGCGCGTACTGTATCCAAAAGAGGCCGAGGCGTCGCAATGATTTCCTCATCTGTCTCGGGCAATCCGTCGGCAAGAAGCGATCTGTTTGACTCGAGCAAAGTCTGCTGAGTACCTTGAAGTCGCTGCGGCTTTGGCGTTGGCTGTGGCTGTAGCTCAGGCTGCAGCTTTGGCGATGTAGGCATACTATCCGGAGCGGCGTTGTCCACCGTAGTCCACTGGTCTGGGTGGCAGGAGGAGAAGTAATTTTCACGGGTACATCGGACGACATAGTAAGAGCGAATTTTGTTTAGCTAAACAAAGCTGTTAAGACATGACAATGTATGTGGTGGGCTGGCGTGATGATTCTGTAGCGTGTATTATCTTGTCATCCCGTTGTATTTGAAATACACGCACTGCAAAGGCGCATTTCTCTCCCATGGCGACACATGTGTTAATGGATGTGTGAAGGACCCCTTGTGGACTGCTGTTGGAAGTGATTGGGGGAGCCATTACACTGTCCAAAGGGGGTGGTAGGTTAAGTGTAACACATCATTCGGCGTTCAAATAATAGGTGGTGACCATCTCCAACGGAGGCGACCCAGCTTATTGCTGCAGTTTGTAGGGGTTTACTTCTACTAATAACTACTGCTAGCAGCGGCATCGCCGCTAGCAACCCCCTGCCGTGGGTTCGAGCACTCAACGAGCAGAGAATGAGGGAGTCGCGCTCGCGCGCTAGCTATCTCAGCCATGCCATCGCCGCGCTGCCGCGCGCTTCGGCCCGCGGCCCGACTCGAGGCAGGGCAGCGCGAACCGTCGCACGCGGCTAAAGAGGAGAACATTAGGCGCATCTCTCCGAGCATGGTAATTTAATAAACACACGTTAAAACAAAACAAATAATACAAGGCCGAATAAGTCGAATATAAACGAAGGACAAATACGATAACAGCACGCGAACATACAATAACACACAAAAATAACCATGCAAGGAAGGAGAGCCTAACCCCGGCTAGCGCACCCGCGACCGCGAGCCCTCGGAAAAGGAAAATAGAAGAAGAACATACAGACAGGAGCGTCGGTCGCAGGTCGCCGCCGTGGTCGCTGGGGCTCGCAGAAGCACGCCATCCGACCGATGGCCTGGTCGGCCGGAGGGTCCCAAAAGTACGTGCGCACTTCTCCAAGTCCCAGTGTGTTCTCCCGATGCATCTCCAAAACCAGAAACGCCAGAACGCGCAAACATTCTGGGAATTTCTCACTGCCCAATGGCAGCCTATGTTAAAACCACATGGGCGAAGCGGGTGGGCCCCCGCTCCGTCCAGCCGGGAAAGGGGGATGCGGCGACATTTCGTGCAAAAACATGGCGTCGAGCGGGACGCGGCCCCACATCCCTCCCTCCTTAAAAGCCCCCCTAAAAAGACAATACCGACAGTGCCAATACGCGATAAAATCCGAGAGCCCCAAACCAAAACAAAAACAAGGAAACAAACGCGACAATACAACCGCGGCAAATCTCTCAAGTGTCCGATGAAGCAGGCGCGCGCCACGGCATCTTCACCCGGATTCCGGACGCCGGCCGCGGCAGGTCTCACGTGCCGTCGACCCTGTCGACTTCCTGGCCGCCCCAAGTGCCGCGACCACGGCTCCGTCCGCAGCCTCGCCGTCGACGCCGCCCCGCTCCGGACACGCAGACTTCAACCTCCAACTCAGCGCGGCAGAAAACACCACAAAAACAAAAAGAACAGTCGCGCAGAACAAAAGCAAAACCCATTTGAACTAACAAACAATAAAATAACGCGAGGCTAGAACTCATTCTAAATGTAGCGAAAACAAAAAACTCAAGAATACAGGAACGGTACGTAAACAAAAAGAAACCCTTAGTAAGGAACCTAGCACGGCTTAGAGAAGCTAGCGAAAGATTAGAGAGAGAGAAAGAGAAAGACGTCTCTGTCAGGTTATCTCTCCGTCTGGAATCAGTCGGGCAGTAACCAATGTAAACGTGGCCTTCACTAGTGCGATGCCGCATGACCTTACACTAGCGGATAATCCTTCCACGAACGCACACTGCCCATCCGTGACACCAAACGAAACGGGAGATCCACAACGTGTTGCCTACGGAATGAACAGACGCGGAAGGGACGGCGACAGCTGAGCATTCACACTGCACCGTGCCAAATCGCAGAGCACAGTAACTTCAACTAAAGCCTTCCGCTCTGACGACTGGCCAGAATTACTACAGGGGCGCGCAATCGCTCTCCTCTGCTGTCGGGGGGGTGCCACGCGCGCAAACAACGGCGCTAACTGCGAAGGTGGCATGATACTGTGGCCAAGCTCGTACAGACCGCGCAGAGTGAACCCCTTTCTCTCCAGGGCCACGACTACACAAGCCGCTTCGAGCCCAAAACCCGCGCTCGCCGCAATACAAGACAGCGATACTACGCGCGCGCGCCATGTGCAGTACCAACACATTCAGGCGCCTCGCCTCCCGGAGGCGAAAAACAAAACCGCGAAAGAAACTATTTACATTATGTACACATGGGTCACTCTGCCGTCAACCACGTCGCTCTTCGGGCCAAACGAAAAAAAAGCAAAAGAACAACCAACAAGAAAAACCAGATTCCGGAGGTGAGCCCTGTGAGGATAGACCCCCTCTTTCATCCTTTCCCCCCGACCGGCCGGCTGATTAACGCCACAATGGCCTCCTTCTCTCCCGCCGCGGGGACGCTCTCCCCTTCTGCGTGCGCGAAGAGACAGGTGCCCGAAGGGCTATTCAAGGAAGAAGGGTCATCCTTCTACTTTCTTTGTTCGCCTCAGCGGCCTTTCCGCCATCTTTGCCTCCCTCGGTGCAAGTCGGCCATGTGCACCGAACAGCGCCGTCAACTTTTAAAGAAAAGAGACTTTCGGCGACCCGGGCAAGAAATAGCGCGTCAACTACTCTTTCACTGGTTCTGAATTTAGTGAGGAAAGACGCGCACGACGCGAAGTCTAAAGAAAACCGTTGGACTCACCGACTTGAACGTCGCACGGGAGACAAGATGGTCAATCTCCCGGCCATGGCATGATGGAAGCCTTGGTAAATCCAACGAGTTTCCGCCACCAAGAACGAACTGCTGCATCTCGGTGGCAACTTGCATCACGCCTTTCCTCGCCCACGCTTCGCCTCACACAACTTCAAAGCGGGTTACCAATCCGTTTGAGAAGTGACATTTGCCTCTCCTCACACCACGATACGTAGACAGAGAAAAAGGGGGGTTAGACAAGAAAGAGATACGGGCGGTACACGGCAGAGACGGCCACGCTCAACCAAAGCGCACTTGACGCTGGGAACCGAACGCAACTTCCCCACTCTGCCGACACCTGCTCGTCGTTTGAGCGACCAAGGGCAAGGCCCCTGGCCCCACTTAGTTGGGCGCCAAAATGTAGGGGTTTACTTCTACTAATAACTACTGCTAGCAGCGGCATCGCCGCTAGCAACCCCCTGCCGTGGGTTCGAGCACTCAACGAGCAGAGAATGAGGGAGTCGCGCTCGCGCGCTAGCTATCTCAGCCATGCCATCGCCGCGCTGCCGCGCGCTTCGGCCCGCGGCCCGACTCGAGGCAGGGCAGCGCGAACCGTCGCACGCGGCTAAAGAGGAGAACATTAGGCGCATCTCTCCGAGCATGGTAATTTAATAAAACACGTTAAAACAAAACAAATAATACAAGGCCGAATAAGTCGAATATAAACGAAGGACAAATACGATAACAGCACGCGAACATACAATAACACACAAAAATAACCATGCAAGGAAGGAGAGCCTAACCCCGGCTAGCGCACCCGCGACCGCGAGCCCTCGGAAAAGGAAAATAGAAGAAGAACATACAGACAGGAGCGTCGGTCGCAGGTCGCCGCCGTGGTCGCTGGGGCTCGCAGAAGCACGCCATCCGACCGATGGCCTGGTCGGCCGGAGGGTCCCAAAAGTACGTGCGCACTTCTCCAAGCAGCGTTGCCAGATTGAAAAAAGGCTTCGACACCAGCCCCTCATCAAAATTTCACCAGATTACACCAGTGCTACAAAATGACAGCTATGACGTATTTCCGGTTCCTGTTTTGTTTTTGCGCATGCTACAAAATGGCGGCTATGACGTATTTCCGGCTCTTGCTTTGTTTTTGCCACAGTGTAAGAACTACTGAAGGCCGCTGCTGCGAAGCGCGTCTAACTAATGGTGGTGTTTCACGTCTGCACCGCTGCACGGCAGCACACGTTAGGAGGCTGAAAAAGCGGGAAATTTGAACGTGTAATTATAACTGTACGTAAAGCGCACTGAAAACAATTAATACTAATTTTTTTACTGCCTCTGTTAGCCACTATACTAATTGAAATCCCTCAGGCGTCGTAGAGGTATATACATAGAGGTATATACATAACGAAGTGTTGAAAGTCTTGAAGTGGGCAAGAAACTTGCGCCATATTTGGGATGCAGTAAAAGGCTAACATGTATAAATTCAAGTAATTTAAGTGGCAAGCCATTTCCCAAGATTTTTCACCATTTTCACCAGATTTTGTCTGGTGTAGCCATTCCGAGACATCAACACCAGTAACCCCCAAATTTCACCAGATTTTCAGAATCTGGTGCCCATTTTCACCATCTGGCGACGCTGTCTCCAAGTCCCAGTGTGTTCTCCCGATGCATCTCCAAAACCAGAAACGCCAGAACGCGCAAACATTCTGGGAATTTCTCACTGCCCAATGGCAGCCTATGTTAAAACCACATGGGCGAAGCGGGTGGGCCCCCGCTCCGTCCAGCCGGGAAAGGGGGATGCGGCGACATTTCGTGCAAAAACATGGCGTCGAGCGGGACGCGGCCCCACAAGTTCAACGACGGAATCAGGAAACTTAAGCCCCCCCCCTCCTTTTTATTTTTTTTCAAAAAAGAAAAGGAAAAATTTTTTTTTCCTTTAGCGGGCGTGGGTTTCACGAATCGTCCCAAATTGGCTTGGCGAACCCCCAGTATATAACGCACTAGATGTTGATGAATATTTTGCGAAGTTGATCCCTAATATTTTATTTAAATACGATTGAAGGAAGATGATGATAAAATCTATATACACAGGAAGACTCGCCAGTATATAAAAGAACAAGTTATGCCCTGCTTAATTTCACTATATAGATTCGCCAAGAGTGTAGAAAATAAAGAACTTGTACTTCTACATCTTTCGCTCGGCGACACACATAAAGTTCGATAAAACCCCGATACATGTGTCTCGTGTAGATTATGCTTAATTGCCAGCACAGAGAAGAAGAAAAATATTAGCTCAGCACACGAAACGCTCATTTCAAGGAGGAGCTGTATGCCACGAAGTCCCTCAACGCCGGCTCCTGTAGATCTCGAAGGTATATATGGAGGCAGCGCAAACGCATCACTGACGGCGCGTGTGCATGAGCGATAGCCCGCCTTGAAACTGAATCTCCTTTGCTCCTAGGAACAGTCTGGGGAAGCGGGACAAACAGATACGACAACGCGCGCCTATCGCGACTGCTCTGACCTCGCTTTCAACCATCTTCGCGCATGCTCTGCCCAATTTGCCCACGCAAAGCACAGTCGAAAACATTGTAGCACTCGTGACCCCTCTATGGGTATACTAAAACATATTTACTCGGTTCTGTCGCCTTGTGCCGAGATGTCGAGATTTCTCAAGTTGGCGTATATCGCTTTTTCATTCCCCCCGCCCCCACCTCCCCCTAGTGCACTCAGTTTCGTGGGCTATGTTCCCATTCAAATCTTGTCTTTCGTTTTTCGTGCGAAGCGTATCAAAATTGACTTGGCGCTCAACGTTAGCATTTTTGAAATCTCTGTTCTTACCACGCTATGTGTGATAATGGCTCTTTCTTTTCTGTAGAATATTTAGTCGAGACGTAAGGTTCCGCTTAAAGTTGTAGCATCCCACAGTGGAAGGGACGGACCGCTTCCAACTGCATAAAACATCTCTTGCTTTACATGCAATCTATAGGATACAGAAAGTAAGGACTGTTTTGTTATGAAGCACACCGTTATGGTAAAAGGAAAAAGGTGGGGGGGGGGGGGGGCGTAATATACTGCTGATTACATTAACTAAGATTCTTGAACGAGCACTCAAATCAAACGAAACTATGCAGGAACTTACGCCTACGCGTCGTCATGTGTCATGGATGACCGAAAGAACACTGCGCACTCACAATAAAGAAATGGATCATCAGTGGTGCTTGCCGCGCCGCCTAAATATAGAATAATTCTTAAATTATCCGCGAATTACGTGATATATCTAAAGACTACACACATCACTCCATTTTCTTTCAGCAATGTTGGTATGAAAATTCACTGCTTAACTGTGTCAAGTATGACGACGCCTCGATGGTTCGTGTTCTGTCCCCTCTCGAGGAGAGTGGCCAAGCGCCATGTGCGTCTTTCGCGAGCCGGTTCTTGGCCCAACGGGGGGTCTTTCCTGATCTTCGAACCCCTGCGCCTTTGTTCCCCACTTCAAATGGGTGACACATGCGACCTTGAAGAACCGGATAGGAGCACCTTTGACGACCCACGGAGAGGGAGAAAGAGCTGTCGGCGAGGGAATGCATGGTTGCGGCAGACTCACCCCACCAGCCCGAGCAACAGCATCGCTTTTTTACGGGGACCGAGTGCTTGTGAACGTTTATGCGAAATGTAACTGTATTCCTGTTAATTAAAGTTAGTTTTGTTTTAAATGCTCACGAGTGTTCGACCGTTATCTGGCTGGATAGCGGACGCTTTGATCAGTCAAATGCGAGCCTCGAGACCAGCACAGTAAAAAAGCGAGTCAAGTGCCATCGGCCGCCAACTCAACGTCCGCCGGCAATGGGATACGTCGCCACGGCAAGACCTCCGGTTTGGCCCAGACATTCACCCACTGCAAGGATCACATCGCCCAGGAGTTGAGCAGCACAAGGGCAGCAACAAGGTGGGCTCGTTTCATCTTTCAACGCTCAGCTTAGCACCGTTTATTCCACATACGTCGACTCCGAGACAAAACGTGAAGAAAAAATGGATCAGGACAAGCTGACGCATGAGTTTCGAAATGTCACCTCAGAGGATGAATCTTCTACGCCAAACATTCGGCCACAAAGAACAGCAACACGTTCGATGAAGGCTAAAGAAATTTATGGAACGAGCCGCGAAGAACATTGCCGCAAACTAGACGCTGCTTGGAGGAACGTGGATACCGCTCTTCACAGACTGTCATTCGCTAAGGAGGGACAGTTTAGCAGTGCCACAACGCAGCTACGTGCAAGTTATGAGCGCTACCAGCATGTCACCGCAAGATACTTCGCTTTTCTCGCCAAGGCAAACTCGTCTGAGGCTAGCCAGGAATTAGAGCTCCAAAAGGCAATCGATGCAGACCGTGAGGCGATCGTCAGCGAAAAGTTACGTGAGGCTACGCAGCAAGAACGTGACAACATACAGGAAACAGCGTCGCAGTTCTCTATATCGGCCCACTCAAGAGCTTCTTCGCGATCACGACGATCGGGCTCCTCCACGATTAGCCTAGCCGCTGCGCAGGCGCGCGCGCAAGCAGAGGCCGTCAAAGCGAAAGCTGAGTATGGTCGTAAAGAGGCCGCGATGCGGTTAGAGAAGGCAAGAATCGAAGCCGAACTTGAAGTCTTGCAGCATGAGAAAGAAGCAGCTGCAGCAGACGCGCAGGCAAGTGCGCTCGAGGCAGCTGCAGAGCAGGATGGCGGGGAGTGTGTGCGCCCACACCCACCTGTAGGCCGAACACAACGGGTTTCGAGCTACATCACTGAGCAAGCCTCCATACGTGATGCCGAGCTTGCGTCTCTTCGGGCGACTGTTGTGCAATCGAGAAGCCAGAGCTTGGAGCAAGTCGAAGCAACAAGCCGCCACACGGACTTGCGCGATTATCGGCAGCCGTCCGCGGACATGCCAGCCCCCAACAGTTCCAGCTCGCAGCTTGTTGACGTTCTTAAATTCCTGTGCCGCAAAGACCTTGTCTCTACAGGACTAACGAAGTTTGATGATCGACCTGAGAACTTTCGTGCTTGGAAGTCATCTTTCAAAGGCGTCATCAGAGATATAGACCTTTCTGCTCAGGAAGAGCTTGACCTTCTTATCAAATGGCTTGGTCCTGACTCATCCCACCACGTTCGAAGGTTGAAATCGGTGCATGTCGATGACTTCTCGAGGGGCTTGAACGTCGTATGGAAACGGCTGGACGACACCTTCGGACGCCCCGAGGCTATTGAAGATGCGCTGCTGCAGAGGTTGGAGGACTTCCCAAGAATTACATACCGGGATAATGCCAAATTACAAGAGCTCGGCGATCTCCTGTTGGAACTCGAGGCTGCAAAAGCTGATCCGTACCTCGCTGGTCTTAGCTATTTGGATACTGCAAGAGGAATAAACAAAATTGTTTCCAAGTTGCCGCCTGGGCTTCAAGAAACTTGGATGACAGTGGGGACGAAATACAAACAACAACACAACACTGCATTCCCACCCTTTGCGGTTTTTTCCAAGTTCGTTCAAGATCAAGCGAGCATGAGGAATGATCCTAGTTTCTTCTTGCAACCGCAAAATCTCTCGTCTTCGTTCACACAGCGGAGAGAAGAAATGACAACCAAGACATCGCGGCAAAAATCATCCGTGTCAGCAAGAAAAACAAACGTGGATCATACCTTCGAGCAGCTTCAAGAAACCACTCCGAAGGAGCAGGTGCTTGAGTCGAAGAGCTTCGAAAAATGGTGCCCACATCACAAGAAACCTCACCCTCTTGAAAGGTGTCGCGCTTTTCGTGAAAAAACATTGGAGGAGCGGATGACCTTCCTCAAAGCGCAGGGAATCTGCCTACGATGTTGTTTGTCCACAAACCACGGGCAGTGGCAATGTAAGGCGGTCGTGAAGTGCCATATATGCAGCAGTGGCGACCATGCAACAGCGCTCCACCCATCATCTCTATGCTCAGAGTCCCCGAGGCCTATTGAACGCGATGACAGCGCTGCACATAATTCGGAAGCAAGAGTCACATCTACACGTACTGAGGTAGCAAACGCGAACGACAGCTACAGATCGTGCGCTAAAATATGTCTCGTGGATGTGATTCATCAGTCCCAGCCTGAGATGACAATCAGAGCATACGCGATACTCGATGAGCAGAGTAATCGTTCATTGGTCCGGCCAGAACTTCTCGACGAATTCAGCGTGGAGGGGACACCCACCCAGTACACACTACGTACTTGTTCCGGCAGTACTGAAGTTGTTGGAAGGATCGCTCACGGCTTCTTTGTGCGGAGTGTATTGGGCGATGTCAAGCTCTCCCTTCCGCCTCTCCTCGAGTGTGAAGAGATTCCTGACAACAGGGAAGAAATTCCAACACCAGAGGCGGCACGGAACTACGCGCACTTGAAAGCCATTGCGGCTCACATTCCGCCTATAGAAGAGGCGAGAATACTGCTTCTCCTTGGCCGAGACGTCCTGAGAGTTCACAAAGTTCGCCAGACCATAAACGGGCCGCCTGACGCTCCTTATGCACAGAGGCTCGATCTCGGATGGGTTATTGTCGGAGACGTTTGCGTGGGTCGTACACGTAAAACAGGCACCTTAAATGTGTTCAAAACACACATTTTGGACAACGGAAGGCCATCCCTCTTCAGCCCATGCGCAAAACACTTCATCGTGAAGGAATCGCCGGTTCTCTGCTCTGCGGATAGGGGTCAGACTCGGAATGATTTGCCATTAGTAACAGCATCAGATGACACCCTGGCGCCTAACCTGTTCGAGACAACGCCTGAAGACAACGAGCGTTCCCTCTCCATAGAAGACTGGGCATTCCTCAAGATAATGGATAGGGAATTAAAGAGAGACAGGTCAAACAACTGGGTCGTCCCTCTGCCTTTCCGCTCACCGAGAAGTCTGCTTCCGAACAACAGAGACCAAGCTCTTTCTCGCCTGTACTCACTGCGACGCACACTGCGAAAGAACCCGGAGACAAGAGAACGCTTTGTCAACTTCATGAAAGAACTGTTCGTCAGGGGTCATGCAGAGGAAGCTCCACCACTTAACTTGGGCGAAGAGTGCTGGTATCTACCCATATTCGGCGTCCACCATCCTCAGAAGCCCGATCAAATCCGTGTGGTGTTTGACTCCAGCGCTCAGCACGAAGGAGTATCCCTGAACAGTGTCCTTCTCACCGGACCCGACCTGACAAACAACCTTGTGGGCATACTGATACGCTTCCGGCAAGAACCAGTGGCGATAACAGCAGACATCGAACAAATGTTCTACAACTTTGTCGTTCGCGAAGACCATCAGAACTATCTAAGGTTCCTCTGGTTTAAGAACAATGATATCTCCGGGGAAATCATCGAGAGCCGTATGAAGGTCCACGTTTTCGGCAACAGTCCTTCGCCCGCTGTCGCAACATATGGGCCTCGGAGAACTGCTCAAGAGGCTACTCAACAGTTCGGTGTAGATGCCAAGAGGTTCGTTGAGCGAGACTTCTACGTTGACGATGCACTCAAGTCTCTTCCGCGCGAGGAAGACGCCATCAGTCTGCTGCAAAGAACGCAGAATATGCTTGCAACAGCCAACATAAGACTGCACAAAATTGCCTCCAACAGACAGAATGTGCTGAATGCGTTTTCTCCACGGGATCGTGCACAGGGACTGAAGAACCTGGACTTCAACAAAGACGCATCACCAGTGCAGAGAAGCCTCGGCCTACTTTGGGATGTAGGCAACGACACCTTCGTATTCAGGGCTCCTCTTCAAGACAGGCCTTATACGCGGCGAGGAGTGTTGTCGACCGTGCACAGCCTTTTCGACCCACTGGGTTTCGTGGCACCTGTAACGATTCAAGGGAAACGCCTGCTCCGCGACCTCGTAACGGAAGGTTATGACTGGCACACACCGCTTTCGGACGAGAGGAAACAGAGTTGGGACGAGTGGAAAGATTCTCTCCAGGCACTTCATCACTTTCACGTGCAGAGAACTTATGCGCCACACTCAACTGCTGAAGCCGCAGTCAAAGAAATTCACGTGTTCTCAGATGCGTCCACGGGTGCTATCGCCGCCGTAGCGTACCTACGAGTAACCGACAAGCAAGGAAACAGACATGTCGGATTTGTCATGGGAAAGGTGAAGCTCGCGCCACAGCCAGACCACACCATACCAAGGCTGGAGTTGTGTGCAGCAGTCCTTGCTGTGGAAATGACCGATGCCATAATACGGGAGTTAGATTTCCAGCCGAGTTCCGTTACATTTTACACGGACAGCAAGGTAGTGCTGGGATACATACACAATGAAACGCGAAGATTCTATGTGTATGTGGCTAACAGAATTGAGCGCATACGTGGCAGCACGCGACCTGAACAATGGAAGTACGTGGTACGCAAGGTAGAGGTGAAGTTTGCAAGGAATGGCGCAATCAACAGATTCTGCCGACGATTTCTGAAGTGGTGCCCTCGTTTTCACCTTTGTCTAACAGTGGCGTCTAACAACAGCAGACGCCAGACGGGGAGTGTTCTGTCCCCTCTCGAGGAGAGTGGCCAAGCGCCATGTGCGTCTTTCGCGAGCCGGTTCTTGGCCCAACGGGGGGTCTTTCCTGATCTTCGAACCCCTGCGCCTTTGTTCCCCACTTCAAATGGGTGACACATGCGACCTTGAAGAACCGGATAGGAGCACCTTTGACGACCCACGGAGAGGGAGAAAGAGCTGTCGGCGAGGGAATGCATGGTTGCGGCAGACTCACCCCACCAGCCCGAGCAACAGCATCGCTTTTTTACGGGGACCGAGTGCTTGTGAACGTTTATGCGAAATGTAACTGTATTCCTGTTAATTAAAGTTAGTTTTGTTTTAAATGCTCACGAGTGTTCGACCGTTATCTGGCTGGATAGCGGACGCTTTGATCAGTCAAATGCGAGCCTCGAGACCAGCACAGTTCGCCTCCTTCACGGCGCTGGCATCGAGGCACCCTATAATGACGGCCTGTTCTTATGTTCCTGTGTGATGGTTTTGAAATCGAATTATTGTGATGTATTGGCGCGTGTACCGACGCGTGCTAAAAACAATTAGCGCCGGAGCACCTGTATAGCTCTTGATAATGAGAGCAGTGTATATGTTAATATAGGCATCGATGTAGCTGGAGTTTGGCAGGCATGTTCAATGCTTGTCTTCCCACAAACCATATACTTTCGGCAATTAACTTCTCAGACTGCAACCTCGCTGTTTCGTCTCGAAAAGTGCTAATATGTATCACGTTATGTGGTGTCTGTCGTAAGTTTTTGCCTTCGTTGCGCTATAGCGCTTAGTTTGTTCACTGCCGTGCTTTCTTGAACCTCAGAACTTCACAGAGGGAAGTCAGGTAGCGACGCTGGCTTCTTATCGAAGAGAACAGATGGCGCTTCATCCGCAAGCGAACATTTGACAGCTCAGTTCAGCAAACTCAGCTCAGCAAACTTCCGGTTTGCTACCATGTGCTAGTCGATGGGAAAAGGGAGATAAAGAGGAATAGAAGAGCCGAGAGAGAAAGAGACAAGAAAACGCGGAAGGGGAGGAAAAAGAAACCGGCGCATTACGACCTACCTCATAGGGCTGGTTATGAGTCAGGGTTTGGGGATTAATAAATGGAGAGTTACGAGTGAAAATGCTGGTTGTATATATATATATATATATATATATATATATATATATATATATATATATATATATATATATATATATGGACATGAATGCATTGGAGTACCAACAGAACGCCTTCGGTAAAGAACGCAGGCATTACCGTTTCGCTGCATAATGAACAAGGCAACAAAATATAATTGATTCAAATGTATGGAGCAACTTCCGCGCTCGTAATCGATGCTACATGGTTTGCGCTTACAAACGTGCTGCCTTTGATATCGAATCAGGTCTCCCGTTTCTGTAAACAGCGGACCTAATCATTTCAAAGGTCGCCGCTTGACATTATAGCTGAGGATATTGCTTTATTAAGGTGAAAGCCTTTTATGTCTAATACTAAGGTGACCTCGAGAAAAGCAGGGGCTGGCAGAAAGGCATGGGGACAAAAACTCGAAAACACGCATCTCATTCCCTTGGCATAAGACAAACATGGCATAGGTGGGTACTAATCTGACTAACATGACTGCCAGATTATGACGTCAATACTTTCTCATCTTTGGCATCTACGTCACGATAAACGATAGTAAAATTAGTATAATCACGTTTGGTTCATTCTCGCATTAGATATTCAGGTATGAGCCTCGCATGATGTTAACTTTTACAGTCTCCACCAAATTCACATTGATGTGACGTTCAGCTGCCAAAAATTAGGGGTTCGAACCCATGTTACGGCTGGGTCACGGCTGTCGCTTTAACGTCCTTTGAGGGACAGCTAAAGACTGCTAAGATTTTGGTCCCATTCTGTAGCTCCTCGGAACAACATATTGAGTATAATGAAGCGGAGTACACCCACGCTCTTGCTTTCGAAGTTTGCGACCGCGTTTATGTGTATTATTTTTATGTTTTCCAAATGAGATGTTCTAATAGCGAAATTTCCGAGTGAAATGTCAAAGTTCGCGAACGAGCTTTCAATATCGAATTGAACATTTTCTTGTTTTTAAACTCTAGAATATTACGCTTGCGGGTAGGTTATCAGTTACAAGAGATCCTAGCTACAACATCTCAGATGTTCCAACCACAGTTTTTGCATGCAATGCCGCAGATATAGCACAATTACCTCTACAGGTAATTAAATTACATTGTAAATTACGGTTAGCCGAAGCTAATACAATTACATTACTTTTACTTTTGGAAAGTATTTATTTTTGAATTGCTTTAACAAAAGGTCATTCATGGACTAACTCATAGAGACTGTCTACGGCGCGTACACACACACACACACACACACACACACACACACACATATATATATATATATATATATATATATATATATATATATATATATATATATATATATATATATATATATATATATATATATATATATATATATATATATACACGTCCACACACACATATTTACAACTGAGAAGCGTGAGGCTGAGATTATTAGATAAGGATAAGAGTGGGGTGGGGGTGCATTCGGCAGGCATTCTCAAATAACGAATGGCACCTTACCATTGTCCCTCAAGAGGAAAGTGTTCAACAGCTGCCTCTTACCGGAACTCACCTGCGGGGCAGAGACTTGGACTTCTCTTCCTTTGTGTCCGTGTTTCGCACGCCCGTTCTTTGCATTACGGATCCTTACCAACTCTATCAGCTTTCTGTCCTTTTGAGAGACTTGGAGGTTAACTAAAAGGTTAAACTTCAATTAAGAACAACGCAGCGAACAATGGAACGGAAAAATGATAGTTGTAACATTAAGGGACAAGAATAGAGCGGAGTCCGCTGGAGAACAGTGGCGTGTTAATGACATGCCAGCAGAAATCAAGAAGGAATTGGAGTGGGCATAGGGCATGTAATGCGAAAGCAAGATAAGCGTTGGTCATTAAGGGTAACAGAGTGGATCGCTATAGGAAGGCAAGCGTAACAGCGGGTCGCAGAAAGTTAGGTGGGTAGATGAGATAAGAAGTTTTCTGGGATAAAGTGGTCGCACTTAGCACAGGGCCAGGATAATTGGAGGCCTTCTGCGTGGGTCTGTCTACGCCCACTGCAGGAGTTTGCCCTGTGGTGGGCGCAGACAGGAAGATGCTGATGATGATCATGATGTCATTTACAGTGCTCATATATGGTTTTTCTTGTTGCTCATCGGCCTGTGTTTGTTATTTTTCACTTTCCTGGCGAATTTTTTACGCCGTTATGGAAGCGAACATAATAATCTATGTCAAAATTAGTTAGGAAAGTAATGAGTAATTTCCGTGAAAATACTGGCTTGAAGTAATCCATTACATCGCTAAATTACCATCCCTCAAAATTAATTCATTACACTACTCATTGCAGAAAAAAGTAATTTAATTTAATGTCATTACCGCCAGGTCTGGCACACAGTGCCGTTCACAACTTAACATCTGGTCAAAAGAGGAGCTTGAAGTTGATGTATAACCACTTGTCTGTGTTCTATTACTTAAACGATAGGTCGATGACATCTTGGCGCACAAGTCTGTGGCGGCAACTTCCGACTATGCAAAACTAACTATAATGATGTAGTTTTGTGCACTTTTGCGTATGATTTTGTAGACCGTAGAGCCGAGGAACAGGTAATGCACGCACTGTCGCATCGCAGTCGAAGCAGCGTCTCGAAGTTAGAAGATAGCCCTGAATGCAACGATTGGAAAAGCAGTATCACACAACACAGCAAAATTATATGAACAAACAGTTCAAGGAACAGAGCGAGTCATGACAATATCATCTGTCATACAGTGACAACACAGATTAAACACGCTTTAAGTGACAATGCACGTTAAACGCTCAACCCCACCGGTTTTAGCACTTTATTAAATGTCATTTTTTCAGGATCATGTTGGTCATCTGCCACGTAAATTATACGCACTTCAACAATCTCACATAGACACAAGTAGGCGTCTCGACGTGTTATGATGTATAGATATTCTAGGGGGAGCTGACGTCTTCGTCAACATTCTGAGCTGTCACGTTTTACCGTACTATAAATGCGCCATTAAAGAAAAAAAATCCAATAGTTATACTCGAACTCTCTAAATTTACGAACACCGTTGAGGCTTAGCAACAACTATGCTATACGCTGCAGGACAGCAAGGACGACGAAAGGTGGAAGAAACGACCAAATTATAGCTAACTCACTTTCGTCACTACTGACGCGCAGCAAAGTCCACTCGACTAGGGCGTATGCACCATTGGCACAGGGAAAACAGAATTGTGCATGTTTGCCAAGAACTCGCTGTTCTCGTCAACAGCGTTAACTTCCAGTCGGGACAGGCTACACATTTGAACGAGTGCATATTACATTTGACTTAACACGGTTTTCGAGACGAACGAAGACCGCTGTGTTCTTGGCCCGAACATTGTTGACAGCCGTGGGGCGCTGCTTCGTATGGCAGTATAGCTGTCTCGTTTGCTTTTACTTTGCCCCGAACTTAGCGTCCTTCCTGGCTGACTCGTTTTATAACCCTGTCACGCTCGCTGTCGCTTACTGCGAGTCGCAGTCAGGCATCCGTCGGGCGGACGATTACATACCGAAGTCAATTAACGTTTTGTGTGCCGCATAATTAGGACCCCCTTATGAAGAGTGGCGGCTGAATGCAGATGATTGTATTTGTGCAGAGTGAAGTGGCAGATAGGTCAGTCGTGGCATACATGCACATGGGGTAGCAGCGTAACGTGAGAGCTTTTTATCTTCTTTGACCGACGTGACCGTTATCCCGAAGACGCCTTGGTGCTGGTAAGAATTCTTAAGCTATACGTTGTCAGACCGATTTTGCGTACTAATGTTCGCCCAGTGATTATTATCGTTGGTTATCAGCGTATAATGATTCGCGAGCTCAGTTGACTTGTGGCTGAAGCCGACATACGTCGCGGGTTTAGTTCCGGCCAGCGACAAATGTCTCACCAAGGAGGTTTAAAAAAAAAAATGCTGGAGTGGCAACGCCCGCTGAACCTTACCGCGACGGGTGAAGCCGGCGTTTGCCTATGGTTCAGCCCTAAAAGCTTGCCAGAGTGTCCGGAAACCAGCATCAATTCAAGCGTTCTTGATCTGCTAAAGTAAACTCTAGACTAATTGTAATGTAAAAGCGCGTTGTTTTGGATCAATAAAGTACCATTGACCGAGTATCAATGCCACGATTTTGCACATAATTTTTTAAAATTTTAAGCCTCCTTGTGTCTCACAGACAGACAGACAGACAGACAGACAGACAGACAGACAGACAGACAGACAGACAGACAGACAGACAGACAGACAGACAGACTCTATTTAAATGTCAGGCGATTATAAATCGGGGCGGGCTCAACGGGGGAACAAAAAGAAGGGGGACTCACATTTCTTTTGGCAGGTGCGGGCCAAAAGTCCTCCAGGTGGCTTAAATTAATCCCAGGTGGCTTAAATTAATCTGAAGTTCTTCCGACAGTATAATACGGCATCGCTCTCAGTTGATGTTTTGCCATTTGTCGTTGAACCTTGCAATTTAATACCCCGACAGCCGGACATATACCATGACAGAAAGAGTAAGCAGCTGCGGCCAGCAAATGCACGGCAGTACACTGCTGCTGCCAAATGTGTGAGTGAATGAAATGATGTTAGAGAATAGAGATGGAAAACTAAAGAAAAAAAAAGTGATAATGAGAGGAGAGGTATAGGCGCACGCAGGAGCTTGAATTACTCTCACAAAATTAGAGCCTCGAAATGACAGCTTAAACGATAATTCGGAGCTGCTTCACTGACACGTCGCGTGTGACAGGAATTACGGCATACACGTGTTGCCTGTGCGCTCGTGGACCAGGTGTACTCTCTGCTGTCATTGATCCATTTTGAACTTGGGTCGGGCACTTGCCTTACTTCAGCTGCTTAATTTAAAAAGAAAGGACGAGCGTATAAAGAGGACAAGCGAAACGAGCTTTCCGCTTGGATAAGCGGAAAGAACAGCAAAGTATGTGTCTCCTGCCTTCAGTTTATTCGCGTATATTGCTTGCATGGATCCGTGCTAGCACGCATGATGCTAAGAATCTAGATGCTTACATTATAAGCATGCTTTTTGTATGGACATGCTCTGATAAAAGTTCCGTTTTGCTCAGTTCAACATTGTGATCAGCAATGCTCTTAGCAATATATAAACAAAACACCTATTATGGATAGTTTCTGTATTTACTTGTGTAAGGCCAATAGTTTACGTTTCCGATTTGTTTTCTCTATGAAGGCCTTTGACCCATAGGACTAAATGTGCTCTGCAGGGCCTCAGATTTCACTCATACTAATACGCGTAATGATGAAACGCGACAGCCACCGACAGATTAGAAACATTTATGGAAGCTAAGCATTATATGTATATATATATATTTCCTTTTGGACAGGGGCAGACACGCAAACCTTCAAATGTTCGGGTAGTCTTCAAAAACGGACGGATACGGTTCAATCGCCTTTTGTTTTTAGAGATCCAGACTAATGGAGGAAATAACGTTATTTTGAATCGGCAAAATTGCGACCAATGGAAAATATATTTAGACATCGGGTTACATGTTCGACACTCTTGCCTATACATGCTGCCTAATCTCGGAGGTCATGGGCGTGTTTGTTCATCCATGCATCGCGTGTCTAAAGTCGTCGCGAAGCGCGGATTTCCGTGCACATGGCATGGAGGGTTTGCGAGACAGTTTAAACAGTAACGCAATGCATTGCATGGGCTGCTGCGCAAGACGCTCGCTGAAAAAACAAGTTGCCCCTGCAAGAAAAAAAAAAGAAGAAGAAGAAAAGAAAAGAAATAAACCAATTTATTCTGTTCCGTCCTATGAGCGGGTGCACAAACATGATCGGTATATATAGTCTGTTTCAGGAGTTCCGTGCAGCAGAGTCAAGGCTACGGGGCCATCGGGCGCAGAATTCTTCCGAAGCGAGACGAAATGCCGGTTCTTCGGACACGCACAACCCCGCTTCATCTTCTTCCTTTCAGGGGTGCAGCTGGCACTGCAGCGCCCGCCAATGGCAGCCGCGGAAGGACACGACAAGCCGCGGAAGGACACGTCTAACATGTGTTCGCCCTCCGGATTGGACGAAGAGGCCTGTAGCTTCCACAGTGCTGCACGGAACTTCTGAAGCAGATTATAGTTGCTGACGTTATCCGACGTCCCATCGTCGAACATGTATACTGATGCGAACTTCCTGCAATGGCCTGCTGCTCGCTCTGATTGGCTTACTTGTGAGGCTTTACATCCTAAAACCACGCTATGATTTCAAGAGACTCCGTAGTGGAGGGGCTCCGGAAATTTCGGCCACCGGGGGTTCCTTAACGTATACACTGATATCGCACAGTACACCCTAGAGTCAACATTGCATTGGATTCGATCCCGCTACCTTCGGATCAGCAGCCTAGTGCCGTAGCCACTATAGTACACTTAGATACCTACCACATTTGGTACCACATCTGATACCGATGTAAAACAAGCTCCGTTTCGTAGCGTTCAAAGCAGCGGTATGCTGCCGAGGGCAGGATGCGGTTATGATCAATGCCACCATAGCAAGCATGCAGAAGAAAGAACTGACAGTTGGGCGAGTTGGTTAGGATTCATAATAAATCAGCGCAACAACACAGGAGGAATGAAGAACACGGGACGGGACGGGCGCTGACTCACAACATATGGTTCGTGAGTCAGCGCGCCTGTGCCGTCCCGTTCCGTCGTCCTGCGTTGTTGCGCTTATTTAATACGCATGTAGAAAGAGCCCGCCGCGGTGGTCTAGCGGTTATGGTGGTTGACTGTTCACCCGAAAATACCCGGCTACAATGCCGGCCGTGGCGGTCGCATTTTCGATGGAGGCGAAAATGGTAGAGGCCATTTGTGCTGTGCGTTGTCACTCAGATGGTCAAAATTTCCGGATCCCTCCTATACGGCATGCCTCATTATCATATCGTGGTTATAGTACGTGAAATCCCAACATTTGTTAAGCATGTAGAAAGAGTAAGTGGCTTAGGGGAATGTATCTGCCCCACCATAAGCACGTGATACTCAGTGACTTTCTGTTCTTGTCTCGAACTTGCGCACAAAATATACGCACACCAAACGAGAGACAGGGGCGAAGGCTGATGATTTCTGCAATAAATCAATGTTTACTATTCGCATGTAGAGGATCGTGTATAATACTTTGGCGAGGGAAAGGGAACACATTATCGCTGTTTCAGTGTAAATGTCACTCGTCATTTTGGGAGGGAAATAGTAGAAGAGAAGAGAAAGAAGACGGGACAACATGGTGGTGGTGGTAAGGAGATATCGATCATTGAAGCATTACTGAGTCTTGATGCTCTGAGTGCTTGAATACCGATGAGGCATTTACCATATGAACACGTGTCTCGGCCCTCTTCCTGTACACTTAGGGATAAAACCAGGCACATGTGCCAATGCCACCACTGTCTGTACGCACTTCTTGATAGATGGACCTGTACCGAGATGAAAATGTAGATGTCGGCCGCCATGCATCCAACCTCTTGCGGCAATTATGCAAATGCACAAAATGGTCACTATGGCCGAAATTCAACTGCATAACAATGCAAATAGTTCTCAATCAGAAACGGTGCGATCGTGAACGACGTACCAGGAAAAGGCAGATACAAGGGACTTCCCCGGACGTTTCAGAATACGTAGCAAGAATTTGCCGACTTAACCTTAAAGTCCTGGAGCGTGCATCGTGAATGGCCACTACAGCGAGCAGAGAAACACTTAAGTCGACCGTTTACTGCCCTTCCCCCACTTCCCGTTTTTTATTGCAATAGAAAGCATGCCATTCGAAGTGAACAAGCTGGCAGTGATCTTGCTTGAAAGTCAGTAGAAGTTCTTGAAACATGATTACCTTCGTGGCCACCCATTCTGCTTGTGCAGGGGCTCCGGCAACACTCGATATACTTCGTTTCTGCAGTAATAATTTAAACATGAAAATTACTCTCCGTACCAGATGTGTGTAAAACACAATTGTAAGTAATACATGCTTTCCTTTTTTTAAACAAGACAAGTAAACCTGCCGGAGTATTTCTTGGTTTTTCGTTACACTTGAAGTTTGACGCACATCGCCCCGACACGGTGGTCTAGTGGCTATATAGCACTCGACTGCATATCCGAAGGTCGCGGGGTCGAATCCCGGCCGCGGCGGCTTCATTTCGATGGAGCCGAAATGTCGAGGCCCGTGTGCTGTGCGATGCCAATGCACGTCAAAGAACCCCAGCTGGCCTAGTTTCTGGAGCCCTCCACTACGGCGCCTCTCACAATCACAGCGTGATTTTGGGACGTAAAACCCCAGAAATCAATCAGGTTTGACACACATCGGCGAGGATGGCAGCACCGGTCATTTTTCCGCGACATTATGGGCCAAGTTAAAGATATAACTCCTTTTCTATGGGGCACAAGCATGATATTTTCCGTCAATTTGAGCAACGAGCTTCTCATTTTCACCAAAATAAAAAAAAAAGGAAAATCCGAGCGGTATATAGACAGTCACTTTAAGCTAACACTCCATGCACGTTCAACGCAAGTTAACGACATAGCACCTGTCATTGTATGTCGTGTCCCTCGTCCAGTATTCTGCACTTAACGTCTGGTAATTATGCAGGTCACATAAGCGTTAGGAACGTGAGCAAAATATCACTGAGCATCGTCATCTCCGAACGCAGGAACGCAGTTGCGTTTGTAACAAAAGTGAAGGAACAGGAACATGTAACACCTACATACGTGAAAGGAGCGCTCCCGCACCGGAATATTCACTCACTACCCAGCCATCTTACGGCGTGTTTTCTACTCATATACCCTACTGACCTGAATAGCTCTTTGGCTTGGCCCGGTATATCGCGGACAGCCGCGAAAGAAAAGAAAGAAAAGAACCCGCTGGGTTTCAGGCAATGGAGCGAAACAAGACTGATTGTAGCGGTGTGCTAGTGACAACTTTTCTTCCATCTGCGCACTCTGGGACATGCGTACACTATACAGGTGCACATAATAGGGGATTTTAGTTTGTCTGTAAACTTCTCTACATTGACCGCTTTACCGGATCCGTTTCCGGCATCAAGAGAGCGGGTAACGACATCTTACTGCGTTTTGTCCACCTATATCATACACTTGATTTTTTTTTTTTCATTTTATGGGCGCCTCGGTGTACGAAAGTACTTAGAGATAATGGTTACCTCACTGCCATTCCTTTACGCTTGCAGTTAAGAAAAATGTGTAGGCCGCAGCAATTGTATTAGCAGTAGCTTCGTGTGATTATGTTCATGATTTACATCAACAGGTAATACCATCAACGCTGTTGGTCATTTATAAATTTCCGATGACCCGCAAACGCAATGAAGTCTACGGCACGCGAAATATATATCTACGGGCAAACTAAGATCCTCTATTCAGATTTTGAATTGCTGTACCTTTATCAGTTCCTGCTAGACGCTCATTTCACTTTGCATGGAACGAGTCAATATCGTGGTCCTTTACGATCGCGTACCGGCGGTGTAATCAAAGAATTCTTCAGACTGTCATGTGTTTGGGGGAACTAGGCTGAAATCGCTGGATATTAAATATGGCGACGGTATTGCTGCGTTTTGTTTGTTTGTTTCTTTCTTTCATTTACAGATTTCACGCTCCTGTCGTCCCCTGGTTTTCTGTCAACCACGTTCGCGCTGTGCGCTCCTTTTTGAGTATGTACGCGGCAAGCGATGTCGCGGCATTTAAAGTGGAATGCGTGCGCCTCGGAATGGAACAGCAATTTCACAGACGAGGAATGTTCCGTCGGCATTCAATTTAAGCTCGGGCGACCCGCTGCTCACAGAGTTGGCACGCGAAATGTATGTTTTTTCCTCGTTTACATTTCTATACCGTTATTTGCCCATCATGGCTGCGCGATGACGTATTTTGATTCGCTCGCTGATCAGAAATATGAGCTTGTTCTACCTATTCAGCCATCCAGGAAACGCAGGCTTTTCCCGCCGACCTGCGCTTTATTTGCTTATATCTGTAAATAAGTACATAAGACGAAGAGAGAATCTTTATTTGTGAAGATAAACGAGGAAAGAAAGAATTGGGGTGGGGAGGGGGGAGCATAATATGGGAATCAATCACATTCGTGTTACTACACAGAGAGTGAACTGAGCCGAAAGAAAAGACAGTGTTGTCTCTCTGGGATGTCGGATGTGTTTGCATGAGAACTTATGTTCAGTGCACGTTCTCTTAACGGTTTTTACGCTTACAAAGTACATAAAACACACAACTATCTATGTATATTTGTATATATGCATATATATTTTCGGGTTGTGTTGAAGGCTGATAATGAAGTGCCTGTATGATATGCTTTGTGTTTATGAAGTGTCTGTTTGGTGCTATTTTCTTTATTTGCAGCGGAAAACTACGTATGTGCATATTTAATTTATCTGGTTTTTTGCTTGTTGTATTGTGTTACTTGTATACAAACGGTGTACGTGCACGCCGAATGCGCACTAGGAGTAAGAGCCTCCGTCAGGCAAATTGCCTTCAGCTGTTACTCCTTTTTCTGTATAAGACAGAAATAAACTTCAACCTTCAAGACTTCGAAACTTCAACCTTCAATCGATTGGCAACTAGCAACGAAACATTACCAGAAAGGAGAAAACGAGAGATTATGAAAATAACCGGAAAGCTTAGACTATGGCGGCAGACTGCATGTGACTTCAAGCGTGGTTTATCATATTCATCAGCACTATGACCTGCGCTGATAAGTTTAAAGAAATGGTTGAAAGATTTGCGCGTCGACGCTGAAGTTTATTATTACGAATAAGCAATCAGTCTGAGGCATCCAGTCGCGTCAGGAAATGAGCTGAGCTTGCTTGAAAAAAAAAAAAAAAAAGATGTCGAGGAAGCAGCGCGGAGGATCAAATTGCCCACTGCTTTCAGTATGAAGCCTAGCATGTTCTATACGCTTTTCCATATAACATCTCGAAATTGGACGTGCGCTATCGTCCCGACTCATTTTTTTTTACTTATGTGGTCTTCTTAGTCTGAAGTGAACGGGCCCATACTAGGGGATTCATTCATAAAAGTCACGTGTTAATCTTAACGAGGTCATCACATTGGTTTAGATTAACTGTGCACGCGCGCTTGTCTAAATAAACTAGCAATGAAAAAAGAGTGTGTAAAAACTATGAATAAGTAACCTGAAGGACATAGTATATCTTTCGCCAGGCATTGCTCGAGATTGAAATATTTCGATGTAATAATATGGAGGCGGAACAACTAGGGTAAAGATGAAGCAGTGACTACGAGTTCGGTGCATGAAGTCGAAGTGTTGTGCCAAGGCACGTTCTCAAGAACACACTTAATAAAGAGTTTCGTTGTCTAGCATTCTTAACGAGGAATGGTGGCAGCTACACAATTATACAACATTTCCTGGTGTCCTAGTCCATCGCCCAAGAGACACGAAGGCAAGGCCTTATGACATCTCTTGCAGGCCTTAATCTGCTTAATCCGTCGCTATGTACCTTAATCCATCTTAATCTGGCTTAATCCATTTCAATCCAAATAAGGTGACGAGTTCGAGTCCCAGGTCGGGATCCGGCACCTATCTTGGCCACGGGTTCGAGTACCATACGACATATAACCAATCTGCAATCACTAATAAATAATTGTTTGGTAATTATTAATCACATAATTAATCAGTTAATTATCCAACTACAAGGCTGGCATGCTTTGGTTCACTTCTAGCCTCGCTTAAGTCACGTGATACTCATTGCTTCACATTTGGTAACGCTGGTGACGAGGTCGTTAAAGAAGACATTCCAATGAGACATCAAAACTTTCCCCATTGTAAGCACGACCTGCTTTGAGCTTAGAGACTGAATAACAACAGCACTGTGATATGGGTTTGTAATTTAGCGACGATCAAGGTGGATAACTGTGCTTGTTGTTAAGAACATACATAACAGTCATTTAATGCTTCCCTTTCTTGCTTCCGGGTCCAGGAAGTGAGGGTAACATTACTTATTGCACTGTGGATTCTGGGCAGACTTTTTTTGAAGCATGCTGCAGTGGCAATTGCTTGTCATTCAATGACAACGGACACTGCACACCTTTCTCTCATCACAGTTCTCGCAAAGCCCTTCTTGTGTCGAATAAAAATTTCAACATAGAGGAATGTCCATTTCGTCATTATAATCAGACCATGCTCGATATTGATTAGCCCTTTCCTTTTGTTTTTCTTATCTCTGTTTGCTTTCGTTTGCTTTAATATTTCGAATCATCTCAGCTCCTTGCGACAGCGTCGGCTGAGGACCACGATGTCTTTTTCCGTGTTTTCAGCCGGAAATTTAATCCTCGCTTTTATCCGTGTTCTCGCTGAACCGGCTCGGAAATTAAAACGCAAAGCCCCATCGTTTGATCAGCAAGTTTGTCAATTTTCTCCAGGCGCGAGCACACCTTCGTACTAAGACGTCTCCTTGGACCCCGCGATCGGAACAGGCAGGTGTACAGCGCTGGGCGCAGCTTCCGAGATTGCGAGTAGGGTTCCGTATCGAGCGGTTGATGGCGGGACCACATTTTTTTTTTTTTTCTTCCGTGTGACCGACTTTCCGAGATCGGCCGACCAGGTGTGCTCCAGGCGGGTGTGTCACGTATTCCAAACGATCCAGCTCTCGGCCACGAGAGAGGATCGCCCATGTTGTCGCATAAAACAGGGCCCTTGCGGTTCCACGGTGTCCTTCGATCGCCGAAATCAGTTGCAGCGGTTGACCTTCCAATCGCAAAAGGATTTCCTTTTCACCATTATTCATGAGGGAACCAGCCGGCTCGCCGAAACCAAGCCGGGGCTTTCGAGAACCTTTTGTTATTGTAATTGTCGTTCTCGAGCTATCTTGGGCGTTATAAGTTCCCCAGCGCTTACCATGTACGTGGTCAAGACTTCCTGTTTGTAAGCGCTCATTAGGTTGTAGGAACGTTCTGTTATCGTGGCAATCTCGCATAGACGCGAGTGCATAGTGTGTTCGTTGTGTCGGGATGCCAGTGCTGGCGTGCAGCTGTTTACTCGTTTCCTTGCAGCGAGTGCCCCGGTTATGGAAATTGAGTGCGCGTGTATTAGATAAGGAACTTTATTATTATTTCTTCTTGTGAAGTAAATTTGAAAAAAAAAAGAGAGAAAAAAAAAAGCCCTTGCTGCTTCCTGGCGGCGCCGGCTACTTCCCGGCGCGAACGGTGGGGTAAAGACTGAAACCAGGGTCGATATTTGGCGTCCCCCGGCTTGACTAGGTAACTTCACCCTGCCAAAAAAGAAAAAAAAAAAAAACGAAAGAAAAAGGACATCATTGGAATGAGTAGAGGTAGAGCCTACCTCTACTATACTTGACAAGCTGCGAAGCATAAAACGCACATGATATGCGCACCAAAATATAACAGAAAAGCAGTACACATGGATACGACGAATGCAATTATTACTGACAAATGAGGTGCACACAGGAGGCGCAGGAGAGATGTACAGAAGATAAAGGCGATGCCATTATTTCTCGCAGTTTTTTTTTTCTGTTACTGCTGCCATTACTGCGATTATACGCAACGGATAATAACAGTTAAAAAACATGGTAAATAATCTAAGTGGAGGCATGCAAAGTGGATGAAGGCTTATGAAAATAATAAAATGGCCATTTAACGGACGTAGCACGAAGCTGCAGGGGAAACTCCGAAGACAATTTTCTGCGTAACAATCAAATATGAAAAAAAATCACACATGAAATGGGCAGGCACGTTAAGTCTCCTTACGTGTGTTGAATGCGAAACTGCGGCACGTACGAATGTGACGAATATGTCGACGTCCGTACATTCGACGTCTACGTAACGTGGCATTCTACGTAAAAACATCCGCGTAACGAGACATTGGAACATGACGTCATCACGTGATAACACGTGGCGACTTCATCATGACGTCATCAGGTGCGTCAACGTAGTGGCATCATCACATGATGTCATAACTCGGCCGCATGAGTTTTTCGACCACCCGCCTCAGAAAACACAGGTTTTTCTCCGATGGGGAAATAATGATGCTTTCCTATTGCTAAGAACGGAAGCGGGCAACTGCCAACGGTAGGAGCTCGTAGATATTCTTACTCTTTTGGAAGGAGATTATGAGAATAGTAATTGAAGATGGGAAGAAGGGTAAAGAGATAGCAGAGACACGTAAAGCTGCTTGGGTTGTGTAATGCGAACAGACCTGTATAGTCAGCCCTGAATTGTTTGTTTGCGGAGCTCCCTGGGAAATTTGACAGCAGCAGGAGTTATTTCTTTAACGCTCAGAATACATCATCAGGGACGCTAAGTGATGATGCCACCGTGACGTCGCTATGACGTGATCATGATGTCGCGCGGTGGCGTCACTTGGTCAACTGCCGCTTGGTATACCATTCGTGTTCACGGAGGATGTCAGATTTTCCGACAAGTGAGCCAAGTAATGCTTTCGCATCAATAACAAGTTTACAGAATGACAGGTGTTACCGAGTTTGCGGTGAACACCGCCTGCAGATGTCATGTTCGCACGGCGCCGAGCACTAAGAAAACTGTATATGGTTTAGGCTCTAGAAGGTATGCTCGTCTAAAGAAACATTATATAAAGAGAGAAAAAAAATATTCGACTTGCATGAGTAAATTACCTACGTACAGTATTGGAAGCAACGCCCTTGCCGCAAGGAGGTGCTTGCTAAGGAGACAAACGCACAAAAAATGATGCAGGCCCTGAAACCCGGGTGAGGTCGCCTTACAATGACTACATCCGTGCAGACGTATGTGATCATTGACTGGTAGAATGAATTCCATTGTGTTCCAGGTGGGCTAAAGTCTATACAAGGAATAACTCGGGAAATCATAACTAATACGAAAAAAAAAACGAAAATGTTTGACATCTGTGACCACAAACCAACAGCCAAACGGTGAAGGTTTCAGTGTGAAACGTAAACGTGAAAGTTGTTTCATTTCCGCGTCTGCCAGTGGGCCTGTAGGATCAGGAAGTTAAGTGCAATATCAGTTTTAAAAATAAATCATCAGTATAAATTAATTTATCATTTAACCTTGGCATCCATTTAACGCTCGCTCGTCGTGAATAGTGGTGGCTTCGCGTTCCTCGTCACTTGACGTCGCCGACGGAGTCAAGCGCCGTTCACCAAACGAAATCCCGTGCATCTGTGGCCTTGTATACACCGTATACAAGCGCATACAACCCGTAATATGTTTAGTTCCGAAACCTCATGGCTCTGGTCTGACTGGTTGCGCGCGCTGCGCATACTGTACGCCGCGATTCGTTGGCAGCTTCGCTCCAAATCACGTACACTTCATTTTTCTTCACCTGCGTTGACCCCTGTATAACGGGTTCGACATGTTGAAAACTTTGGCTTGTTGGTACAACTATGTAACGAGCACTTTTCATCAATAAGATAAATAAAATCTGTCTCACCTAATAGTGAGTGAATGAGATGAGGCCGATATAAGATGACATGAATAGTGGGAACATTTACGAAAGGAGCGAGACAGAGGCAAAACGTATATAAGAAAAAAAATAGTCTAGTCGAAGTTATGCCGGGTTCACTTACCCGTGTCAAGAAAAAGAGCCAGGCTCGGTAACAGCGTGGTGTTGGTACCTGATGGGTTGCAAAATATGGCGCCATAATGAAGCATGAGAATCGCAACGGTTCTACACTTGTTACCTCTGTATGTGCAAAGAAATTTAAAGAAAAATCCTTACAAGCAGAGCAAAGCGCAGTTCGCAGGAACGTACCAACTGAAACGGTTCCAGGCTTTGTTTGGGTGGAGCGTGAAGACGTGCGCTTCTTTACGTCCAGTTGAGCACTGGAGGTGCGAACTGGCGGCCGCACGAGTACTTGCACAGAGCGGCTGCATGTCAGTACTTTGGGAATGTTCACTCTTTGGAAAATCTCCGGTACACGGTCAGCTGGGCCGTCATCAACTCCAGCAGGTGCTGAACATGTGAGAAAGAGAGACAGAAAAAAAAAAAAAAAGTGGCTGATCCCTCTGACAAACGGAACCGGTATAACACGAAGCAGTTGAATGTTTATTGCTACATCGAAGTGAACTTGCCCATTGCTATCGGTGTTTCGCTGGTACGGCAGCGTTTGACGTGGATGAACCCACGTTCACGCATGCCCTCCATAACAGCAAGGGCCAACACTTTGTGGTAACTGAAGTAGTTTACCTAATAACTGGGCACAGTCTATGGTAAATGCCCCGCGACGAAGGCATCAGTCGTACTTACGACACATTGACCCGTCAACGTCGTTTCCGTGCTATGGCGCCTAATACAGAAGTTTTCCTGTTCCCATCGCGCTCGATGAGTGGTCGGCGACTGACCAACGTGACGTGGACTTAGAACGTTTGAGCATGCAACCCTGTTGGTTCATTTAGGACACTTTTCCATCACCTTGACCGACCTAGCTTTGACTCGCTTAATTCACATTTGGTTAATATCAGTTCATCTGTAGTCCACTTAAAGCACTTTTTATTCACTTTAATTCTGACTTGGTTCACATATTATTTTGGATATTAGTCACTGCTCTAAGCGCTGCACAGTCCCCATCATCGGCCTAAGTGCACGAGAATCATATGCGCGGCTGTGTACATAACACATTCCACGGAGGAAGTAAACTCAGGAGAGGCCCTGCCCATGCCTTCTGGCTGGCAGAGAAGTGCGGAGAAAACGACGTATTGACGGCCACTTTGACGGGGCACAATGGCGGCTTTGCTGTGGCCACGTGCGCTTCGGCTGTGCTTCGTTATGCTATGATGAATTCGACACGCGTGATGATTGCAGCTGGGTTAGTGGAGCCGTTTTTTCTCTGTATTCCTTCCTCCACGACGCATTCATAGCGGTCTACCTGCCACGGCCGTGCTAGCGAGAGAGGCTTCTTTTCCGTCTGTAATCTTAAACGGGTAAAGCACGTGGCGAATTATATGCATACACACCGGCTGACTGCAGAGTATCCAGGTTGGGCCCACATTTCCTGCCGATGCGCACACCTTTGGCAAGAATTAGAGATAGATTCGTGGTGAAAAAAAAAAAAATCAGAAAGTACAAAGCCTATATATGTACAGGCATAAACGAGGTGGTTGGTACCTACCGGCAGGATCACCAGGTAAACGATTCCCGCTCGGACTGCCACCTGTTTCCGTTGCTTCATATGCAGCGGCCAATAGTTTCGCAATAATCTGAAAGGACGCAATACACGTTTAGACTAGCTGTCAGCGCACCAGAGCCATAGCCCCACATAACAGCACGTCTGGAAAGGTGCTACACCAAACCTTTTCCCTCAAGGGCAATGTCACCAAAGGATTTTCTGTGACACGTCGCGTTAATACCTGGAACGTGTGAAAACGTGCCCGATCATAGGTAAGGTTACTTATGTAATATATCAATATTTGGTTGTCCTAGATTTCTTTTTGTGCAGTGTGCCTAAACTAACGTCTTCCCCGTTTCAATGAGTTAACAGGCAGCAGTCTGCATCATACCTACAATGGGTTTTATAAGTCAGTGCACGTTAATAACTCCAGGTAGTCGAAATTTCCCGAGCCCTCAACTACGGCGTCTCTCATAATCATAGCTGATTTTGGGACGTACAACCCCAGAAATCAATTGAAGACTTTAATTTAAATCAGAGACGGCAAGCAGTGTCACCCTTATGTGCGGTGTTCACGGAATCAAATGCGTCTATTTAGGGCACATAGTTTCATTTCCATCGCCTGTATAGTTTGTGTTCCATTGGCATGATAACGGCTTGTGCACTCGCATCAGAGCCAGCACCACCTTCAGTGGCCATATTTGTAGCTGCATGATGTGGCTATCTCTAGCAATTGCACATAGCAGCTGGTATACACACTGGTGTCGCGTTTCAATCCATGAGCACTGTAGGTACAAGCAGTGCTCTTGTATATGAAGAATGTGGATGTGTGCATAATGCACCAGCCGCCAGCAGTACGCTAGGCACATGACTATCATTTTGCTTTCTGCATAGGAAAGTCAGCCCGCCTTTGTCCTGAGAAGTCTCAAGATAGGAGCGGTAAAATCTCACCTTGTTGCATTTTACATGGCTTCAGGAGCCTTTTCTTGACTTCCATATCAGAAAGCATTGTGTAAAGTAATGCTGGATAACTCGCGTCGAATATACAAGTGAAGAAGGGGAACAGGTCTCGTTATTCATGGCCAGTAAGTCCTACACTCTTAGCACGGTAACCTTTATTTTATAAGTACACAAATATGTGAAAATATGCTCCTTTACTAAAGGTTAAAGTGCTTTAACCTTTAGTAAAGGAGCATATCTTCACATTTCTGAGTAAACTAAAGGTTACCGTGTTTACCGTGTTCATTGTGTATGGTGCATTCCGCGGCGTGACATACGGTGTCATGCATAGCGTACAATGTGTCTCGAATGCTCCTGTAAGATTGTAAACGAAAAAAAAAAAAAAAAAACACTTGCTAAACTGATTGTTATATCAAGCTCCACGATTTAGCTTTACTGACTTACATAATGTGCTTATTTATGTCGACTGGAACAACTCGCGGAAAAAACCAGCCCTCACTGTGGTAAGCCTTCGATAAGCATATTTAAATTCGTCAATAATCGGGAAAATAATGTTATCCAACTAACTTGTCACACGGGAACTTTGAATTGCGATCGATTGCACGCGTGAATCCAGGTCGGTTGTTTGTTGGGGTGCCGGCACAAAAACACATGCATGTTGTTTTTACGGTTGCAAAAGGTTGCTCATAGTCCATTTATGATGTGTGGACAGCGCGCATACCAGTTAGGTGCAATGGGTTGCGGAGCACGTGCAGTAATTTTTTTTAATCCATTCATGCATGTTCAGATATGTCCACGAAAAATATGTGTTGTTGTAACTTTCACGAAAGCCACATAGCACATATTTACCTCTCAAAACAGTGTGCTGCGACTGGCTGCAAAAACAAATGGCTTCCACGTTTGGCAAAATTACTGTGCTCGGCGTTATGCGCCGTGCTTTGAATACGTCAAGTCTGCACGCCGCCTATGCTTTTGAATAGCTGCAATTAAGTGTATAAGTAAGTTTTAGCAAGTAAGTAGAGTAGCATGCCAACCAATTGCAAGAAATTGCTCCGGCGTCTGCTATAGCAGCAAGTTTTTGTTTGCGGATGCTTGCGTGTCACAAGTGTGCACTTCCGATGGCGATATAGCTCACATTACACACACACACACACACACACACACACACACACACACACACACACACACACACACACACACACACACACACACACACACACACACACACACACACACACACAAACAAACAAACAAACAAACAAACAAACACACACACACACACACACACACACACACACACACACACACAACGATGCTGATTGGATCGTGAGTGACCGAACGTTTACCTGTATGCGAAGTTTAATAAGATAAATGTGGGAATGCGAGCTTAAAAGACGAGGATGAAATTGGAGGACAAGATACATAACTTGCTACATCTCTCCAGCCTTCACCTTCAGACCCCATTGTTAAGTGCATTGCACACTCACATTAATCATGCCAAGCCAACATGGGTAACTATGTTTCTTTACGAAATCTAGTACCCGCGAATCTCTCCACGTTTCAGTGATATCGCGGAACGGTGGGATCTCGCGACCGTCTAATATTATTATAATTTAGCCTTTTTAACGGGGAGCTAAGGCTTCGCTTGAAAACGGACGTAGTGAAGGGGCACATGATTCGAAAGGAAGCGACCAATTCAGTCACTGCAGAGAACCTACACTTATGAAACGTGCACGGCTCAAAGTACCGCTTCAAATTCGCGAACAATATGACATGCACAAGGTTCATGCACGCATCAGTAGCGAACTCAAGGGAAGAGCAAGAACAGTGTTCAACGGTTGACCAATGCTTATTCGGGCGCAAACGCTCGCGCAAAACACTGTGCGCTAGCAGACGACTCTCGCTCTTCTAGCGCAAATAGCGACTGCAGCGCTGCAGTGGCAGCAGCGGCGGAAGGCCGCTCTCTCCCTGCACGAGCGGCGAGGAGTTCAGGAACTTGCTCTTCTCACGGAATCATGTTTTGCAACAGAGTCGGGCAGGTTACCTGCATTCCGCGCTGCGCCGCCACTCGCAAAAACCGCCGACCTACCTCTTTTCTCCGTCTCTTTGCGTAGGCAGGTCTTGGAGGAGGCGATACCCTCGTATTGTACGAAAATACAGAAGGCACCGCACCGCGGTTCAGCCGTGCACACTTGACCGGCACTCCCAGCGACTTCGTTAGAGATGGGCTTCGCGTGTAGTCGCTGTCTCGGAAGTGCTTCGAGCACAGTACACTGGCATTTGTCGGCTCGAAGTCTTCTCGCTGAATAGCGGCGACCCACTTAGCAGCGATGTCGCGATCTTGTGGAAATTTGTGAAACGCGACTTCGTCGCGACCGGACGTGCTAGTACAGCCGAATGCCACGCAGAACGTCGGCATGGCGAGTCTGTTTTGTCAAACCAGCACACAGGAGGTCACCAGGGTCGCATAGACACAGCGGTTGAAACTGGTATCGTAAGAACCGAATGACATTACGCAAGGAAACAACGGTGTTGCGGCACGAAACAACTTCGAACTCGCTCCGCTGAGCGGCAGAGAATGGCGCGAATCGATGCAGGGATCTCCTCGCGATGACGCCTCTTTCACGCGCTTTCTCGCTCTGCTGTCCCTCTCTCCTAACCGCTCGCCCATCAAACGGGAGGGGAACATGTCCGATCTTTCTACATTGGGAACCCGTCCGCGTGACCAGAGCGTTGACGTTTGCCCGAAAATTTCGCTGGGAAAATGACAGAATCGGCCTTGCAGCCAAGCTCGTCACGAAGAAGCGGCGGCTTCGCAAACTGTGTCGCTTTTCTCCCCATTTCCATTCTCTCTCACGCCGTGGGGCTGCTATCGCTACGTGTGTCGGCGCGGGAACGCGGCTCTGCTAAAGGCGGGCGATTTGAACCGTGTTTCGTGGCCTTCCATGCGAGGATCATCGCAACACGTGCTCCGTGGCTCTAATGAGCGAGGTGGCCCTTCGGGAGAGAAAATTGGGCTCTACCTTCTGCAGGCATGTGCCCATCAGCTTCGCTGCGTAGCTGGCCTTGCCCTACTAGTGCAAGCTTCACTAACTTTCTTTTTTCTTTGTTGCATTTTGTATTGGACCGGTCACTAGCCAATCGGCTGTCGGTCCAAATAATAATTGTATATGATTTTTTTACATAGAATAAAGATCCATTGATTGATTGGTTGATTGGTTCCACATGTCCACAGAAGGAAGCTGACATGGTAAAAAAATGTTGCAGTGGCTTAGCTCGGCTATGCCAGGATATACGTAGCGTTAGCGAAGGTTCAGCTGATTATTCTTAGTTTTCCTGGTTGTCTAGATTGTCTAGGATTAGCTTGATTGTCATGCTTACTGCTGCTCCAATGACACACACGCGGTATACGTATTATGTGGCACATGTATATTTATTTTTGCTCAACGTCACGTTGCTTCTCTATTGCCACAAAGACGGCTCGGTGATCAGTGAAGTAACACGTTGCCGTCTCTATGGCCCCAACACAGTATTTGGAGTTGTCTGTCTGTCTCTGATAGACAAGATCAATGGTGCTTCCCCATTGGGTCGTCTGTGCAGTTGGAAGACCGGCTAAGTCGAGGTTTCTTCTGTTCATTCCTCCTACGCTCAACCGCTAATTGCCAGGCAACTACTTCGGGATCCGATGAGTCAAGCTTCTCCGCTCTTCTGCGCTGTTGAGCAGCATTTGCGCTCTCCTTCTCCATGGCTATACCACACTGGCAAGCGCCAGTCAGAAGTGCAGCGGCTCCAGCGCAGTGTCAGACGGCGACTGCACAGCGAGCGCGCGCCGGCGCCAGTGCGTCTACCACGGCTACGTCGTCACTCCTCTGGAATGCGCAGACCGGCGGCGGAGTGCGCGAGAGGTGCCGGCTCCGGTGGCTCCGGTGCGCAAGCTGTGTGACATCACTGATCCTTGCGCATGCGCAGCACGGCTCATGATGTGCTGCGCGAAACGGGCTTGGCTAGGCCAGTGTAGCTAACGCTACAAAAGTCAGGTTATCATATCCATCAAGATCTCATTTGATTGTGCAAAGCGCTTCGTAAAATTTTCGCATTCGTAATGCGCTTGTGAAGCTTGATTACCAAGGCGGGGCGCACGTAACAGCTAGTAAGTGAACTTTCACACATAAGGATACAATAAACTTAATAAGAAGGCAAACGCAGAGGAAACAAACATGCACATGCGAAACATTGTGCTGAAATAATTGCACGGATACGCAAAATTTCGATTGCACAGTACGCGTTGCACGTGAAGGACAGGTTCGAATTCATGAAAAGTTCGTTGAACTAACGGCTCAGCTTTCGCGCATGTGCATGCATCGGGTACACTGTTGAATTAAGAGGCACGTTCCAACTGACCGAAATGGACTGTGTTCGCATATACTTGTTTTTATGCTTTTAAGCAGTATTTGTTATCATGCTTATAAGCTTATAAGTATGAAAAAAATTACTACCTCCACAATATGAAGCAATATACAGTATACTTAGTTACAGTTGCGCGCACGCATCGGCGCCAGTAGATCTAAAGGTACACAAGTGTTTGTACGAATGCACGGGTTTGGGCTACCATAGCGAAAGCAGATGTCACCGATTGCTGTTGTAAAGCATTACTGAAGCAAAAGGCATACATTGTGTGTCATGCGAAGGCGACCTAAAATAAACGGTGGCAGACAAATACGGCAGACAAAGTATGATAAAAATATCGAGAACTCTCACCTCGTTCACTTGGTATACACCGAAATTGCCAGCGAGGGATGCGAACGGATGATTAACACGCACTGATAGGTCGAGACGTCAATAACCTTACACCCTCGCCGTTCACGCCATGATTAACGGCAATAAAATAACGTGTGGCTCATATACACCGTTTCAGAGAAGGCTCCCTGGGCGCCGCCATAACCCCCGCTGAGCTGTGCAACACGTACGTGAACCCCCCCAAAAAAGCACTGCCGAAGGTTTGTAGTAACAATTTTGACAAGTTGGAAGGTCTTTATTATCACACAGTGCACATACGCGAACACAAACGGAACGAAACAGACAACACAAGCGCTTTTATTGCCGTGCACAGCCCAATATGGCGGTGTTCCAAGCCTCCTGTGAAAAGGTCTGTACCACCATTGGTTATGCAGTTATGAGCCAAGAATATGCAGGTATGTGAGCCATATACGCGTCTGACTTTTACGGTCTATGCCAGATTACAATCACGTGATGTTCGACTGCTGGAAGGTCTTGCCCTTAGCATTTACGTTCTTAAGCTTTCAAGAAAATTTAATGTACGTGAGGATAACGAGGAGTTTAAGCGGCCAGCGTGGGAAACGTAATTTAACTACCGAAATGTGCGTCTTTCCTGAACTGAAATCACTATGAGCACGGCGCAGTCGCAGCATCAATTCAAATAGCCTGCACATGGAGTTTATATAGTGTCGCGCATGTGTCAGCAAATTTCCTGCTAAGAGGTTTTCAAGTAAAAGCTCTCCGAGCGTATGTACTCAAAAAGACTAAGCAACTCCTTTATCACATGCGGAAAAACATACGTCACCGTGATGGCGACGTGGCCGGACTGATTCCCGCTGAAAAAGGATGGTCCCCGGAACGTGTCCAGTAATGAAATAGCAACGTCGCCCAACAAGAAGGTGCCTATAGTCAGCGGTTAGCCCGTGCTTCACGTAAGGATCAACGGAATATAAAAAAAAAATCATACGAGTACACAGAAACGAAATAAAAATAAGCATAAATGCGTTGATTACGGACGGCTATTCCGCTTTCTTCAATGTTGTTTTGTGGGGTTTAACGTCCCGAAACCAGTTCTGATTATGAGAGACGCCGTAGTGTAGGGCTCCGGAAATTTCGACCACCTGGGGTTCTTTAACGTGCTCTGACATCGCACAGCACACGGGCCTCAACATTTCGCCTCCATGGAAATGCAGCCGCCGCGGCCGCGATTCGATCCCGCGACCCTCGGATCAGCAGCCGAGTACCTCAGCCACTAGACCACCGTGGCGGGGCTCTGCTTTCTTCAAGAAAGGCTTTTCGTGATTTTTTAAAGCGTACTCCTGAAAGGCTGTTGTGGCGCATGAGTCCAAAAGTTCCCTTAAACTAAATGGTTAACGGTCGAATGCCAAGAGTTGTTTTAGGTGGACGTCTTCGTGCACCAGGCATGCACAGGGGGGAGGGGGGCATGAGGGGGGAGGGGGCAATGCTGATCAGAGCCCCCCCACCCCCCCCTCCCGCTCTTATTTCCCATTCCCTTTGCGCTGTGCAAAGAGACGCAATGCTGATGGTGTCACCAAACCCGTGCTCTGAGGTACGGGACGCGATCGCCGGAAATAATTCCAAGAACCGACGTCTTGGTTCCCCGAAAAAGATCCCACGAAAGCTTGGACAATAAGATTTATGGTCCCCTTTAGCACACTAGCAAAACGCCAGCAGTGGTTCAGAGACCGAGTCAGAGCCAAGGGTGGTCAAACAAAACAAATATATTTTCATCAAATAGGCAGTCACACAAAACATACACAACACGGCTTTTACAGACTCAAAAACAGATGGGTCGCAAAGTTATACAAAGCCAACCAACATGAACAAGTTCATGCACTGCAACAAAGAAAAAAACACAAAGAGTCCTATTCACCAAGACTCTCGGCGTCTTCTCACTGGAGGCTTGCAGGTGGCCTGTCAGCTGGCTCGGCGTCTGAGTCACGCACGACTTCTTGCTCGTTCTTTTTACTTGCAACTCTTCTCTCTTCGTCGCTTCTTCCACCTCCTCCTTACGTCTGCCCGCGCGCGCGCTCGCCGCGATAAGAAAGCTTCTACAACATTCTGGCTTTTTGTAGGCGCGGCGTGACTTTTGAGCGCCTCTTCAGAGCGCCGTTTTTCTTGTTGTTGTTTCGGCCTTTCGGCGCCGGGTTTTACTTCAAAATAGGCACTATTTTGTGACAGATGGCCCTTAGAATTATGAAATTTAAGAAGTCATAATTATAGCGGTGCGGCTGGGTTTTCTTTTAAAAATGGGGCTTACCAAAGGTGTTTAATAATTTACAGAAAGTGGAAAGCTCAAACACACCCGAAGTGTCACAGAGACCGGTTGTTCAGAAGGGCGCCGGTTGTTTAGAGATTGGGACTAAGAGACAGGCAGGCTGAGATAGGGTTGAGATAGGGTTTAAGATGTCATCAGAAATTTTGCGCCCATCCGTATTAGTCAGGGGTGGTGGTGGCGTGGCCACCTTTAACCCCCTTGCCGTCGTTTTGTTCGCGAGCCTATGCTTCTTCGCTAATCTCGCAGGTTACGGACGCTCCAAATGGCGTCGGCTTCACTGCTCTACCGCGAGGCCACCGGAGCTGCGCTTCGCGCAAGGTCGTCTTCGTTTGCAGCGCGCGTAGGCGAGTGCGACAACATGCAGGGTGCACGACAGTTTGCACAGCACCCCGTCTGATGTGCTCCGATGCGACCAGGTCGTCTATACCATCCCTTGCGCTGTCATCGCCGCCCCTTCCCCTTTATTTGCGTAGCTGTGTGATTGATGTTCAGGCAGTGCTGCACAAACATTCCAGTAGGTTGAGCTGATACGGATCTTTACAGCGCAATGCCACGGAGCTTTCGGTTTAGCAAAAGTGCGGTGGTGACGCCTGCTGATCAAGAAGGCATCCTTACCGTTTCTAACCTTTTCACTGACAGACGTCTCCCGCGTTTAAAGGTAACAGCCTCTCTCTAAAATAATGACATGTGTTTATTGCATTCTTGTTCACATACTGGCTGCAAGAAAGAGTACTGCAAAACCTTTTCACTGACACACGTTTTTCGCATTTAAACGTAACAGCATCTTTCTAAAGTATTGACAACTTGTATTTATTGACTCCTTCTTCACATTGGCTGCGAGAAAGCTTGCTGTAAAAAGTTGGCTGTGCCGCTGTAGCCAGAAATGTCTACCGTTAGTGCTGGGAGCACTCTAATGTCTGACCTTTTTCTTAAGGATTTTGCCTGTAATCTCACACTAAGCTCCTGCCTTTGGATACGAGAAGGGAACTGGACCCTTGCTGAATCGTATAAGTTATGCCAAAAAACTTGTTCCGATAAACATCTGATAGCCACCTGCATTCCGTTGCATAAGGGAGAGCAACCTGCACACGGAGTCATTTCTTGAGACGGTGCTCAGTTTATCGTAGTCAGCTACACATTTCCTGCGACATACATACATACATACATACTGACACGTGCGATTGTTTTGGTTTACGTGCTTCGCGCCAAAAGCAAAAGAAACGGGAAGGGCACGTTCGCGCCTATACTACGGAGTAATTTTACTCTACTCTGCTATTTCAGAAGTCGGTTCTGCGTTGTCAGCATAGCCATCGTGCACGAACGAAGGCCACAGAATCGCGTTGCGGAATGTGAGGCGGACAATGCAGTATTATGAGAAATGTCAAGTACGCGACGGCATTGCCAAGGAAGCCCGCGGTTTGTGGGACTGTAGCACTTCATGCTCCGTTTATCGGTGAGGACATCATAGCGCTCATCTTGTCCTTTGGATGGCGAACGCAATTTGCTTTTTGGACGAACCCAGATTGTCAGTGTGCCCACTTTTATCGCATCGACCGCCAGTGCATCTGCATCGCCCCTGGGGACTGGAAAAACAAGTTGAGGACGACGTCGCTGATAGCTCAGTAGTTTCTCTTGTTCTTTCTTTCTTTCTGTTCAGTATATGGTGTAATTCAGTTGATCTTTGAGTGCCGGCTATCCTATGGCTCTGAGCACAAGGCGAGTCGCTGTCGCTTTTATATCCCCGAACGATTACGAGCAAAATCTGAACTTAGTTGTGGGCAAAATATCTCGTTAGTCGAAGGGATTATAGATTTGTTTATGTTTTCCATTTTCCCGCACACCTCATCTGAACTAGAAAGTCCTGCATACAGAAGGGCTGTCATCTCCAGTTTCCATTCAAAACTTCTCTCACTTTTTCTCTCTGTCATCAGTGTTTCAGCGTTAATTTCTGGTGTGAAAGGGAATTCGCAGAATCCATAGGTCAATTCTGTTGATTGATAGACTGCAGCTCCAGTCTTACAGTGGCTCAAGGAATGATAGACGACTCTTCTTCCTAGCTGTTCTTTAAAAGTTCAGTTTACTTCCACGTGCATAAAAAAGCCCCACGTTTTCCATAGGTTATCCCCCATTCCAATTTCTGCATAAACCGCATGGTTCGCGTCAATTATAAGGCGCAAAGACGTGCATAACCGTCACTACTTTCCCAACACCCATAAAAGTGTACGTATCGGTGCAAACCATTCAGGTTAGACACTATTTTAAACGTTGATGTACACAGCGATCCTTAGAGGCTTAGACTTTCGCTTTCTATAATTCCCCCATTTAAGCGAACTTTATTTCCCGTTGTCGCCTGACAGACGCATTTAATATCCTGCTAACAAGCGTAGCGGGAGAATAACGTCGCGAGGACTGGTTAAATAGCGGAGCTCGGGCCAGGGTGTCAAGTTCACTATCGCTCTCATGTATTACTATCATTATAACTATCACTATAACTATCACCATTATGAAACAGTGAGCTGAGGGAAAGGGTGTGGGTAGTGTGTCGAAGGCAACAGCGGGTCCGAATAGCGGAGCTCGGGCCAGGGTGTCAAGTTCACTATCGCTCTCATGCATTACTATCATTATAACTATCACTATAACTATCACCATTATGAAACAGTGAGCTGAGGGAAAGGGTGTGGGTAGTGTGTCGAAGGCAACTGCGGGTCCGCTTTTCCCTTCAGCTCAACCCGAGAAATTTTTTTCTTTCTTTCTTTCTTTCTTTCTTTCTTTCTTTCTTTCTTTCTTTCTTTCTTTCTTTCTTTCTTTCTTTCTTTCTTTGCTCTCCTTCGCATAATCATGTAGCAGTGTGGGCAGTGGGTCAAGGACAAGAGCTTTTTTCCTTCTACGTGAAAGCTCCATGCAGTTATCGCTCAACGCTCCGTACGTATTTACCTCGACCCTAAACAGCTCAGCTGTTTATGATCTGTAGGAAATCTTGTTCTTCATATTACCAACACTATAAGTGTAGGTAAAGAAGCGAGTAAACCCGGTCATTTCGATGCATCAAATTAACATCTCAGAGAGGAGCGTGGAATGATGCATCATCGTTCGCAACGCGGTCGCATATATAGAAGAGTCGTTCTGTGCCACATAGCTCGCACGCGCACGCATGACACTCGGAAGCCAGCGCCACGCGGTGTCCGAGCAAATTCAATTAACGTGTTCCGCCTCATTTGAGACAGGTTTCTCCGGCACGCGCTTCTCGTTCTCCTCTCGTCTTCGCGCTTAATTAATCGCCGCGTACAAGCGACGCGTACATGTACGTTCCCGGGATGCTCGGGTGTACATATCGCCAGCTGGCCTCCATACGAGCCCTCCCTCTACCACTCACGTTATACACGCACTCAGGCATTCATGCAGCCACGTACAGGTACAGACACACGCGCGGTGCGTGTGTACAAGCTTTCGATGAAACGCAGCACGCAAATGTATACACTACGCACCTCCCGCGCGAACCACAAACACGATCTTGCAAGCGACGCACAGGTTTAGGCAAAGCAATCTCTCGAGAAACACGCAAAAAGGAACAAAAATATAAAGAAACATGGCTCGCGTAACGTTCCTGCCTCTCACTCCGCGATCATAAAATCTCGAGAAAGACGCAAAATAACAAAACTTGGCTCGCGTAACGCCCGCGCTGCTTCGCTCTGCGATCATACGCGTTGTTGTGCTGCCTCGCGTTTAGTCTAACGACCATGCATGGTGCTCCCGCCGTCGCCGGATGAGACCGGTCGGCGCGCGCGAAAGCGCTGTCGTCCCCGCGGGCGCATAGTGCGTCCGCAACGCGTCGACTATATGCATGCTTGTATGCGTGTATGCTGGTGCAGCGGAGAGAGAGGAAGCATATCGGCAAATGCGGCGTGAATCCTTTCCACGACCAGCGGGCGTCCAACTTTTCCCATCGCTCGGTTAACTATGCAACCGACCAAGGGTCGCCGCTGAGTCTGCGGTGGTGGCGGAGGTCCCCAGGGCCACTCTCGCTGATTTTTTTTTTTTTTTCGTTCTTTACTTTCTTGGCGCACCAACTCTTGCAGGGTCTCGGGAGGGCACCGGGATATGAAGAAACCAAGCGCTCAGTCCTCTTTTTCTCTCTCGTCCTAAGCATGCCAGCATTTCTCTACACCTTCGCAAGGGAGAAGTGTTTGTGTGTGTGATCGCGTACGCGTGAAATCCGGCGACCAAAGCATTCCCTACTTGGATACCCGCAGGAAGCTTCGTTGTGCCGGCAAACGATGGGCGGCGATGAAACTGTGCGCGGGAATCGGTGAGGGATAAACGAGAGCGCGTGCGTGATGTGTGCGGTGTGTATTGTTTGCCCGTGGCCTGTACGCGCGTATTCGCGTCGGTAAGCGACTGTTGGTTACGATGCACGTCGTCGGGTGGCAGCCTTCGAAACGACGTCACCGAAGCGGTTACTGCCAGGCACTCGTCGAAGGATGGCGAATCGCTAAGGTGAGAATTGTTGGTGCATATACTCACACGTACAGAGGTGAGGCCTTTACGATATCTCGAGAAAGAATCGTGAAGATCGTATTGACTACGGAGACGCGAAAATATGAAGTCAGTTAAGCCGATTTTACATTATCAAGGAGTTTTACCAAACTATACAAGACAGAATAAAGCTATTTATTGAATTTTACCGAAGTGGTTCTTGAATGTTGTCTCCCAGTAAGCGCTGCGCGATTGTACGTTTTCACCGAATGTGCTTGGGTGGTAATTTCGAGGATAAAATAATAAATAAGAAATTACTCATCGAGCTTTGTCTGTACTTACTATTTTGTGAGTGAACCGTACGAAGAACAGTGGTGACCTTACGGTTGTTATTTAATCTACACGTTGGTATCAAGCAAAAAAAAGAAAAAAGACAGAGAACTTCACTATATGTTCTGGCGTCCTGGAAATAGTCATTCCAAGCAATGATCAAAGTGGAAGGGACCTACCTACCTACAGGAACAACACATAGTATGCCTTCCGTTGTACGGACCAGAATTACTACATCCATCTCAATTCCTCTACATTCCTGAACCACCGTCACACTTGCGTCAGCAGCCATGTTTGAAAATGCTTCCCTGCAAGTTCATGAAGCGTCGTATATGCAGACTGACTCGCTGGTGTTTCACGCTCCTTCATTTTATCCCCTATTCCTTTCCCCAAGCGCAGGGTAGCAAGACGGACGTGCCTCTGGTTAACCTCCCTGCCTTTCCTTTTTTCCTTCCTTTCTTCTCTCTCTCTCTCACCTCAGCGCCGCGGCAGCCTTGAGACATATGCAAGTTAAACGCCTTGCTTTTATAGCTGGGTTCGCTTTTATAGCTGCGAAATCGTTCCTCACAGCTATAGCTGTCAAGCCACATTGCCAGAGTAAGCGGCCCACTTGTCGAAGATAAATTGAGCTCGCTGAGTGGCTCGCCTGCCCGTCATTACCACTGACGTCACCGGAGCGAGAACGAAGTCAATTTGACAAAGGGCATTTGTAATGGAGCTGGTTGCTCGCTTTCAGGCCATCCGCGCTGCTTGGCGCCAGTCGAAGATAGCTCACGGTTACCAAACAAACGAACAAAAAAATACCGGGATAAGATTGAGAGCAAGTACCGTCACTTGCCGAAGGAGACCGATCGATGGTCACGCGTCAGAACGCGTTGCTATCGTCGTTCCATTGCTACACCCCTTGCTTCCGGGTTGTCCTCGGTCAGTTCTCGAGATGGCACTCAGACGCGCTCAGACAAGCAAAGTGCTGCGTGTCTTACAGGCCTCCCTGGGAGTCTTGCTGAGCAGTGGTTCACTTTCTTGGATACTGCCTTCGTCAATGCGAAGCTGCGGTGTCAGTCTGCGCAGAACGTATCGCGTTCACGCCCACGCCACCAACTGGCATTGTCAAATGTAGGCACGAACTCGTTTAGAGTTCTTGTGAGATACTGTATTACCGCGCCGATAAGAAACATGAGCACCGGCGGAACGGAGCGAGAAACTTTATATCCTAGCGGGTGCGTGTAATATAGCAAGTTCGTCAAGCTAATTCGACAACGTAATTGTACCAGGAGCTCCTGAGTCCATATTGGCAGTGCAAGCTATGAACCGGACTATCTATCTATCTATCTATCTATCTATCTATCTATCTATCTATCTATCTATCTATCTATCTATCTATCTATCTATCTATCTATCTATCTATCTATCTATCTATCTATCTATCTGTCTGTCTGTCTGTCTGTCTGTTCTCATATTCCGCTTCTCTTAGGACAAATGGAACAGATATCATTACGTTAAGGCCGGCTTCTGTGCCATTTGTTCGGGACCAATCCTGCTTTAAGCCGAGTGACTCTGAAGCAGCGGCTACTACATAGATACTAGTCTGTTCGAAGCTACAGACTACGAGGGAGCTACAGAAGGGCCAGAAAAGGAAACGAACTCTGCCTCTGTGAAGCGTATTCATCCGTGTCCTATCGCGCCTACAACGACGTCTTCTCATGACGTTCGCAAACGTGCGAATAAAGGAAAAAAACAAAAGACAAAAATATCGCTGGTTAGGCCTGGTTTACTAAACGCCGAGGGATACTATACTGGGTCTAACTATAGTATAGTTCGCAGAACGGCGTCTGGCGGCACGTACATAACGACTCTTCCGCACGCTCAATAAGAGCGTGGTGGCACGTCTGTCGCGCCCAGGGATATACGGTCCGGCGCAGTAACAAGAAGCAAACACTAGGCGGCGGCTGGCGCCGTCGTGGCCATCGATTCGCGAAGACGGTATATTTACCCACGTTGAGAGCCTTGTTAGCCGGCGTGCCCCCGCAATCTGCCGAAGTGAGGATGAGTCTGCAAGCCATGCGGGGTGTGCCTTTTTGCACCCGTACAGTACTTCTCTCTCGCTTTCATTTCGGGATAGGGAACGCGCCCTAAGTGCCAATTATAAAACATTTCGCGTCGACAAGGGGACATCGACATCGGTACCAGGTCTCGTTATGTTAGTTGCCCGTCTCTAGCGGTAACGACGAAGAAACAAAGTTTAGCTGGCGCACTCGTATCGTATAGCAGTGCGAAAGCGTCTTGTCGGCATGGTCAATACCGCCCCAATGATATGTATAATGCTCTTTTGTAAGTGACAGTTAATTTCAGTTTCGTCTTTGAGTTTTAAGCTTTCATTCCTTTGCAGCTTTCTGGTGTGACCGTCGACACCTGCAGTTGGGTTCTTTACGATAAAAATCGGAACTATCCCCTTTGATTCGCTCTCTTCGTTCTCTTGTCTCGCTACGGGTCTCATATAGTTCAGACTGATAGCAACGCTTTCACCGGAATCATTGGTCTCTACTAGCACACACGCACACTCCTTAACACGCTGCATTACAAAGCGCAATACACTCGCAGGAATCTCCGAAGGTCGCTAAACGGGAATATTTGCGGGTGCGATAAGGCGATTGCTCAGTTTCTGTGCGCGAACAGGAGCATACATTACGCTTAACCCCCGCCCTTGTACGTAAAAGGGAACCATCGAACATCGGTCGCAGCTGACGTCGACACGAGTTGCCCTCTAAAACAAATGACGCGTCTTAAGAGCATCTTAAGAGTTGAAACGCGTCTTAAGAGTTGAAACTGCGCTCATTGTCATTTGTTTTACTCGCGTTTGTACGGGCAGATTGTCCTCACATCATTTTCTCTGTATTTCCCAATGTACATTGAACTTCTTTATCTTGACCCGTACCCTCCTGAGCACCGTTTAATCGACTGGGGCGTTAACCTAAATAACCTCTCTGGAGTATCCTCCCTCATTTTGTCTCTATATAACATGATGCATTTTAATGCGCTGGAACCAGCTTTTTGGAAATGGAAGTTGGTAGCATTTGTTCTTTGAAAGCCGAGATTCTATACACTGTGAGGTACCTCCCAATGTTCCTCGGCGTCCTGCCCTGACATGTCCTAGTTTAGCGCCCGGCATCGGGAAAAAAGGCGTGCGTGACCATTGCGTGTGACAAATTACGTGTTCCAGGGAGTGCCTCGAGGACAGAACAAAGTATAGTTACACAAACATAGAACGGAAATGAGCGCAGACATTCATCGTTAAATATCTGTTTTCTTCCGCTTCGTCGGCTGCGCCTGCTCTTCGTCGTGCGTGTCCTGTAACTGCCAGGGTGGTTCAGTTTGCTGAGAAACGCACCAATAATTTTATATAAGCAACTGAAAGTCGTCTTCAAACTCAAGCGGAAACGGTGACGCTGCTTCGTGGCGCGCCGTGGTCGTGAGCATCACAACCCATTCCCGTCATCCAGACATTATGGAACTGGCGCCAAAGGAGATGCCAGATGGCCGCTAGGTCATCCGACGATTTTTTATTGAGTTGACAGGCTTTTATCATCTTTACAGCGACGATTTGAGCGTGAAGTATCGCTGTTTGCTTGACGGCCCGCTGCTCGGGTAGGCAGCGCGGAGGTCAAAAAACACAGGGGGATTTCCATGTGAGAATCACAAAAAAAGTATTTTTATAACGCATGACAGGAGATCAAAGACGTACATAGCATGACTTGGCATATATCATTACAGTACCGAGGAGATATATATTTGTGAACATTTATTGGATCAGTACCCAAACCCCGCCAAGCTCCTATTTTTATCCCGACGCGTTACCCACCGACACGTGCCCTGTGTGGATACACGGCGACATCAGCGCCGCACTGCTATGGGATTGTAGAAACGTCATACCGGGAGTGTAGAAACGCTCATCCCGACTCTACTTCAGACAAGTGGGAGGTCCCTCAAAAGCTCGCTGCTCGCCGACCAGCAATGGGCCGTCAGCAGCCCCGAAGCGGGTCCAGAACCTTCGGCCCTACACCGAAATATCGCCGGAGTTGCCCTTTAATACTGTTCACCAGTGATCCACCTTTTTCTTCTATTTCAGGAGTGTCTAATATCACGGCACTCGATGCGGTTAACGACAATGCTTCTATGAGGCGCAAAGTTTTAACAACTTTCTAGAGCTACATGCAGGTCGCGGGATCGAATCCCGGCCGCGGCAGCCGCATTTCCATGGAACCGAACCGCTCGAGGCTGGTATCCTGTGCAATGTGAGGACGCGTAAAGGAACCCCGTATGGTCGAAATTTCAGGAGCCCCCTCCCCCCTCCCTCTTTTTCACGGGGTCTCTCATAATCATAATCGTGGTTTTGGGACGTAAAAATTATTCGAGCTTCGAAGAATGTGATGCTTGCTGCGGGAGCGCACTTGGGCTTTCACAACATTCGTGCCAGTTAGTCCACGGCTGTCTTTGTTTCACTGCACAGTCGCTGAGACGATGAATACACATCTTGTATGTGCAGAGAAGCGCGTCAATTTTCGCAGGAAGGCTCTTCGTGCAACGCCGAGAAAACACGGAATCGATAGCTTCGTGGCGCTTTGAGAGACGGTGCCCAGGGAGACATTACGTGCCTAATCAAGGCGGCTTCTTTGAGTGTCTTCATCGCTCTCTCTCTCTCTCTCTCTCTCTCTCTCTCTCTCTCTCTCTCCAGACGCTAGAATTAGCAGCGTCTACGTGAGCGTATTCCATAGCCGACATCTCCGCGTCTCATCGAAGGGATTTGCTTGTTTTCTTCGCGTTCTTTTTTTTTTTTTTTTGCGAAGCGAAGCCTGCTTTATGTATGGTTCTCAATCATCTCGGTCTTGCTATAGAAGCGAATTTTTCAGGAAGGGCGCAGGAAGTCGGGTATGCTTCATTTTATGTTCGATATTGATTTTCCCAGCTTCCTTCGACCACTTATACCATGTTTCAGCAGTTTCATCGCTGACGAGTGTTTGTCGTTATTAAACATAGATGTAGCAAGAGAGAGAGAGAGAGAGAGAGAGTACCTTTTGTTTGTCAAAGCTGTATAATTGTGAGTTAAGCTCCGAAACTTGAGATAATTACGTGTAGATACAGGTCTAGTTAATAAAACATCACCAATTAAATTAACCTTTGAGTAATAACACAACGATTGTTCTCTTGCCCATACAATAGGAATGGTGCGACCAGCGCAAATTTCCAAGTATCGATCCTTAAACTTGCGGTATAACATAGCTGCTTTCCGTATGTATGCGTTTTACTATAAGCTTTCCCCCTCGCCCAGCTAAGCAAAAGTTCTGTAGCTCGGAATATGCGCGGAGCATTGTTGTATTTCAGTGCCGATATTGGAAACCAGAGCGGGATATTGGGAAACGGGCTTCTATAGAAAATTGGTAGATTGGGCGTGCTGGTAACCAGTACGCGATATTGGGAATCGTGGCTAGTTCTTTGTAATATCTAATATAGCGAGCACTCTTTGAGCGCAGAGCGGCTTCGATCTTGCAGGTTTGAATATAAGTATAACATACGGAAAACTGAAGAAATAAATGAGACGAAACGTCTACCTTGCATGCAATATGTACACGTGCTGGAATTTGACGACGATAGCAATTTGGGCCAATTCTTATGAACTTTCTGCAAATCCGTGGGGCGCAGTGCAGGACGGTTTCATAGGTTACCTCGTTCGTGCTCACATTTCTTTCTCCCCACTTTCATCCTTGCAGGAGAGTCAACCAGAATTACTAAATTTATGCTACTGTCAGTACTATACGACTAGAAGCATTACTATTATTGCTAATAGTAGTTAAATGCAGGTGGCCTTCGTATAAAGTTCGTACAGTTGTCTGTGTCGATATTGGCACTGCCTAAGTCTCTTGATCGACTTAAGTTTGATTTTGCATCTTGCGAAATAGGCGCCCTGAGGCTCTAAATTAAAAAGGGATCTTCTGAAGTACAGTTCATTAGATGAGGAATTTGCGCTTATTGCGCAGTTACTGCTGTCGCCTGCCACGGCTACAGGACAGCTGGTCGAAGATAATCTAATCCCACGTTTCTTTTGTTTTATTTTTCTTTCTTTTTTTCAGCTATTGGAGCCGGTCTTTTCCGACGTATGCTGAGTATATCGACTGAGGACATCTCCAGTATTGAATACTGCGAACTGAAACTCCGCTGACTGAGACTTTTTTTTTGCCTTCTTTTTCCCCTGTGCATAGGCAATTTCTACAACGTTGCCTATGTATGAGCCGCCACCGCCTTGTTAAAATTTGCGCTCGCTCTAAGCTACTTATAAGGAGCATAAGTTTATTGCTAAGGCTTAAGCTTCTAAAAAAAGGTACGGCGCTCTTCTCCGCTGCAGCCTCTCCACTTGAGTTACCCGGGAGTATTAAGGCGCCCGACGTCAGCTATAATCTCGACGGCATAAATTTAAAATATAGTAGCCCTACGGCACTTGAGCAAACCTCGCCAACCCTCGAAGTTGTTAGATTTTGTTGAATATGCTATACGTGATGGAGGCTCCCTTTATGTACTTCAAGTGTTCAGAATGACTGCGCGCACTTGTCTTTTGCGGAGGGGCGCTTGTTAATGCGTCGTCTGAGCTGATAAGGCTTAACGACATGCGCGGTCACATACACCAACGTATAGAGTTTCATAACAATAATCCCCTTCCACCGTATTTCTTTTTTTTTTTTCATCAGGTTCGAGAAAACGGGGAGATATGTCCTTTCTTTCTTTTTTTTTTTGTAGTGAAATCCTGGATAGTTCTTTAATTTTTTTACTGCAGATGGTCCTTAATAATGAGTACGTGACACTGAAATTACTCTCTTCCAGTCGCTGAAATGATATTACTTTATTCTGTATCGAACTATTGTTCGTTTAATGTCTGCACTGTCGCATTAGAGTCGCCATCGAGCAGAACGGTCGAAAGATAGAGACATCGGGCTTAAAACAGACAGGCATGTAGGTTAACTATAGATGTAATGGTTGCGAGTACACTGCTAGTGGCAAATGGGGCAAGCGGTAGCAAGAAAGACATAAGCACGTAGAAGCACACAAAAGGAAACTATATAAGGCTGCTTCATTTCACAAACGGAACTATGCTATTACCCTGCAGAAGCGGTGCTCCATATGTGTGAGCTATAGGCCACAGTAGTATGGCAGGAGAGTATAACAACAATACATGGTCGCGTCAACAAAGGAATGGGTACGAGCCAGAAAAAAAAAAAATAAGAAAGGTCACATTTGTACACGAGTATATACACGTAGTGGAAAATGGCACCCTTAAAAAATCGCGCGTATTCATCCCTATATGCAAGACGTGACCGAGAGCACAGCAGATACCGTATGGCCTTATAACGTGTACGCGGCGACAACACCCCACTTCTTGACACTGATCCGCGCGGGAACGTAGAAACATTACTCGCCGCGACCCTGACCGGACCCAGTGCACGGAACTTCGGTGTGTGAATGTTCCCACGTATAAGTAGTAAACACGCTCTTGGCCTTCCACAGTGACGCTAACTGGCGTTGGCTAAGGATTACCAGGCAGCAGTTCGCCGGCATGGAAGCACACGGACTATGCCCAACGCAACTTCAAGGTCCTTTTTAATTTTCTGTGTGACACAGGTTTAGACGCCGGTCTCTAGTACTGTGCTGTAAAGACTACTGCGCACTGTGCACATCCGCCTACAGGACGTGTACAGTGACTCACTGTACTTTGTATACCAGCATCGTCTCACCTCTCATGCCTCTCTCTATCTCTGTGTATCCCTTTTCCCCCTTACCCCCGTGAGGAGTAGCAGACCAGAGACTGACTCCTCCAGGCCGACGTCTCCTTCTTTCCTCTCGTTAAATGCTATATTATTCTTCTTCGCCGGCAACGCTTTTGAATGCTGATTCTATTCGACACAGCTGGCTACATTATATAGTGCGATCAAAAAGGGTGCATTGTGTGGGTACCAGAACTTTCATAAGAGCACGTTTAATGTCAACGTCATCTACGCTGAAGTAAAAGTGAAAGAAAATGTTGACAAGGTTGGCCCCACTCTCAGCGCAGATGAGTATCTCCACGATTCATTAAAATGAAATCAAGCGAAACGGGGCCTACAAAACGCAGCAGCGGCTATACAGCGCAGTGACCTACTTGTATTCGACCGTCGTAACCGTTTTGAACCAATAGCAACGCACGATATCGCGCATCCGTGTATGTACTTTGAACTATATATCGTTTTGTGTTCTATTCTGAGTCTGCGAAACGTCATTTCTTTATCTTATTTATTTATTTTTTGTCGCGTAGAATTGTGCCCGCAGTCGTGTTGGTGTCCTTTCGAAGCGACGCGATGTGCAGGTGCCGTGGTAGTGGCGCATTGATAAGGAAAAAAAAAGAAAAAAAAGAAAACGAGGGGAAAAGGAAACCTCAGATTATGTGTTTGTGCACGTTTAATAGCTGGGGGCCTTGAGTGAAATTATAGCGAGGAGGACCCACGATGTGGAGGAGGAAGACGCGAAATGCAGCAGCACGAACGGGGAGCCGGATGTTTTCGTAGCTCGACGGTGGAGAAATACGAAAGAAAGAGAAGTAAAGAACGATATGTACGCGGCGCTACCGTCGCCGTGTGTACGCGTTTAAGGGCGTCCCTTCGTTTATTATATACGCGAAGTCACGCCCCCCCCCCCCCCCCCCCCGCCCATTGCAACCGCTCGGGTCGTTTTTCCGCCATTCGCGAGACCCTTTGGAAAGTCGCCCTTTCCTTATGCTATGCTGAGTGAACTCGTTGCAGCCGCAATAGTGAGGTAAGATAAAAAAAAAGTAATAAAATAAAGAAAGATAAACTAAAAGCGAAAATGGTGGTATACGATTGCGCGATGTAGTGTGCTTCTAAGTTCGTTACCCATGGCTTTCTTTTTTCTTTACTCTCTCCGCGTTTGCGGTGGGTGTTCGTTTTTTTTTTTCTTGCGTTTTGTTTTTATGGTTTGTTCGGCCACTTTCGACATGTTGAACTATTTTCGGAAGTGTCTGGATCGGCGCGTGCACTTTCCTCTTGCATTTATAATGACGTTGCCACTCGAAAGCCCGTTTGAGACGAACTCAAAAACAAAAGGCGCTGTGGCTTTGACCAACTTACCTACAACGTAAACGGGAGCCTTTCATCCTCCGTAAGAACCGACAAATAGACTTGTCGTGTTTTCACTATATACCATGAGTCACCTTCCTTTTCTTTCTTTTTTTTTTTCGTTTCTTTTGCATGTCCACGTGAAAGGGATGAAGGAAGCGCAAATGAGCCCGCCATTTTGTGGTAGCAAGGTAAAAGACGTTAGGATTGAAAGTAGGCCACTCGACTCATACAGGACCACTAGATCGTATGGGTGTATATTACGAGCACGAAAAATGAGCGTGCAGATGACTCTGTCGAGATCATCTACAGCTATCTGAAATGCCCAGTTTTTATGTCCTTGGAGAGAGAGAGAGAGAGAAAACATTTATATAAATGAAATGAGGGATCTTCCTCGTAGGGTGGAGCCCTTAGTTCAGGGCCCCATTGGCTCGCGCCACTCCACGTGCTCGCTGGATCAGCCGACGCTGCTCCCGCGGCGCTGAGCTGGTCAGCGCAGTCTCCCAGGAGGACTGTGATGGTGATGGGATAGGGGAACAGCCCGGTGGACATGGGCATTCCCACGTGCAGTGATATACTGTGGGCTGCGCTCCACAGTAGGGACAGTATGATGGATATTGTGTGGGATGAAAGAGGTGTAGGGTGAAGAGACATGGGAAGGAATTAGTCTGTAGTTGCCGCCACGCGACAGCTTCCTCCCGGGTGAGGGAATGGTGTGGTGGGGGAAAAGAACGTCGGCTTTGTCTGTAATGTTCTAGAGTGTCAGCGTAGTTCAATGGTTCTGTTGGTGCGTCGTCTGGATTGGACAGCTCTTCCGATGGCGCCCGGTTTGTAAGCTCTCGGGCTACCGCATTAGCGCGTTCATTGCCATGGAGAGAGGCGTGTCCAGGTGTCCAAACGATACGCACCCTGTGTAGTAATGAGGGGTGTAAAGATGTCAGAATACGGTGTGTGTACGGTGTCACCATTCCTTGTGCTATGTTCCTGCAGGCAGTTTGCGAGTCAGTGACCACTGTCGTAGGTTCGTCCCGTGCTGGTAGGAGAGAAGCATGTACAATAGCCAAGGCGACAGCCGCCTCTTCCGCCATGGCACTGTCGTTAGTGTTAAGCGTGGCCGAAACGCTTAGTGTCGGTGTTGTCTACTACGACAAGACACATGGCCTGTCTTTGTGGGTACCGTGCCACGTCAGTATAGAGGACCGGCGTATCAGAGGTACCATCGCCTAGAACGCGCATTAAAGCCTGAACCCTTGCACGTCTCCGGCCTTTATGACGGTCAGGATGCATATTTCGTGGAATCGGGGCCACCTGAATTTTGCTTCGAATCTCAAGTCCAAGGTTCTTGCGTTCTTGTAGCGCTTTGTTCGGCAGGGTGTATCCCAACCGGGAGAGAATATCAGTACCTTGCCGTGTTCGTTGGAGGCGTTGAATTTGACTGTTCGGGTGGCCTTCCACCAGTTCTCGGATGGTGTTGTGAACCCCAAGTCGCAGTAGGAGCTGCGTTGTCGCGTATTGGGGTAGTCCCAGAGCCGCCTTTAGTGCCGTGCGAAGGAGGGCGTCCATCCTGTTCGTCTCGGTTTGAGTAAGGTTATGGTAGGGGAGGTGGTAGGTGAGTCTGCTGATCATTAGAGCTTGCACAATTCGGAGGGTGTCTTTTTCGAGAAGCCCATGTCGGCGGTTTGTAATGCGCCTTATCATGTGCGTTACTTGGGCAATTTGTTGGCGTAGTAGTTGGACAGTATATGTAGCCTTGCCGTTGTGTTGGATGTGGAGCCCTATAGTATGCGAAGTCTATCTACCCTTGGAATTTGGTTGCAAGGTTACGTCTGGCGGTTTGTCTGTCTTTTTCCGTTTCTTGAACACGAGCAGAAGTTCCGATTTTTCAGCTGCGCAGGTGAGTCCTCCGGCAATGGCGTACCCTTGGACTACACTGACGGCTTCCTGTAGTGCATCTTGAACGGCGCCGTCCGACCCTTTTGTCACCCAGATTGTGACGTCATCGGCGTACAGAGCGTGCTGCACATTCGGAAGTTGTTCCAGGAGCGGTGGTAGCTTTGCCATGGCCACGTTGAACAGGGTAGGCGAGAGAACGGAACCCTGCGGAGTACCTCTGCCAGAAAGCTTTATTGTGTCTGACCGAATTTCACCAAGGCCAATGGTTGCTGTGCGGTCAGATAAGAAGGCTCGAACATAATTATAGGTGCGTTGACCACATTGGGAGGAGGCAAGGTTCTTTAATATGAGGTCATGCGAGACGTTGTCGAATGCCCCCTTGAGGTCCAAGGCCAAAATTGCCCTCGTCTGCGCAGCACTTGGAGCCTCGGGCATTAACCGCATGGTGCTGATTTCGTCATTCCTTAACGTGTTTTCTTTTTCTTTTCATGTCTTACGCTCTCAAGGGAGTAATAATGAGCGTGGTATTTAGTTTTATGTTTTCCGTGTCGTTGTCGCATAAAGCAACGACTACGTAGAATGCATTTGAGCCGCGATTTTGCATTATCATGGGACGAAATAAGCGAACTGACGCGTAGCAGGATAATCTGCGGCAATGTGCTTTTTATTTCCCTCGAATTATCGTTGTCCTTGCGAAATAGGAGAGACTGAAGCGTTTAGGGGGCACCGGATAATCCTAGTCACCTAAAAAAACTAAGCGAAACAAATATGAAAAAAAAAATGTCGTAATGGTACCACTTAGTGTGACAACAAATATGTAACGGTGTAACCTAGTAATAGAAGTGAGCTCAAGAGCACCAGATGTTGTACCCGAGTTCAGAAAAGGTAGAGAAGCGCTCAGGTGCGGACACGAACATAAATATTTTGAATGACCTATTTTTCATGAAAACCTATTTTTAAAAAAAGCAAATGAATGGTATATTTTTAGCGCACGTGGGGAGCCTGCAGGTAGATGCAAAACGACGCGCACAGGACGTCAGACGGGCATACACGCAAAACGCGTCACACCATGTTCGAAAAGCAGGTCGTTGAGATGTGTATCCTGCGAGGAGCTTATCGTTATAGGTTATCGTTTAGAGAATACTTTGTATGTGAGAAATGTTTAAGCGTATATCGTGCAGATTAGATATCCACGCTCACAACCGCCAAGGCGAGACTACGCTGACGGAGGTAATCCCGTTTCTTTCTTTCTTTCTTTCTTTCTTTCTTTCTTTCTTTCTTTCTTTCTTTCTTTCTTTTTTTTGCGGTTGCTACGAAAATGACTGACTCTCATCTTGGGAACAAGTTTGCCAACAGACAAACACAGACAAGGCCACGGATTCACGCGATACAGTCATCGCGTTTCCGTAATGAATATCGAATGGATGCACCCGATTCATTTGGAGATCAAAGAACATTTCCTCATGCTCTTCTATATGCCGCGTGAGAGAGAGAAGCCCACTAATGAAGTGCTGGAGATGTTTGCCTGGCTATGGGCCTGGCATGCTGCTCCAGCTTCAGGGTGATGATTATGACATGTACCGTGATACACACATAATAGAGAACATCACATAAAGCCAAACAAAGCACATACACTATTTACAACGTTTCGCTGAGGCTCGTGACCCGCAAGATAGTCATCAGAGCTTTTGTGGCACGTGATGCACAGGTTGCGTTTTGCCATGTGCCGAGAATATTCTGCAGTTCTAGGCTAGAGTCCCGTGGAAGGTGTGGTGCTGCCTTCAAGGATCGTCTCTCGGACGCGTAGCGCCTGCACTCACACACCGGCAGCACGCGTTGCCAAGGGAATAACGGTTCGTGTTATACTGTAAACCTATCGTTAGGTGCTCTTCCGTAAGTTCGTAGGGTTCGATCGCAGTTCTTCATGACACATGTTTACGCAGTGCCACGGTGGCTTCAGATGAGCTGTCGAGCCGGTGTACTATTGGCAGCTTGTCATTGTCTGATATCTGTTTTCCTTTTAAATTGTACCCTTTCACACCGTGCCTCAGCAGCAAAGCGAACTGGTTAACAACTCTTCTTTTCGCGTTTTTTTTCCCCCTGACTAAGGGAATGAGCTCATACTTAGTAGGGAAAGAGGGCCGGGTTCTGGCGACCTAGTATGTGAAATAATGCCCCTTGTAACGAGTCGAGACCTCGGTTCCCCTCCTCCTCAGGCTACGACCCTGAGCGCGCCCGTCACGAACGAATGCGTGCTTAGGATATTAGTCAACATTCACTAGCACGCCGTCAGTCAAGATCTGCAAATTCAGGAAACGTTTTCACGAACATCTACATGGGTCCATACGATAAGCCGTTGTGATAAGTTGGGGGAACGCGTGTACGCTTACGGGTGCATGCAACGCTTCTCTCTGCAATTTTCCCGGGGTACTGATACGCGAGTGCGCTGAAAAAAAAAAATTTTTTTTTTTGCTTTCTCGTGATCAATGCTTCGTACAGTGTTCTCTGTTATGTAGGACGAATTGAACTGTTTTTTTTCCCCTCCTGACAGCCATAACGCAAAGCAAGGGTGGTGATGATGAGACAGCTGCTCTAAATAAACGCATCGCGTACGGAAATGGAATGAATTGAAGCAATCGAAGAGCACACGAACCTGTATACACATTTCTTGCAAGGTTGTGCTACAGACTTGCAGGGTCATCAGTTATTCTCAGTGCCTGCATTCTGATTAATGGGAAGCTTTAGAAGTAGTGCACCCAGAGTGAGCAAGACCGCTATTTCGGCACTGGGTGATACAAGAAAAGCTCGGAACACACACAAGAAGCGCCCTTTTTATTCAACGTTACTTTCTTAGGGTACGCCTCTTCAGAATAAGCGAGTAACAAAGGACATCTGAATTACGTCCAATCTGCCATGAATGTACATGGACATTTCTTGTTCCTTGCGCTGGAATGGGAAAATGTCACGCTATATCCCTCTCGAATCCGGCAACGTACGCGCGCGTACCGCACGTCATTATTTGAGTGATGTTCCAAATCTCTGTTTCTGCAGCACTCTTTGTTTGCGTATCGATTGTGTGACTTCGTTCATATCGGCGGTCTCGCCCGCGATACGCGAGACAGGGTGTCTGCAACCAACATAAACCGTGGATGCTGTTTGTTTCCTTCTTTTCTTTTTTGTAGTGCATTTACGCAGGCGAGGTCATGAACATTTAATGCGCGCTTCTCCCATTGTCACAGCCCGTCGCACCGGTAATGTCCCGTGTGCAATTGCTTCTCGCTCATGCATTACTCAGTGCGAGCATTGGGCTGGCTGGGAATGGATAGCCGCGTAATAAGGACAATGCGTCGCGCAAAGCGGTAGAAAGAGAGGCACCCGGGGAACATCTGTGTCGAGGACCTCTCTAAGAATAATTCAGATTGCAGGAAACGCTGTGAGCATTAAAGCATGCATAAGATGCGCAACGCGAGTGTTCGTCGACGTCTCGCCGGTATTTCATCTATAGGCTAGCACTATAAAAGCCGCGCTTTTACGGCACCAGGAGACAGACAGACAAAGAACTTTTAGTTAGGTTCTGAGAAGCGCCGCCCTTGGAGCAGCACAGCGGGCCGCTCCCACGTGGGGACAGGGAGGCCTAGCCTCACCGCCGCATCGTGGGCTCTCTGGACAGTCCGGAGTTGTGGAACAAGCTCGGAACTTTTGATGGCAGGATTCCACTCCTCCTCGGCGACCTGATTGGGCCCAGGTAACGAGGGGCACCGCCAGAGCACATGTTCCAAGTTGCTAACCGGCCCACAGTCCGGGCAGGTAGACTCGAAGGCGTCCAGAGCAATAATGTTGAGGAGAGGAGTGGAGAGGCACCAGGAGAGGAGTAAAAAAAAAAAAAAAAAGAAAGAAATGTCACAGATTGCGCTGCCTAGTTCAGTCCTGGACCAACATCTCTGAGTGATGCAAGAGGCCGAGGAAGCTGCTGGGAGACAGTGCCCCCACTGGATCCTAGGTGTGAGTCTCCGGCCAGGAGATCTGCAGGACTTTAATAAAGTTCTAGTTCACACACACCTCTCCCGAAATTTCGGGAGTTTGCACACACGAACACACGCATGCTCATATACAAAGGGGGCTCGGACCCCTCCCGAAATAAAATTGTGGCTACGCCCCCGCAGTCAGGGTTACAGGGCGAGCATAGTCGGCCTGTATCACGCGTCTGTATGGGTCTGAGCTTGTTCTAGCACAGATTAGCTCATGTGGGCTTCATGCCAGCGTTCTTGTTATGCCTATATTCTTACTGTTAGGTTAGTCATGCTTCTTTGAACATATATGGTATAAGCAGATAAGCTGAAAGAAGAATCGCGTGACCATTTGCGCTCACTCACACGTGCTGTCGAGAAGACTTTGAGCATTAGACATACTTGGAGCGGAAGAGTGTACTATACGTAGTGCCGTACTCTTACCTTAATTGTCGTAGGTGATGGGTAACATGGGTAAGAAACGATAATAAGTGGTGCCCATAAAAGAAGACTATGTGAAAGCGAGTAAAACGGGCTGTTATAAGCAAACGTGGATTGTTTGTAGAATCAAAACCTTGTCATTTAATTGCTCTTGCGACGATTTTAGGGCGGTCTTGAGTTTCTCAGTTTTTCCCGCGCTTAGCGTTGCCTTACATAGCCATTGACGGATGGAGAGCAAAACAACACTATCAAACTTGTAATCAAGAAGGGAGCGTCGGAGAAAGCCCTCGTGCTCAGGGTCCCTGTAGGAAATAGAAACTGTCGCTGCATTCCTACTGCCGCTATATCTTTTTCAGCTTGTAGAACCCAAGAAGGAGACATGAGACGTTTGGTGTCGTGAACTTGTGACACGCACGACCATTGCGCTAAGGCAACAGGATGCCGGTTGGTATATGCGACAACGCAGCGCTACATTAATGGCGAGCTTGCGTTTGATACAGGTGTGTAACGGGTCTGCTTTACACACCTGTATGTGGCAGGCGGGTCGTCGCGCCCCAACTGTTAATGAAGACACATGGCGGACACCTGCTCTCGGTGAATATGTCACAATTAGGGGCGACACGAGCAGATTACGCGAGGATGGGAGGATGAAGTTACGAGGCAGGAAACAACACTTTTAACCCAACCCGACGTATGCTCGAATGGATGCAACAACGAAAGGAGAGAGAGAGAGGCAGGGTAACACGGAAGCGCTCTCCATTCTTGCATAGTTACTCACGTGCAATTAAGGAGAGGGAGACAAGGTAAACAGGTTATAGAGATAGACGATAAAGACAGGGATGGTAACCAGATGGAAAAAAACCTGGTATGCTACAGTATACCAGACTTTCTTTGTTCTGGTTGCCTTCTGGTTACAGTCTGGTTACATTCTGGTTACCTTCTGGTTTACTTCTGGAATGTCTAGCCCATATATTTATGCAGTATCCATTCGGAAACAGGGGTAGTGGAGGTTGAAAGAAACAGAGATAAAGAGAGGGTTGCGAGTGGGGGGACGTCACAGGCACGCATTCTAGCATTCGTTCGCTATCGTAGCACACTGTCACAGCGCAGAATTAATTGTGCACCGGGGGAAAAAAAAACAAGAAAAAGAGAGAACGACGAAATAATAAACGACAAGACTGGTCGCCGGGCATCTGTTATAGCGAACGAAACGAACCAGAAAGCTTGTTGCAGTTAATGCAGCTACCGTGCATATTTTTGATCATTTGTTTGTTCGCATATAGTCGACCCTTCCTTCCTTTCCTTTGTTTTCTACGTGGACGACCACGTAAAATGATTAAGCGTGACGTGCTTATTTCTGTGGCCGCTCTCTTTGGGACGAAAAAAAAAAAAAAAGATTGCCTACGGGTCACTGCAATGTATATAAAACCAGCTTCGGAAACCAGCTGTGGTAGAGCATCGAGCTGACACCAAACTTTCTTTCTAGCGAAAAAAAAAAAAGTACGATTTACACACAGGAGCACAGGAGAAATACTACACTTCAACTGAGGTTTAATCCCATTCAATACGCCATACATTACGAACATTGCAAGGCGCACAACAATCTCAGATTTCTTACAAAAAAAAAAAAGGGGGGGGGGGGTGGGGGGGTGGGAATCGCCGCCTACCTACCCTGCCCCGTCAGACTGTCTCTTAGACTAAGATAGTCAATTTCCTTCTTCGTCAGTGCGATGGAAGGAGTGCTTACGCGCGTTTTGCCTGCCCTGTAAATCTCTAGCGCTTCAACTATCTCTCGCTTTGTGAGTTGCCTTCCGACAGTAGGGTGTCAACTTCTAAACACCAACTAGCCCAGCTAAATGAGTACCAGAGTACACCTTGAAGGTGATCACGCGCCGCCTTGGACGCTAGAAACAGTTCACAAGCGAATTACTTATCTGTGCACCATCAGGAACAATGAGGACACGGAGTTAGACACACATAACAGGAAGGAGCCTGAGGATTTCTTTTCTCTTTATTAGCGGAAACAGCAATGACATTATGTATGTGAGTTAGCGTTAGGTTTTCTTGAAGAACCGAAAAAAAAAAACACACTTAGCCTGGACGTCGTGTTTGGAGTATATGTATCTGTCCGACAACAATAATCGGGTCTTCCGGACTGCTCGCATTTCCTGCCTTGAAAACGTGGCGCTCGCCACTTTCTTATCAATTAAGAATGATGTGTCACGCTGATATTCCCTCGCCACTCGTGACCTGAAAGCGCGAGGCGGACGGTGATAACGCGATAGAATTACGCCTTGGTGGATGACGATTACAGCTGTTGTGGCAGAAAGACTGCCCAAATACCCCGTTTTTCTTATCTTTTTTCCCTATATAGAGTATACGCGATGGCTCTATAAACATAAGCAGAAGACATAACAATGAATAAATGTGCAAATAAAACGAACACCAGTGACATACGTGACACGCACCTCTGACCAGGATGTAAATAACGCCGACCGACAAAAGTTGCTATTGTTTAAGCCCGCGAGGGTTTTGAGGTTAAGCGTATATAACTACTTTGCATTCCGTGCTACTGATTTGCCCAAATCAGTACCTTTTTCATGCAGTAAACAACCCCAGCACAGCAAGTTTTTATTTCTTTTTTTTGTGTGTGTGTCTCTTTGCTACCGACAAAATCGCCAACATTGTGCGAGGTCAGGCTGGTATACGGGTGATGTCGAGTGGCGGTGTCCGGCAGTTGTTTCTGTGGCGATGCAAATGACGGTAGATTCACGCTTACATGCAACGGTGCTTGCGCGCGAAACGAAATGGCATTTTCACTTTAAAATGCGTGGTCTTTTAACGTGTGGCCTTTGATGTGCAGTCGTAACAGCCGCAAGTTTACTGCTGAAAGCGACTACACACTCGCCATAGTGGTGCCTGGTACAACGGCGCCAATTCGTGATGTTTACGCTCGACCAACTCTCTATAGTCTTCATCTTAATGAGCGTAGCCTACGGGGATATCGCTTATTGTTCTGGCTTCTTTGGCACCCATCGGCAGCACTGTCCTCGGTGCCTATTATGAGTCAATGTCTTTATTTCCTTTTTTTTTCTGGCCTCATCTATTACGAATGTTCTCTTTTGCTCCCTGGACGAGAGCATTCCGATTAGCGCAAGTTATTTGCTGATAATTGAACTATTTATTGGGGAAACATATGCGATATATTTTGTATTAATATATTAAGACGTAATATCTCGCACGATGACTCTGGACGTGCTCGGGAACTTGGCTGAGTACTCTTCGCTATATAAATGGAAGGTTCACACGCGAGACACCACGACGAGTTAATTTTTGACGCGGATGGAGGAGGTGCTACGCAATTTGCTTATCAGTAATGATTGTACAAGCTCGGATATTATGCATAGAGAAGTATGTAAATCTGAGATAACAAAATATACATTAACGCGCTTATAAGACGAGTGTATAACATATATGTCCTTTTATGTTCACACAGTTCACTCAAATTGGGGCTTAGCAATCAAATAAAGATAACTAGAAAAAGTTAGTCGGCTCCCTTCTTTATAATTTCGACGTCGATGGTAGAGAAAACGCTCACGCCACCATTAGCGACTCCTTCAACATACACGAATGGGCAAGCGAAAGTGCTAATGGTTTCTAAACTTTCCACACTTTATTGCCATGCAGTTGCAATGCGGTGAACTGTTTGTAGGTGCGTATCGTTAGGCAGCCTGCGAAGATAAGCCGTAGCAAATAAATAAATAAATAAATAAATAAATAAATAAATAAATAAATAAATAAATAAATAAATAAAGAAGACGCGTGCACATAGGATGACTCGTGTGGTGCATATAACGTGGTACCTGTAAGTTCGCGCGGCTCGCATTGCGCACATACATATTGTATAGTGACGCGACTTGCACACATTGAACTTGCACACTCTTTGTTCCGTTCGCTGCCCAGGCCAATGTCGTTGTGGGGTAGACGAAATACAAGTTGATCCCAAATTTCAAACAAACGCATGTTAAACATATAGGAAGAGACCGAACTCTATCTGACGAACCCTAATTTTACGCCTACATTCGCTCGCGAGCGCTGACCTATTATTTTCTCACCCGGCGGTGCACCCGTCACATGAACACATCGCTTCGCACGGTTACCGAGTAACATTGTATTAAGCTGCAATAATACGACGTGTACATCAGGTAGAACAACACCCGCCGTGTAGTTACTGTACATTTCATTGATGACTCACATTCGAAGTGCTGCTTCTTTGTCTTGTATTGTCTTCTGTGTCGCGAGTGCGCTTAACACCATTATTACTTATATTACAGCGTAAGCTGTTATGAGATCACAACAAGGGCTGTTTTTGGCGCCGTAGTTGTCCGCCGCCGCCGCCGCTGCCGCCGCGTGTCCGTAACCGCTATCGCGCAAATTTTAGAAAAAATAACCATGCCCGAGGAATTCAAACCCACGTCGTCTGCGTGGATTCGAGCCCACACACTCTAAGTGGCGGTCGAGCATTCTACCACTGAGCTACGCCTGTGCTTGAAAAATCTTCGCTAAAAGACCTAAACAGGTATAACGTCTGCCGAGGAATCGCATTAACAAATGTAATGTTACGTGGCAGAATAATAGTAAACCACTACACGTGGCGGAAAGGGGACTGCATAACGAGTTCGAGGAATCATTTGAAAGAGCACAGGGGTGCATGCTTTGTAGCTCTGAGCCCATTACAGAGGCATCATCAACATCATCATTATGAAACTATCTTCTTCAACTTTTCCGTCATCAGTATTACGAAGCGTTGCCCTTTGAAGCAGTCTTGTCTCATCGTGCCATGCGTCACGCGGCAGGCGACGTGCGCAGCCCCGACAACGACCTGACTTGGCTCTTCGATATACCTGATGGCGCCTCCTCGCAAGGTGCAGACCGCTGCTGAAGAAGCGAACTGCAGAGCTACGCGCGCGGCTGCAGCAAGGCAACGTCGGGCACAACAGACAGCTGTTCAGAGAGAAAGCCCAAACCGCAGCTCGCCATCGACGCCGGGCCGAGAGTTTGGTTCGTTCTCGGGAAAACGAAGCCAAGAGACACTCTAAGATGTGCAGTTGTATAGATTTGCACGTTACAATACCGCAGTAATTATGGCGTAGTGGGTACTTTCCTACTTGGCGAAATGATAAGCGTTATGGCGCAGGGGATACCTACCACCTCTACCTGCACTAGTTTCCTCAAGCGTTTAAAATGGCCTCCAAGAAGGTCGCTCCTCCAGCTTACGCTGTCACTGTCCTGCGGTTCCGCGGAGGCCTGGCTCTTTTTCACTCTAGTATTGCATCTCTCGACTACTTCTCTCGCTTTCCGCAACAAGCTTTTGAAAGAAGTCTCTACAGCTTTTCCTATACCTAAAAACCATTTCTTTCAATATCGCACACGGTCCCACTCGAGACAACTGCTGCTTCTAGAAAACTCCAGTCTAGTCTTTTCAGAGATGCGCAGAACATCACGTGACCAGACTGCTATAGCGACGTCGATATACAGCGTCTTCCTGCTGTGGCGGTTCCCGATTCGCCGTTTCGATCGGTAATCGATTATATGTCAGGCGATCCCGACATGTATATATGTCATACAATAGATGGCTGTCCTATACAAGCGCTGCGTGGTCTCGCCGCAGCAGCGCAAACATCTGTGTATGCATTATTCCCAAGGGAGAAAGCAGCCTTCACTCCCCAATGCCTTTACTATATTTCGGGAGTCTGATACACTGTTTTTGTGGTCGGCTCTATTAATAGGTATGTGGGTTTGATCCTGGAATATATATGTAGTTCAGCACTTCTTAAAATTTTTTTTTCCTGTCCTTTCTCATTGTGTTGCAGTATCCTTGCAGTATAACCTACGATGCAACCAGAGTGGAAATTTGGGCTTTTTGGTGCATAATATTCAGAAAAATGTTGTAGCGCAAATTGGCACACGGAAGGATACACACACAGCGCTGTGTGTGTGTCCTTCTACGTCCGTGTGCCAATTTGCGCTGCACATTTTTCTGAATACGAGGCAACATTTTCTTCCCTTCTCCTTCGCGCATATTGCGTGCGTTGTCTTTGAGTCTTTGTGTACACGCATGCATCATCGACACTTTAAGCGTACAAGTGGTGTGTGCCGCTAAACAAGCGGTCGCATGGCGCTGGGAGTATGTGACAGCTACATTGTGTAAATACAGATTTTGGTTGGCGTTGCCTGCTCCGTTACTTTGTTCCCTTAGTTTCTTCTTATTTTCGGGAAGCCAGAAAACATGTGTGCGCAGCATTTTATACAAGCGCAGAATGTCCGGTTGAATAGACTGCGAAAGGGTGCTGTAATGAAGCTATATAGAAACACTTCGCAACAACAACGGGTGTAATTTTGTATGCAGGTCCCTCAGGCGCTCTTGTGCACACGTTGCGCAGTTACTGGAGGCCGAGAGAAATACGCATTCAGTAAATTCACGTCCTTTGGGTCGCGGCTAACGTGCGCCGTGTTGTTGTCAGAGTGAAGTCCGCATAAAATATTTCCTGGAATGAGGAAACCTCCCACCTAGGGTACAAGCGGGACTAGCCCCGCAGTACCGTTTCGTAAAATAAACGTTTATTCATTCATGCCTTCTCGCAAGTCCTTGGTTCGGCAATAGGAATTGCTGCTACCGTCGTACGTTCTGCCTTAACGTTGGAGTTCTAGTTAAGGTAAAGAACTGGTCATTTGAAGTAATTTAAAGTTGTAACAAGTGGGATATCCTTACGTACCTTAAAAAGCTAGGACGTTCCCCAACAAGCATGCACTATCCCATCATTCGTCGAGGATGTGTCGCCTTTGTTCTATAATCTATAGCTATGTAACAACGATTTACCTTGGACTTGAACGCAGAATGAAATACAAGAGGTTTCTTGAATACGCGATCTCATTGCAACATAAGCATACTACCAGAATTTTCGATTTGAACATAATACTTATTAAAAGATTATCCGGAAGAAGCTCACGGCAGATGTTTAGTACTCTGTAAATATTTGCGGGGTAGTGTAGATTTAGGTCCTTATGTTGACTCCATAAAACGGCGCTGCCTCATGTGCTTCATAAACTAGGAAAAGTTTTCATGTTTGTTAATATCGCCTGTTACAAAATCCCGGGCTTACCTCACCATTCATTTTATATACTAGCACCATTTAGGAAAAACTAATGCGTCTATGTACGATAGCAACGTAACATAGTGGTTTTCGTTAAGCTTATAGACTTTAGCGCAGAACTCTTCAAATAGGTTTAAATGACTCTGGTAACTGCTGTTGCACATTGCGGACGAATTGAAGAACAGTTCTACGGATATTACGGAAGGTCGAACATAACACGAGCAAGTGTTCATTGTCTTTTTGCCATACGTGTCAGCGGAGAAAAGTTTGTTTGATCTGCTCGACAAAGGCTTCATGTGCGACTACATCTGCGACTAGATTTCAGTCGCCTCCGCGGTATCTACGATAACATCAAGAAAGAAAAGTGGGAGCTAGGATGGGAGTGAAAATAGATTAAAAGAGGAGGTGGGGGGGGGGGGGCGCTCATGCAATCTTAAAAGAAATTCCAAGTGCTCGGCAAAATCACCATGCACATATTTCCATTCGGGGGAATAACGGGTGTTCCTTCTTCTGCCTCCGAAGGTACGCCTATGCATACATCGGTAGGCTTAGGGAGCCGCGTGTGTTATCGAGAGTGCCGACTTAATGCCTTTCGGTATGAAGACGAAACGAGCTTAGATCTTAGTTCCGCGCTGGTTGTGCCCGTGAAAAGAGAAGACCCGCATATACCGAATCCGCAACTCCTTGCCTTCGCGCGTGTCGCTGCTTCAAGAAGCGTGCAGGGCCGTCACGGCGTCTGCCTCCGTTCCGGTGGCTGATCCCGCGGCGGGCGAGCATCTATTCTATTTGAACGCGTACTGATACGCTTCGTCGCAGTTACATTCACAGCGGCGCGACGTCTACCTGCGAGATGCGATCAGATAAGAAGCAAAATAGTTTTTGAGAGCGATTGAATTGTAGCACCTGGGCTGATCAGGATGGGATTCACATGTTATAGGCTACATGCTGTAGCAGTGATGTAAAGCTGAGAAGAAAATGTACAGAGATCAGGCAGGCATCATCCGGTTTGGCGCCTTATACTGCGGGGTTAAAGGAACGAAGGAATAGGAGGGTAAGAGGTAGAAGGTGCGAACTATGTGCCCAACGGAAAATATGTGCTTCACAAACTGCAATTCATAGTACCAGAGTATATTTATGTGAAAGCGGCGGATATCACCAATTGCAGTATTTTAGCCCGCCACGCGTTGGTCTAGTGGTTATGGCACTCGGCTGCTGATCCGAAGGACGTAGGATCGAATCCCGGCTGCGGCGGCTGAGTTTCGATGGAGGCGAAATGTTGAGGCCCGTGTACTGTGCGATTTCAGTGCACGTTGAAGAACCCCCGGTGGTCAAAATTTCCTGAGACCTCTACTACGGCGTCTCTCATAACCATATCGTGGTTTTGAGACGTAAAACCCAAGAAATAAATCAAGTCTCAGTATTTTAGACTCGAAAGATTTGAGGAGCCTCACAGAGGCAAATAAATTCATGCCTGATCGTCGCGTTTCAGAAAATTTCAGAAAACCACGTGACCCAGCCATGGGCGTAGATGCTGCTTTCCTTATGCGAATCCCCGCCCTGTGAACTTCCGGACGGACCTGGCATTACAAAAAGAGACGAACGCATCGGATATTTTTATGGGCGTTCCTGTCTGTCTGTCTGTCTGTCTGTCTGTCTGTCTGTCTGTCTGTCTGTCACTTACTGACTGATGACCGACCGACCGACCGACCGACTTAATTTTTAAAGGCTGAGCCTTGGAACATGCCACCACCTTATCTCGAGCGTATAAGGCGCGAGTTGTTCCATATAGTAAAGTAGTTCTTCGTTGTCTGTGGCATGCGCTATACATATTTTCGCGAGAGCTCCCGCTTTTCGCGCATTCTCTGCCTCGATCCTTTCACGCTCGAATTTTATTTTCACCTGCGCGCAGTATGTACAATGTTCGAGTCAGGAGAGCAGCCACGTGAATATCGTTAACTTTACATCTTAATTAATTGTGCGTAGTCTTGCTATTCCCTTGCTTCGTTCCATGCGGTCCCATATTTTCTTCTTTTTTCTGTTTATCTCGTTAGTGGGCTTGGTTAAATAGCGTTCCCCAATTTGACTATGTTTGAGTCACTTCCGCCATAGATAAGTTGTGGTGTCGGTGGTTGGAGCGAGATCGCACGTTCGATCTCTTCCCACTTTAGCAGCCACACTTATTAAAGAACGCCAGCCGCAAGCGCTGATAGCGCGTTTTCCACCATCGTGCGACCTTTCAGTTGACAGTCGGCGTCTGTGTTGTTTGGTTCTTTCTATTTTGTGTCCGTGTCCGCATGCCCCAGACTTGGTTATTACCCGTCAGCACGTGGGACGATTTGGGACGGTTTACAACGACCAGAGCCCAAATTTGCCAAAAATGCTAAATCGCACATTGTGCTTTTGATTGATCTGTGGGGTTTAACGTCCCAAAACCAGCTCTGATTATGAGACGCCGTAGTGGAGGTCCCCCGAAATTTCGACCACCTGGGGTTCTTCAACGTGCACTGACATTGCACAGCACACGGGCCTCAACATTTCGCCTCCATCGAAATGCAGCCGCCGCAGCCGGGGTTCGATCCCGCGACCTTCGGATCAACAGCCGAGTGCCATAACCGCTAGACCACTGTGGAAGGGCCATTGTGCTTTTTAAGTGTCGGTAGCCACAAATGGTATGTGACTTGGCACGTGAGTAAGAAGTTCTATAGTTTCTCAAACTAAAGTAACCTACAGGAGAGGAATGGTAAACGCGCCATTGACGCTTCTTCCACCAAGACGACTCCATTCTTCGGTTCACATGGAGACAGCGCCCCTACAAAAAAGAAAAAACACTGCGGGAGCTTCCCTGAATGAAACGCGGCTCTCTGAAGCCCAGCATTCGGTCCGTGTATGTAAGCGGCGAAGACGGGGGGTCCGGCAGGTGACCCTCCAGAGCCTAAATGAAGACGCGATCGCTATCACTGCTCCCATTGTCCACTACACTGACCCGACAAGGCGCGTCGCGCTGTCCGAAATGCGTCCAACAGCGAAGCTGCGTGAATCGCCGCAGGAGACCATGACGTCAGACCTCCCACGACGACAACGCACTGTTATTGCCGCACAGTTCCGAAGAGAAGCAAGATTTGACGCGCAATTCCATCGAATTTCTGCTATGCAGTCCCTTACTAGAGTGATGAAAGCATCACTGTCACCTATGGAGGTATCACTCCGGCAAGCATCATTTTGTAGGGTCTCCCCGGTGCTTTAGATAACCGCGTGTACATGCACGCCAGCCCTCTACCCCTCTACTGTGAATATTCCCCCTCCCTCCCTTTCTTTTTTTATCTTTCACAGGCCAACGACACCTGTCACTAGCTCAATGACAGGCGACATCCATGATTTAAACTTGTTGGCGTAGTTCTACTTCCTCTCCTTCATATACATACTAGAGAAGACAAGTACATACGCTAAAATTTCCACAGCAGCAGGCAACGTTACGCATGGGTTGGAGTACGGTGTAGGTGGGTTGGAGCGAGCAAGTATGCTTTGGGAGCGACGCTCTGAGTGCTCACGTTCCCAAGGAAATGAATTACAAATGAACAAAATACGTAAGCATGCATCGTGCGTACGATTCTACGCCATATAAGGTCTCACATAGTCTCGTGCAGTAAAATAGTTGGAGGGAGCTTAAATTTTGCCTTTAAGAGTGGAACGCTATAGCGCCACTGGGCCCCGTTCGAAGCGTTGTCTCGTAGAACATTCATTAATGTTAGCACCTTCTCTATAATATGCTGGTGTTTGAGGATTTGATAGAACGTTGAGATGAGAAAGTTTCAGGTATACATGATAGAATTCAAAGGTGGTAAATGCAGGGAATTTGTTGGGAAAGACTTGTCCTCCTGTAATCCTCGAAGAGGCTAATGATGACACCTAGCGAGCTTGTGCGTAGACCTTGTGCTCATTACGTGAATTGTGTGTTTGTAAGGCATCAGCGAAGTGTTTCCTGAGAGATGTTCTTTTCTTCTTTAAACGCTGTAAGACACTATACTTGTGTTTAGGTCAAGAAAAAAAGCGGCTTCTGCCCGTCAAAGGACCCCCCCCCCCCCCCCTCCAGCCAATGGCGCCGCTCTGGCAACGTGACGTCGCGGTAGACCTTCTACGCGCCACGCTCTGATTCCTCTCTTGAGCGCGGCGCAGGGGTGGTCTGCTGCAATGTCACGTTGACGCAGCGGTATCATTGGCTGGAGGGGGGGGGGGTCCTTTGACGGGCTGACGCCGCTTTTTTTTTTTTTTTCTTGACCTGAACCCGAGCATAGTATGTTTACGAGAACGTCTGGATCACTTATGCGAAAGCCCGGTTTGGCTGGCTCGAAGAATTTGCATGGTCGGCTAACAAATCATCTCCCCACTCGCATTAAAATACTGCATTTGTTTTTTTTTTTCTGCACTGTACACCAAACAAGGACCCTTAATCTTCCGTGAGAAACAATCAAGAGGAACGTTTATCGAGATTTTTTATATACCTTCCAGGCTTTCACGTCTTCTCGTATCTACCCGTCTGCGTGCTTTCTTCTTCGCCGTTTGCGGTACGCAGCTTGAAACGCTGCCGTAAGTAATCCAGCTGTGGCGTCGATCGTGCCCGCGATCGTGTCTGACTTCACGCGCAGATGGCGAGCTGTCCATTCAGTGAAGCACTTTATGTCGGGGGGCTTCATTATTAATGCGGCGCTTGTCTAATTTCACTGCCCGCCTCCTGCTCCTTGTTTTTCGCACACAACGCATCCCGTTTTTCATGTAGGCCAGCTGTGCGCTTGTACATTTTCTTTTTTTTTCTTTTTCTTTTTCGAGCGCGCAGCTGTCCTGCCTCACCTCCCTTGTAGTACAGCTTAGTGCACTCTCAGCGCTTGACACGCGGCAAGGACCAACGGGACCCCCCCCCGTACTTCGAAGAGTTAAGCGTCACCCATTGAACTGTTGCTTAAAGGGGTCGTGAAAGAAATATGGACATACCCGGTTGTAATTTTCGCTACTTGAAAACGCATTCGACATGCTGATTCCAAAATATTTCAGCGGAATATTCAGTCTACATTTAATAACGCCCCTTTGAAATCCTAGCTTTCTTGTGCTCCCGAAGCGACCATGTGACTCCACAGGCCGGCATAGGCATTATTCAGTGGCGTAAACGTATCGTATCGTAAACGTATCGCTAACTTTCGTTTGCTCTAAAATAACAGATTTATATGAAAGCTAGAAATTAAGGAAATATTTGGACACCGTGTGGCGCCGCCGTACGGAAGTAAGGCTGGGCTTCCGAGAGAGCTTGAATCTAGGAACCTTTGGTGACGACTAACATGACGTCATCTGCATAGTTGAGGGGAGCGCATGCTGGGGGGGGAGGGAATCGAAACCGTGTTTTTATCGCTGTAAATCAACGCAGACGGTGCAATGAAGCGATGCATATTATAGTTTGGAGGGCGAGGATTCCGATTACACAACTGGTAAAAATTTTCAGAAAGCGTTTGTCTGTGTATGCTGTGTATGTATCACGGTTTTGCCCAGATGTTTCTGAGCGGTAGAGATTCCCAGAGCTGGGGTGTCGGGGTCTGAATGCAAAGTTTACAAATTTCAAGTTTCTGTCAAGAAAGTTCCACTGCAGCTTTCTCTAGTCAAATTTGCCATATTGCGGCGTCAAGACTTCGTAAACAGAGAGTCAATGATCATTCCTGGACTGTGAACTGATAGCAGCCATGATGGGTGTACGTCGCCTGCATTGCATTTTCTATGTGCGAATCTCCCTTAAGGAGATTCGCACATAGAAGACGTCCGGAAGCGAGGACGCATGTCGCTCGATCGAGCGCTCGCACGGGGCTTGGCGATTTTTAAGGCCACAGGGCCTTATTGTTTGGGGCCTTGTGCGGCGGTGATCCAAGTCTCCTGTGGCCTGTCCTTGCGTATCAGTCGACTATGTGGCAGCTGCCTTATCACGACTACACCGAGAGTATGGCGGCATATCTTGTATTTTTTTATTCCCCGGCAAGCATGCTATTAAAGGCCAATCGCGACAGCTCGTCAGTCAACGTTCGGTACATATAGCTTGCACACCAACTTTCATATCCCTGTACAAACGCACCGTATAAACATGTCGAGAGAATAATACATTAAAAAAGAACTTGCGAAGCGCAGTCCTCGCAATGAACGATACTATGCGAACGAAATGTCAGGAAATATGATTTAGCATAACTTAGCTTTATTTCGTAGCATTAAGCACGTGCTCTTACTCCGCACTTTATTTGCCATGCATGGACGTGCAACCAAGGTAAACTTCGGTGCTCTAAAGCGATGATTAAGGACTTTACGTGCCTTTTGGATTAGACACAGCGATTTCGTTCGAGCCACCGATACGCATCCGCTGTTTATATAATAGCAGCCTACAAGCTTCTCCAAGGCTATCAACACTCATCATTGCTTCGTTGAAGCGTACTTAGTGTACATAATGTGTGTGCTTTACAGCTTTTTGCGCGCGTCGTGATCGGCGCTTTCGGAAGCCCGAAAAGTCTACATAGCTCGCTAAGTCGCTGTGGTCCACGCGCAGCCCTACGGAACTCGCTGGAACTCTCAAAGGACGTCATTAAGTTAATTCATTATCCCTAAAGCAACGAGGGTTGCCTAATGACGGCCCATTTCGCTAAGCGGGCTGTCGTCTTTCAGTGATGCCCCCGTAGCTTCCTCTTTCCCCCTTCAACCGAATTATGTTGCGTACGTGCTTGGCTCGCGTCCGGCAAATATCGCCGGCCTCCATTAAAGACCTCGTCGTTCGCTCGGGCAGTGATGGTCTACCACGTTAAATTTTTCTTTGTGCTAAACACTTTAGTACCTTTCTACTACATTCTCGCTGCGCGGCTCTGTATAGATGTTGGGTTGCAGTACACCCGTATAGGTGTAAGGGCACCATGTAAGTGTATTCACATTCACATGGGAAATATATATATGCGATTATGTCTATTTTCTTATGTAACACGATCTCCTATTTTCATTTACTTTGCTCTAACTGATTTTCAAGGAGGTGGACAGGAGCATCGTCGAGCTTCGGTCGTGTAGATTTTCGTTCTTGTCCCTGCATTTTCCTTGTTTCTTTTCTCCCTTTGATGTAAAAAGGAAAGAAAATGCGAAATAAAGATTTCCTTTGATCTCCTGAGTGTGTACGCGTATTCAATGTCTAGAACTTGCCTTGCATAATGTCCGTGCTCAAGAATGGTAGGGTATACCCTGGTGAGAGTGTACGCCTAGAAAACTAAGGCATGCTTGCTGACTGTTCCAAACGGCGCCAGAGAACGCAAAGGACACGCAGGCAGACGGAAGTGGATTGCAGGTACCTTTGTATACGAGTTCGTGGGGTGTGCTGCAGACATGAAGTCTGGGTGGTTGATATGCCAGTGCCACCCTCGCGTACCTGTGTTAGTTTGTTGCTTCACTTAGCTCGAATGAACTCGAACGAAAGAAGGAGAGAGTGATTGATTTATTTGTGGGGTTTAACGTCCCAAAACCAGCTCTGATTATGAGAGATTAGAGGTCTCCGGAAATTTCGACCACCTGGTGTTCTTTAACGTGCACTGACATCGCACAGCACACGGGCCTCAACATTTCGCCTCCATTGAAATGCAGCCGCCGCGGCCGGGATTCGATCCCGCGACTTTCGGATCTGCAGCCGAGTGCCATAACCACAAGGAGAAGTGATAGATGCTTTCGTTATGATTACTGTCACTGTCCTGTAGATGCACAAACCGCTAGGCCATAAAATTGATTGATTGATTACAAGGATTTAACGTCCCAAAACCACGATCTGATTACGAGAGACGCCGTAGTGGTGGGATCCGGAAATTTCGACCACCTGGGGTTCTTAATCGTGCACTGACACCGCACAGTACACGGGCCTCAACATTTCTCCTCCATCGAAATGCAGCCGCCGCGGACGGGATAGGCCATAAAATTGGCCTAGCGGTTTGAATGAAAAGGAAACAACGCAAAGTATAATCTTGGTACTCAGACTAGTGCCTGTGAAATCGGCTATTTCGTTTGTCTGGTCTAGCGCTATCGATTCGGCCAGGTACGGAAAAGATTAATGAGCTTTTCTTGTTTGTGTCAAATCCGTTTTTGCTTTATCTCTGTCGGTGTAACTGCGTACGGCGCGCGGTGAACGGCTGCGTTCTTTTTCCTTTTTTTTTATTTTTCTGACGTGGTGCGCTTGGCTTCAAGTCAGAACTTGTCGGCGAACTTCTGAAGTATAATTATTAATAGTTCACGGCATGAAGGTAGAATGTTCCTCAAAGTTAATTGAAATTCCTTGCTTCCGTGTTCTGCTAATGTCTTTGCACAAACAGTGTGGCGCGTGTACTCTGCGAAGCGAGAGAAGTAAACAAAAAAAAATTTTTTTGTGTGGATGGTGATACTTCTTTAATTAAATGACACGTTCAATGTTCACTGCGATTATTTCCCCGGTCCAATATTTTTGTTTTTGTCCATTCACGCAAGCGTGAACATTTTCCTTTTTCCGTGCCGTATACTCTTGCCATGCCCAAGGAGGTTCCATTAAACTCCCGGAGTGGAAGTCCCTGCAGCTGCCTACGGGGCCAAGTGAAGCCGGCGGCGGCCATGTTACTAGAGCAAAAAGTACGCGGGCGCGCCATAGACGGCAATGTATTAAGATAGGCGCTCGACTTGTTTTGCAACCTCACGATAAAACATTGAGACAGAAACGAACTTTATGCTTATGCCAATTACCAACGGTGTTTTCTAGTTGAGAAAAAAAATTTTCCCGCGTCCGTACTCAGCTGCAGGCGTCGAGGAAAACAAAAGAACACCGCTGGCTATGCAAATCGTACTTGCCGGCTTACTCTGTCTGTTAGTAGAAACTAGGTTTTTGTGATGTGGTGATGCGATATAGCGCAAATATGTGGCATTGTGCGACTGCCAGCTGACGTGAAATGCATTCGTGCCCTTTATTTAAGCATGTACCCAACCGATTGAGTACAGCGCATGTTTTCTGCATGTTGCCTTAACTAACCGCGCACGCTCTATTTTCTTTCTTTTTTCGTATTTCACGTACGGCGCGCGGTGAACGGCTGCGTTCTTTTTCCCTTTTTTTTTTTTTTTGCCTAGAATTAAATGTTCCGGTGGGTAGACGTGTTTGCGATGTTTAGTTCGCCCTATACGAACATTTAGTTCGAGGCCATGTTGCAAGGCTAAGCGGTAGTTTTACGAAGTTTTGGATACCGCAAACTTTGCTGTTCACTGTACATACGTTGCGTTGGCTGTAAATGAAAAATCTCTCCTGCAGCAGGCGTCACGCCACAGCGTTTAAATAATAACTCCGTTCCCACATTTCTTGTTTTTGTTTTTTACACTGCCGGCGACTTTGAGATTGCGGTTGTGGTTGATATTGACTGAGCGCTCAATTTCTTGAAATTTTGAGCGCCGAGCACTTTAGGGACCGAGCACTTTAGGGTGCTGTCGGAGTCTGCTCGTATCGTGCTCACGCTCAGATAGCAGCAGTTGAAAACATGGCCAAAGCATGCTAATAACTGACCGTACACCTGTTAAAATGGACCCAGATTAATAATGGCTAAGATAAACCAGACTAGTATAATAAAATAAGACACACATTAAGCGTAATTAATCGCATATGGAGGTAAAATTAAGCGAACATAATTCGAAAACGCAGATGATCAACACAAGAGAAACACAAGGGAAACACTGGCAAATCACTGTGCCGAGACAACACAAACTTGCATACAATTCCCACAAAACCGATCAATAATAGTTAAACATAATCTACATGGATACAGATTAAGAATAAGATAAACCAGATTAGAATAATAAAATAAAAGGTACACGTTAACGGTAAATGCATAGTGAGATTGAATTAAGGGAAGATCATTCGAAAACGCCGGCGGTAAACACAACAGAGACAAAAGAAAACCACAGGCGAGCCACTGCTCCGCAGCTCGTACAGATTTCACTGCAGTGGAACTGGCGTAGATTTTTTCGTTCCCTGGGGGCTTTTGATTTCAAACAGTACCAACCTCGCGTATTTGTACATCGCCTACTGCGTGCCGTGACTTGGATTCCAGACGTGGGCGGCGGCATTTGGATGAGGACGCTATGCAAATGTTCGGTAGTGCGTTTAACTTGGGCGAACGTTAAACAAGCCAGAGTGGCCGCAATTAAAAGCTCCCCTGTCCACTCGAGACGTCTTTCATTAGCAAAGGTATTGTCTCAGGGCGTTCAACTCGATCGATCGCTCGCTTCGAATTGCAGGAGAGCTCTGAAAAAAAAAAAAAAAAAAAGCTGAATACTGGTGTTTTACTGCAGTATACAGCTGCCAACGTAATGTGCAAGTGGTATTCCATTTTTTGTGTGTGTCTGTGTGACCAAGTATATCACGGCGCAGAGAAAAAGGGTCCTTGAGAGGTTTAGTGATATGCTAACCAGTCGTTTGACGGGGTGGTTAGGAAAACCTGGACAAAACTGTTTTACGTATATTCCTAGGAGACTCACGATTTTATCGGCTCAGTAAGGTCCGACCGTGGTCGATATATAGCTGTCAAGAAATCTTTCTTTAACACAGTGCACCCTAAAGCTGTAGTCGCAAATACAGCGAAACGGGAGTATATTAATCGAACGACACCACTGGGGAGTACACAGAAGCGGCACCAGGCAAATAATACTGACCCTATAGAAATCACAGATGCTCACAGCTGTAACTGATACACGCGACAAAATTTTACGACGCGACACTGTATACGCGCTCTTCTTCTTGTCCACTATCGATGCTCTAATAATGCCGGCTATACAAACATCGTTTGGCTCGAAATTATTAATTATACGCATTTTTATCAGTGGAATGAACAAATTTTTGTTATTTGAGTCATACGTGAAGGCCCGTCAAGGTTCGCTCGGATAAATGCCATCATTCTTGCCTATTAATTTGACAACAGTAAGATGCTCAAGAAACAGCAGCAGCAGTGTGTGTGTGTGTGTGTGTGTGTGTGTGTGTGTGTGTGTGTGTGTGTGTGTGTGTGTGTGTGTGTGTGTGTGTGTGCGTGCGTGCGTGCGTGCGTGCGTGCGTGCGTGCGTGCGTGCGTGCGTGCGTCTACTGACTATACTTAGTGGTATACTAACTATAGCACAGACTCTTCTTCAAAAACACTGGAGTGCTTTCACTGTCTTCTGGTGTAGCCCTTCCTGAACAACCTGCCGAGCCGTCCGATCGTGTCAGGTCTCATGAGGCAAAAAAAAGAGGGAAGAGAGAGAGAGAAACACGAACAAAGCAAGAACTGAGCAAAAAAAAAAAAACAATTGCAGTCGGACGCATCGAACGATGCGCGGCTCTGTCACGCCTGTCCAGACATCAAGGTAGGAAACGTCGCGCCATCAATAACGGGATTTCTGTCTCCTCCAGCTCGTCAACCTACTGAAGCTGCTTTTTTCTTTTTTTCTGCCTCTTGTTCTGTGCATGAGAACACTGTCTTCCCTTTGGCTGTGTGTCCAGTCACTGTCTGGTTACCAGTTTCCTTATATAGTCTTCGTTGCACGTCTGTACAGGACGGCTTTGACGTCGCAGCCGTTCAACGGTACAATGCCATGATTCTCTTGCAATGCATGGCGCTACTGGGCGCAATGCACAGTATGGCGACTAACGCAACAGGGTGAGCTGAGAAGGAAGGAAGTTTATAGCGTTTTGAACGCAAACAAGAGAGAAGGAAAAGACACGTTGGAAGGCCCTTGTTGGACTACGCCTGGATAGTTGTGTGTTTTGCCTTGTGTTCGTGTTTTTATTTTCGTCACCTCCTGCTTTTTTGCTGCTTTTACAAGAGCATAAACAAGGTATCTATAGCTAATACACCAGGCTTGCCTCCCCCCCCGCCGAAAAAAAAAAAGGAGCGAACACGGTATAAAAGACGGAGAGCGAGGATCCTTGAGATACGTGGCTCCTTGTGAGGACAAATTTCAAAAGAAAGGTGAATCGCTAAAATATGCTTTGAATTTTCCCTCCCACAGGCAAAAATGAAAAGAATGTTAGCACCTACCTCATTTTAAATACGAAGCAGTCATCATGACCTCGTTTGCATTAGCCTGCTACAGCACAGGATACACAATATTTTATTTAAGAATAGTCACGATGCCACAGCATTACTGTCGATAAAACTTATCGCAATTCCTGTAGCGCTCATCATCTCGAGACACAGTATCCGCCATATACATTTGTTAGGTGTCAGTTATCCGATCCCGCGGGCAGAATATGCAAATGTGCTTAATGGACTAAATTCACCCAACTATAGGATAAATATGAGAAGATGTGTTGATCGTGTCGTGTCCAGAATGCACAGAAGGATTGCAACTGGTATGTGCAATTGCTATATAGTATATATACATATATATAGCATCTTCGTGTTGGCACGACTCAAGCCACTAATACTTACGCTGGCCCTGATGACTCGAGCGAAAAAAAAAAAACCGATATTACGCAGATAGGACACGAACCGAAGTTGGTTAAAACGAAGGTAGATGCATTGCATAGTATTAAACGAACACTTTTCACTCCGTCAGCACTCCACCCATAGGCTCTCAACTTTTTCATGTACCTGTATACAGTGACCCCAGCCGCAAAAGTCAGAAATGTGGAGAGTCTGCGCGGTCTCTCTAATCCAGCGACAGGACGGAGCGGAGCGTCACACTGTGTCGGTGACTCGTGGGGTAACAGGTTGCCGCGACGTCGCACAGTGAAAGCGTCAACGTCGCGCGTCTTATAAGAAACTTAGCGTGAAATACACGCATCTTGTCGGCCGAGAAAAGCCGCTTTTTTGTGCGCCCTCTGTATACGAACGTGCACGCTGGAGTTTAAGCCCGTATGCGTGTCGACAGTGACCTTAACAGCTGCGGAGACTTGACACTTTTCGCGTCCTCACATCGCCTCTCTGTATATCCTCTGTACGCTTCAGGCCGGAGTCATGAGCGCGCGCCTCTTTCGCGCTCGCTTCACGTCTCAGTTTAAAGAAGAAAAAAAAAAAGTACGCAGGACTGACCGAGACTAAAGAAGATACGAACCGTGTATACTTAGAAGAGAAGGCTTAGGTCTCCGAGCTCTCATTTTTGAAGAGAACAAAAAAAAAAAAAAAAATCTGTCACAGCTGATGCACGACGCTGGCGACCACGCAAGAGTTAGGAGCTGCGAAAGATAAGAGCCAGAGACCGGCGACGAAGCTTGGGCGCTGGAGAGATTTGAGCGTTTCTTTGGCCTCGCCTTTCTTTCAAAACCAACCGAGCGTTCGTTCTTTATCCCCACCTCCTTTCTTTCTCTTTCCACCGTAAACTACGGCGAAGACGATCCGACGCACGCTGGCGCGAAGCTCGAAAGACGTCCAAGCACCGAATCCGTGTCCCTCGTCCTCTTCCGCACGCTCCCCGAAGCACTCTTCACCGCGTCATCTCGCTCGCTTGACAGCGGCGCCTGGGCTCTCTGGGTCTCTCTCTCTCTTCTTGTTGTCTTTCGCTCTTTCAATCTTGTTGACTTTTCCTTATTCTCTTTCTCTCTTCTCTTTCTCACTCCTCTGAAAGCGCCGACGGCTGCCACGAAGCCACGCGCGCTGCCGTCAGGAGGAGAGAGGCGGCGCGCCCGTTCACGCGTGCGAGCGCCGCTTTTTGCATCTCGCGCGCGTGCGCTTGAGGGAGACCAAGCCGCCGCGTATGCAAATTGGGAGCCCAACTTTCAGCGTGTTCCCCCTCCCCCATCTTCGTCCCTTTTCCTTCTTTCCTCCTTCCTATAGCTCGGCTCGTGCTGCTCTAGGCCGGCGGCTGTTTTGCCGGCATCGTGTTCCCCCCAAAACTGACCGGCGTGGTGTGTGTGTGTGTGTAGAAACATGCGCTGCGGGCTGCACGCCGTGTAAGCAGCAGAAGAGAGGCAGCCTTGTTCCGGTGGGGCGAGGAACTCTATCGAAGGAAACGGAAGCCTCTGGCATCATTTGTTTTCCGCCGTCGCCGCCGATCGCCCGCTGCTTTTGAGGAGCCTGCCCCGCGAGTGTGGATCGCGTCGGCGCCTGATAAAGAGGCGCAGTGCCTGTTCTTATACTGAACGCGCTCCTGCAGGCCTCGGCGATCAACGGTGAGTGCGCGTTTTGACGGTGATTTAGTGCTGGGAGCTGTTTTCGTGATGTTAGTGTGAGGGTGCGTGCGTGAGTTAATTAAGCAAATTGTGGAAGAAACTCATTACGCTATTACGTATAATGAGAGGAGGCAAGGCACGAAGCTAGGCCCGCATGACTTGGAAAGTTCACTTGCGCCTTACACTGTCGCCTACGACAAGTAGATGAAGTAGCGTAGGTAAACAGCTTACAAAATATGGCCGTTTATTGAATCATAAGAGATGCGTATGTTTATTATGTAGCTTCCGAACTTCACATGAGACAAGTCGACGTGTTTTTGAATATGCTGTTATAGCCTGTATTTGTGACCAAAGAACATTCCAAATAATCTTGCACGATGTTACTGCTCCAGGCGAGGTTGCTACACTGGGTTAAAAAGAAAATCAAACAGGGATTCCAGCATAATACAAGTTTTTCATATTTGCATGTTCTTTGCTCTAAAGTACTCTGACTTGACAAGCCAACCGGTCGTCCGGTTTTAAGACACACTGGGAAACATTCAGTGTTGCAGAAACTGCGAATTGAGTTTATGCACATGAATTGACACAGCCGTAAGGGTTCTTTTTTTATTTCTTTTTGAGAGCGTTCGGTCTCCCAGAAAGAACCGTGCGCAATGCGTTTCATTTATATACGTGACAGAAATGGTGCCGCGCTGACGTTCTTTCGCTATATATTGACACACGTGACACCAAAATTGATATTGATCTCTCCTGAGCGCACTAGTTTGGATTCGCGAGTTCAAATGCGATGCGTCGCGAACTTGCGACAACAGGGTAAAAAGGCACCTTGCAACTATTTCATTAAAGGGCAGTTATGTGTGTTTGTGCTCCTCAACTAACCTCTGGATTTTGTATCTTTGGTTGCATCTGTTAATGCATATTAAAAAAAAAAAAGTTCGACAGCGCTTACATCTATACGCTATACGACTTTCGGCAAGCAATGTACGCAAGTAAGTTGTATTTTATTGGCGCTTCGTTACCTGAGGGCGTCCGTAAGCTTCTACGTGTAATTATATATGCTGAACTTTTTTAAGTGGTTTGTTTCATCAAGCAAGCTGAGACATATTACTGCACACGTGAAGAGTAAACTTCGAATCTCGGAGCCGGTATCTGTTGTATTCATTTGTTATTATTACTTTCTATTGCATGAGCAGCGCAGTTCCCCAATGGTGGCAACAAATTTAGAAGCAGTCATGGTCGTTCTCAGTGTTTGATACGATCGTTGCGAGATGTGGCATTGCTCCCAAGGTGTCGTGACGCCCGAACTGCGACGACATTTTTCAATAGACGTGACTGACATGGGAGTTTAGATCTTGAACGATGAGTATCAAGGTCCAGTTCATTTTCCGAGCGAGGGAACACTGCGGATGAAATACTGACCGCTTACTTGAATACGTGAAGTTAATAGTGTATATATATCTCCGGCTTTTTCAATGGAGAACGTGGTAGGTCTTAAGAAGACTTTCAAAAGTTCTACCTTCGATGGCTAAGTTTTTTTTTTTTTTTTTTGCTCTATAGGTAGATAATACAGATTTGGTATATTACCAGAGAGCCGCGCGCCACCAATGTCAAATTACTTCAAATGTAGTGCATTTAGAAAAAAAGAAAGGAGGGGTGGGGGGGGGGTTCGGGGAGGACGATATAAAGTACCATTCAATACTATATGATCGGTAAGCCATCTCGAATTAGCCTTGAAAATTAAACAGCGCCCCTCTACAGGGACTATCCCCTATTTCCCACTCAGTGAATTGATATATTCGGCCGTAACACTACAGTCAATGTTGTATAGATACTGTAAATATGCATCATCTTTCGTTTAGCTAGTTCGTTCTCGGTTTTTGTGCAGCGGCATTCGTTGGGCATTGTTCTTTTTTTCTTCTTTTTTTTTTCCTCGAGAGCTTCTCCCTGAGGAATGACGGAGAGGGTGTCGAAAATAGGCGGGAAAGTTTGATTCGTGCAGAAAATCTATAATATAAACGAAAGATGGAAAGGTCTATCAATCCTGTGATCAAGGTCGGATGGTCGGCCAGGCCAGGAGGGAGCGAATACTGATTAAATGCAGACCTGGGCTAGTCCGCAACAGCAGTGTCGCGCTTCTATTTTATGCTCTCGCATTAAAAAAACTAAAGAAAAAGAGAACTGAGAAAGTAGAAGGATTACCTTTTTTTAGTGTCGCGGCGTTATGTGTGCGAATTGACTTTAACAGGACACAATGTGCAGCTCGATAAACAGCTTCCGACGCAGCCTCGAAAAAAAGAGAAAAGAAAAAGAAGACTGAGCTGCTCTCGGATAAGCGCTGTTTTAACGAGCAACGACTGAAAGGCGTGCAGGGAAGGCAGCTTTTCATGCTTATTATTTTACGGCAGTTATTGATGGCGCTCGTAACGAACGTCTCCCCTTCAACAAACTCAAGAACGTCGTGTGTACTTTGGTAGTGTTGACCGGTACCGGCGATCAAGAACGGCTGCGCAAGCTTCTATAAAAACCTTCTCCCTTCTTTAATAGAGAGAGAGAGAGAGAGAGAAAGCGTCTGTGCGACTATATGACTGTCCTTAGTGGCATATTAACCATAGCACAGAATCATTGGCAGAGGCCTTGGTGCTGCATTGGACGTAAGATGATGATGATGATGATGATGATTATATAAAGATGACGATGATGACGCAGATGACAACATGGTAGTGCTGGTGTGTATTTGTTTCGCATCCCGTGCTTGGTGCTGTTCAAATATCTGTAACGTATTCCGGATCTACAACCTCACAGTGCGTTAAAAGGACTCGGTTTCAAGAGAGAGAGAAGGCGAGACATGCGCGGAGGTTAACCCGACGCCCGTCCGGACTCGGGCTAACCACTAGATACGTAGTAACGAGGGCTTCGCGCTCAGTTTCGACCATTCGGTGATCGTTAACGTGCGGACGAAAGGCCTGAACACGGGCGCTTCTTGCCCTCCCTGGCCTTGAGAAATGCGGCTACCGCTATCGGGAATCGAACCCTCGACCCTTTTATTCAACGACGGACCGCCTTTTACGTGTACTGGGCATCGACTAAGCAGTTGCAAGGGAAAAAGAAAACGCCTAAACATCGCCGGTGGCGGCCGCTATATATATAAGAAACACGTCAGAGCGCTTTTCGAAATTTTTTAGAACTGGTCTCGGCCGTTGCTTGCAATCGTAAACAACTCGCCTCTGGATTATTTAAATAAAATATATCGACAAAGTGGGTGACCTTGAGAACGAGAAACGAAGACAAGGGGGCCGCGTGAGCGCCCCCTGTCCTTATCTTGTTGCCGTGAAATGTCGTGGTCTCTGCGCGTCTCCTACGTATCGCTAGTTGCATCTAAGAGGGCCATACTTAGAGCCGGGTTGAGCGATTGTAAGTAAACGAAGACGAGTCGGACGGGCACAGCCTTTCTTTCTTTCTTTGCTGTCAAATAAAAACGAAAATATATAGAGAAAATTGAGGACAAAAGAAAGAGTATCTGAAACGATGCATTTTATAGGCGATAATTGCCTTTCCGTCTGTATAATGTATAGCGTATGTGTCTTAAGTATGCGGGTCAGGCGAGTCTGGCAAGTGTGTTGAACCCGACCTGCAATGCGCGAAAATGCGTTTCGCGCCTTGGCTCTTCGAAAACTTACACTGCGGGGTCGTCTTTATTTCCGTTCTCCTCGAAGTGAAAGAGAAATGCCTCGGGAAGGACATTAAAAAGCAAAAAAAAAAAAAAAGGAAAACTGTCTGTCACTCGAGACGGGGAAGGAAGAGGCGGTCTAGTCATTCCCGCACACCGGTTTGCCAAAGAGACATTTGGAAGTTGTATGTATGTGCATGTATACGTACTCTGCTTCGCCAACTACACACGGTCCTCGCCGTTGAAAGTCTGTTTAAATACTTGAACGGTGTCGATGGAAGTGTCTGCACGTGGCATTCGGGAGTTGTCGTAAGAGTTACGGTGTAACCTGTCCTGGAAAAAGAGTCCTGCCGCGTATCTCTGGGACCCAATCAGTCGATGAGCGCTTGGAGCAGAGACGGTGTGCTTCCGATAAACGGTCAGTGGAAAACGCTTTCGCATTTTAAACTCTATATGCACTTTGAATGGCACTCACTGCAACATTCCGTTTTTTTTTTCTTTAATGTTCTGTTTGCTACCTCGGAATGAGAGGCACGTTAGAAGAATCATTAACCGGCGCACTCTATAGCGATTATATTCGATCACTCTTCCTTTTCACGTGTTGTAGTCAATATATGGAGTCTCCACCCACGTTTTCACCTGTGTCGACGTGACATGAGCGGTGGGTGATAATACGACCGAGTGACATTAGCGAATTAAGTTATGGTGCTTTGATGGGCAAACGCACCACTATATGATTATGAGGAACGCCTTAATGATGGTCGTCTTGGTAAATTGTGGCCACCTATGCATCTATATGATACGCGTTCAAATGCAAAGTAGGCAGGCGTTGCTACATTTTCGATGCGAAAACATCGTATTCCCCAATAAGCGGGAAATCCGGCGTCTGTGTGGCGTGCGTTGGCGTTACAACCCGATGAGGAGAAAACTCATGTGACCAAGCGATGACGTAATGTGATGGAGTCATGACACGGCGCAACGTGGTGACGTCATTTTGATAACGTCACGTCACATAGACGACGGCATAGTAAGGGCGTCGTACAGTGTTCACACCCGAAACCGGCGTACTTTCGCATTCACTGCAAGTACACGCTGATTTAAATGTATAATCTAAGTTTTCCCCCATCGAAACACTGCTGCAGTGGAAGGAATCGAACCCTCGATCTCCAGTTCAGCAGTGCTACGTCGTAGCCATAGGAGGATCATGGCGTAAAGTTCTTAATGTGTACTGATATCCTTTCGCATACACTGATGCAAGTTGGGGCATTTCTGCTTCAATGACCTCATTCGCTCGCTGCACGTCGATACAAGTACGTAGGAAATGATGGCATACATTAACACGCACTTACATGCAGCAACAAAAAGGAAAGAAAAAGCGACAGTGTGGACCACAAATTCGCGTTATACACGTTATACGTGGTTAAAGGTCAGAGAGCGGTAACCGCTTTACGCAACCGACGATCACGAAGCAGGGCTTGCTCGGAAAACGTGCCTTCCGAGATTGGTCTTGGCGAAGCACTACGCGTCACGCTGCGTTGCTATGTAACCTCGGCAGGAAAGAGACCCCAACAAGGTGCATAACCGAGGCAACAGCAACAACGGCTGCCAACTTCACCCAACCAGCGGCAACGGCAGGGCCATTCGTGCCTGTCGACTGGTCTCCCGCTTCCGCTGTTGAAACAGCGGCAGCTCGCCTGTCCTTTGTTAGAGGCCCTGGCACTGGCGCCCCGATATGTTAGGCGAACAGTATAACTATGTCAAGAAAAGCACAGCTCAGCCTTCATTTTTCCCTCTTTTCAGCAGCGAAGCTGCTCAAGTTAGCCGTAATTTGTGTAGGCGTGCCAGTTTTAGCAGAGAAGCTGTTTAAGCTAGCCGTGATTTGTCAGGCATCATGTATTACCACGTGAGAATGCGTTATGTGAATTTGGCGGAACCTGCCACGTGTCGTTGCGTTACGTGATTTCTGGCGGGAACATGTCACGTGACATTTCATTACGTGATTATGGCAGAAACATGTCATGCGGCATTGCGTTACGTGATACTGGCAGGAACATGTCACGTGACACTGTGTTACGTGATTTTGTGTTATCACGTGACATGTTCCCGCCAAAATACCGCATGACTGTCAAATGACCTGTTTCAGTAAACTATCGGCCAGCTTCCTTGCGCGACCTAGAGGCAGCTGGGTTTGCTTTTTATCGTGGTTGTTCTTTTAGCGTTTTGCGCACGGATATGTAAGCTGCGCGCTTTGTTATCTTAACGAAAAGAATATAGGAAGTATAATAATAATGGTAAATGGTAGTGTTCTACGCGCTAAAACCAAATTATCAATATGAGGCACGGCGTATACAGTGGAGGGCTCCGGAAATCTTGACCACCTGGGATCCTCTGCCGCGCACTTAAATCGCAGAGTTCACGGTCCTCTGGTATTTCGCCTCCATCCGAAATGCAGCCCCTGCGACCGGGATTCGATCCCGCAACCTTCGGATCAGCTGTCGAGTGCCGTAGCAACTAGACCACAGTGGCTGGGCAAATACTAGTATAGCAGTATACGACTGTCGCTGCCAGATTCTAACCCGCGCGCCTTTCGTGTCAGCAGCCGGGCGTCGTATAACTGCGGCACCTGCATGTAGGAAGTAAACTGTAGTTTCAGACGCAGCATTCAAGATAGCATAAAAATATGCAACTTTTCGAGCTAGAATACGCAGGGAAGTTATGTCAAATACGTATGCGACACAAAACGAACGTGCAAATCATATAAAACTATGAAGCAAATTATACATTGGAACGGTAATTATTCTTTAAAAAAGTGTATAATTTGTGAGAAGCCTAACGAACCTACTTGCGTAACACCGGCACTGGCATAGCTGCCTAGTACTGGCTATAGTTGCATGACGCTGCCTGAAGTGTTTTGGGTAACTCTTGACTACCGTTGGTTTGCCGCTCTTAAATCCAATGTAACGGAATAATTCAATTGTGGGCCTAATATTTTACCTCAGTCCTGCTCGGCCTGATTTAGTGCTTTTAACATTACAACGGTTTTCTTTATAGTTGAGTGTTGCGTCTAAGGCTGATGGGGCATTTAAATCGTTGCCAAATCTTTGTATGACAACAGCTCTTTGAGATCCGTGTACGTCCGTGTGCTGTGCGCTGTCTACGGATCGTCGATTAAACTTTTTAATCGATTAACGATTATTCGTTCGTCAATTTGCCTGTACTCGATCAACTGCTTTCGATGCAAGGTTTTTAACTGACTAATTGATTAATCGATATTTTTCGTGTATTCTAGGAAAACGGGGATATCTTATATGGCAGCGTTAGCGGGTTCTGGTTGCAACTTAATCTCTCCTCCTGAGGTCATTTTTCTTGACCTATGCAAGTGACGGCATCAGGGCACATTCATCAATCCATGCCGCACCGCAACCTTTACTTTGCCTTGGTAATGTGCACGCACTCTTGTTGCTTACCATTAGCGATTTTGTTTGATACGGTACCTTTGTTTATTATAAAAGTCCCATATATGCGTACGTCGTTCACTTTCCTCTGCGTTACCCCCCTCTCCTTTTTTTTTTTTTCATGTTAACGCCAAAACGACGCTTTCGATATGGGAGCAAATAAATAAACAAACAAAACAACATAACTAGAGATGTCGGTTTTTGTTCGAGCTCTTTTCTAGGGGGGCCATAACTGACCAAACTTAACCTAATGTACGCGGTCATGGCGGTGCATACCAAGCGCATCGTTTTCTCGCGGCCTGCCACGGTCGGTTGTCCCTTCCAATCGCCGCCACCCACGAGATCGAACGGGGTAAATTTAATTCTCCGTCGCTGTCAGAGAGGGTCAGGCTCGGGCGAGGCGCCACGGTGTTTTGCTCCGGTGCGCGGACGTGGCGATCTAAGTCAGCGACGTGACCCGCTTGTCGTTCCGGAATCTTGCGGGCTCGGCCGGCCCTGCACTTGTATATTGACGCCTGTCGGTTCGGCCGATCGCAGCGAAGGTCGCGCATGGAGGCGGCGGGCTCTGCCGTCATCGACGCTGCCGCTGCTAACAAGGGCTGCGGGTGCACGACATATACGTGGCAGTTGCTTCTCGGGCATTGTTGAAGCAGTGCTGTCGCGAGGCCTGCGCCTTGTTGGTGTATGTGTATGGGCATCTCTGTATACGGTGCTAGAGGTGATTGTGCGTCACTGCTTGGTTGTTGCGACTCCCGGATTTTCGCCACGGATGAAGGAGAGGGTGTAGGAAGCGCTAGCTGAAACTATCCGGGAAAAGAAGAGATATAGATTTTTTTTTTAAAAATAAAGGTAGGGCCGGATGCGACGATCCACGTGCGCAGTGAGTATTATAAGATCGCAGGATGCTGCTTTCGCTTCTTCTTGTTTTCAGGGTGGTTATATTACTGCTCTAATTGCCTTTCGTTAATCACAAAATTGTGCGTGTTCCTTTCTATTTTTTTTGTATCATTTGGTTTCTTGTATCAATTGCAGCATTCAGTCGACAGCGTTCGCGCGCACGTTTTACGTCACATTTCGCATTATATATATATATATATATATATATATATATATATATATATATATATATATATATATATATATATATATATAATGCGATTCCTGATGAAGGCCGGTCTCCGGCTGAAACGTTGAATAAACGCTTTCCGTATTTTTGTTGCCAGTTCCGAGGGTCTACTACTCATCTCTGCCTTCACGCCTCCGGCCTATTCACCACCATGACTGCTATATATATATATATATATATATATATATATATATATATATATATATATATATATATATAATTTAGTAAATATGTCTGCGGATCCAGACGAATATGAGCAGTGAAGAAACGGGCGAACGTGCGAGAACTTTTTACTTTCCAACGTTTCGGCCGGTGGTCCGGCCTTCATCAGGAAATCCTGATGAAGGCCGGACCACCGGCCGAAACGTTGGAAAGTAAAAAGTTCTCGCACGTTCGCCCGTTTCTTCACTGCTTATATATATATATATATATATATATATATATATATATATATATATATATATATTCAATTTTTTCATTCAGCCAAGTTTTGCGAGGGATCAAGGTCTTCATCCAGAGTGCATGAGTACCCACCCGTGAGTATGCTTAACGTGAGCTATCCAGGAACATCGACAGTACCGTGGCGGCTGAATAATAATTACTTACGATAGGTCTTATTGCACCTGCGGTAACTAGTGAGAAGAACAATCTATTCAACATCTGCAGGGTGTATCACTGAAATTTCACTACCTCTTTATGAACGTCTGAAATGTTTCTTGTGAACAAATCAAGGTGCTCCGCCGCACGTCCGGCGTGCAAGCGTTTGACTTGAGCACTTTCATCAACGCTTAAAAAAGAAAAATTCATGCTATAGCTTTTCAGAGAGCGCTGCAATGTTGACTTTCAAAATCATCTCACGTAAGTGAGTACACTGTAGCATGGATGTCGCTAAAAGGGTCCATTAGCGAGGACGTGAAAGTACACTATCATTGCGAGACTTCCAGGAGCTTCCGTTTGCAAAAGTTATCACCGTGGATGCGCTGACCACACGTGTCAGGTTTCGCAGTGTGCTTCTATATGCGGCCACTTGATAGCGAGGCCAGTTCCTGGAACTGCTGACCGGCATCTCAGATGGCATAGCTGAGTAGCAAGAACGCCAGGTAATCGCTCTACAGCTACGTTGTCATTCAATCAACTTCCTGGTACGCGCTATCTGGGAGAGGCGTTATACGATATCGTGTTTACTTCAAGAGACCCAAAGAGACGCTGACAGCAGGGTTTCACGTTTCCAGGGCATCCTGCAACTTTAGCATTCAATTTAATCAGGACATCCGTACTTTAGTATTCAGTTTAATCACCTCGAGCACTCGCCCAATGACTTTTTGATTACTTGCCCCGCCACCGTTGTCTAGTGGCTATGGCACTAGCTCGGCTGTTGATCCGAAGTTAGCGGAATGGAATCCCAGCCATGACGCCTGCGCTTCCATTTGAGGCGAAATGTTGAGGCCCTTGTACTGTGCGATGTCAGTGCACGTTGAAGAACCCCACGTAGTCGAAAATTTCTGGAGCTCTCCACTACGGCGTATCTCATAACCAGATCGTGGTTTTGGGACGTAAGACCTCAGAGATCAATGAAATCATCAATCGATTCCTTTATTACTTATTCGCGATGTCTTGAAATGGTTTTAACAACGTCGCGGTCGCTGACTGTACGCACAACAAGCATTTTCATGTTTCTAAACTTCTAGCGCCCATCGCGTATCCATTTTGGCAGTGCGCTGTCGCAAGAGATCCTCTACATTGTCAAATACACGCATTTAACAACACACAACACAACTAGAATAGATACTTGGGGAAATTGGTCGATATGCATTTTCCAGGAATAACAGCGGAACAAGACAGGACACAGAAAGACCACGACACGGCCGCTGTGTACAAGAAATGAAATGTACTAGAATAGATACTTGGTACTAGATACCGTCTTGTTCCCCTGTTATTCCTGGAAAATGCATATCGACCAACTTGCCCAAGTATCTTATCTAGTACATTTCACTTCTTGTACGCAGCGGCAGTGTCGTGTTCTTTCTATGTCCCGTCTTGTTCCGCTGTTATTCTTGGAAAGCACAACACAACGTTGTGTGTTGTCAGTTGTGCAATTCCCCTTACGCTTCTTCGTTTTCATCTGCGCCATGAAAAAAAAAAAACGTATATAGAAGATAACATGTGCCAAAAAGCCCGTTTATCCGTTCCAGTGGAAGCACAAGAGATGTCAACGAGTCCGCCAATATGGGCTGTTCGGGCGTTTTGGTAAGACATCAAAAATCCTCGTAGCACGTAAACACACCAGTACAGTGAAAAAAAAAAAGAAGAAAGAAAAAGAAGAGAACAACCCCCCCCCCCGACCCCACCTGCCGCTTTTTGGTTGTCCTCGTACATTTAAGTCCATTTTGCCACTTTTCCCATGAGGGAAGCAGAAGAGAGGGATGAAAAGAGGGAGGAACGTGAAAAGTACGTAAGCTTGCGAAAATGTGTGTGTGTGTGTGTGAGAGAGAGAAAGAAATTCGGAAAATTGCATAGCTCGCTAAACAACAATACGACATCGTTTCACTTTTTTCCCCGCCACAGAGAAGCAGCAACGAACAAAGTGAAACGGCCCGTGCTTGGCGCGCGATTGACGGCTGTACGAACTCGATTTTCGCTTGCCTCCCCACGTTCTCCACTATTTCGATTTTCCTCGGAGCAGCGTTCCGCGTCGCTCCCGCGGAACGAGCAATTGCCTCCGTCCGACATGCCTCGGGTGCTGCGTCGAAGCCGTCTTCGGTACGACAGGTAGTTAACAAGAAACGTGCAGTAAGGCGGGTTCGCGGACACTTCGGTAATAACGGCCACTGTGTGGAAGGTTCTGGCTCTCTGCACCGTTAAAGTGTTTTCGAAATGGCGGGCGCAAGCTGTTCAATCTACGAAGAAAAAAAAAAGGGGGGGGTGGGAAGGGGGGGTAGGGAGGGCTCAACTGCATTGCGCTTGGATATGAAGGCCCGATTGCGTCTGCATGCTAATTAGTTTGCAAGTGGAGCGCAGATAGTGTCCGCTAACTTCCGCGTCCTCTGTTTCTATAAATGTCCTCACTGTCGAATCGCATAAACGTTTAACTGGTACGAGGCACGCCGCCGTGGAGGCGGTTAAGCGTGATGCACCGTGGCGCGAAGTCACCGGTGCGACTCCCGGACACTGTGCTACACTGTGGTTTTCTCAGCGAGAAAACGCGCCAAAAGACTGGGCAGGTGGTTACGCCCTCCCGAAAGAACAACGCCCCGATGATATAAGATCGCGACGGTGTCTACTAAAGGACCCAAAATTATGCATAGGTAAATATAAGTTACATTGCGTCCTTCGGCAGCCCAATGTTTAACACGGATGGTTTCAGAGAGAGAGAGAAAGAGAGAGAGAGAAATAGTGGAGAGGGACAGGAAGGGAGGTTAACCAGTTAAAGACAACCGGGTTCGCTACCCTACATACGGGAACGGGATGGGGGCTGGTATCAGCAAATTTAGTTCAGCCAGTGCGGTCAGAACACGCACACGCAGAACGTACCTCGAAGTCTGTGACGTCATGCTGACATTCACATCCTGCGATTTCGGCGCAAAATTCAAAAATTAAACTCTGACGTTTATTCTTTTCTCCAATAATGAACCCTTGGTGGCGACACTAACGATAATGAAGTTCTGAAAGAATAACTAACCAGTTTAGCCTGAGCTGGTGTTCCTCTATAGCGTCCCGTTTTAAAAACTGTCAGGAGCTTTGATATCTCGGCATCAATTATGAGAGCAATGCAAATTTATCGCAAGACTCGATGGGAACATTGGAAACGGGCACACATATCCTCTTGATCCTCGAGGTTCGCCTGTGTTATTACGGCAGGCCGAAGCACAATCTCCATTTCTGTTTTAAAGGCATGTGCGATGTGTACACGGTACAGACGTGGCTGTCCTCACGTTGACACTCTAACGACCTAATTAGTCGGTGGACGGTTTCATAAATTACGATTGTTGCACCGCTATACGCTGGTTGCATCTTCAGTACATGCCTACATGTATACAAGGACACTGTAAGAGATTTATCTTCATCGCATTTTCAGTGCTTTTGCGAAGATGACTTATTTTGATTGATATTGTAGGAGGTGGTCTTCAGGAGAGGAATGGATTTCAAAGGAGCTCCACTGTGTCTGTGAAGGCCCTTACAGCTGCAGCAGAACAAATAGCGCAAGTTCTCGTAAAACTCTGACAGCAAGCGGCTATGCAGGCGACAGCGGCCAATATAGGAAAATCGGTGAATGACGAGCAAATTCCTGTCATTAGAAAGCGTGGTGTCAAAAAAAAAAAAAAAAAGAGGAAAGATAAATAAAAGAAAGAAAGAGAAAGAAAGAGCGTCGTCATTGTCTCACCACCTGCAGCGGTAGACACTCACTCTAGGTATTAAAAAAAAAGAAAAAGAAAAAGGTAATGGTTCGCTTGTTTCCCAGGAAAGCAGCTGCCGACGCTTTATAATACAAGCGGCTGCCTTCTCGGCTGAACGTGTGCATACAGTATAAAACCGTCAAAACACGGCGACAGGAAATATATTAGAGTGCTCTCTGTCTGTCTGTCTGTCTGTCTGTCTGTCTGTCTGTCTGTCTGTCTGTCTGTCTGTCTGTCTGTCTGTCTGTCTGTCTGTCTGTCTGCTATATTTTTATGGTGCGGGTCGAAGCTTTATTATTATTTTTATTTTTTTATGCCTCACAGTAGCAAATGTCTGCTCTCTCTCTCAGTTCAGGACAGAACGCGAAAACGATTGCAAAGGAAGTTTATCAAAAGAACCGAGTAAAAAATACGCGAAAGGTGCAACGCCGCTATATGGGCAGCCTATTCGATAAACAATACGTGATGTACCGTACCTGTAAATACACACTTCAGCTTATCATAAATTGTTCTTAAAGTCGAAGTATAGCGTGTAAAATATTAAGGCTATAGCGGTTGAGGATGTCTCAATTCAAGGATCTGTCACTGTGAAATTCCGCGTGTCTTAATTCGCACTGGTTCTCCGCTAAATATGAACTATTTATTTATTTATTTATTTATTTATTTATTTATTTATTTATTTATTTATTTATTAGGGGCGAAGCTCCTTAGGGTGTGGGTCGTTCCCTCCTCTGTAGTAGTAGTAGTATGTATGTAGCCACCTCGCGCCGCCGGGAGGCTCGCGCTCGCCCTCGGCGCGTGCCTCCCGGCGCGCGAGCTCTCTCACTCTTCCATCTGCTGTCTTGTGTGACAGAGAGAGAGCGAAAGGCGCGCGTTGACTATGGAAACGCTCTTTCTTCGATGAACGCTCTACAAGCTCGCAAAGAAGGAGAACGCGCCCTCACCCGCGAGAGACAACGTTGGCGCAGGCAGCGTCTTCTAGCGAGTTTCTTGATTGAAAAAAAAATTACAGCATATCCACGGAGTGAATGATGATGAGTGGGCGAAGCTCGGGAGGTTCATCGTAGATCGTGCCGAGTTCCGGAGTTAACGCGCACGCTACGAATCCTCATGGTTCAACTATGCACAAGTGAAATCTCCCACCGGCACTTCATTGCAAGTCAAGATCCAGTGCATATATATATATATATATATATATATATATATATATATATATATATATATATATATATATATATATATATATACTGGCACTTTCTCTCCGGTGAACGCTTCTCCAACGCGAGCAGTCGGTATTTCTCAATCAAGAAACTCGGAGATGCTGCCTGCGCCAACGTTGTCTCTCGCGGGTGAGGGCGCGTTCTCCTTCTTTGCGAGCTGGTAGTGCGAGCTGGTAGAGCGTTCCTCTAAGAAAGAGTCCGCCGCGGTGGTGTAGTGGTTACGGCACTCGGCTGCCACCCAAAATACGCGGGTTCGATCCCGGCCGCGGCGGTCGCATTTTCGATGGAGGCGAAAATGCCAGAGGCCCGTGTACTGTGCGTTGTCAGTGCACGTTAAAGAACCCCAGGTGGTCTAAATTTCCGGAGCCCTCCACTACGGCCTTTCTCTCCTCTCTATCTCTTTCACTCCCTTTCCCTCGCCCCCACGGACGCTTAGCCGTGCTCCCTACATGGGCTGCAGAAATTAGCGTCCTTTCCTTACCGAACCACAATCATCATCATCATCATCATCTAAGAAAGAGCGTTTCCATAGCCACAACGCGTGCCTTTCGCTCTCTCTCTCACAAGACAGCAGAGGCACGCGCCGGGAGGCACGCGCCGGGAGAGAGAGAGAGAGAGGCACACGCCGAGGGCGATGCGTGCCTCCCGGCACGCGGGTTACGCCTGACGACTGACGACTGACGCCTGACGCGGGACAAGGTTAGACTAAGAAGAGCTTCGCCCCTAAAACACCCACTGCTCGCGCTGGAGAACCGTTCACCGGCCAGCCATATATATATATATATATATATAGGCACTGGATCTTGACTTGCAATGAAGTGCCGGTGGGAGATTTCGCTTGTGCGTAGTTGAACCATAGGATTCGTAGCGTGCTCGTTAACTAAATTATCTTCATCGCATTTTCAGTGCTTATGCGAAGATGACTTATTTTGATTGATATTGTAGAGATGGTCTTCAGGAGAGGGATGGATTTCAAAGGAGCTCCACTGTGTCTCTGAAGGCCCTTACAGCTGCAGCAGAACAAATAGCGCAAGTTCTCGTAAAACTCTGACAGCAAGCGGCTATGCAGGCGACAGCGGCCAATATAGGAAAATCGGTGAATGACGAGTGAATTCGTGTCATTTGAAAGCGTGGTGTCAAAAAAAAAAAAAGAAGAAGGAAAAGAAATAAAAGAAAGAGAAAGAGAGAGCGTCGTCATTGTCTCACCACCTGCAGCGGTAGATACTCATTCTAGGTATTAAAAAAGGAAAAAGAAAAAGGTAATAGTTCGCTTGTTTCCCAGGAAAGTAGCTGCCGACGCTTTATAGTACAAGCGGCTGCCATCTCGGCTGAACGTGTGCATACAGTATAAAACCGTCAAAACACGGCAATAGGAAATATATTCGAGTTATCTCTGTCTGTCTGTCTGTCTGTCTGTCTGTCTGTCTGTCTGTCTGTCTGTCTGTCTGTCTGTCTGTCTGTCTGTCTGTCTGTCTGTCTGTCTGCTATATTTTATGGTGCGGGTCGAGGCTTTATTATTATGTTTATTTTCTTTATGCCTCACAATAACAAATGTCTCTCTCTCTGTCTGTCTCTGAGAAAACTTCAATTGATGAGGCCCCAATACAAGAATAAACGGTGCTCTTCAGACTGAACGCAGCGTTGTCTGCGCCCAACTCTATACACCAGAAAAAAAAAAGAAAAAGAGAAAGAAAGAAGCAAGGCTTTGTCTAGATGTCTTCGGCGCCAACACCGCACAAGCCGCAAAATATGAATTAATGTGAGGTCGCTCTCTCTCTCAGTTCAGGACAGAACGCGAAAACGATTGCAAAGGAAGTTTATCAAAAGAACCGAGTAAAAAATACGCGAACAGTGCAACGCCCCTATATGGGCAGCCTATTCGGTAAACAATACGTGATGTACCGTACCTATAAATACACACTTCAGCTTATCATAAATTGTTCTTAAAGTCGAAGTAGCGTGTAAAATATTAAGACTATTGCGGTTGAGGATGTCTCAATTCAAGGATCTGTCGCTGTGAAATTCCGCGTGTCTTAATTCTCACTGGTCTTCCGCTAAATATGAACTATTTATTTATTTATTTATTTATTTATTTATTTATTTATTTATTTATTTCCCGTTGCCATTTTACGTCTAATTTCCCGAAGCTGAGCAGTTGTTCAGAATTTATTTTATTAATCATGGAGTCTGACACTCAGCTCTGCAGTCGTAATTAACATTCCTCTAAAATCTCTTAATCACGTACAATCATTAACAAAGTTATTATTATTGTTCTTGTTAGAGGCGATTAAAGCTTCATCCACCACACCTTGCCATGCCTATCCTATGCAATGACGACATCCAAGCATCCACAATATACATGGCATATGTAAAGGAAGGCAAAGCGAAATTCCATGCTAGCGTGTAGGATTACTAGTAGAGACCTGTGGATTCCTTAAATTGTGGTATAAAATTTTGAAGATTAAAGCGACGAGCTTCGTTAGAAACTTGGAAACGTGAACAGTGCGTTCTGGGTGGAACATAACCTTCGGTCATATCCCATGTACTCCGACAGCAGTCACCGGAGATGCATACCGCAAACAGGCATACAACGATTCTTCGCGGATATATTAAAATTTTGCAGGTATACTGACTGTAAATACGAGCGGCGTAGAACCTAACGTGATACACGCAATGTAGGTCCCTTGAATCAGCCCGGTTGAATGCTAAATCCAGTGTAGCTCATTTCGGAATACATGTGTGGACTGCGGCTACTCACTGGCGGTCTACGTGTTCATCAAGCAACATTTTATCCTCGGTTCCCCCCCTCCACGAATAATGAATTGGAAGTTTCGTATTTGTTCGAATGTAATAGTCCATGGATTGTAACGCCTACCCTGACTTTGAAGGTTCAGAGATGCAAAGTTCAATACCCTCGATTTTTCTATCGCCCCGATTTTGTGGTAAGAGAAAAAAAAATAGCAAACTGTTCGCTCAAAGAAGGACATTTACTGCGCCGAGGTCTCCGGGGGTCACGGCGATTTGAACGCTATAAGTACAGACAAAGACGAGCATTAAACGAGGCCTGCAACGCTCTTCGATGGTAGTCAGAAACGGTGCCCGTCAGTTGTGGAGACTCCTTTGAACATGTGAGTTAAGTATTATCGCACTGCACGCACCAGAGAATCGCAATTAGGTTTCAAATACAGCTTGTAAGCGCCGCTGTTCATTCAACAAATAACGTAACTAGGGGCGCCGACTACGTCGGTTCACTTTTTTCGTTGCTCTTTAAAATATATAGGTACGCACATTTTCTTTTTTGTGGAATTCAAAACAAACAAAAATCGCAGTAGATTATCTTTCCGCAGTCATGACATGAGCCAGTGCTACTTCTACCCCAAGTGACGTACTCGGTGCCCCCAGTGACGTAATTTGTTGAAAGAAGAGCGGGCGCTTTCCAGCTGTGCTTGAAACAAAAGTTCCTAGATTTTCGGCTTATAAAGTACACAGGGACTTTGCTTGAAACTAAATTGCGAATTCTGTGGTGCGTGCGTACAGTGCAATAAATACTGGGGGGACTCTTAATCTAGCTTCTACTTTAAGGGTGGGACGCGATAGTGTTATCGTGGCCCGTTCGCACCGTGTCATCATGAGCTTACCATGCTCTTCAGTCGCATAAATGCGTAGGTGTCACGGAATAACCTTCCTTTATTAGTTCACACTCTGCCTCCGCCTTGCGTGGCCTTGCGGCCGGGTACAAGTTGACGTAGATGACCCATCAGTACTCGCCCACTGTTAAGAAGGCTCCGCAGTGCACCCGGCACCAGGACACGGTACCGAATCTATCGCACGAACGTAAATAGATAGAGCGCGCGCGCTACGGCGCATTTTGGTCTATGATGATGATGATGATCGTCGTCTTCATCTTTGTGTCGGGTGGGTACCGGTGCTCTGACCGGCAAGATTAAAAAAAAACACAAAAGGAAAAAATTGACCGCGTATCTCCGTGCTTCGCTGCAAACGTAGTCGAAAGACGATAGTCTTCTACCGGCCGTACTACATGAGTCCCGGTTCATCTGCGGTTCGGCACGAGCTTCGGGCGTCTGTTCAGCCGCCGGGTACGCTCGCTTAGCCTCTCGGTCAGTGACAATTCGCGCATCGCGCACCTCGTCTGTTTCCTGTTGCCTCCGGGCGCGCCTCGATTCACGATCTTTCGCTAGCCGCTGGGCTCGTTGTTCTGACGTTTCCTGGGCACGCTTGAGACGACGGGCATCGGCACGCAGGCGCTTCTCCGCTGCAATCTGCTCGCCGGTCTTTTTCCCTGCGTTGTCTGGGCATGTCTTGTAGAGTGTGTTCTATATCATCAAACGGCCATTTATGTTTTGGCTTGTCTCAGACAGCGCCCCGTCTATGTTGAATCGGCCGCATGTTGCTGGCATTGATGAAATGGAGGCAGCGCTGCGTGAGATATGGACGCCATGTGGCCATGATATCGGGAAACGCAAGAAGCTTGCGTAGTATGCAGAGCTACTGGTAGGTGGCAGCACCGTGTCGCTTTACCGAAGCGTAGGAAACGTCCGCTTTTTCGTTCATAGCGTCGCATTTTAGCGCATCCTAACAAGCACTAGGGTCTTTAGAATTACGCATCTATGTATTTTCTACTAAAGGAACACCATCTAATACTTACGTATTGATGTTGCGCCTCAGATATGCGTAATATTTGCTTTTTGGTCGACTGTGTTCACAAGTATGAACGCAGCTACCAGTTCAAGATGGGTGGTCATTGAGGAAGGGGTTAAACTTTCGCCATTCTACTGAATCGAAAAGCAGGACAGACACACACACAGACAGACAGACCAAAATTTCTGCGTTGAAGTATCCCAAGAAAGACTATCGTCTTTAAAAAATAACACCATCTCCCGCTAAAGGGAGCCGTGAGGTGATGCGAAGCAGCACAGGAGGTACACATCGCGTTTGCATCGGTTTGACCAACGCCTCCTCTATTTTAAAGTTGGTTTGACGCTAGCAGACGCTGCCTGCGTCAGCGTTGTCTCTCGCGGGCGAGGGCGCGTTCTCGGTCGTTGCGGGCTGGTAAAGCGTTCATCGAAGAAAGAGCGTTTCCATAGGCATAGTCACGCGCGCCGTTCGGAGAGGAGGTGTGTGGAGAGGGTCACGTGGAGAGGGGAAGTGGAGAGGAGGTCTGTGGAGAGGGTCACGTGGAGAGGGGGAGTGAGAGAAGGTTGTGGAGAGGGTTTGCGTATGCGCAGTAAGGGTGGTCACGCCGCACACCACCACCACCGGATTGAACTCCGCCATAAGCTGCTTCGCATCTAATTAAACAAAATTACACCCGTTACGAGCACCACAATATGCGCACCGCTCAACGTCCCAACGACCATCATTCCGAAAGTCATGCTTTCGTGACGAAATGTGACACCAGAAGGTGCATGTTCGTTGAGCATTTCCACCAAACCGAGCGCCTCGGGCAAAGTGATGCCACCTGGTTGGTGAGAGCGATGATGTCAAGGCGCCTTTTCTCGGCATCCGCGAGGAGCGGATGCTTCAGTGTAAGCTTCGGATGCGTATGCCGATGTCACGCTCATGAGCGACGCGTTGGTGCCTTCTTTGTGAAGTGCTGAAGCTTCGTCGTAATATAAATAAGTTTACTCGTAACCGAATTACAGCGCGAACTGTCATGTATTTTTAAGTGCTCGTGAAATCGTAGTTTACGCCATTAGGACATTGAATTCTGTTCACTACAGTACCTGCGCCATGACAGACGGCTTGTGTGGTACTTACAATTATTATAGATTATCTATAAGTACTCCCCAGTACTTGTAGATTTACGTACACATCAGGAACACTATAGTGGTCGAAATTTCCGGAGAACAATGATAAGACACAGTCAACGCACTTGCCTGAAGACATTGCCGGATTTAGTTGAAGCTTTACAGTCTCGTACCTGTTTAGTCGTCGGCGCAGCCGGTGTCAACGCACAGTTCGCATTCCACGGCGGGCGAGACCGCTGGCATGCGTTCCCGTTTTTTCGCACCAGCGAAGCGTGCACCACGCGGAGTGAACCGTAACGAAGGGGATAGTATCGGCGGTCGCCCTGTTGCTCGCGGCACAAGCACTGTACACGATAGCGCACTTAGGAAATGAAGCGGCAGTTTGTGTATCTACGCCTTTCCTTTTAGTCAGGCCATTAACTAGGCTAACATCTCCGGATTCATCAACAAAATATTATCTCTCTCTCTTGGAAAGGTGGGAGTGCGGGCTTTGTATACCGGAATGTATTTATATACACAGCTAGCCTGCAAGGTGGGGCGAGGCTTATGAAAAGAAAAAAAAAGAAAAAAAAAGCCATGTCAAACGTTCGTTTGTTTAATGATAATTGGAGGTGACTTACTTGTCATAATCACAGTATAATTATGAAGCATGCCCCGTAGAGGATTCTAAGTACACGGGCCTTTAACATTTCGCCTACATTGAAATGCGACCGCCGCCACCGTGATAAAAGCGGCGTCTTTAGGGTCAGCGAGTGAGCACTCTAACTTCCGTACCAACGCAGCGGCCATTCGCTTTTGTGGCACAAAGCTAGTAAAGGAAGTGTATGCGAATTTCTCAGAAATTTTCAGTTGATGAAAAATTGGTCCTCATCCCGACTTCGAAAACGGGACCGATGCTTCTGCGGGAGCTGTCGCGCTATATATATATATATACACCGGTATGTATATACCATCTCGTCACCCTGTTTAAGCGTGCTGCACGAGAAAGGACTCTCCAGCATGCTTAATGTTCTGTCGCCTCCTGCCCAAAGCCTCGCATAGCGACTGGCAGTATTGTGAAAATAAATAAATAAATAAATAAATAAATAAATAAATAAATAAATAAATAAATAAATGCTACCGTATCCCCGCTTGAGGGCGAACAAATTGACAACTCCAAGCCCGCGGGCATCGAACATGGGAAATATAAGTCCTGGGATATGCGTATGGCGCGCCCCGCCACGGTGGTCTGGTGGATATGTATGTGCTCGGCTGCTGGTCCGAAGGTCGCGGGATCGAATCCAGGCGGAGGTCGATGCATTTTGATGGTGGCGAAAGGTTGATGCCCGTGTGCCAGGCGATGTCAAGTGGTTGGAATTTTCGGGGCCCTCCATTACGGCGTCTCTCATAATCGACAAAGGCGAAGTGAGACGTAAAACCCAGAAATAAACTAATGGCGCATGTCGTACGTTTGTGCACACTGCGGCCTGGTTGGCCTTGTTGCGTGGTTATCTTTGTCTTCTTTTCCTTACCCTCGTAACCGAGATCTACGCATCGCATGCCCGCGGCATACTGAAATAACTTCGAAGTCAGCGCTCCTGTCTCAGAATTATCGCCATTGTCTGCACTCTGGTGCTCTTCAAAGCGCGTCGTATGAGGCGACTCGCCCGAATAAGAAAATGTCACGTGTGTGCGCTTACGAGTAAAGGGCCGTTATACGAGAGTGCAACCAACGTATCAACAGTTCGAAGTTAGCGCTGTCCTGTCTACGCCTCCTCCTTGTGTCTTGTTTCCTTGAGCTACACTTTTGCACTTGTGCACGTATACCAACCTGCCCTACTTGCCACACTTATCAATCCCGAAAAGCCTAAGCAATAATCCCGAACGCGGACAGACGCTCGTCCGTTTTAGCTCCGTCAACGTTGAACCTTGTTCGTGTCAAATTTTACCACGCACATAACTAGAAAAAAGTGAGCGTGATTACTCAAGCTAACCTACATGCTTCGGGTTGACAGTGCCCGCATATATTTGTTTTTCTCATAGCAGTATAGGTAATTACACTATGCAGAATAACACTAAGCCAGGCGCGCCGAGTTTCGTATTTGGGAATACTTCCTCTCTCTCTCTCTCTCTCTTTCTGTCTCCTCCCGCCATCATCGCGTTGTGCATTCAGGAAAGTTTTGCTAAACTCCATCAAAACCGATGAACAAGACGAAAAGAGGCGTCACGTCGATTGCTTGGGCTGTCGTCGTCGTCCTCTTTCTTTCCTTCTTATTTCGTCCATCGATTGCACACCTCGGAGATCGACGAGCTGCGACAGCTTGCTCTGCTTTCGGAAAACAAGACAAGGAAAGACTCCTCGCTCCCTGGAAAAAAGTTCTCTCACGCGCATGCTGCGTGTACACACGTATATCGTCCGAAAAGTTCGTGAAAGTTTGCGGCAAGAAGTTTTAGCTCCGAGAGGCAATTTTGCAGTATTGATTGGCTGTGCGTCGATATACCGGCAGGCGTAGAAGCTGGCGCACGTTCTGCGCGCGTGTGTTTGTGCGTGCTTCCCGTTCAAGTTCAGAGGTGCGTGCGATACCTCCGGCTCTGTAATTAGATTACGAGAGACGGCATCAGGCAATGAGAGCGGGATCTTTTTTTCACGGCAGAAAGTGCTCACCATTTGGTGGCCTCGGATTACCGATCGATATCGGGAGGCGGATAATCTTGCGGTGATTTTTTTTTTTTTGTGCGTTAACGTTTCCTCTAGGCCCGTTCCGAGAACTCAGCACGGGGCCCACTATACTCCTGAAGAGGCTGAAGTTTCGATTACTGTCCTTCAGCCTCAGCCTTGGAGCTGAATTTGGCACACCCTTGCACGTGTTGCGTATTGTTGCGTGTTGTTATCAGCAAAAAATCTCTCATACAATAAGTATATGACCTATCAGACTTGCAATTTGCTGTTGAGTAACGGGATTAACCTTAGAAAAGTACACGCTTCAAGCGCATTTACTAAAGTAAACTGGTACATTACAAAATTAATATGACCGTAAGCACAGTCGAAGTGCTTCTGAATTACCGTTCTATATATGTATGGGCGACAGGTTTGCGCTGTATGTACAGGTGGTCCTTGAGTACCAAGAAACCTCTCTTGCTGCTAAGGTGCGCGTATCGTCTCATGTCCCGTAAGCGTAATTGAAAGGATGAGTCGCTATGTGGAGATGCTGCATTTTCTATTTTCGTTTTCTCCTGCATTTTCTTAGCTCAGAAGCATACTGTAAGGGACGTTTGAGTATTATCTGCTAGATCTATAGCACGGCAGACCCTTTCCTTCTGTGCCCGCCCCATAGTTTATGTACTAACTGTCATCTATAATATTATATAATGGCTGAAATCGCTTAGTTTGTAAGACGCTAGGCAAAAAGACCGATCGTCTGTGATTCTCGTTTTTTTTTTTTTCCTATATGTTCTCTGAGCTGTTTCCTACTTAAAGATGCGTGGCGAAGTGGCACGACAGCTTGTTCAGCAATAAGCAAAACCTTCCGATGACGAACGTAAAATACCGTTCTTCTGCAGCTTCAAATCACCCAGAGAGCACAATAAGCCTGCTGCATAAAACTTGCGAGGGAACAATAGGAAAGCACTATAATAGGCAGTAGCACGTGTGAAAGTGCCGGAGGAGGCGTTACAACAGCAAACGAAGGCAAATCATCTGCAGCGAGAAACTGACAGCCTTCTCCATCTTGATGCTGCCAAACACACACACACACACACACACACACACACACACACACACACACACACACACACACACACACACACACACACACACACACACACACACACAGCGAGAAACGATTCGGAACATCTGCGCGGGGCGTGCTTTCAGACAGCAAATCTCCCGCTGCTTGTTTATTCGCTTATCTGTTTGTTTATTTTCGCGAGTTGTCTTCATCTTTCGCTCTCGGTTCGTCTGCACGGCCCAGCGAGCTCGTCTACCTCTCAAACCAACTGAGCAGGGAAAAGCGCGGGGAAAACAGAATGGAAAAATAGCAGTGTTTCGACGGGATTTACGAATGCGCTGTCACTTGTTTCGACGCGACAGGGCATAACAAACAAGGCACACGTGCTCTCGTGAAGCGTATATGTGCTCGACGGCTGAACGCGACAGGTCTTCCGTGTTCAGTTGTGCAGAAGTTGCGAGTTACCTGGTGTCTGCGAGACGGGTGCGTATCGCAAGCTCGATATTTGATTGCGCAAATAGATTTAAAAAAAAAGAAGAGCGAATTCAAACAAGTGTGAGTGTCTCAGCTAACACGAGGGTGCTTTAAAGAGGGCGAAAGGAGTTGGTGCGCTATGTTCTTGATTGATGTGTGTTTTTCCATGCCACTTCATCGAAGTACATATGTTTCGAAATTGTCGGTCATCTGATGTTTTAACACGCGTCAAAAATTGCGTGTCTCCAGGAACAAAGACTTTCTTTCTTAAACTGCACACGGGTACTGTTCCTGTGAACGCTTAGGAAAGAATTAAATGATTCTTTGTTCCTTGGGACACCAATTGCAGGCTGTGTAAAACAAAAACAAAAAAATTGGGGGACCCTTAAGCTTCGCCTTTAAGAGTTGAACGCGATAGCGAAATCCGGCCCCTAGTGTGCACTTCAACCACTCAGTGCATACTTATTAATGTGTGTTGTTACACACGCACACACACACATGCGCACAGACACAGACACACACACGCGCGCGCGCGACATATCTATAGTAATGGTAGAAGTTTTCGATCTATTTAATAGCACTTTTATATCAACTTCATGAAAATATTGTACAGGGATGTAGTCACATGGTCCTGTATTATGAACTGCGCGTAGGCGTGACACTTTTTTCGTAAATGGTCACATTCTGTCGTGCTTCTTGCGTTAACTATCTGGCAGCTGTTCGATTTGTTCTTCTGGAGACATCTTCCGGCCAACCGCAACAAGCATCGCCTTATGTTCGGTGAAACGGCAAACAACACATTATCTAATGTTTGCTGTTTGCTTGATATGATATTGTCACGCAGTATTGTGACTAGAAGAGCCAGACGTAGAGAGCGTCTTGGGGCAGCCACTTTATTGGAGACCTTGTCCTAATTCGGCGGTGGTACACGACGACAGGCGCAGCTGTCTTTCGCCGGGTCACAAGAGAAAGAGCACCACAGCTTGGCAACGCACGCCGTTTCATACCCCGCAGAATTCGAGCTGGACGCTCCTTAAGAGCGCGTCGACACTAAGGATGAAAGTCGAACGCCACAGCATCATTGACGGGCGTTCATATACCAGACGCCTAGTGTTACGCATGCATAGACTCACTCTCCAGGCCGACATCTCCTTTCATCCTCCTCTTTTCCTCTCATTAAATGCTTTTAGATGCGAAGCAGCTCTTTGACTAGCCTGTGTAACGCTGTCCCTCCGTGCCTCCGTACGAATGCGCCGCAACGCGCTCCCCTCGCCGCAGGTGTTGGAGCGGTGCCAAGTAGGTCACGCCGCAGCTGCGCGTTGACGTCACGCTCCCCTCGCAGGGCGCGCTGATGTCACTCTCTCCCTCGCCTGCCGCGCGCAGCTGCCGCCTCGTCCGTTCGCCCGCAACACCTGCCGCTACCGCCGCTCGCTACACCGCCGACTCGTCGGTTCACGCGCAAAAGATTAACGCCATCTTCCCAAAGGGAACCCTGATGGGATGCGAAGCACCCGCGTTAGCGCCGTTCAAGCCGTGACGCCACCCGTGCGCAACGCTGCTGCTTCGCATCCCCTCAGGGTTTCCTTTGGGAAGATGTTAATTTTCTTCTTCTTAGACGCAATCCGAAGATAGAAATGCTAAGAGCGCGCGTCCGTCGCTTTAAATGAAAAGACGCCATGTGGCAATATGTTCCCTGTCCTAGAACGGCGGAACCATATAGGCTCTGCTGTAGTCGCATGGCCTCCGAGATGGCGGGCGCGCCCGCCGTCTTGGAGGCCATGGTAGTCCAGACATGTTTTTCACAATGTCTCACAGATGGCAGCACATTATCTAGCGTTTGCTGTTTGCTTGATATGCTCAGTAAAGTTTATTCCTCCTACAAATCGCCGAATGGGCTCATTTTCCTCGTGACACCTGCCGAACAAAATGCGTTAAGGCGACTCCTTGCACCACCTGACATTTATGGGGTGTTTTTTTTTTCCGAAGAAGTTCCAAGTAACATCGTGGCTTTGTGGTAGGACACCTGCTTGCCATGCAAACGGCGCGGGTTCGATCCTCAATGGGACCGAAGATTTGTATTGTTTATTTTATTTGCATCATTCTCGATTTTTCGCTCACGGAGAGACACCGACACCGACGGCGGTATTTCTCCGAAACGAGCTCTCTAACGCTATCGCGTTAAAAAGCCTCATAGTTTCATTGACTGTTCTGATGATGTCTTCTTCCGGGATGTTCTGCAGCGCGCATTAAAAAAAAATGAGTGATATTATTCCTACAAACATCACGCGCATTCACAAAACACAGCACCTAACGTACAAATTACATCTTTCTAATTGGTCTGCATAGCTTCTTGAGAGCAAGTATGGTAATCAGCACGCTGAATCACCGCGAAATACATGGAATACTATCTCCCAAGAATAAATAATCCTAATACGGAGCATATACGAGAGCTCTACGTGACAGTCATTGCTGGTTTTGCATATCTTATATGTGCTTGAATATGCCTGTGAGTACTAATTTTCCAAATGGCTGTGTAAGACAACGTATTCCTTTCCTCCCTGTAATAATAATAATAATAATAAAGTCTCGGTGGTGAAGTAGGTAGAGCGCCTAGCACCTATCATCCCATCCCTGGAGGTTACGGGTTCGAATTCCAGCGATAACACTTCTTCTTTGTTTTTGCACTGTTTTCATGCATTTTTTCAAATATTTATTTCTTTAACGGAAATACGTCTGTAAAATCTTGTTGGACCCCGGCATAAAACACTTTCGTGTTAAAAGGAAAAAAAAACTGCCCTTTTTCGTGAATGAAACCGAATGTACGCGAACACTTCCGAAGAACCTGTCGATATATTTCGTCACCGTTAATAAAATGTTAGGAATGACTGAATATTCAGCTCTCCAGATAGGAATGGTAAAATCAGAATGTTAATAATAATATCTTTAAGAATGTCAGTTCCGATCGGCGGATCGATATCTTTACCGTAACATCAGTGCGCTTTGAGGGACCCCAGGTAGTCGAAATTTCCGAAGCCCTTCAATGTGGTATGTTTCATAATCACATCGTCCTTTACGCACGTAAAAATCCACCAATTTATTATTATTATTATTATTATTATTATTATTATTATTATTATTATTATTATTATTATTATTATTATTATTATTATTATTATTTCTTTTTGCATCGAAGAAACGCATCCGCCGTGGCGCAAGAGGGGCGGGTTCTTCAATTGTTGGCTTTCATTTAGGAGCCAATTAAAACTGGCTCCACAAACGATGAACGCCTTTCAAGCAACTCACAGCGGTGCTTTCACATATGACAGACACTGCGTTTGACCTTGCGACTATAAAGGCATTGGCTCTCAATAGTAATCAATTGTGAGAATACCGATATGCTGGATACCTATTAGGACAGTTTCTAATTAACTACAGAACATTTGCTGGAAGATGAAATGTAGGGTCCATACTACAGCGATCTTTACATGGCAGGGGTAATTCAGTGCCCGCACGCCTGCACGACTGCTATACGTTATTCTAGGCGCAGCACTTTAGTAGGCCACGTAAATGCCGGACACGTTATGGCGTGCGTTTTTACGCCGTGCACTGCGCCGTAGCATGTCTCGAGTGTCCTAAACGCGCACGTATTCAGATCGTGACGACGCTTGGGAGAAACAGCTGTGCACGAGGTCGCTTTCACCTGGTGTTCGGGAAATAAGTTCCAGTTCACAACATGAACGCGCTGTTAAGGTTTAAAAAGTGGAGACATCGCGCTGTGTACCACCCGGAATATGCATGATGTTTTCGTTTTGTTGCTTTTTTTTTCTTGTGCTCGCGGGGGGAGGGGGGGGGTGCGTGTGCAATACCGAGCACACCCTTCAGATACGGAAAAATAAACGACAGTATATGGCTACGAAAAAAACATCAACAAAGTAAAACAAACACCCAACTGTCTCACAAGTCGAGATGTGTATACACATCTCGACTTGTGAGACAGTTGGGTGTTTGTTCTGAATAACTGTGCTATCGGATGCATACTCGGGTCACAGCTGCGCGAAACACAGCGGTGCAGCTTTCAAGGGGTCGTTTTGAGTGTCAGTGTTTGTCTCGTAAGTCCGTTAATGCGTCTGTAGATACATATTTCGTGCCAATATATTGCCGTTGAAGTACAACGTATACTTTTGTTTTGACAGGCTTTCTCATTCCTTGTTTGCCCGCTTGCTCTATACTTCAGACAAGTGTCCTGTCATTGGCTGGAAATTTCTGCATCCATTCCATCATTCCTCTTATTAATCGTGAAGGAAAAACCAAAAGGAAGGCTACTCTGTGTATATTGTGTGACATACGAAGAGGCGTGTTAGACACTTCACCGTTTTAAGCTTTTCTTACTCCTAGTCGCACAGCGAAGCCCAATGATGCGCCTGGGTCGGGTTCTTCCTTTCTGGAGTCCTCGTGGGTCTAGCGCTGTATCTTTTCGAACATGAATCAGATTTTTTCTAGCACCTTTCAGGGCAGCAAGAATGACTTCTCCCGAGCAAATATGGAGCCTGACGCTTGTACTGCCTGCAAAGCTGCGCCGTCAAAAAGAGGCAAAAACGTCATGTTTTCCCTGTAGAACGCAAGAGCATCACCAGGGAAAAGCTCTTCCGAGCCTCTGCAGCCATGTTTACACACGAATGCGGCCTCTCCGCGTCGCATTTCTACAGCGAGTCGCGCTCGTAAGCGACGGTAATGCGCTAAGCAGGCGCATTACATTAAAGCGGCGGGAAAAGGATGCTGGTAGAGTGCATGGAAAACACTGCGTGTCACACTTAAACAGCAAGGTGAAGCTGAGCAGGCGTGCCCGCTGCTCCGCTCACTGAACTGACGTGCTCGCCAAAAAAAGGTTTTGATTTGCTTCGCAAAAAGGAGGATGCATGCTCCTCACGTAAATGTAGTGTGCATTTCATACGGCACAGTGTCGCTTTGGTTTTTTTTTTTTCGTTAACGCGATTTCTGGCACTTTGACAGAGCCAGAAACAATGTAATGATTATCCGTGGTAGGGGAAGAAGAGCATGCGAAAGAAGCGCATTTCGTGTTTACTTACACTCGCCCCCGATTTATCTTGCTCTACCATACTTATAACAGTACTGACATTTCATTTTTACAATGTAGCTGTTTAAGCTTTTCGTTGCGCCGTTCAATGCCAACAGAAGATTATCGTCATCATGAAATAGATGTGCGCGTGCATCTCTGAAATGCACGGCATTTGAGCACGCACTTTTTTTCATCTCTTGGGGCGCCCATGCCCTCAGCCGACTACTGCATAGAGGCGATGATGATGATGATGATGATGATGATGATGATTGTGGTTCGATTAAGGAAAGGACGCTAATTTCTGCAGCCCGTGTACGGAGCACGGCTAAGCGTCAGTGGGGGTAGGGGGAAGGAGATGAAAGAGATAGAAAGGAGAGAAAAGCCGTGGTGGAGGGCTCCGGAAAATTTCGACCACCTGGGGTTCTTTAACGTGCACTGACAACGCACAGTACACGGGCCTCTGGCATTTTCGCCTCCATCGAAAATGCGACCGCCGCGGCCGGCATAGCATAGCGTGGCCTTGTGTAGGACGGCGAAGTGAGGCTGAGGAGGAAGAGACAGAGTAAAGCATAGCTTAGCCTTGTACGGGTAGTATAGCAAAAGGCAGAGAAAGGGAACTCAGAGGGAAGAGGAGGGAAAAGAGTAATGCATAGCGTAGCGTTGTACAGCATAGAGAAAAGGTAGCGACGGTGAGAAGGAGAGAAAGTTGGCGGGGAGAGGATAAAGCATATCGTAGGCATGCGCAGTACGGCATAGCAAGAGGTGGGAAATGGAGCTGATGGTGGGTAGAAGGGAAGAGTAAAGCATAGCCTTGTATGGTGTAGTAGAGGAAGGGGTTGGAAAAGTACAGTAGAAGTGAGGAGGAAGGAAAGGAGAATGGGAGAGAATGAAGCATAACATAATCGGGTACACTGCAGTGTAGCAAAGAGTGGGAAAAGGAGGGAGGGAACGCCTACAACCACGCTGTATCCTAAGTCTTCGCATCACCACTGCGTAGCTGCCCCCAATCTGTTTAGAACAATGATGTCGAAACAGGGTTACCGACGTAATTGCAAATCGACCCGTGTGTGTGTGCGTGCGTGCGTGCGTGTGTGTGTGTGTGTGTGTGTGTGTGTGTGTGTGTGTGTGTGTGTGCGTGTGTGTGTTATTTCAGAAGCACTAGCCTGGAGCTGATCAATTCGATCTCGGTGGAACACGCGACCCTGCGCCCGTGCCCTTGTAGATGAATCTACTTATAAGAAAACATGAATTACGTGTCCTGATGAGAAATGTGGTGCATTCAGCATGCTAAATGACGCCTTCGGCGCCTTTTCGTTTTCTTTTTCTTAAGCTCATTGTGGGGTGTGAAGACGGGGAAGAAAATTCCTCGTAAGTTCAGCCAGAAGAGCACGCTTTTGAGACGTACTGCATTGCATCCACTGAGGCCAATCTCCATTCTTTCGCACTGGGAGCACTGCTGGAAGATTCTGGAATACCCTGCTGTTATGCTAAGGCGCGCCGCTGATGAATGTGATCACCGCGTAGCCTGTAAAACACGTAATCCTGGAAACCTCAAGTTCGAGACCGTTATATGCCTAGGCTTTTCGAGAGTCATGCTGTCCCGTAAACATTTGCGTCCGGCAGCGCAATGCAGATGGCCACTTCGTCAGTGTATCTATAGGGCTGGTAGGGGTTCTTGCCATGTTACCCTTTTTTGGTTATTTGTAGTTGTTTGAACAGAGAATGTACAGCTAAGCTAGCAGGTATGTATTTTTGCACTGCGCATAGTGCATAGCGCATAAACCGGCGCTAGCCGAATGACGTCTTGGTACCATTTCGGTTGCCTCCAGTGCCCGTTGTGTACACTCACAGTCTTCGCAACGCATTGGAGAGAAACTGTCGGCTGCACAGGCACGCCATTTCTTCGAGTGCTTCAATCGTCCACCTTATGAAGGGACCGAAATGGTCACGGAACGTCCCGGATGCAGCATACTGGCGCCAGTTCCTGTTTAGCGTCATTCTTATACGCAGCGAGACAGATCGACGAAGATGTTTATGTTCAGATCACGGTATACGACGCACCAATGGCATGCCCTAAGATCTGAGTAGGTGGTTGTTGTGGGTACACTGTATGTCATATAGAGGAGTCCTCTAATACCTGGTATCTGCGTTACCGCATCGTTACCACGAACCCCGTCTTCGCTCTTGCGCGCGAAAGCGTTTTGACAAATGAGCTAAAGAAGATTTATCGGTGTTTTCTGCTGATGAGATGGTGTTCACAGCTGCCAATTAGAGACGACACTCTCCAAAAGTACAGCACTTTGTTTTCCAATCCTTTGTCTCGATTCACCAGAATGCGAAGTTGCGATGGACAGCACGGGCCCTTATTTCCGTACGTTTACTCCAGTTCCATCGGAGAGGCGGCTTTATTTGATGGAGCATACGTGCGCCATTCTCTTCAACAATAGATATAGCAGGCCGCGCTCGTGCCCTTCGCAGAGAAAGACAACAAGCGCGCTTGTTCGGCACACCACGTCCACTTTGTACCTCAAAGCGTGCCGGACAACACCACTGGCAGGCGCGGCTCCAAGAGCTGAGCGTGAGGCCGTATAACGAAGCGCGTATACAACTGCCCCAGGAGCCGGATGTCACGTCGTACAAGAAAGATTTCTCTCTCTCTCTCCTTTTTTTTTCGTTGAATTACGTTTCCATAAAGCGGGCGCAGACCGGAAAGACCTCTCCCTCTTCTCTGCCTGTATTTTTTCGAGCGGGGCCTTTTAAAATAAATAAAAGTGCGCTCAAGCTACTGTGGCCGGTACCGACCATTCGGTGTTTTTCACAAAGCGCTTCCGAAAGCCATTTTGCACCCGCTTTGCGACGCGTGACTGAACACAGTGTGCTCGGCGAAAAAAATAAAGGGAGCAAAGCCGCGCGCGTGTCTAGTTTGTCTGGCTTTTTTTCGGTAGTTCAATTTCTTTTTTTTTCTTTTTTTGTAAAGTGTCGCACAGTGAGTCGCTTTGTCGAAAATGTCCTCCGGGTCCCGCCATCCGCGTCGCGCCAGTCACGTCAGTCACTGAACGCATCAACGCTGCAAAACAGGTTTTGAAGTCCAATGAACTTTCTTTATGCTGTGGTTTGGTCGCTGTTTTCTTCCTTTTATGATGCAGGCAGTTCATGATGCCCTTTTGATGATATAGTTCTGACGGCAACCGCATAGCGACATCAGAGTATGAGTGTTAGAGCCGAACATACCTTATTTAAATAATTTGCGGTTGTCTGAGATCTTACGGACTGATTTCCGGGGTTTAACCTCTCAAAACCACGATATGATGGCGAGAGACGCCGTAGTGGAGGGCTCCGGAAATTTTTAGCATGTGCTGACGTCGCGCAGTGTACTGGCCTCATTTCGCCTCCACCGAAATGCAGCCGCAACTTCAGGATCAGCAGCCAAGTGCACCACTAGACCACCGTGGCGGGGCTAAGCTTACGCTCTAGATCTTCATACATTCTGCTAGCGAAAATGGTAACAATGTCCACGGATGTCCAAGAGAACCGTCGGATAATGATTGAGTCAAGCGATAGCGTTATGCTGTAAACCTGTTGAGATATCTGTCCGTGATGCGAGCGCAGAGACGATAGGCGGCAAGTCTGGAAGCGAATCCAGACACCATCCGCGGTCTGGTTTGGTACGTCAGTCGTCGCCCCACGCGAGGCAACCATCCTTTGATGGAGCGTTCCACCAAGCAAACCCCCAGTCCTATTATAGTCCTTCTTCGCTTGAAATCAACACTAAACAAAATTCTTCGAAGAGAAGGGGATCAGGCAGATAAAGCTATCACGTTGAAAGCTGTCATGTTTGCAATGACGATTTCCAAATGTACGACAGAGATATTTGGACAAATGACGCAGTAGGAAATTAAACGCGTACATAGATAGATAGATAGATAGATAGATAGATAGATAGATAGATAGATAGATAGATAGATAGATAGATAGATAGATAGATAGATAGATAGATAGATAGATAGATAGATAGATAGCACAGACGTCCAGTAGGCTAACCTACACTGTCTGGAGAAAGTGCAAGAATGGAGAGACGGAAACAAAACTCCAGAAGGGAAGCTAACGTCAGGGAGCGAGAGAAGAGCGTACATACGCACACACGTATATAAAGAAAAAACAAACAAACTGGGAGATTCATTGAATTGCAAAGAATGGTTTGGGAAGCAAGCGATCGCGTGCCAGCTGTTGAGCAAGACAACCGTGTTTCAGTGGCTGGCGCCAGCACGTTCCCCGCGCTTCCCAAGCAATGAGGCGAAGCCTCAGTTCGGAATGACGCTTGGGAGGGAAGGCTTCGCTTGCCGCGAAGCGTCTGGGACTTAACAAAAGTCACTATACAATTCCAGCGCAAAGTGCTCACGCATACGCTACGCTCGTTATAATACAGTGAAACACCTGGTAGAGCGACTCTTGAGAATTTTTGTACTGTAGCGTCCCTTAACGTCGAATCGTGTTTCCAGAGCTCCCAATCACAAAGGCGCCGTGAGGACGAGTGTTTAGGTCTCTTATTGTTCCGTGGCGAGGGTAATTGTAGCGGGGAAAAAAGACTGAAGTTTGAAAGGAGGCTCTGATTCCGGAAGCGTCACATCGTGGGCTTCAAATGCTTTAGGGTTACCGTCATGCTTACAGCACATACTATATCCTCGAATGCGATGGGGCTTTGCTATGTTTCCGAAAGGGTATACGTAGCCCCCATTTCGCCTGTAAGCTTTACTCCGACAGACTCGATGGCGCTCAACGAAGAGCGGCTGTCACCGTTCTACGAAAACCGAGCAGATACCATAGCCTCATCATCGCTAGCTCGTTATTGACGTTAAGGTTTTTTCTCTCTGGAACTCACCTGTCGTCAGGCGCAATAGTTAAATTATATGCCAGCGTTGTTTGGGAAATTGGCTGTCTGTTCAAGGATTTCAGGCAGGACCGAGATATTGAATGTGTGTTCACTGTAGCCTAACAGAGAACAACGAAACGCTACATCGGCCACCAAGCATTGCGAAGCGGTTGGTATTTTCTAACACTAAAACCAGCACTATATATGAAGAGCTCGTGAACACCGCATATTCTTTAAAATTTTTGCTTTATTCGCGCATTATTTTTCGCATGTTCACTTTTCACCTGCAAGCGAATGCAGAAATCCAAAGCGCGGCCACAGAAGGAGGTTCTTTAAAAATGTCACCGTTCCTACTTTTCCTACGTTCCTACTTCGACTATTCATTAAAAAAATCTCGCCAGTGATATTCGTTATATAGTTTCGCTTTTATTGCTCTTTTGCCGGCAACAGTCATGTAGTGTGTTGTGACACTGCGAGTTCTTTTTTTTTTTTAGTTCAAGTTTCTCCTTTCGCGCATACCGCTGCAGAGATTCTTTACATTTTCTTTTTTGCCTCACGAATGAAAAAAGCCCCGCTTCATATTTCTTTTAACTTTAAAGAAGCGTACCCTTACCACATAATAAGTCGGCTGCTTCAAATTCAGGCCTTTTTTTTTTACTTCATAACAGACGAAAAAAGGAAGAAAAAAATATTTGAAATATTCAAAAGTCCTTACACGTACAATCGCACGCTCACAAAGAATGCTTTCAGTATCGGTTTCCGTAGAGGACGTAGCTCAGAAGCTATATGACGGTGACCCACCACGCAGCTGTTAGTCCGCACAGATCTTTTTCCGTGTACTTTATATAAACACAAGACGACTGCGATACCAGCCCGTAAAAAAAGAAAAGAAACCGCAGCGTAAAGAGGACAAACCGTAGCGCTATATGTATACTAGCAGTGCGTGAGGTTAGCACCCTCTAAGAAATCGGTAATAGCATTCATTGAGAGCCTTTCGATCGGGGCTTGGCCATGGTCCAGGAACTTCGTTCATTGTAGGAGGTCGTCCATTCTTGTGCTTGTGTTTGTGGACCGGCTTGTCAAATGCAATATTTGTATAGAGATGCCAACAGTGTTTTCAGATGTTGTTTCTTGAGATGGCATAGAAATATTAAGTATATTCCTTCAAGCAATCGGGGGTGAAAGAAAAGTCAAGAAAGAAAACTGCATGGCTCATTCAACGCCCTTAGGCGTCTAACTTTCGTGTTTCGGCATTGCGAGAGCGGTGGTTCCATTAGATGTTCTTCGCGAATTCCCAAATGTCCTTATATGGAATGGATAAGGTCCATGCAGCCACCCTCGCGAACTGCGCAATAACTCAATTTTTATATTACCAGGAACTTGACATCGCTGAAGCACTCGATTAGGTATCTGCTTGGTGCGCCGTCTTAAGTCAAACGCAGTGGCCACGCAATCCTCAAGCCGAACGCAAAGAGGACAGCTCCTCCTCTTTCCGCGGAAGCTGCGCCTGGAGATCAATGCATAAGTGAATATGCCGCAAAGCGGGGCCACAAAAGGTCAAACGTGTGGCACGTAAAGGTCATAATGGTTAACTAAATCTAGAAATAATAGTTATGGACGATGATATTGCTTCATCAATTGCTTTTTTTTACCTATATTAGCCGGTTACCAGTATATGGCACACCTACGCACGAGTACGACACATCGCGCGGCCTTTCTGTACAGCGATCGACGTGCCGTACGGAAGATGAACTCCCAAGTCGTTCAAACACCCATTCCTGCATAGAACGCATCTAGGTCTGTGTAAGGACCGCGTGTTTGGCTACCGAGCTCGCAGCACGATATATACGAAGGGATGTCACGAGCTGCTCAAGCCGAATGTTGGACCAAGGCCCAACGAACCCGCGTATGTACGGGAGGGAAGCGTGCGTTTCCATGATGGTTCCGCGTGTGCTGTTTACTCGAGGACAGCTCCGGCGCACGACATGTCTGTATCGACGACCGAGGTCGAGTCGCACGCGACACACGTGTAATCCGCCATGTTATTAAGGGCACACACGTGCGCGTTAAGCGAAGAGAAACATGACCCTTCCGGCGACGCAGTGCATCCATTATTACTGAACTCTCCGCGTAGGAAGCCAATGGCGTCTAGTGCAAAACGATGTCGGGCTTCGTTATTGGCCGGAGTGGGCCGCGTTATAAGGTGTTCTCTTGTTTTTTGTTTTTTTTTTCCTCGTCCTTTCTTCTATATCGATGAGCTTCTTTAGTTTCTCTGTAAGGCAGTCGTGTTCGCACCGGCACTCCTGTGAAGAGTTGCAGGCGTCTCTGGATTCCCTCAGCACAGCCAACACGGATGTGTGCCGTTAAGCATCATGTCGTATGCTTTCGTAACGCCGACGAATCTCCGTGTATGCTGTCACGTGTCGATGACGTCATGGATGTGGCCATTGGAATAACTCGTAGAGGTTTGCCTCCTTCACCCACTGTAAGTCAGTTCTAACGTTGACTGTAACATAAAGAGGAAAGCCAACGACACCCACATGTTGGTGCGTATACGTGCTAGGAATGTGAAGTGAAAGCTACGACTAAATGCGGTATGTTCAGCTCTGTGTATTATTATACATGTGGGGCCTGTAGGAGCACATGGCCGAGTTGGTAACGACCTTTCTTTTTTATTTCTTTAGGGAAGTAAGGCCCGTATTCACAAACATACATTATCCTTATCGCTTGATCGCCTTATCTTTCGTGTGTCCTTATCATGCTTCATGAATATATTACTACAGTATCTACAAACAAGCATTATGATTATGATTTTTTTAACGTGCCTTACTGACGCAGTGATGATAAGGAAAACAAGTGATAAACATTAGGTACTCGTGTCGCCTTCAGGCCAGGAGTCCACGGGGCAGGAGGGAAGAGTACGAGGAGTTGCTTTGGGGATGAGAATATTTACATTTATTTACAGCATGATTTGAAGGTGATGGCCGAATCTCAATCGAATCCTCTATCGAATCCCTTCTCGAATCCTCTGATCCCGGGGTTCTCCCGTGGATTAAATAGGTCGCGTCGTCCTCGACGCCTTCTTGGGAGGGTCCAGTTGATGCTTCTCCTCCAATCGGTGGTTGAAGGTCCGAAGGGGAAGAGGGTTGTGCACCGCCCCTTCAACTTCGAAGGTCGCCGAGGCAATCCTTCTCTCAGTCGCATCGTACGACGGCAGCAGGACCCCTTTTTGGTAAAGATAACTGCCACCCCCTGCTGCGGTAACGTGGAAGTCATCACCGGAGCCCGGCTCGTTACCGGTAACGTGGAAGTCATCACCGGAGCCCGGCTCGTTACCGGCTTTCGAGACGTCCGTCGTAGCGGCAAACGAGCTTTTACTGGCGCCGCTCAGTCTCCGATGTCTCGGACGTAACACTCTTGAGATGGCATAGAAATCTTAAGTATATTCCTTCAAGCAATCGGGGGGAAAGAAAAGTCAAGAAAGAAAACTGCATGGCTCATTCAACGCACTTAGGCGTCCAACCTTTGTATATCGGCATTGCGAGAGCGGTGGTTCCAGTAGATGTTCTTCGCGGATTCCCAAATGTCCTTATATGGAATGGATAAGACCCATGCAGCCACCCTCGCGAACTGCGCAATAACTCAATTTCTATATTACGAGGAACTTGATATCGCTGAAGCACTCGCTTAGCTAGCTGATTGGTGCGCCGTCTTAACTGAAACGCAGTGTCCACGCAATCCTCAAGTCGAACGCAAAGAGGACAGCGCCTCCTCTTTCCGCGGAAGCGGCGCCTGGAGATCAATGCATAAGTGAATATGCCGCAAAGCGGCGCTACAAAAGGTCAGACGTGTGGCACGCAAAGGTCAGAATGGTTAACGAAATCTAGAAATAATAGTAACGGACGACGATATTGCTTTACCCCTTGCGTTCTTCTTCTGTTTTTCTACCTATATTTGCTGGTTACCGGTATATGGCACACCCACGCACGTGTAATACGACACATCGCGCGGCCTTATAACAGCGATCGACGTGCCGTACGGAAGATGAACTCCCAAGTCGTTCAAACACGCATTCCTGTATAGAACGCATCTTGGTCTGTGTAAGGACCGCGTGTTTGGCTACCGAGCTCGCAGCACGATATATACGAAGGGATGTCACGAGCTGCTCAAGCCGAATGTTGGACCAAGGCCCAAGGAACCCGCGTATGTACGGGAGGGAAGCGTGCGTTTCCATGATGGTTCCGCATGTACTGTTTACTCGAGGACAGCTCCGGCGCACGACATGTCTGTATCGACGACCGAGGTCGGGTCGCACGCGACACACGTGTAATCCGCCATGTTATTAAGGGCACACACGTGCGCGTTAAGCGAAGAGAAACATGACCCTTCCGGCGACGCAGTGCATCCATTATTACTGAACTCTTCGCGTGGGAAGCCAATGGCGTCGAGTGCAAAGCGATGTCGGGCTTCGCTATTGGCCGGAGTGGGCCGCGTTATAAGGTGTTCTTTTTTTTTTTCTCGTCCTTTCTTCTATATCGACGAATTTCTTTCGTTTCTCTGTAAGGCAGTCGTATTCGCACCGGCGCTCCTGTGGAGAGTTGCAGGCGTCACTGGATTCCCTCAGCACAACCAACACGGATGTGTGCCGTGAAGCATCATGTCGCAAACTTTCGTAACGCCGACGTATTTTTTTCCGTTTGTGCTGTCACGTGTCACTGACGTCATGGATGTGGCCATTGGAATAAGTCGTAGAGGTTTGCCTCCTTCACCCACTGTAAGTCAGTTCTAACGTTGACTGTAACATAAAGAGGAAAGCCAACGACACCCATATGTATATCGTGTTGGTGCGTACTACGTGCTAGGAATGTGAAGTGAAAGCTACGACTAAATGCGGTATGTTCAGCTCTGTGTATTATTATACATGTGGGGCCTGTAGGAGCACATGGCCGAGTTGGTAACGACCTTTCTTTTTTATTTCTTTAGGGAAGTAAGGCCCGTATTCACAAACATACATTATCCTTATCGCTTGATCGCCTTATCTATCGTGTGTCCTTATCATGCTTCATGAATATATTACTACAGTATCTACAAACAAGCATTATGATTATGATTTTTTTAACGTGCCTTACTGACGCAGTGATGATAAGGAAAACAAGTGATAAACATTAGGTATATATTTGTAAATACAGGCCTAAGTTTACTTAGCTTTTTTAAAAAAGGAACATCTACCCGGAATGTTGGTGATGTTTAACAATCGCACACTATAGCCGGCTCTTCCATCCAAGTCATCGCCCCGCCACGGTGGTCTAGTGGTTATGGTACTCGGCTGCTGATCCGAAGGTCGCGGGATCGAATCCCGGCCGCGGCGGCTGCATTTCGATGGAGGCGAAATGTTGAGGCCCGTGTGCTGTGTGATGTCAGTGCACGTTAAAGAACCCCAGGTGGTCGAAATTTCCGGAGACCTCCACTACGGCGTCTCTCATAATCAGAACTGGTTTTCGGACGTTAAACCCCATAAATCAATCAATCCATCAAAGTCATCCTCTTTGGCGAAACAACTTGGGACTCTCCAAGCAACAGGACGCGTTGCTGGTGACGAAGTAAAAATAATGGTAGCATACTAGAACTCGAAGCCATCACCGAAAGTGTTGAAATCGAACTGTCTCCTTCTCTGTCATTACTTTGCCTTTCCCGATGTCATTTATCATTGATTAAACTACGAGGATATACTTTTCTTTCTTTTTCGCCCCTTTCTGCGAGCTTTCCTCCCGGGTATTCTGTAGAGACCCGTGCGACATGGCAAAGTCCCTTAGTCGCGTTATCCTTCAGTAATGCTTGACTAAACTGGAACAGATATAGGCTTCCCGTCTGCTCTTGTTTTCGTCACTTCTAAGCCTATCGCAAGACTAAGAGATAAAGTGAACTAGTATACGCCCGATTCGCATTGTAAGCTTGCCTTTCCTGTTCACGCAATCTCCTTCTGATGAACGTCACTGTCGGAAGCGACCGATCTCGCAACAAGCAGTGCCTTTTACCGGATCACCGTTACCCAAGTTGTCCGAACCAATATAAGTTAGGACATAGCCGGCGAGACAGTACTGCTGGCCGTCGCTGTTCGACGCTCGTTGACTCATGGACCATGGGGATTTGATTTCAAAGCCGGGCTGATCCGTATCGCGCAAGCAGATGGTTGGGAAAGTGGATGCGGACAGCGATCTAAATTAATTTTGAGTATGTGTGCCTTACAGGATGCTTCGACTTTTCTCCGTCTAATTCGCTCTTGATGACTAAATACGAACACAAGCTACAACAGCTACTTTCCCGCACTTTCCCGTTGTTATGTTGTTGTTGTTATGTGGGGTTTAACGTCCCAAAACCAGCTCTGATTATGAGAGACGCCGTAGTGGAGGGCTCCGGAAATTTTGAACCCCCACTTTGCCCTCCGTCTTATGAAACATACTATACATACATCATACATACATACATACATACATACATACATACATACATACATACATACATACATCACGCACGCACGCACGCACGCACTATTCCCCAGATGGTTTCTTTCACAAGCGACGCATATATGAGTGTTTTGATGTGAGTGCTGTCGTGTTTGTGTTGCATCCAAAAGCTCTGCTCTCCCTCACAGGCTTTAAGGACTGCGAGTGTCCTTCAGGCGCCTAACAGTGATGCACGGTGTTTGCTCTTTGCAGAGGAGCGCCCAGTGGCACTGGTTCCGGGCGTCCGGGAGTCACGGCCTCAGCAAGAACCGCGCATGGGTTCCAGGTCATCGGGCGTCTGTCAAGGTAAACACAACAGTTACTTGAAGTCGCGTGATCTCTCTTATAGCAAAACGTTTTCTTGGGCTAGTTGGATCATGACTTCTTGAAAAAATTGTTGCGCAAAGGAACACACGGACAGACAAAGAGCACAGGACCGGCGCTATCCTGTGCTCTTTGTCTTAGGTCCGGTCCTGTGCTCTTTGTCCGTGTGTTCCTTTGCACTACAATTTTTTTTAAGTGATCTCTCTTTTTTAACTCCATTAACGCTATTCTCGCACTGTAACGTTATAGGCGCGCGACATGTCTATCTTGGTTCACTGATAAAATGTACCTGCAGGGCGGTCTCTGGTATGCTCGAGTCTGTTTATGTCTGAGACAGAGACAGATAAGAGAGTAAGGACATGAAGACTGACTTGAAGGAAGAATATGGTGTGCTGCCCTACATTGGGGGCAGCGTATGGGGAGGTAGAAAGATAAGAGAATACAGACAGACAGACAGACAGACAGACAGACAGACAGACAGACAGACAGACACAGGGAGCACTGATATTGATTATTTCTAGGGTTTTACGTCCCAATACCACGCTATGATTATGAGAGACTCCGTAGTGGAGGTTTCCGGAAATTTCGACCGCTTGGGGTTCTTTAACGTGCACTGACATAGCGCAGCACACAGGCCTCAACATTTCGCCTCCATCGAAATGCAGCCGACGCGGCCGGGAAAGGGAGCACGGCACTGATATTGCCGCAGGCGGTCACTGCGCACTATCAGTTGTTTGTCACAGGACCAGTGCGGACTACAGCCGCTTGAGCTGATATGTTGTCCTTAGAAATTGCAACAGTGCCTTGGTCTCTGCTGCGATGGCTTATGAAGTTGGGTGGTCATGTCAAAATTGTTTGCTCGCCCCGTCACAGTCTAGTGGCTATTGTACTCGGCTGCTGATGCGAGGGTCGCGGGATCGAATCCCGGCCGCGGCGGCTGCACTTAGATGGAGGCGAAACGTTGAGGCCCGTGTACTGTGCGATGTCAGTGCACGTAACACCAGGTGGTCTAAATTTCCGGAGCCCTCCACTACGGCGTATCTCATAATCAGATCGTGGTTTTGGGATGTTATACCCCAGAAGTCAATCAAAATTGCTTGCTCTGGTATATACTTATCTTCGATCAGAGCAAGATACTACTATCCAGAGCGATTGTCTTCGTCAATTATAGCGTGCCAGTGGCACAAAGTGCGCCCAAGTATCTCCTCACGACTGCGTTTGTAAAGCAATGCGTTGTCGGCGATTCCGCTGGTCTAACCAGTACGCTACTGCAGATGGCAGCGCAGGGTTGCATTAAGGGAGGCACGCGGGTAAGTCAATCAACTTCATTCATGATCCGGCAGATTGTGGCCTAGATCGCGCAAGGTAGGGTTGGAGAAATTGTTTCCCGGCCGCCTTCTGGGCTTGCTGGAAGGCTTATTTGGTTTGGTGGGTTTTAACGTCCCAAAACCAGCTCTGGTTATGAGAGATGCCGTAGTGAAGGTCTCTGGAAATTTCGACCACCCGGGGTTCTTTAACGTGCACTGATATCGACAGCACACGGGCCTCAACATCTCGCCTCCATCGAAACGCGGCCGCCACGGCCGGGATTCGATCCCGCGACCTCCGGATCAGCCGCCAAATGCCATAACCACTAGACCACATGGCGGGGCTTGCTGGAAGGCCCAAAGCTGTTACTGCAGATCTGAGCTCGTCAGGGCGCGAATATTTTTAGATTGGCCCCAGGTTTTTCATCGGCATTAGAATTAAAAATCGAGCAACCAAAGCGGGAAGCAAGGGGGATGCCTTGCTTCCCGCTTAGCTGAAGTTGTAACTGTGACTCGATTAAGGAAATGACGCTATCTTCTACAGTCCTTGTAGGGAGCGCATCAGTGTACGTGGAGATTCGCGGGGGAGGAGCAGTGGGAAAGAGAAGTGGGAAGGAGGGTAGCAGCTTGGTGGACTGAGGAATACTTGAAAAGTTTTGACCACCTGGGGCTCTTTAACGCGCGCTGACGTCGCACAGTATACATCGAAAATGCGATGGCAGCAGCAGCCGGGTTTGAAGCAACGTCCTTCGGATCCGCAGTCAAGTACCGTACCACTAGGCAACCGCGGCGGACATGTGGTACGGCGGCCAACTCGAAAAGGTGTTAGTAAGCTGTTCGATCTCCTAGAACTACATGGCTACTTTTCCCCCACAAACCTCACAAACCCGTGTACGCGTTTGTTTTGCATAGCTTAGTGATCTTGATGCAGACCATTGTTTTAGGGGCGAAGCTCCTTAAGGTTTGGGGATGTCCGTCCGTTGTAGTAGCGCGTTACCTACTAGGAACGCGCTACTAGGAGGGCGCGTGCCTCCTGGCGCGCGAGCTCTCTCACTCTTCCATCTGCTGTCTTGTGAGAGAGAGAGACAGAGAGAGCGAAAAGCGCGCGTTGACTATGGAAACGCTCTTTCTTCGATGAACGCGCTACCAGCTCGCAAAGAAGGAGAACGCGCCCTCACCCACAAGAGACAAGCTTGACGCAGGCAGCATCTTCTAGCGAGTTTCTTGATTAAAAAATACCGACTGCTCGCGCTGGAGAACCGTTCACCGGCCACCCATATATATATATATATATATATTCACTTGTGCGTAGTTGAACCATAAGGATTCGTAGCGTGCGCGTTAACTAAATTAATCCCGAACTCGGCACGATCTACGATGAACCTCCGGAGCTTCGCCCACTCATCATCATTCACTCCGTGGATATGCAGTGAATTTTTTCTTCCTCTATTTCGCTTTGTCCTGTCGCTTAGCGTAACTTGTTCCCCGGGCGTTACCGCATCAATTTCATTCGTTACGCTCCCGTAATACGAGTCATTCCGTATAGACGATCGAGTCGTATAGTTCCGACGTCGAGTACGGAGCTCGCACAATGAGTGAAGCGTCTGCACGCACCGCTGGTTGCCGCACGCGCCAGCTCGTCCGGCCAAGCCCTGCCCTTCTCCTCTCGTAGTCCGCTTCCACCTTTTGTGTGTGTGCGTGTCGGCGCACGCGAGCCATCCACAGAAACGCCCCGTGTGTGTAGCATACCTCGCGGCGCGTGCGTGTCGCCCACAAGTCCCGTGTGCGACCAGACCTCTCCGCGCACTCGTTCCTCGCATCGAGTTGGATGTCGCACGCCAGCGCGGCGACGTGCGTCAGGAGCATCGTCCCTGCGTCCGTGCGTTGTCCATGTTTGTGCTGAAGATGTGCTGGTGGCGCTCAGTACGTGCAAGACGACGCGAATTTCGCATGACAGGTTAGAAACTGTGCGAGGAGGATAATTGTGATGAAATTCAACTTCTATAACCCTCGGAACCGTCGCTCTAACTTCCCTGGTGGATTGATAGCGAAGGCGCTGCCGAGTTAAAACTCGATGATACGGGTTCGAATACCGGTCAAGGTGACCGCGTATTGGCATGTCGCTGGTAGTGAGATTCAATAATAATGATTAATGGGCTGCTCTAATGATTGAGCTGCTCTTTAAAAAGAGCAGCTAAATCGAAGTACGCGGGTATACACTTTGCACGGAGATGAAATTGAAGGGTGTCCGTGGACAGCTTTTTGGTTCGTGCGTTACAGGACACCAGCTGGTGGTCAAAATTAAACCAGCAGTGCCTTCCATCATGGTGTGCCTCATGATCACGTTGTGCTTGATTTCTTCTTTTTTTTTGTTTCGGCATTAACCCGTATAAACTATATCAAATAGTTCCTTTTTATATTCGCTCTGAAATAAAATAAATGCGATAAAGATGTCTAAGTGAGATTTAAATTGTCACTTCGCAGTTTTTCGTGCACACGACGCCTTTCACGCTTTCTTGTAACCTGTGTTTTACACGTGGTCCTGTGCATAAAGAGCGCGGTAAGTTACTAACAGTTTATCCCTTCGTGTACGAACGTACGTACGCGCTGTCCCGGCTGTGGCGCAGCTTCCTTTCGATCGTTTTTTTTTTTTTTTTTTTTAGTTGCTGCAGAACATCCCGAGAACGGATGTTCGCAGCACCGCCTCTGCAGCGCCACTCATACAACGTAAAGAAAGAAAGCAACACGTGTAGCGCTTGCCAGATGAGCACGCGTTCGTATGCCGTTGTCGCTGTATAGTTAGTCGCACCGGATCCTGCGCCATGCGCGTGACAAACGACCATGTCCTCTGCGCAGCAGCATTTCCACCAGCCGCCGCCGCTTTCGACGGCGCAGCAGCAGTGTTGGGGCCTGCCATGGCGTAGTATGTTCCCCGCCAAGAAGCTCCGGCTCCGGCGGCTACTCGCCTGGGCCGCCGGCCTCACCTTTTGTGTGTGCGCGTGTCGGCGCACGAGAGCCGTCCGCAGGAACGCCCTTTGTGTGTAGCATACCTCGCGGCGCGTGCGCGTCGCCCACAAATCCCGTGTGCGACCAGACCACTCCGCGCTCTCGTTCCTCGCATCGAGTTGGATGTCGCACGCCAGTGTGGCGACGTGCGTCAGGAGCATCGTCCCTGCGTCCGTGCGTTGTCCATGCTTGTGCTGAAGATGTGCTGAAGATGTGCTGGTGGCACTCTGTGCGTGCAAGACGACGTGAATTCCGCATGACAGGTTAGAAACTGTGCGAGAAGGACATTTGTGATAAAATCGCGAACTTCTATAATCATAGGAACAGTCACTCTAACTTCCCTGGTGGTTTGATAGCGAAGGCGCTGCCGAGTTAAAACTCGATGATACGGGTTCGAATACCGGTCAAGGTGACCGCGTATTGGCATGTCGCTGGTAGTGAGAGTCAATAATAATGATTAATGGGCTGCTCTAACGATTGAGCTGCTCTTTAAAAAGAGCAGCTAAATCGAAGTACGCGGGTATACACTTTGCACGGAGATGAAATTGAAGGGTGTCCGTGGACAGCTTTTTGGTTTGTGCGTTACAGAACACCAGCTGGTGGTCAAAATTAATCCTGTGCCCTTTATCATGGTGTACCTCATGATCACGCCGTGCTTGATTTTCTTTCCTTTTTTTTCCCCGCATTAACCTGTAGAAACTATATCAAATCCTTCCTTTATACATTCGCTCTGGAATAAACTAAACGTGATAAAGATGTCTAAGTGACATTTAAATTGCCACTTCACAGTTTTTCGTGCAGACGACGCCTTTCACGCTTTCTTGTAATCTGCTTAACACGTGGTCCTGCACATAAAGATCGCGCTAAGCTACTAACAGTTTATCCCTTCGTGCACGAACCTGCGTACGCGCTGTCCCGGCTGTGGCGCGCAGCTTCCTTTCTATCGCTTTTTCTTTTTTAGTTGCTGCAGAACATCCCGAGAACGGATGCTCGCAGCACCGCCTCTGCAGTGCTGCTCATACAGCGTAAGAAAGAAAGCAACACGTGTAGCACTTGCCAGATGAGCACGCGTTCGTATGCCGTTGTCGCTGTATAGTTAGTCGCACCGGATCCTGCGCCACGCGCGTGACAAACGACCGTGTCCTCTGCGCAGCAGCATTTCCACCAGCCGCCGCCGCTTTCGACGGCGCAGCAGCAGTGTTGGGGCCTGCCATGGCGTAGTATGTTCCCCGCCAAGAAGCTCCGGCTCCGGCGGCTACTCGCCTGGGCCGCCGGCCTCAGCTTTTGCACCGTGCTCCTGATCGGACTCCGGGAGCAGCAGCAGGTTCCCGGACTGCCCGACGCCGCGTCTCGCGATGTCAACGCCATCGGAGGGCAGCGCACGGGGGACCAGCAGCCGCTTCCTGGGCAGGGCCCGCCCCCGGCGGCCAGGATCAACGCCGCGAGAGGGCAAGCAGGTGAGTGTTAACGTACGACGATCCCGTCGTCGTCAGCGCTGGAACCTTCAGTGTTGGTTGGCGCCGTGTTCTTTCTTCACTTCTGTGTCGCCGTCTGTGTGTGCCGTGACCTAAGATGTTCAGCCGTCGTTGAGAAACAGGTATGCAGGAGCTGATAAGACAACAGGTTGAAGATAATTTGGGAAAGGGAGAGAGAGATGAAAGAAAGGAAAGGCATGTGAAGGTTACATGCACTGGTAGCTTTGCGGCTAATGGGGGGGGGGGTGATTCTAAGGTCGAGTGGACGTGTTCGATTCCCGGCCACGGCGACCGCAGTTCGACGGGGCCGAAATGCAAAAGCACTTGTTCATTCAGGTGCATTGCATTCAGGTGCACGATCATTCGTGCATTACGTTCAGGTGCAGGTGGAGCTGGAGAGAAAGAGAGGGAGGGGGGGCGGGGGGAGTGTTTGTGACATAGATACGATGCACAGTACTGTTTTTAGCACACTAGCTACTATGTATACGACGCACTATATGGAGCTCGCGCTCGTCTCCGGACTCGTTGTTTAAGGTAAAAAAAAAAAAAAAATCACACCGCGTGCAACCAGAACTGACTCTCCAACGCCCGTGCCGCTATGATGCTTCTACGGGGCATTTTTGTCTGCATTTTTTTGTCCCATATTCGTACTTTAAAGGCAAGCTCTTTAAACAAGTTTAAATCTAATCAGTCGAAATGAGCCATTTGGACTCAATACATTAGAAAAAATTCGTACTATAGTTCATGTAGAATACACATACGAGTCATTGCACAAATTAGATATTGTAATTCTGAAAGCAGGTTGAAAGAAAACTAAGTCATGGACGCTCTTTGTCGCAGATGAAATAGAGCGGGTCTAAAGTGTACATAATCAGACACTTCAGGTCATCCATAATGGTTGGCATCATTAGTCAACATAGACAGCATATGTCAGGATGTAATTGTAGCCCACCTGTGCACATACCGAACAGAGCGAGTATGTCGAACTATTTATGGTACATTATACCTAAGCAAATGTGTTCATACAGCGCTTACATCTTAACGAAGTGACAGGAATGGAGCGAAAGATTGCAACGAAAGTGCTGCTTTCATAATTACTACTACAGGGTCCTGATAGAACAAGTGACACGTTCTATACATCGTTTGTGTTCGGGAGAGCCTTGTGTTGCAGTCCCGTGGCATTGAATCATGCCAAAGCGTCGTCGAGGAAACACTTTTCGTACAAGTCTTCGAAGAAGGAGGTAAAAGAAGTAATTACCCCCTACACCCCACCGACCGCTGGTTGCCTACCTGTATAAGCAAAGCGGCGCGTGATATATGCAGCTCTCATTTTACTTTGTAATAACACGCAGGTGAACGCGCAGATCGATATTGCAAAGCGCGTGTCATCCTCGCTGTACAGCAGGTGTGCCTATACTTGAGTGTACACAGCGGCTTCAAAATTGAGCTTTCGTGTATGAGGCATACACGTTGAACGAACAGTGGAGCTAAGGTGAACGGCTACACTATGGAGCGGAGAACTCGCCTGCTAGAATTATTGTCCTCTATGTAGGACGAGTTGTGCTAGGCGGCTTGAGTGAGGTGAATTCATAAGAGGGAAATTCGTTAATGCCTGGTTTTCCCGCACGCCGGGGACGTATCGAGATACCGCGTAGAACTATGCGTGAACATTGCACAGTTTGGGAATAGGTCATCGAGTGCGTACCTTATAGCTGTTTGGCTTGTTTTTATAGCTCTGTCTATCTCGGGCGCCTTTTTCACTCACTCACTTGGCTCCTTGCTTCTTCAAGCGTTGAAGTAGTCGAACAGAATATGTAGTCGTCGTGTTTGCGTTGGAAGACGTATCATGATCGAAGATTCGTGAGGCACAAATACGGAGAAAGCAAGTTTTTGGCTACAAGAGTACTACTCAGTAACAGGCAATGAATGTGTATAAAGCATAATGGCAGTTGATACTACAGTAAACGGTCATGATACTACAGAAATAATACTGTCGTTGATACTACAGAAATAATACAGTAAACGGTCATGAAAGAGGACGAGGAGCTTATCTGTACGCGCGCGGGAGCCGAACCCATACCTCCTACACTAAACAGGCGGATCCTTAGCTGTTTAAGATTAGCCACGATGTGTCAGACAACGTCTCCGCGGCTAAAGTTACGTATCCTTATTCTCCTTGCGAATTCGGCTTATATGTGCCTTTCATTCAGATTTGCTCTAGTCATCCTAAAAGCTAGTCGCATCCCATTCAATGCCATGCCCATTTATTTACGAAATAAAGTGTGGTCATCTCCTTCCTGCAGGAGAGATGCCTCTCACTTTTCTATATTATTTCTGGGTACCTTTCCTCATCACCTCCTTAAATGTCATCTGAGAAATAGTATGAGAAACTTGTTACAGAGAGCTGAGAGGCATGGCCTCCCGGCTCCATCATGGCATTAGCCAACTGCCAGCCAGGTGTCCTCTCTGGGGCTCCCAAGGCTGGGGCTTTTCAGGACCTCAATAAATGTTCACTGTCTGTCTGTCTGTCTGTCTGTCTGTCTGTCTGTCTGTCTGTCTGTCTGTCTGTCTGTCTGTCTGTCTGTCTGTCTGTTGCACTAAGAAGTAAGCAACTTATTACAGAGGGGTTGACAACAGACACCTTTAGTGACAAGTCCTTACATTCTCCGCTGTGTCCCTTCCCTTTCTCTCCTCGTTGTCAGGCGTCTCACGGCCAGGCCGGGTCTCCGGAGCGTCCGTGGTACATGCGCGGCGGTCGGCGGCGACCTCTACCGGGTGACACCGGCAGCCTGTGGCCGCACGAGGACTCCGGCGACCGCATTGAGCAGCAGCTGATGTTCGTGCCCGAGGACTACAAGCGGAACAGCACGCGGATCAAGAAGATCCTGCTTATGCGTGGACTCGGCGGCTGGGGGGACCTGCCTAGGGGTGAGACCCCACCCCCTCAATACACGTCATTTGTCTTTTTAACCCCTCAAGTGCTTTGTTTCTTTGAAGATTTACTAATCAAACGCGCATGCCTATTTTAATCACTGATTTCGAACCACATTGTACTAGAAGGCAACTACTTAATGTTGAAACAATATTTGCACCACGAACGCTCACGCGCTGTAGTGGTAGGACGGGCTATGTTCGTCCAAAACAGTTTGGGGACGCTTTGGTTAAAACGACTTCTGCTAGCCCAAAAAACAGAGAGGTTAATCAAGGCGCTACATGTGTTTCTGCGGATATGTCTGTTGTGACTCAGGTGCAGAAATTAAGAGACAGTTTGCAAGTGACCAACTGTGCGAACGTGTTAGGGAACTCTTATGTTCCGTGTGGACAATGATGTTGTGTGAACATTTGAGTTATCTGGACTCTCCTGCTGCGCGAACAGCAGTACTGACTCTCAGTATGTAGGTAGGGAAGGAAATAACTTTCTGACGATAAACAGCAACATTTCTCGTTAGAAAATTACCCCCTTCCCTACCTTGCGGAGCACGTCATGCATGTCCTTTCGCTTCCACATATGTTCCACATATTTTCATGTTTAAAAAAATTGAAAATTGCTCTCCGACGCGAAGGACTGGTATCAGATGTGCGTAAAATGCGATTGTAATACATTTTTGTCAAGGTAAGTGAATCTGGCAAGATAAGTGGGTATTTCTTGGTGTTTCTTTACACTTGAAGTTCGACAGATATCCCAAAGGACGGTTCGCGACTTTCGAGGCCAAGTTAAGAACATTACTTTTTTTTATGGGGTACAAGCATACTCGTTTCCGTCAATGTAAGAAGGATCTTCTCATTTTCACCACAAAAAGAAAAAGAAAAGAAAGAAACGAGCGGTAGAGGCTCCCGTTTTTTTTTTTTTTTTCTGGCGTAGTCGTGGCTTGATTCTTTCCACTGAGGTCTGCAGTCAATCCAGTACCGCGGCCACGTCACGTGCAGGACGGGCGGTTTTCCTGCGCGACAAGTGTCCCGTGGACACGTGCGAGATCGTGACGTCACAGGAGGAGGCGCCCAACGCGGACGCTGTTCTCTTCAAGGACCGCTTCGTGGCCCCCAAGTACCGGCGACCCTGGCACCAGGTGTGGATCCTGTACCTGCTGGAGTGCCCCTACCACACGCAGTCATTCGTCAACTTCAAGAACATCTTCAACTGGACGGCCACATACAGGTGCGCATATGCTGTCTGTTCGCGAATTCAGCAGTGTTGCTGAAAGCAATGAAAGCCGAGACAGTGGGAGTTTAGACGTGGGCGTTCGGGAATGACCGGGCAAGTGTCGCCGGTTTAGCGGCGCGTACCGATCCGGTTCCCTGTTCTATTTGGGTTTATCGGTGCATACACCAAAATTACACTACACTACACTACGCTTGTAACAGATAAAGATTAAAGTACTGTGGAACCACTGCCGAGAATCGTGTCAGTCTTAAAGCAGCGTTCTCTTACAAAAATGTTACAGTGGCTCTGTTGATCCTATAGCGAATTTGTTTTGCCCTCAGTATTCTATAAGACATACCCGCATCTAAAAAACACGTTCAACGCAGGGAAGGAACACAAACACTTCGGTACGGATGGCCTGTCTTGTCGTGTTTGTGTTTCTTCCCTGTGTTGTGATATGTGCATTGTCACAAGTATCAACTAGGCCACGAACCAAGCACTCAATGTGCTATTTGTTCAGAAGGAATGAAGTATGATAAACGTATGTGCTAACTATTCATTAGCGGTAGCTGTGATTATACGCAACGCCTGACCGAATTTAATGTTCGTGTTCACAAAATCTGCGAAGCACTCTTTGTTCAAGTGGCTGCTCAAGTGAATGCTCTTTTCTCCTCTTTTATGTGAGGAATGTTTGGAGTCGGCTTTATATCCCAACGTCAGCTTTAACGCAATAGCGTTATGAACCCTATGTCGTAAAAAAAATTCACAGCATATCCACTGAGTGAATGATGATGAGTGGGCGAAGCTCCGGATGTTCATCGTAGATCGTGCCGAGTTCCGGATTAATTTAGTTAACGCGCACGCTACGAATCCTTATGGTTCAACTACGCACAAGTGAAATCTCCCACCGGCACTTCATTGCAAGTCAAGATCCAGTGTGTGTGTATATATATATATATATATATATATATATATATATATATATATATATATATATATATATATATATATATATATATATATATATATATATATGGGTGGCCGGTGAACGGTTCTCCAGCGCGAGCAGTCGGTATTTTTCAATCAAGAAACTCGCTAGAAGACGCTAACTGCGCCAACGTTGTATCTCGCGGGTGAGGGCGCGTTCTCCTTCTTTGCGAGCTGGTACAGCGTTAATCGAAGAAAGAGCGTTTCTATAGTCAACACGCGCCTTTCGATCTCTCTCTCTCTCTCTTTCACAAGACAGCAGATGGAAGAGTGAGAGAGCTCGCGCGCCGGGAGGCACGCGCCGAGGGCGAGCGCGAGCCTCCCGGCGCGCGAGCTCTCGAGCGCGAATCTCCCGGCGGCGCGAGGTGACTACATACATACCACTACTACTACATAGGAGGGAACGACCCACACCCTAAGGAGCTTCGCCCCTAAAAATGTGGTGTCGGCCTAGGCGTCCACGGCGGAAATGATCATTTGACCTATAGTGTCGAATTTCCTGAAGCACCCGACCACGCAAGCCCTCCGCCATGGCGCAGGTGCGTTCGTGAACAAAACTAAGTTTCTCAAATTGAAATCCGCCAGAAAATTCCTAAACTACGAATGATACACGTGATAGCACTGACTGTAATTTGAATGTCCGGGAGAACATAATTCTGTTACTAGGAGGCGATGCGAACGGGGTTCAATGAAGCTCTCACGTTCCACTATTAAAGGCGAAGCTTAAGCGTCCTCCAACTTTTTAAATCCACTATACCACCCTTCATCTATTCTGCATACTGCTTTATTTAGTACTAATGGGGAATGTGATGAGACTGCCTTGAGATAAGCGTAGCCTTTACTTTTGATTAAGCTGCTCACATCCGACGCTATGGGAAAAGTATTTCAATGGTACACGTGCCAGATTCATACGCCCATACTTTGCTCCTTGAGGTGGCCGTACACGTGCAATATTAGCTATAAGAAGCAAGTAGTTTCCTTTTGGCACACGGGGTGCGCAAATAGGCTCAGAAAAATTTGAGTCGAAGCAAGAAATTACGCGAGCGACGCTGACATTTTTTTTTCGCTCTTGAATTGTGCACCTTGGTATATCTGCACCTCTAGTTCTGTTTACGCATTCTTTACGATGTCCACCGCATCAATTGGTGCTCACTCACTCACTCACTCACTCACTCACTCACTCACTCACTCACTCACTCACTCACTCACTCACTCACTCACTCACTCACTCACTCACTCACTCACTCACTCACTCACTCACTCACTCACTCACTCGCGCGCATGCACTTCTTAAGGTTGGCTTCCCCGCTATATGGGTAATTGTGAGGAGAAGCACGCTTTTCAGCAACAGCCCGCGCATTTTTTGTGGATAGCATATATTATTTTTATTTCGTTAAGATAGCAATTATGCAGGTACTTGAAATGTGACGCGTCGTCGGGCAGTCACAATATCAACGGCTCATGCGCACTCCATGCTTGGAAGGTTTGGTTAGCAGTGAAGCGCCGTACTCGAAGCCACGAACGTCTCGGGCTCTAACCCACCACCTTCCGGACTCGAACCAAGTACATTGCTTGTTTTAAGGTGGGTTTATTGTTATTCTTATTATTAGAACATGAAACACACAAGGACACGAAAGAAAGAAGGAAGCTGGCAAACGTCACCGAGCGACGCACAACGCCTGCTTACCCTTTCAGGAGGCAATAGATAGAAGAGGTGAAGGTGGGAGGAGATAGGAAATAAGATAAAAGAAGAAAGAAAAGAGGAGAAGAACAGATATAGAGGCGGAGAAAATAAAGTAAACAAAGAAACATGACTATAAGCGGGGGAGGCCATACCGGTAGGGTTCAGAAAAGTTAAGAGGGCTCGGTCGATGGGCCTTCTACTGGAAAAAAAGACAAGGGCTCGGTCGATGGGCCTTCTACTGGGAAAAAAGACAATAGTTCATTGTGGCACACCGCAGTCCAATCAGTCCGTATTCCTTGACTAGCAATGCACGCTGCGTGACAAATAAATTAAGGTCGAAAAATGCAGATTAAGGTGTGCAAAATTTGTCGCAACGCCTTCGAGATCTGTTAGACGATAGCTGAGGACGCATGGCAATTTTGTCTTTCGCAGGCACGACTCGGACATAGTAGCCCCGTACGAAAAGTTCGTCCAGTACGACGACGCTGTCACGACACCGAGGGCGCCAGCGTCCACGCCGCGCAACAAGACCAAGAAAGTCGCCTGGTTCGTGTCCAACTGCGCTGCGCGCAACCAGCGACTGCAGTTCGCTCGCAAGCTGGCCGCCTACATCGACGTCGACATCTACGGCACGTGCGGTTCCCTCAAGTGCCCCCGTGCGCAGGCCGGCCACTGCTTCGAGCTGCTGGACCGCGACTACAAGTTCTACCTGGCCTTCGAGAACTCCAACTGCAAGGACTACATCACCGAGAAGTTCTTCGTCAATGGGCTGGGGTATGCACTCGTTTCCCGCCTTTACCTGCTCACGCCCGCATATATAGTTTTGTATTAACATTCAGCACTGAACACTGTGGCGGAACATACGCTAACAGTTTAGTTTCATTCACCGGGCGTGAGAAGCAATAAGCGACCGCCGCCGAGACTCTGGAGAAAAGAAACTTCTGATTCTTCCGTTGCTTTAGCATCGTGCGACTTCCGCCACGCTTAGAAATTGAATGACGCTCATTTTCAATCGGATAATGTTAAGGATCTCGTGCCGCAGAAAGTCCGGTGTCGGCGTAGGCGTCCACGGAGGAAATAATCATCTCGAAGTACCGCTGTGTTTACCGAAGTTATTACGCTAGCCGTCCACCATGTCATATGTGCGTTAGTGACCAAAAATGCAATTTCTCGAAGTAAAATCCGTCAGAGAAATCGTAGGCTACGAAATAGCTAACACCTACACACGCGATAGCTCAGACTGTAATTTGAATGTACGATAAAATATAATTCTGTTACGAGGAGTCGACGCGGACGGGTACCCAATGACGGCGTTCACTGTTAAACGCAAAGTGTAAGCGTCCTCCACATTTTTGTTTTACATGCACAGATTTCACAGAGTCGGAGCGGGATTCAGATGACGCACTGTGAAGCCACGATAAAAAACGGACTGTTCGGCGGGCACACGATGTACATACTTATTTCCTGGGTTTCAAGTACAAAACCTCGATCTGATTGTGAAACACGCCGCTGTTTCATGATCAGTGATCGTAGTATGATTACATCAGTTGAGTGCCTGGTAATCAGATCGTAGGGACTCCGGGTGACTTAACCGTCTGAGTTGTACTTTAACGCTTAACGTGCAAGTACTAAGCGTTTTTGACAATACCCCCTCCCCACCGACCCCCATAAAAATGCGACTGTCGCGGTATGGAATCGAACCCACGATCTCGTGATTAGCATCTCAACGCCACATCCTCTAAGCCGCTATACAGCAAGTTTTCCATGTCTTGGGCATTTGTTATTCAATGACAGCACTGACGACAGGTGTGTCGCGTGGAGGGTGAGTTGTTGCTATTACACGCATCCCTGGCAGTGCACTCAAGTAACGTTCAATGGCGACTGTTGCAGGCGCGACGTGGTGCCTATTGTGATGGGCGCCCGGCCTTCGGACTACGTGCGTGCTTCGCCCGCTCGCTCGTTCATCCACGTGGAGGACTTCCCATCCGTGAAGGCGCTGGCCGAATACCTTCACTTGCTGGACCGCAACGAGACTCTCTACAACGAGTACCTGCGCTGGAAGGGCTCCGGCGAATTCATCAACACTTACTTCTGGTGCCGTCTGTGCGCCATGCTGCACGCGCCGCCACTGCCAAAGGTGAGCCTACACACGATGTGTACGGTACATTCAGGCGGTGACTATAGAAGGTTATGTCCAATGGTGGAGCACGAAGTTGCGAACAAGTACTCAGTGGGTGTCAGCGTTTTGAAGGTAGCAGTTGAGTGGAATCAGTTGGCGTGATGGCGTAACTGCTGAGTCACGTCATCTCGTTCGGCGGAATGAGTCAACCATCTTATCGGTCGTGCGCGTCCTCCTCGAACGTCGCAAACAGGGGCGGTATGGTGATATTATCCCCGAAGGCCAAAGTGTCGCCTTGCGTGACGTAGAATCTCGCGTGTTCAATGACGAAGCATGCGTATCCTCAACCAGCCAATCAGCGCGCACCGAAGGTGACACTAAGTTGGCGATGTCGCCAAAGCGATCATTGTGACAATAATGGCCCACGTGTGCGAGTGCCCATTCATGCTGTAAAAAGCACGTAGAAATGACATGTTAACTTTATATAAGTGCCTACCAGTATACTAAAGATCATTAGTCGTAAGTCACGTGCGAGAGCGAAGGTAAAACGCAGTGATCGAAGCTTGCGCATTTTATAGCTCTCAGCGACATTGAAAAGTAGTGCTGTACGTTTTGCAAGCGAGAGTGCCGTAGTATTTCTGTACGAGGCGGAACCACCGTCGCGCAAAACATTCAGCTAGCTAGGGTTGCGCTGGAACCCTGAACGTGAAGACAAATCCGCGTTTTGTGAAGCCAATAATTTATGCTACGCGTTTAAGCGCCTTGAAGCCACTTTCCGGTTCTAAATTCAAACGGCTATATGTAGATGCGGACACCCATTGTGACACAACTGAGACTTCTCTAACAAAAAAGAAAACAATTTATAAGCGCATACTTAACCTTAAGTGCGCGGAGGCTTGGCTGAAACTTTATGGAGGGATGAAGCTGTACAGCGCCGAAGAACTACACAGAACAAACAGGAAGACCGCAGACAGGACGGCCACAGGAGTATGTTGGAGTGCGAATATTTATCACCCGGGTTGAAGAGCAGGAATCAAAAGTCTGAGTTTTGTCTTTCGCTTATTTTTTCGGCTTTGTGACCCGTATTGTCGCGTAATCAGCTTTTTGTCACGTAGTAGGCATTTGTATACACCCAGCTAAGAATCCTGCACGGCAACTGCGGGGGGTCTACAAAAGCAGTCGATCATATATTGGAAGCCGGCCTCCGCTACAGTGCCTCGAGCAGTTATGACAAACAGATAGACAATAAAGGATTTTACAAAACACTCTTCCAATTCTTACACAACACAGGCTTTGCACCACGTATATAACATCTACGAATAATGACTGAAAGGCAAGCCAATTTCGCAATTAAATAAAAGATGGTCTACAGAGAGGAAATAACATTCGTGAAAGCCAAATGAGCAAAATTTGTCAGGCGCCGTTGACGCTGAAAGGCACGTTTTGTTTGCTTCTGCGAAGTGTCAGACATTGAAGCCCTTGCTTGCTTATTTCGCGATACTATTTGCTTGATAAGCGTTTACCATGTTTTTCCTTTTCTACATTTATTTGCAGGTCTTCTTAAAGTACCTTTTCCCCTTACTGCTCCTCTCTTACGCCTATACGTATATATATATATATGATCCCCTTCTCCGTGCGTGGTTATACGCAAACGACCGCAGAACTATCTGTGTTTCGTTATTTAAAGGGTATGGGACGGCACATTGCACTGAGCGAATCGCTAGTGTTGGAAGTCAATGACCTTCGCTTCTTCGGACGTGCCCTCATTCGGACGTGCGGGCCAGCAACCGGCAGTTATGGCGTTCAAACGAGACCATGCCGTGAGATGCGCCTCGTATATAATACGGGCACGTGAGCAGTCGTCGATTCGTCGTATAACGCCCGCTCACTATCGATCCGATGCTCGCGTTTCGCAGGTGTACCCGGACATCGGTGCTTGGTGGGCGGGGCCCGGCACCTGCCGCAGCGACCGCTGGAGGGACTTCAAGCCCAAGCAAGACCCCGTGGCGTACGTGCTCACCTGACCCTGCTCCGACGAGAGCTTGCACCTTCGTACACCCCCTAGCGGCCGGTGTGCCAACCAAGGCGCACCGGAGCGTCTCGTTCAAAGACTATGGCCGTGATGAAAAGAAGCCCCTTCAACTTGCACCACTGGATGGTGCATTCGAGATGGTCTCGCATGCTGTTGCTGGACATGGCACGTGCGCGAGTGACTGAAACAACGGGCGGGAAAACTTGTGATATGACGCCGCGGCCAGCATCGCATCGGTTGTGCCGTGTTTTCCGGGTCGTAACTGGCTCGGGTGTACGTACCGGTCACGTGGTGTTGGCTGTGTTGGCATCTGCAGATGCGAGCGAGTTGGTGTCTCCGGCTACAAACCGGCGTTGATCGTCGGGTCTGCTGGGCACGTGACTTCCAGCGTTTAGTCACGTGTCGTCTCGCGGGTCTACCGTGTGCAAAAGTGCAACCTGTGGTTCTGAGGAGCGATCTTGATGTACACGTGCGAGGTGCAAGATCGAAGCGTTCGTTCTTCGCAACATCACATTAGGTACACAAATGTAACAGCCCGAATCTCAGTCAACGAGTTAACGACAGGCGTTGCGACGATGACAAACTATAGAAAACAAAGTCGTTTGTGCTCTCCGCTGCGGTCAGTGCTCACGAGAACGTGAACCCCCTCACGCGGAGCAGAAAGTGAATCTCTACTCGTCTACTAAACGCCGAGTCCGACAAACCAAAGAGCAGCCCACGGATCATGACACACCACGGCTGCCGTTCATTACGTCAAAGTGTACTGCATTTTTTTTTACCAACTAATTACAAACTTAGTCGCGATATTGGCGCAGCATGTGGTCATCTTCACGGGAGCGTGTTTGTGATGAGGCGCTATATAACGCTGTGTGTCGTGACAAAAAAACTTGCTAGCCCACGATAGTGCTCCTTTTGCGAGTCTGATGAGCGGCTGTCATTCCGAATGTCATGAGTTACCTGCACATGTTGGACCATGTCAGGTGCGGCCACAACTGACTACGCCCTGTGTTCATCTGGATTTGTCTTCAACATTCCAACGTGATGGCGGCCGACCAAATTCACGTGCACCGAGAACGAGCATAATATTTGACACCACGCTACAGTTCTTAGTGGCTTAAGCTGAAGCCCTGCGCACTTCGCCAGAAGCTTCGAAGTCATTCCGTATGCGACATTTGTTGCCAGTTGGTCCCCGTGGCAGGAGTGACGTTGTGATTGCGTGTCAAACTCGGGCAACCTGTCTATAATTCTCACTACTTCCAACACATCCGAGCAGCTAAAGTTTTAAAAGAATGCTCCCACGAAAGACGCGAAAGCATATCCGTTCAAGCGTTAAGTGGCTTCGGAACCTCTGTCTCATACTACTGCCGTTACAGCCGTATACACATAATGTATAATGCCTTTGGGTGTTCAGGCCAAAGTCCAAGCTTACTACGATGGACTCGGATGTGTATTTGATTAATAGCGACGTAGGAAGTGCGAATAGCCGAGAAAAAGCGTTAGATAGAAACATCTTGCGCTTTGTGACACGTCATTCGGTGTGTAACGCTAGTACACGCTCAGGGTGAAGAATCAAACGTGCGTATCGTAGCGCGTTAATGAGGATTCGTTGATTAGTGCGAAATTTCGAGTGTCCGAATACTTTTGACAAAAGTCGTCGTTCGTTTAGTTAGAACACAACTAGAAGTGTGCGTTTGCCCATTGCAATGTCTGCCGTTGCTGCCCGGACCTGCCTTGAATATCGCATATTGATGTGCTGTCGAATCCAATGCGCCAAGAAGTTTTTGTGCAATCAGTGGTGGCACTTTTTCCGCGTTCAGACGTTCTTGAGAATATACCACACACGGCAATCTACGAACTGTCAGAACTGTTATAGACGTTCGTACGTTCTACTTAATACCGAGTCGGGAGCAAAATACGTGTCAAGATGCGACATAGCTCTTCATTCCTGTTTTTATCTTCTTTTCTTTTTGCGTTGTACAGTTTACATTCTTCTAAAATGCGTGTTATGTGCGTGTGTCATTTTATAATATTCGTTAATATCTTACGGTGCAGCGCTTCTTAAGTATACCGTAACCTGTCGGCACGCTAAACTCGCCACACATTCTCCGCCCTCACTGACCGACCCTAGCCGCACAACACAACGAGCAACCCACCGCACATGACCTTTACACAAGAACGAAGCATAATGCCTCTTTATGAAACCGCGCGCACACTGTAGTCCATGTAGAAAGCGCACAAGAGAGGGCTTGATTCTCCCGCTGTGCTAACTGCGCTTCTTTTTTCTTTTTTTACAGCTGTGAATTCCAATAGTTGGTGGTGCGCGAGCGATAGCTTGAATAGTACAAGCGTCGTAGGTAGAGGTTTCACAACACGCCAATAGTGATAGTGTCCTTAGTTCACTAGCGCTTACATGGTGCTGTTGAATATGCGAGACATCTTGCGCGCGCACACGATTTGCTTGCACCAACAGAGTTCAGGCCGGAAATTCTAGTCTTAAAGGACGTCGTCTAATGTGTGGGAGGTCGACGAGTTGAGAGAAAAGCCTCGGCGCCATTAATGACAGTGTAGGATGATGAGACTGGAGAAAGTAAAGGTTGCGTGGAACATTTTTTTCTTCCCCTTCTGAAGGGCTACAAGTGATAGGTGCGTCGCTTTTGTATTTATTCATACTCTTCTGTATACGTGGATGTCTGTGTACGCTGTCTATAAGGAACAACGCTGTCTGCGCCAGTCCTCGTCCGCGTGTTGTGTGATCTTTGTGCGGGATAGTGTTTTTCGTGCGTTCGGAAGAAACCAGAGTTGAATAATATGCGCGTCGAAATGGATGTCCTGTGTTTTTCGTGTCGTTTCGTTTCCCACCGATGTTAACGTCGTGCGGTGCTTGTGCGTAGTCGTTTTCCTCTGTATTGAGCTTGCTTGCGTTACGAAAACCGATATTGCAGGAATGACACTTGTAGCACTGTGATCCAGAGTGTACAGTGAGCCACGTGGAGCTTGTGCCCTAGGCCTTGTCATTAGAATCGTGTCATGATAATATCGCGAGTCCTGAACTGGCGCTCATTATGATTCTGCGCCACATCGTCCCGTTAGCCCGATTCTCTGCTCCATTGGGGATGCTCCTAGTTCTCACATTTAAAGGTTAAGTAGAGATTTCTTTTTTTTTCTCCCGTTACTGCACCAACTTAATTGCATGTGCGCCACTTGAGGAGATGGCACTAATTATCTGCGTAGGCACGCATAATTCCCCTCACATTTTTTGTCAAAGGAAGTTGTGTTTTTCGAGTAAGGTTGGTTATTATCCAAAAAATGTATTCATATGTACTTTGGTGGCATAATATTCTTAGCTCGCCCGCACGTAAAGCAGCAGTGATCGAGCATATAAAAGATCTTCCATAGATTATATGCTTGTGTAGAAATAGATGCCCTCGTTAGAATCGCACGCACATTTTATGTCGTTAATGCCTGAGGTAAGAATGGCACGTAAGCTTTTTGTCAGTGAACAAGGTCTCGTATCTGCGTCTGTTTGTTGCTGTTTTTGAACAAATTTTGTGCTTTTGTTTTACGTTTTCCTCTCATCTCACGTCACTCTGCCATGGCCTTTCTAGTTCTCGCGAGTCCGGTGGATTGAAAAATGAAACAAAAAATCACGTTATTTTGCGAACAGAATTGTTTACGCGGAGATACATGCTCAACAGAAGAATCTCTGAGTAAGGGAGACTTTGAGTTTGCGCTTTGTGATCTGTTTATACACGGAATCATTTACAGCCTCGTTATAGCCTGTTTCGGGAGATCTACAGACATCTCGAGGTCAAGCGTCGTGGGAAACGTAGTCGCGTTAGAACCCAAGAAAGTCCCGCAAGTTACGCGCAGTGGCGGATCCGGATGAGTGGCGCGGATGTCCTGACACTATCTTAATTTTTCGGTGTATACCCCTAAGAAGAGGACCTATCTCAGAAACACTCTCCTTAAGTAATCACGCGCGCCAATTTCTTCAGGTGTTGGCGCCACATGTTAAGCTAGATATCGGGTTTCCATGGGAAATCTAGGAAAGCTGATCCACCCCACACTCTCTTTCTTGGAAAAATCCTGTGTCCGTGCCTGATTATACACGTGTGCAAAGAAAAGGGTGAACAAGGTTTTCCTGTTTAGGCCTCGTGCTACGTTTCCGCCGCAGATGTCCGCTGCGTATAGCGATCAAGCTATCAGAACGGGAAACGGCAAATTGTGCATAATGCCAGCGGTGTATCGCACTTTGTTTTGCTTCACAGAAAACTTGATTTTTTTTTTTTTTTGCCAAAGACCAAACTAGTTCGTCGTCTACATTTTCCTGCTAATTTCAAGCTTCCTGTCGTATTTTGAAGCACATACACGAACAAAAATATTAAAAATAGAGAGAAATGCCAAAAAGTTCCCTGCACAGTTTTCCCTGACGTCTTTTTGAACCACGCGATCCTGCTTTAAAATGAACTTCATGTGGAAATGCGGTTTATATGCTTGCCCGTAAAGAAAAAGAAAAAGAAACACATCTGATTTTGTATGGCACTGAAACTAAGAAGTCGGAGTAAGGCATTAAGCTTCATTCATTAAAAAGCTTAATAGAGAGGTCGGTGTTTCATGTTAACAGCATTTTGCGATGACACACAGCAAGTTGCCTCCTTTTTGTGTAGCGGGGAAATATGCTTGTATGCTGTCTTCCTTAACGCACGTGGTGTTTTCGCAATTTTCTATTGTGCGAAGAAAATTTTCAACTGCCTTTTATCGCTTCGTACAAACCCGCGCTTTGCTCCAGTTTCAGCCCTCTGAGCTTTAAAATGCAGTCTTTGACTTGCGTTTTGGAAAGAGCGTGCTAGAACCATAAATCTCGAATGAATTTCCCAGAGCGACGCGTATGGCTTGTCTTGAAACGACTATAGCTTCCATGATAATTTATTGCCAACCTGTCCTCCCACCCCTTTTTTTTACTGTACCAGTATGGAGATTTCGCGGATGCTTGTATTTCTGTGCCATGTCAACTTTCTTTTTTTAATGCATTTGCCATTCCTTTCAATAATTGATGGCTGCGCATGTTTGAGCGCAGTGTACACAGGGCCACGAAAGTTTCCGAGACGCAGAATTCAAAGTATTAATTTGTTACGATATTGAGATCCACAGAGCTATCCAATAAATTACGTGAAAGCGCCAAGGCATTAGTAGGGCAGGATCAAACACTTGTCGCGAGATTTATGTCCCGCAAACTGTCGTGGCCGATTGTGTACTTCTATGGGATTATCTTCCACAGGTTTGAAAAAATGTAATACTCACGAGAAATGGAACATTACTATTTTGGCCCAGTACTGCACCCAACTAATTATGAGTTCGTGAAATGCGCGCACATATGATTGTGTTGATGTAAACGTGCGCATGTTGTACGCAATCTATACGTCATTGTGCGTACGCGGATGTTGTACGCACGTTGTACGCGCACGGCGGAGAACGCCCACTTAATTACATTCAGTGACACTTGGCACATACCTCCTCCCGCTCCTAAAGTCAAATGTTTTGTATGCGTCGTGCATTGGAGATGAATGCTTCAGAAGGTGCCGACACGCAGAGTCAGTCGAACGGCGGACAGTTGATTCCAGCTCGCTCTAGCTCTGTTCATTTCATTCATGTGATAGCCGAACTGGTCAAGTTGTGCTAGTCATGCTGTTAGACGTCACGGATAGATTTACTTCTACTCCCGTCTGTACTGACACTCTTTGTACATAACGAAGATGGAAAAAGAAGAAAAAGAACGCAGCAGTCTCATTACCGTGTTGGCATTTGAATCTCATCCGCATCAATAAACTGTGTTTCTTTTTACGTTTACCCGGCTTGTCTCATTCGCGTATGGAAACTCATCATTATACAGTTCTACTGCCACCTGTATGTACACAGGTGCCCACAAGCAGTGACAGCCTGTCAGCCAAGGTGCTGTGCTGCTACGCTCGAGGTCGCAGGTTCGATTCCAGGTACACAGTTGGTGCGTTTCGAAGGGGCGAAATGCAACGACACCCGTGCGCTTAGATTTAGGTGCACGTTAAATAACTTCGGTTGGTCAAAATAGATCAGGAGACCACCATAACGACGTGCCTTACAATCAGACCGCGATATTGACGCGGAATATCCCAGAAAAAAAAAAAAAAAGGAAAATACTGCATGCCGTTGCTTTTATACGTTTGTTGCCTGCATCATTACACTGCTACAAGTTTGCCGTCCGTTGAGCGATAACTATTATACATATATATAGTGTGGCATTCGAAGCAGTGCTGGTGAGCGCTCAGCGGGTGACGCCGTGACGCGGTGTAAATGGTGAAGCAGGCACGCACAAGTCGTTACGTGATCCCATTTGCAATTGATCGAGTCCAGCTTGCCCGTCGCCCGGTCTGGCCATTTTTGAGCGGACGAAAGAAGTGCACACATTGGACGCTCACGATCGTGTCTGCCAAGAACCGCATTTCAAATCGAACGTTGTTTGCTCGAAAGTATCTCGCTCCAAGACATGGAGGATGACATCGCGCACCATATATATATATATATATATATCGCGAAAGGGAAGGGGGTCAAGGGCTCGCTTTATTTGTTAGAAACAAGTTAATGAAACAACAAACATTGAAGCCTAGGAAAGCATAGGGGAAGTTGTTCCAATCCGTAATTATGATATTGTAATTTTGGGGTAAGTAGAAAGGAATTAAACTGGACGGAAAGACAAACCTGCCTTCGGTGGGAACCGAACCCACGACCTTCGGATATCGCGTCCGATTTTATACCGCTGAGCTACGAAGGCGGTCGTCCCTCCATCCACTTTATTGGGTATTTATGTAGTATGTGGAATCCTGGGAATATATATATATATATATATATACACACACGGCCCGTACGGACGAGGGAACGCGGCGACCTGCCCGAGCCAATCAGGAGGCGGCGTTCACGGCGGGGCTGCCTTCTCGGACCACGGCCGATCTGGACGCGCTCGCTCGCTTCGCGCGCCTCCAGACCGGCCTCCAGACCGGCCGTGCTCGGCGGACTTATCGGAGGGGACGAGCAACTGTGAGCATAAGAGCGCGCGCCGCGCACCTTAGCATCGGCAAGAGGCGAGGGTGTCATACCAGCAATGACTCGCGCCTCCGAAGATTCTGGTTTTACCGCCGCTTCAAACATTATTACCTCTGCTAATAATGAAACGATTTGAAAAATTCTTGCGGTAGAACGCTTCCTATTGGGCACTTAATAACCTACGATGTATATACGAACGCCAGCGCGAGTTTTTTATCCGACGAGGAGGGACCTACAATACACACAACTGCATGTTCACCCTTTTCTCATAAAGAATTCGCGCCGGTGTCCCTGTACCAACCAGCCTGCCGGTAACCTTTAAGCAACTCCAGTGTACAACTAAAATTTGCCATGAATCCAACGCCTCATTAACGTGAACTTGATGACATTGATACTTCGGATTGGAGTTTCAACCTTCTGCGCGTACATCTATGTTTCACTTGGGGACACTCATAATCGATCCACAGGTATCATTGTATGTAATTACTCCCACAGAGTGTGCACATCCGCTACCAAAATTAGCCTTGTTCTGTCAGCGCTGTCAATGAGAAGGAAGCTCGCCCAGTTATCCTTTTCATTTCTGCTCCTATAGTGATAATCCTAATGAAAACCCGTGTCGCATCAGGTTGCAGGCCATCCTGATCATACAGCTTTTCAAGCTTCTTTAACATTTCGTATGTCTAAACGAGTCTGTTGCGAGTCGCTTGGGCATGTGAGGGTGCTTAAAGCATTGATAGTATATAAAATCAATAAACCGTTAAATAAACATTGTTCCTGCACACTGCTGAAGGTGATCATGCACACAGACACTCGGCAACGCTTACGATTTTTACTTGTGCTCCATTCTAAACCAATCTGCGGCAGTTAACCTGTTCACGTGTTCGTTGTAATCGGGTATCGTTGAAGCTATTGCAATCTGTAGGCAACCTCTTCCAGGTTCTTTTATTTTACTTCGTTCGGGCCCCTTCACCTCAACTGCGCAACCTACACCTGCAAACACTGTACCTCGTGGTACAAATCAAACCGTGGTTTTGGGACGTAAAGCCCCAGGTTTAAATCAAATCAGACATTCTTGTGCCGGAGTGAAGTAGATCATGTTCGTATTTCTTGTTTGCCACGAGTTACCAGAACCCTCGCAATTCAGGCATTAGGACAATAAATAAACCATCTTTCATTGCAACCATTTCTACATTTTTTGTAACTTTCACGCATCGCACTTCGTTCTTCGCTATATCTCCGCTCGCTCGCTGCTGTATCGCACATCAGGTTCGTGCCTTGGTCAACGGTGGCTACGCTAAGTATGAAGACATGACGAGATAAGACGTATAGAAGCTTGATAAGGGGTCGATCGACGGGATACGCAGAAAACAGTGCACGAGGATGAAAACAAGTGCTAGATGAGGCATCGCAACAGGCCGCATGGTGGAGCCGTGGAGCGTCCAGGCCGTCCGTGGGCTTCGTTTGGTGCGCGTTCAAAAACGCGGTACAGTATTCCCGGAATGAAATGCGCCAGCTAATGTGCTACGTACTCACACATTTTCATTTCGAGCGCCTTCAGTTTTTGCCCAGTCCGCATAGCATTGGCTCATACACTTGCATCAGCGCTACCGCCTGCGGTAGTCCGATTTGTAACCTCATAATCTGGCTATCTCGAGTAATTCCATACAGGTGTTATACTTGAAGTTTTTGTCACCTTTCACTCCGTGAGCACTACATTCATGAACGCTGGAACCGGAATGCGGACCTGTTCGAACTCACGTCCAAGCGACGGAACGTCATTGCCAATTAGCCCTGTCACATACTCGACAAGGTAAGCGCACGTTCACTCTTTCTTAGCATGTGCTCAAATTGCGCAGGATAATGCTGTATAGGGTGGACAGGCTTCTACATAAGTAGGTGTGACATATGGGTAGCTTCTCTCAAATAATTATATATTAGTCATGATGAGCTAGGGGCTGCGTGCGAATGAAATAACTTACAAGGACTGATGGCTGCAGCATGTGTCAGCCGAACATGTAGCACTGTTACCTTGCAAGTTTACCATGCGCATAAATGTGCGCATATACATTGGCTAAAAAGTATTACAGCAGAACCAATGTCAAGGTGATCATCACAGTGAAATGCGTATATGTAATGGCCTACGATGAAAGAGAGACGGTAACAAGCAGAGGGAAAGACTGGGAGGTTAACCAAACGCGCGTCCTGTTTGGTACACCATACGCAGGGGGAAGGCGGAGTAGGGGATATCAAGAAAGGAGAGAAAACGAACAGTGCCGCCACATCCGGGAGTACCCATTGAGATCACAGGCTGCTTGAGCTTTTCGTTTTCTGTCGTGGCACGAAATATGACCTTGAAATGACCTTGCCTAACAACCAAGCGACGCTACATCTACCAGCATAACCTTGTATGGCCTCGACATCATGCTGCATCACGTAACATGACGTCGCAACGACAGGTGACCGGAAGATGATGAAGTTGATTGTGATGAAGATGATGATGGAAGTTGATCATGATGAAGAATATGATGATGTTGAAGACCTGGACGAGCCAAGTTCCTATCAGCTTCGCTGATTTTCATGCGCCACTAGTGCAAGCCTGGCTAAATTTTTTGAGAACGACACTGTAGTAGCAGCTTACGGGCGTTTGAAGATGACAGAGCAGCCGCCGCTAGTCGGTCGCTTTTGTCACCTCAGCCTGTTTCCTAGCCTGTTTCTTCGCCTCGCAGCCGACAGCGTGTTCGTCGAAGTGACACGTGTCACAATGACTGACACGAATGCGTAAGCGCGCACGGTGATCCAATTCATCGCCTCCACCTCGGAGCGCGGCAGCCTTCGAGAAGGGCTAGCAGCGTTTAGCTCGAAATTTGAGCTCCTTCCGCGGCACCTAGCTATCACGATCATGAGCGTGCGCTTGTCACCTCGAATGACATTCAGCTTGTCAGCTCAAAATGGGCAGGCCTGTGAAGGGCCCTTTAAAGGCATTTTATCCAGACTTTTGGTCATCGAACAGAACTCCTGGAACAACTTTCGCGCAAATATTCCTCATGTGTAATTAGCCAGTTAAAATGCGTCGAACAGCTTCCCTACCCAAATTAACCAACTATGGCACTTCACGAACACTTAACTTTCGATGGATCACATCACGACCTTTGGCAATGTTTTGGTTTGTGATCGCTGACCTTGGTCGTCCAGCACCAGCACGTTCATCGTCTTCCACACTGTCCATTCGCCCCGAAAAACGCTTATGCCATTCAAACACACGTGCACGAGACAAAGTTTCATTTCCATATGCCTCGGTCAACATTTGAAATGTTTAAGTGGCTGATTTCTCAAATTTCACAACAAACTTGACGTTGATTCTCTGTTCGGTTTTTGACGGCATAATTCCGGGAGAATGCAGTTGCACGTGTTCACTAAATGACGCAGCACTCCCAAATAGAGTAATCGGTTAAAGGGACCTTCTGCCGTCTTTCATCGGATTTCCTGTTTTTTTACCCCAGTAGTAAAGCACATCATTCGAAGTGTACAAGCTTGTAGCGGTTTCACGGGAAAATCCGTAGAAATTTCTTAAAACGGAATTTTTCGATCTTCGTGTTCAACCCTTCTGTATGAGTAGGGACGCCGGCAACACCGGTTACTGGGCTTTTGTAATACTGATCTAAAAGGGAAAGTTACTCTCCGTCGTGAAAGAACGCTGCCAGATATGTGTCAAATACAATTCTAAGTGGGATTTTTCTTACTTTTTTTTTTTTTTAACTTTTGAGCAGGATAAGTAGACCTGTGTGGATATTTCTTAGTTTTTCGCTACACCTTGAGGTTGACACTCGTCACTGAGGATGGCGTCACCGGTCATTTTCTCATGACTTTCAGGGTCAAGGTAAATATGTCGTTCCTTATTTATGGGGTATAAGCGCTCCCACTTCCGTCAACCTAAAGAACGATCTTCTCATTTTCACCGTAACCGTAAAAAACTATCCGAGCGGTAGACGGTCCCTTATGTCGAAGCTGGTCGCATGGATAGAGGAGGTGCGTGAAATGACGTCAGCAAAACAGTTGTTCCTAACTCCACTCTTTTTTCAAGCTCGCCGAGACACTTATAGCCTGTTTCAGAAGTTCCGTGCAGCACTATGGAAGCTACAGGCCTCTTCGGCCAATCCGGAAGGCGAACGCATGTTAAACGTGCTCTTCCGCGGCTTGTCATCTGCGAATGGCGGGTGCTGCAGTGGCAGCTGCAGCCCTGGAAGGAGGAAGATGAGGAGGGGTGTGCGTGTCTAAACAATGGCATTTCGTTTGGCCTCGGAAGAAATCTGCGCTCGATGGCGTCGTAGCCTCGACTCTGCTGCACGGAACTAGTGAAACAGACTATAGTCTCGTTCGTTTGTGTGTTACACCTCGCATGTTTACAAAAAGCGCCACATTGGCGTTCGACATAATACAACATTTGTTTTAATATGCTTACTTCCCCAGAGAGAAATCAATACGTACATGTATGCAAAACTACAACTCCGAGCTAACTAACTAGTAAAGCTGGATGCATAAAAATACCAGTGAACTGAGTAACGTTTGTACCAAATAGGACGGATGTTTAATGGCCTGAATGTGCTGCACCGAAATGTAAAAAATTGTGGGACCCTTAAGTTTCACCTTAAGGGTTGAACGCGATAGCGATGCCTGGCCCTATTCTCATCGCGCTCTCTTTCACTTGCCATGCTGTTCGGTCGCCTAGCCATGCAATGTCACTTTGGTGTCCGCCTTCGCTGGCTCCGTCCTGCGGGCCTCCCTCGTCGTCTTGCGCCATTTGACATGGATGCGCCATCAAAAGTTGCCGATGAGGAAGGCACCATTAAGAATTGAGACTTGAGCTAGTTGGTAAGGGTTCGGCTTGAAGCGAGTGCAACGCTACACGGAACACGGACAAAGACGCACCTGTCATGTGCGTCTTCCTTGTCCGTGTTACGAGTAGCGCTGCACCCACCTCAGTACGAAAGGGGGATATATGCCGGGTGGCCGAGCGCGTAGCGTGCCGCTCCCCGGAGCGACAGGTCGCAGGTTCGATTCCCTGGCCGCCGAAGGTTTTTCTTATCCCTGCACGCGTCCAGAGGGCCCGCGAGAGGGCAGTGAGGTTTGACGTGAAGGTTCCCTAGTGGACCTTGCCGGTTGACGTTAAGTTCGCTCGTGTCTGTTGTGGACAAAATAAACTTTGCCTCACTCACTTGTTTCTTTGTTTGAATCTACCTCGAATTTTCGCTCACGCACAACGCTGATTTCTCGCTCGCAACCAACGACGTTGACACGGGAATTCCTGCGAAGCGAGCCGTTTAATGCTATCCCGTTAACGCACAGTTCGTGCATGAAAAGCTCTAAGCCCGAGTCCAGCAACGAGACCAATGACATATCGTGTGAACGAAATATTAACGTTTAAGAACGGGATACAATGGCCATCAAGTGGGCCAGTGACGGCTGGGCTGATCAGAAACGCTGATACCGTGCCGCGAAATTAATGCCTTGAAAATTTGCCTTCTGACCTGCAACGACGGTCCAAAATCCGAAATGCGAGGGATTTCGGCGTCCGAAATTTCTGTAACGCGGCGTTGCGAGGTCGTTCCAATTTCAAGGACATGTAAAAAAAAAAAAAAAAAAGTCGACTGTACGATGGACTCGATTTTGTTATTGCGCACTTTCGGACACTTGAGCTGCCGTTGTGCCGTCGCGTGTAGTCGCGTGCGCTGCGCACGGCTGTAGCGTTAGGTTTTCAGCGGCATGATCTTATCACTCCTTGGACTTCATGCCGAAATTCACCTGCATTAAATAGGCCCAGCTGAAGCATCTTGCGGACCTACACTCAAAAGAGGGGCCCGACTCCTCTAGTCGTAACTGGATGACGTGAAATACCAGCATTTTATAGTTCCAGGGTCCTTCAATACTTATTGAGGGTCCCTGCTAGTAGTATCCTGCTGCTAGACAAGAAATGAAGTTCGCCCAGGAAGCATGGGGGCCATAGTGTTAATTAGTAAGCTTCCGGATGCTGCAAATGCATCGCAGGTTTAAGTACAGCATGAGTGTGCTAATTAAGGGACTGTCTACCGCCCTTCACCAATTTCTGTTTTTTATCGCAACAGAAAACGTACACTTCAAAAACCGTAAGAGCTCGCAGTGGTTTAACTGACTGGGAAGTAAGCAGAAATTTTTAAAACGGAATTTTTCGACCTTCGCGGTCACCCCTTTTGTACGTGTAGGGACGCCGGCAACACTGGTTACTGGGTTTTCGGCAATATTAAAGGGTCTCTGAAACGTCTTTTTTTTTTTTGACATCGCGTCGTTGATTAGGTAACACAATTGTGAAATCATTCACACCACAAGTAAAGCGAAACACCCTGCGTTAAGGTAGCTACGGGCTTATTACTGTCGCCTTCCTCCTCAACTCGAACAGCTGTGGAGTGAGCGCTAGCGACGACTGCGCCTCCCACGTCAGCCGCTGTGCAGTGCCCTCCGTAGCGACATAGCGCCGGGATGTCTTTACTGAGGTCGCCGGCGACTCGTGTGTGCGCCGCCAGATGCCGCGACGATACCGTTAGCTGCCCTTCAGTGCTCGTGACGTCACGTGGGTTCCGCTTCGTAGCACCCATCGCACGTCCCGTGGGAGGGGCGGTTGAAAACGCTTCGAGTCGAGTCGCGTCGATCTCTCAGGATGTGCGTATTCAAAACTTTGTAGTAAATTACACGCTTAACGCAGAGTGCTGATATTGTTGCGCTATTGATCAGATGGACTCGGGCTATCGGTGCAACGCATTTGTACAAAATCACCAAAACCGTTTCAGGGTCCCTTTAATTTAAAAATGAAAATTGCTCTCCGTCGTGAAAGAACGCTACCATATGTGTGTCGCACACAACTGTAATTTTTTTGCTTTTAAGCAGGATAATTGAACCTGCGTGGGTTGGTTCTTGGTTCTTCGCTATACTCGGAGATTCACACTCATCGCCGAGGATAGCGTCATCGGTCAGGTCTTCCCCGCTTTCAGGGCCAAGTTAAAAATATATATTATGGGGCACAAGCAAGCTCGTTACCGTCAATGTAAGGAACTATTGCATTTTCACCACAACCGAAAAAAAAAAAAAAATTCCGAGCAGTAGAAAGTTTCTTTGAGCTTATGTACTAAACACTGGCTGGCCTTCGTCTGAAACGAGTGCTTGCGAGCAAGAAACATACTTCTTTCTGTACAGTCCCTATGGCAAATCATATCATTTAAAGAAAATTTCTGCCCAGTTAACTTCGGTCTCTCCTAAGTAAATAGATTTGAAATGCACCTTTTTAAAATCAGAATTGTTGAACCCACTTGACCGGTATTTATTGCATTTTACAGATACATTATTCGAGTAACTTTAGAGAGCAGACAGAAATTGGGCTAAATTTTTAACAAAAATTTCCATGAGTCTCTAAGAGAAAGCATTAAACCACTTAAAATTCAGAAATAATAACTGCTTCAAAAACGCAAGGCCTTCTACCAAGCACAGTAGAAGGTTTGTGATAAACTTATTTGCCTCGTGCCTCCTTCCTCATACCTGCTGCTCAAACTTTTCTCGTCGAACGCTGTGGTCGGCATGACAGATGCCTGGAGCAAATTAAAATACCTATTACTGCAATCTCAGCAGCCTTTATTAGCTGGTGAAACAGCCAAGTCCTTTAGCTAGCAATAAAATAAAAACGTGCGCAACCTGTGGTGCAAGGTTCCTTTAGAAGGTCCTTGAAACAGTCTTCAGCCAACAGGCAGCATTATCAAATCATTTGCACCACAATTCATGCGAACCACCTAGCAACATGCAAAATGAGGTTACCGTCCTTCTCAGAAGCGCTTTTCCTTCATAGTTCGGCCAATCTGCTGGGTCCACACTGGTGACTGCTGCGCTGTCAACAGTATTTGCAACATGACACTGCGATTTTCTATGGCTTCCGAGACCCGGCGCGCACAGTTTATTGCAGATACTTCAATCGGTGCCCTCAAGTGCAGCGACTATTGTCCTCGAGATCGAACACAGTCGGCACCTAGCGGCGAGTGGACGAAGCTCCCAAGTGTGGATAGCTCCTCGCATCGTCTACTAGCTACTGTGCTTTTATACGAGCATGTACGTCACACATATCCTCCAACTTGGATAAGAATGCTTTCATGCATTCTTATCCAAGTGTAAAAGTATTAGCTATAGTATTATTTGGTGTTGCGCTGCAGTCCTTGCTCTTTCTTAAAACCACTGAGCGCCTGTGTTGCGAGCGTGCTGTCATCATCGCACCTCCTGTTCAGTACAGTTATTTCAGTTTGGCTGCTGCTGTGCACTCCTAGTATACGGCTAAGTGCACCTAGCGTCCTTTTGGATAAATTAAGCGGGAGGCATCAACGTGTAAATGCATTGCTGCAGCGATATTGTCTCGCGATATGGGACTGCGAGCATGATGACATATAGCAGACATTTTTTGCTTGAAGAACACACCTTATTTTTATGTGCATAAAAACATTAACCTTTTCTTGTCACGGTCGTGCAAGTAACCATGTGAAAAAAGCAATGTGCTTGTGCATTGAAACGTCTACTTAATGTAGGCGTGTGTCAAATATCGTGATTGTCCTCAAGCGGCGTATACAGTCAACGGCGTATACTGAGCTGGTTAACTGCCTTGCGTTTCATGGAACATGACATGCAAACCATTTATAAACGCAGGTACGCGTGGGATACAGTGGCCGAGTAAAGAAGCTGCTACTTCAACTCAATGCACTGTAACAGTCCTTTTTTGTCATTATAGCCAATAGGGAAAAATCAGCCAGAACACAACACTGAACTCTCTCAGTTGTGTAACAGCGATGCCAACATTTGACAGAAGAGAACGTCTGGTGAAAGAAAAATAGATCGAGATAACCGCCGAGGAAGTCAAACTGTTAGGCTGGGTGATGTCAGTGCCCTGTTGAATGGGATATCAGGGTTCCTTCAAGTGTAATAAAAACATTTTGCTTGATTCCTGCACTGACACAAGATTAAACGATGCATTTATTGCCATTTTACTGCAATTAACACGTTCATTTAGCTATACAACTGCCCAAAACTTCTCACAACAGAGTGCCACTGTGCACATTTCGATGCGCGGCAGCGAACGCCTATCCACACTTACGCGGTGACGGTGCTGCCATCTACATGTCGATCTCAAGGCCAATACCGCAGTGGAAAAATTGCTCAAGACAGCAGCTGAATCGGTCACAAATGTGGCAGTGAATGCCCACTGGCATGACCTATGGAAAGGGGCAGCCGAGAAGTGTTTTGGTAGGGTCGCTTCAGTTTTTAGAGATGCACATATTTAAAACCTTGTGGTAAATTAATTGGTCTGCTGATTCATGTTCTCTCATATTCTTCGGCATGTTTATTCAAAATTGCCAGACTGTTCTAGGCTCCCTTTAAGGAGAACTAGTATCAGGGCCAATGCTCCCGCAACAGGAACAGACTCTTGAGTAGAAACACTTAAATTGTAGGTGAAGCTTCCAGTGATACGAGAATATACCATGTTCCCAATAGTTGCTAGTAAAAAACATTTAATTCAGAGCAATGATTACAGTAGTGTATGTACATATGTACAATGACATATTATAAATGTACAATTGAAATGACGGACAAACAAAACATGCAACACTAGGAAAATAGGTACAGTGAAAAGTATGTACATTGCATGAAAGTTCATATTTGTAACTTAGCCTATGACAATATTAAACAAAGCATGTCTTCATACATAGGTACATGCTTGTCAACATTAAAAATATCTTGAAATATCAAGAAAAATTCATTTAAAAATGCTGATGCCGGTTGCTTCTGTCACCGGATTAAAGTACAAAAGTAAAAGGGAAAAAAATTACAAGCACAGATGCTTAGAATTAGAACAATGGAAAAAGAGGTTATAATGTGTAGCTTTCCATAACATGTCTGGAAAAAAGAAGTCACGTCACTGAATCAGCCTCGCCTGGCTCCGTCAGTATATAAAGGATCTTGGATATTGTCAAGCCGAGATTCTTCAGTGTAAATGGTAAGCCTGTAAAGAAAATAAAAGAAGAAAAGGGTAGCTTTTTCATCTTGTTATAATGAAGCTGCTCTTACAGATGATCACAGAGAAAGTGACTTGTCAGATAGAACATAAGTATTTAAAGGCTCAACTCTGATAAAAAAGAGCGGAACATGGTCTCTCTGAAACTACTGCAAAAAAAAAAAAAATCCTGAAATGAAGTGAAAAATGAAATCAAGTCATTATAACTTCATATGACATTAAGGCTAAATATATATATATATATATATATATATATATGCCTAGATTATGCAGTATTGCAGGCAATATACCGTATTTACTCGCGTAATTTGCGCACTTTTTTTCGCGATTTTAGAGCTCCGAAAAGGGGGTGCGCAAATTACGCGGATATTTCGCGAACACGTTTAAAATAACTTGTAATATAATGCAACTAGCGCGGTAACTCTTTCGGATACGATCTCACGTAACACTGCAAAACGTTGGTGTAAGAGAATACGGCTGCTCCAGGGAGGGCGCAGCACGTAGAAGTGTTTACGAGCCGCTGATGGCTGCTGAGATAACGCGCGACAGCGCTATCTCGGCAGCCGACAGCCGAGCAACAATACCCCCCCCCCCCCCGCCTCGCGTCTTTTCATGCTTGTTAAAGACGGGCGGAGCCTTTCCTCCCCGCATCGACGGCAGGTGTCCCGATCGGGGTGATGTTATCACATCCGCCCTCCGAGCGACCGAGATAGGCCGGGCTCGTTTGATCTCAGCTTCAGCCGTTTTCTTCGCCCCCACTCGCATGCTTTTATTCTAGCGACGGTACTTCGGGCTTCGGGGGCTTCCGGGGAAAAGAATCGGAAAAAGGGGCATCGCACTTGCGTATGACTGCGCTCGCCTGCGCAGCAGGGGGCGCGGCCGCGCGGCTGTTGGTCCGTGCGTACGCGCCGGCGAGCTGGGAACGGGGAGCGCAAAATATGCGAGGATTTTTTTTTTTTTTGCAAAGCTGGCTAAATATTAGGGGAGCGCAAATTATGCGAGGGCGCAAATTATGCGGGTAAATACGGTAGTTTTATTTAGCGAAAGTGGACTGCCCTGTACTGCACATATGTACCATATTTGATTCCCTTTCTACTCCAATGAAGCACATCCTGTGCATTGGCAACTGCACTCACAATAGAGCCTTTCATAGTTGTAAAGCTAGCTTCGCTGCCATGTAACTTGCTCAGCCGATGGCTGCATAGCAATTTTTCTAAAGCTTGTGCACAGGAGCTCATAACATGACATGGGCAACATAGGCCCTGCTCTGTTATAAGCTTGTATAATAGGCAAGCTTAAAGTACGAGAGCGCTAGAACTTGATTTCTTGATTTGAAATATGACAGGTGCTGCCATCAGTTTGGCAAAAGTGCAGTGGAGAGAAAGTATGTACTGTAAGCTCAAGGGTCGTGCTGTGCTTTGTACAGAAACCACAGCAATCTCCTCCCAAGAAAAGCTATGATAAAAAGCCACGTGGGTTTCGTGGCTGAGCTGGGAACCTGCCTACTTGACCACGGCCATGGTACGGCAACAGCAGCCTAAAGGCTTAAAACTTCGACAGATCAAAAGCTGTGTGTCCTGCCATAACAAGTTGAAGATGTAATACAGATGTAATCCATGGATGTTCTGCCGGTGAATGCCATTTTTTTTTACAGGAAGACATTCAAGAAGGAGTGTCTTCCAAGGAACTTTAAAGGGCCCATGACACCAAAATTTCAAACCCGATATGTTTGTGTTGTTTGGTTGTCGAACATCTGAAGGCACTTGTGGCCAAGTATTAACGGCGAACGTTGTCGTTAAGATATTTTAATATGTATTTAAAGTGACCAGAAATGCTCATCTGGGTTTGCGGCACCTCGCGACATCGTCACTAGTATGACGTAGTTTGTGGGCCATCTGTGACGTTTCACTTTTGTAAGTTGATATCGTGACGTCACAGAGAGACACGGACGCGCCGCGCTATGGCCTCCGAGCGTGGCCTCCAAGATCGGCTCTCGCAGCCGATCGCGGAGGCCACGCCAAAAGCCGTATTTTTCTGCTTCCTCTCCGTGTTGGTCCCTCAAGCGTACATTGTACACACGCTATGATGCAAAGCGAGTGTGGCGAGCTAGTCTGGCGCTCGCGCCCTCCGCAACGTCACCGAATCTTGAGCTGAAGTGATCAGTGCATGCGCTCACTTCCGACAGCCGCCGCGCTAGCCTCGCGGCGCTAGTTTCTTGCAGTTTTTGGCGCGCGTTTCGAAGCTTCATTAAAATTGAACAAAATTAACGATGCTGGGACTAATTAGACTTCACGCTGGAGAATTTGCCACTCCATGCCGTGATTACAAGACACTGTTCTACTCATCAGAACATAAAAGTATACAACAAAAAAATAGCTGTCATGGGCCCTTTAAGTAGCTAAACATCACGTTGTTAGAGCCATCTCCTTTATGATTGTCCCATGGCATGACAAAGAAAAAAAAATGGTAAAGTAATTTTCCCCCTCCTTCAAGAAAGGGAACACAAGCTCTAGCAATCTTGAGGTGAATGCTTTAGACCTTGTCCTCCACTCAAAGGGACACTGAAGATTAAAATTTTGTTTTTAAAATTAGTTTGTTTTGCATATTAAGTACTACACCTAAACCTTATTTTCTTTGTTTTATGTAAAAAAAAGTGCACACACAGTACTACACATTAAGTTCAGGCACATAAATAGAACAAACACGTTGGGACATAACAAAAGAAAGAAAAAAAAAAACTAATAAAAGTAGAAAGAAAAAGAATGCACTCATGATGTAAAGGTGTGCAGGGATAAAAAAAAAGCACAAAGAAGGAAAGCAGTCGTAATATTTTGCTAACAAACCTCTGGGGACATAGAACGTGGATCCTTTTGCGAGAAGCAACCAGGTACCTCCTACTGTAGTGATGTTCACTCCGGTATCAAGAGCATAGAGAAACTGAAAAAGACAGGTAAAACCAGAGATTGCGTCACAAAGCGCTTGAATAAGCATAGTTCGTGCGCAAAGTATGCCATAACGTCCCTATCAATAGTTTGCGCCAATAAACAGTTTACCATTTGCAAAAACAACATGTCGATGTAGGCATTACTGCGTTACTAGAGCAAGTGTAGCAAGTAGTCATAACTAATGGGAAGATGAGTAACAAACAAACACTATGTCCTAAGAGAACATGTTGCATTTCTTTAAAAGGGCTGACAAGTATTGCGCACAAGTATGACCAGCATTGCTCCATGCCTTGGAATTTTTACAACTCTTTGTACATGTTTCAGCTCAAGCAATCCCTCACTGGCAGCAAAATTTGCTTTTAACTAACATTATTTTATATCGCAGTATCTCACAGATGATTACAGGCATACTATTGCAAGACAAAAGAAAATTTAGTCCAGATATGTAGTGGTATACCCAGAAATGACAGCCTGTCATTAATGAACGAAAGTAAAACAGAAAGGGCCAGGTTACACGTGTTGCTGCACTCACCATATCATTTTCATTGTTGGCAGCCATTGGCTTTTCAGTATTTTGGCCTAGTCTCATAATGCCTACAGTGGCCTTGCAAGTAGAAATATAGTGGCCAAACATGATGGGAGCGTCGCCACAGGCTCCTTGTAGAGACAGGTCCAAGAAGTCCACATCATCCTCATTGGCATGAAATGCTGCACAGAATAAGACACCCTCACGTCACAAAGAAAGAGAGAGCTCAGTTATGAGAGTAGCAGTGGTCGTTTCAACAATTTGCCTGTTGAACAGCAAGATGTGCTACCATTCCCAAGAACAGGTGGACAGAAGTGGCAGGCATGCACATGCTACAGTAACTGCTAAATGAAAACAAAGCTGCACATTACTAAGGCATCCTTAGCTGACAGTACAGAACTTACGAGGCTTTTCATTGAAGGTAACAAACTACTGCATTTGTTCTTAAGCTAGCCCTACAGCACTCACCAAGATGGCCTGCCTGAAAAACAACAAAGGCAACCACGAAGATACCATCCAAATACAGTTACCTTTCGCTGACTAGCTTTAGTTAACTGGATTTGGAATGACTGTTCTGTCTAGCACCAACAGATCTCTATATGCCATGAATGATTTTGATCCAGAAATATACACTTGTCAGACAATCTAAATTTGTATGACAAGTTATGCACATGACTGACCCTACACTGTACATCTTCCTAGACAGTACTGGGGGATCGTGGATGTGTTGAGAATGTGCTACACTTGATCAGACAACTGACACGTTAGCAATTGACACGTTAGAATCTCTATGAAGCAAAGCTTTTGTGAAGGAGTCTGCTCAGCACTGTATAACTAATCATCTTTACCTCAACTTAGAAATGTGTGATCCCGTACAATGCCTACGTGGCGCAAGAGGTGATAACTTTATGTTCTCATATTTACGCACTATTACACCATCCACTAGCAACACTGACACGCAAACAACATATCAGTTGGACGCACTGTATGAGATGCGCAAAACGGACAAACACAAGGACAGCTGTGCCACAAGGACAAGCCCGATGCTTGTAGACAAAAATGGTGAAAAGAGGTGTGCCCAGAAAGGAGTATGATACATATCTCATATACCCCATGCAAAATGGCAAGACATGCCCATCATGGAGAGCAGACAAATCTAGAGTTGACCAAATGTAATCAAACCGAAGAAGCTTTTAAATATCATCCATTACAGAAAGAGAGATTCGCCACTGCTGCGCAACTACCTTACCCTACCCCTTTTGAGTCATTTCCACCAGTGGAGGATTTCCAACTTCAAGTTAAAATATAGACATATGAAAATGGTTAAACTTGGCAGATACTTAGCAACGCCACAAATTTGGCAACTTCTCCTAAATATTTGCGCCGTAAATATTTAGGAGAAGTTACTGTCACTCACCTCCACGCAAGTGCTTCTTTGCTGTCCTGTCCAACTTGATGCTCTTCCCAACCATGCAAATAAATGCTGCAAGAAAGGCTGCTCGTTAAAATTGCCGTTCAAACACAGCAGCACTTTGCTGCTGTAAACTGTTCAAGAAAAAACTGGGGCGACATATTCTTGAAAGTGAGTTAATACATCGAATTACAGAAAATGGGAATAACAGATTAACAAGGTTACGGCAATCTGCCTTCAGAGACTGAGTAAAATTTCTATGTACAAATATATATACCTCAAACATGGCTCTAGTTGTACACCAGCATGTTCGCATCAGTGCAAGCCCAAACTGCACATGATGCAAGCTTGCCTATTGCTCGTGGTTTCATCATGCATCTTAAAAAGCATTTTTGAAGAGGTAGCGCCATAGTTATACAAATGGTGTTAGATTCCCTGTCTTATAATTTCAGAATCTTATTGCTGCACATAGGAAAGCAAAAGAAACGGAAGCAGGGAGGTTAAGAATTAGAAAGTACGAGTTCCTGCCCTGTGTGATGGGCTACAGGAAAAGGAATACAGAGAGGTCACACAAGCTGAAATAATAAATAATGCTTGCGGTAACCCAGGCATAAATACATATTACAGACACTTCAAGGAAAATCAATGTGAAAAATAATTTTTCTAGCGCTAGTAAATTGCCTTTTTAACAATACCGAAAGCACCAATCTTGTGAGCACAGCAGCTTTGGTAAGGTAGAAGATTAGGAAAAAGAAAATACAGGTGGTGGCACTGCTTTGAGGTTCCTGCACCAATATGTGTGATGTTGCAAATTTTTTGACGGCATCTGCTAAATAAACTCTACGTAAGTGTTTATGAATAAAAAATATTTAATTGTATACTAATGAAACCAGAAACAAAACACGGCATCTTTCAAATCATTTGGCTAAGCCAATGTCGTGACAGTATGACAAAAGGGGGATGGGATACATGGTGTCATGTGCTCTAAATTTGCATGTAAAATTCAAAAAGGAAACTTTGACCTTCATTCTCTCTTCAAGTAATGAACATAAGATGGTAATATTAATGAAAATAAGGTTCCCAAAAAATAATTACTTATCCCAAATCATCTCACTCTCCCTTTAAATGGCTCCCCATTTGGGCCCCATCGCAAATTTCTATATGCAATGGAAGACGTCAGGCACATTCAGGATGGAGATTCTACCAAAAGAATTCTTTAATAGCAAATCGTTGTTGGCCAAGTTAAGGAGCATTTGAAATATCCTTCACGGCTGCTTTCACGACTGCTTTCATGCCTCTAAAAGCTGCACTGAGCTGCCAATGTGAACACCCTCTCCCGCTGCTTTGACTAGTGTCACCAAGCAGTGTACCGCTCTGCTTTCTCCCAAGGAGCATGTCATGAGCGCTTGTTACACCTCGCTTCTATTTTTCTTTTCTTGTTGTCTGGGTGTTTGCTTTGCTATTCTTCTGTGCAGCAGTGGCGCTGAATGTTCTGCACTGGATGAAAATATCTAATTCCTGAGCTGTGCTCGGCGATGCAGGCATGTGTACATGCGACTTTTCTCTCTGTCACCTTGTGGCAACTACACTATATATTGGTTACGTCACTTTTGTGCCATTAAGATCAAATTAACAAACTTAGCTCTCTCTCGAAGGGAGCCTCCATCAAAAGCGAGGGTGGGTGGCTTTCCTTTCACAAATTTCAGATGCTTCAGCGCTGTGAAGGTTCTCGGACATGGCTGCGAACAGACTGATCTGAACGTTGCACTTGTTCTTTTGAAATGCCAAAACCTGGTCACGGGGCCCTTTTGAGAAGCATAATGTGGTGTGAAACAGGGAACAATAATATACGAAAGAGGGACCTATGAAAGAACACTCATGCTCTGAATGACACAGGAGAAACCTAGCATTCCAATAACAACTCCGATGATTTGAAGGAAATGAAGTTATGTGTGTTCCTTAAGAACTGATTAGATGTTCTTTACAATGTCTTCATAGGCTATGCTAAATGGAAACAGGCATGCAAGATGACAACGTTGTAGAAAGAAGGAATGCATGTGTGTAGATCCTTGACAGGTGCAACATGAAACTAAAAAGGATGTATTTTTCTATTTATGAGTGTATTCCTTCAAAACTTAAAAAACAACAACAGGAAATGAACAGGCAGTACCCATGACAATCCTTTAATATTGTAAGCAATAAATTTATCAACCCAATCAGCTCAGGGGCATGTAATTTTGCAATGAATCTTTCTTTTTGTGTAATAACTTGTGCGGCAAATAGTTGCACTGTAGTTACCTTCGTTTGTTCTTTGAAATCACGCTTACACGTTACATTTACAACGAACATATATGCATAAAACAAATAAGATCAATATAACGCTTACATGTTTGCACAACAGCATCCTTGGCTTCATGTTGAGGATCTGCAAGAAGACAGCAACCATGTAAGAATTATATCGCATTTATGCATGAAACACACAAACCATAAAGCAGTTATATTTAAAAGGGAACATCTGCCAATATGCAACTTACCTTTCTGCGCAACAGCAGTGTTGGCTTCATGGTGATGGCCACCTAAAACAAAATATCGACGAGGTACAAATTTACATATCTGTGCATCAAACATAAATCATATTGCAGTGATATTCTTCCAAAAATTGTGAATACGCAACTAACTTGTCTGCATAATGGCATCCTTAGCCTCATGTTGAAGAACACCTGAAACAATACAGCAATCAAAGTAGGTAAATGGCACCACATGTGGCTGAAGCAAAGAGCAGTTCTAATTTCATATCTTTGAGTATAAATGACCGTCGTTGGTGTTCTCTACAGCTTGCACAGAAATGCCCTTGGTACAAGTGGTTAACATTAAAGGGACACCAAGGGAAAATATTAGGTTTGGCTAGGTCAATTTTCTACATGTGTTGGATCTGTCACCACTTTCTGCAGGCTTTGTTCTTTTTGCATGAAAACTGCTGCCAAAAGTCTCTGGTGTTGCCCCGTAATTTAATTGCCCACACACACACAAAAAATAAAATGGCTTTACGTCACTGCCTCAGCTGCTGACACTATGGTACAATGAACACCACTGCCAAAATATTCAGCAACTGTGGCTACTGATATTTATTTATTCTCAAAATTTACTTAATTCATTTTTCATTTATGACCAGAAGCATTAGCTGAGTAATCAAAGAGATGAGTTGACATCACTTCAAAACGGTACGCACAGGGATGGACAGAGAGCCCCACTCCATTTTCTCAATTCCGTTGTTTCCTCGCTTATAACTGCTCTGTTCTCACCAGGAATGGCGAACTGGTGCTGCAAACTAGTGACAGTAAGAACAATCTGTGCTGCAGGTGTAAATGTTAGTAAAACTTATTTGTGGAGTGTAACTATGTAATGAAAGCATAAACATCTGACCCACTACGACAGCCAAGCTGCTAGGGTGTTGGCTGACAAGGTGCGGGGTTACAGGATCGAATCTTGGTCATGGTGGTCACATTTCGATGAGAATAAAATGCAAAAATATTTATGTCAATGTTAAACAACCCCAGGGGTGGTCAAGATTACTCTGGAGCTCTCCACTACGGGACGGGACGTGTCTCAAAATAATGTTCTGGTTTTGGCACGTAAAACGCAATCAATTATTAACCATTAAATTTTTACTGCCATCATCCACTGGTCTCACGAGTGATTTGCACTGCTTCAAGAAGGTCAGTATTATTGATAAGCTCAAGGACTTGGGCTCTGAAACTTGGTAGGCAATAAAGTTGGTATCTTCCTTTACATTTTTACTCTGAACAGATCCCAAATGAAAATCTGAGTGGAATGGCAGGCTACAGTCACTTACTAATGAGGCCTCTGACATATGAGACCTTTTTGTGCGTGTGTGTGTGTGTTTAATGAAGCTCACCTTCAGCTTCAAGCCTTCTTGGAGTTTCACGGCATTCAGTGCAATTATTTCTTTTTCCTTACAGTATCCGCGAAAACTATGAGCTACTAAGGCCAGGACTATGCTCCATGGGTCAATAGACTCCGCCTTTCTTTCAAATGCAACAAATTAATTTTGAGTCTGTCTGGTTGCTGCTCCATGCAAGTATATATGGGTACTGAAGAGACACTAGCATTTCTGAATTTCTCGTATGCTGGATTTAAGAACTCAGGGTTGGCATCCTAGTAAACATGTTGTTTAAAACATACATTAGACTTCACAATCACTCACTTGGCAAAAAAGCGGTCAAACTTCCACTTCTGCTGAGGCTTTCATGTCGGAAACTCCTTGTTTTGGCATACAAAGTTTTACAAAGCTGCTTGGTGGAGTTCTTTTTTCTAGTGAAAGGCGATGTAGGCCTCCACCCGTAAAGAAAAACTATTCTAGACAGCGAAAGCGACGGAGTCGAAATACATCAGGTTAAGCCAAGGTCATTTAGAAACAGGGCAACGTTCCCCCCTGTATTCCGTCTCTGCCTTCGATACCTTTCATACTCTCATCGTGGTTGCGTGTGGAAACTTTTCTATCGCTCATAATTTGTTAATGTGATCTAACTCAGCTTTTCCTGTCAAGTGCTAGTTCAAGTTAATGCTGACCCAGACAGCCATAACCACTGCGCAGCCAATATAACTTTGGGGCAATGAGTGTGGCAAACATTCAAGAAATATCCAAGAGCATTCAAGGTTTGAAGAAGCTCCTTTCCATTTCATGCATCGTAAAACTTGGCTCCTGTGGTCTCTTCCACCAGCAACGTGGCTTACCCCTATAAACCACACAAAACATGTACTCTCACCTTTAGGTGGTTCAGCGGGTTCTTTGCTTTGCTTTCCAAGCACAGGTGGCTTCGAGATCTTGTAGGTTCGATGAGTTCTTGGGGCTTTCACCGACCTCATTGCTGCAGCCTTTGCGAGTGCAGCCTGCCTTTGCTTCCAGAGAGACTGAATCCATGAAACCTCCCCTTCATTGTCAGTCGTGTTTAAAGGCTCTATCCTGGTTGCAGGTGCTTCGGGAGGTGTTACCTCTTTAGCAACTTTCAGCACCGCTAATGGGCTTCTGTCGCGGTGTGTCGTTTTGCTTGACAACTTCCACGAGTCATCCCAAAAACTTCTCTTGGGCTTAATGGTTTCAGCGTTATGGTCGCTCACTATTGGGGCCTTTGATATACGAGACTCTCTTTTGTGTGTTTCGCGAGGCTCATCTTCTGCTACAAGACTTCTTGGAGTTCCACGGTACACAGGTGCCACATCTCGAGTCCCTGGTAAAACTGCTTCATGCTGAGAGTTCTCAAGATGCTTTGCAATATCTGCACCTTTATGCTGTAAACCCACCTTGCATTTGAAAGCACTTGCCCCCTTAATCGCACGTCTCCCTGACGGCCCAGCAGAACCTTTGTCGCTCTCGGAATCTCTAGAGCTTAAGGCTTTTGGTACAGACCAAAGGCTTCTCTTCTCTACGGGTGCCTTTTCATGATCGGCAACGTGCCCATTAAGCCTTGCCCCACCAGCAACCGCAAGTGGGCTCTTCCACACTCCAGATTTGGCCCACAGGCTTTTTTTCTTCACAAGTTCAGGATACACATCCTTCATGAACTGCTCAAAAGGGCTTTCACTTGTAGAGTGATCTGGCTTGGGGTTAGCTTGGTTCTCAACACGGCGACGTGGTTTCGACGGTTTCCTTGATGTGGTATTCCACAGATCACGAGAGATCAGTGGTAGAGGTCCTGCCCCTCCCTCACTGCAGCTAGAGGAGCTGGAGCTCACTGATGCTGGGCGCTTGCTTTCATGTTCACCCTTGCTTCTTTTAGTCCTTTCTTCGCCTTTTTGATTCGAATCAGCTGTAGTCTGTATGTTCTCTTTTCCACGTCGGCGCACACTAGTGGGTGTGTTTTTAGGGTTGCTCGTTCTAGCTGCTTGTGACAGGTTTATACTGGATCTGTTTCGCCGCAAATTGTAGCGAGGCGTGCAATCCCCTAGATGCTCATTCTCTTGAGGTGTCGTGGGACTCTGGCTTCGGTTTTCAGGGAGACGGAATGTTCCTGTTTCTCTATTTTCTTCACAGTCATTGGAACACTTTGTCTGATCATCGAAGCTCGCAGCACCATTTGGGCCTTTGAGTTTCTTTCTGGCATTGCCACCGTCAGACTGTTTGTTGAAGCGATCGCTTTTATCCACACTGGCAGACGAATTGCTTGTTCTAGTATTGCGTCGGACATCGTTGCCTATTCTCTCACTAACTTTCTTTTGAGCAGTGTGCATCCCTGTGCTGTGGTGTCGCTCTGTGGCAACTAAACGATCAACAGTGAGTGAGCATGGCTCAGGCCTGTCTGCTTGAGCTGTTGACGTCTGTAGCGAAACATGAGAAGCCTCAGGCGTAACTGCTGGGCTGAGAAGAAAATGAAGGAAGAGTAGCATGAATTATCGAGGTTTATCAAGACAAGACACTCGTGCACATTCTTTATTTCTTGTGTCTCAGGGCCACAATAATGTCATACACGTCACCTCTGAATGATTACTAGCAAAACTTTTAGGTGCCAGTGATCATACCGGTACTGGTAACTATAGTGCACGTGTAATTACCATGTGTGCAGGGTAAAAAGATGCTGTGACCTGCGAAAGCTAGTCACCCTTTCCCATAGTTAGGACACTTCACTGCATAACACTTTCATACATCAGTGAACCTACTATGCCTGCACTGCAGTGTGATATGTTATCAAGAGTTTCTTGTTGAGATAACAGCAACAATGAACTGCAGATAGCAATGAGGCACAAACACAGAGTTCTCCATTTCTTCACAACAGTGGGTAAAGGGGAAGGTCCTACCATAAACTGTTGGGGCTCCTCAAGGCCAGGAAATATTTAGAACCGTTGTCATTTGTTACAAATATGTTTTCCGTATGGTATTAGGGCTGTTTATCGGGAGGTTCATGGCTGTGCCTGTACAATGGGTCCGAAATTGGGATCCTCCCAGGCAAATCAAGAAGGGAGGGTTGGCGGCTATGAAATTAGGGTTCAGATCCTTTTAATTATTATCTCGCATTTCATGCCTTACACCAGCAGTTAAGCAAAATACAGTAAAGCAGTGCAGTACCAGGTCTGGTTCAGATCAAATTGAAAGGTGTTGCTACTGCACTGCCGCTACTTTACACTTCTTTGGCAACTCTGTATTCCGTGGATCACCACATATTTGGACAAATCAAGTTTCTCTAATGTCAATGGTGCCATGACACCATTTTAAGACCAACTTTTACATGTGGATGGGCAAAATGTATCAAGACATGTAGCGTACCGCGCAGCTGGAAAAATGCTAATATAATCCTTATCCACAAGAAAGGTGACATAAAGGACTTAAAGAATTACAGACCAATCAGCCTACTCCCAGTAATATACAAGCTATTTACAAAGGTAATTTCTACGAGGATAAGAGAAACACTCGACTTTAACCAACCGAGACAACAAGCTGGTTTTAGGAAAGGTTACTCGACAATGGACCACCGCCACGCTATCAACCTAGTAATTGAGAAGTACGCGGAATATAACAAACCTCTTTACATGGCGTTTATCGACTACGAGAAAGCATTTGACTCCATAGAAATACAAGCAGTTCTCGAAGCTCTACATCGACAAGGGGTACCTGGCGTATACGTGAAAACCATAAACAACATATACAAAGATTGCACAGCCACACTACTCCTACATGAGAGCAGAGAAATCCCGATCAGGAGAGGTGTGAGACAGGGAGATACAATATCCCCGATGCTATTCACTGCATGTTTAGAGGAAGTCTTTAAACGTCTAGACTGGGAAGAAAAGGGCATTCGAATAGACGGAGAATATCTAAACAATTTAAGATTTGCAGACGACATTGTGCTCTTTAGCAATGATGGTGACGAATTGCAAAACATGATTGATGACCTAAACAGGGAAAGCATTAAAATTGGATTAAAAATGAATAGGCAAAAGACCAAAGTTATGCTCAATAGCTTAGCTAAGGAACAGGAATTTAAAATCAACAATGAACCCTTACAATGTGTAAACGAATATGTATATCTGGGACAGTTAATATCAGGAACTCCTACCCAGGAAAATGAAATTCTCCGTAGAATAAGGCTGGGCTGGGGCGCATTCGGAAGGCATTACGAAATCATGACCGGACACTTACCGCTCTCATCAAAGCAAAAGTATTCAATCACTGCATTCTCCCAGTACTAACGTACGGTGCAGAAACATGGAGAATAACGAAAAAACTAGAGATGAAACTAAGGAGCACGCAAAGTGCAATGGAAAGAAAAATGATAGGGGTAACGCTAAGAGATAAAAAACGAGCGGAATGGATCAGAGAACAGACAGGAGTAGCCGATATTATCTTATCAATTAAAAGAAAGAAGTGGACCTGGGCAGGACATGTCATGAGGAGGAAGGATAATAGGTGGACAGTAAGAGCGACGGAATGGATACCACGCGAGGGAAAACGCAACAGAGGTAGGCAAAAGGTTAGATGGAGCGATGAAATTAAAAAGTTTGCGGGCATAAAGTGGAACCAACTCGCTCAGGATAGGGTGGATTGGAAATCGTTGGGAGAGGCCTTCGTCCTGCAGTGGACCTAAACAGGCTGATGATGATGATGATGACACAAGTGTTTCCCAACTACCATACTTACTAAATGCCATAGTTTTGCACAAGGGACGTGATGAAGTGTTTCAAGACTTCAAAGATATGTTTCGGTACTCTTATAAACATTGACGCACAAAGCTGTAAAGTTGCTGGCTATACTGTTCGGCCAGCTAGTATACTAGAAGGTTAGAGATACTTACCTCTGAAATGGGACTCCAATGAGGCCTTGAACATCTGGACAGAATGAGGCGCAAACACAGGTCAGGTAAATGCATTACATGCACATAGTAATAGAAGAGATGTGTTCAGGCCATAGTACTTATAAACAAACATACCTGTTCGTGTGGGCGATACATTAATAATGCTGTTGAAATACCGTTGTCTGTTGAAAACCAGAGAGAAAGAACATAATTAATAGAAAAGGCACCTCGCATACATGAATTGGACTGGTGTGTTACAATGGTGTAGTACAGTGGTTAATTAAAAATACTTGTGAAATTTTGCACTTGTAACAGTGTTTTGGTGCTTATAGAAAGGCACAAATAGCAGTTGGTAGTGGCAAGTGCTCATAATGCAACTTTTTTTTTTTTTTTGTAGCTGCATAAAAAGCACATTCCTTTTGGAAGCAGTACACTACAGCTCTTACCACCGTGACTTACATGCACAAAATATGATAAGGTAAAAAATAAATGAGGCCAATACATTATTTCAAAGGGTAAAGTGTGCAAAATGGTTGGTGCAGAGCACATCAATGTAGCTACAAGACTTATCGCTATTCCGAACTGTTAATTTGCAGTAGCTTGACTGACCGCCATAATTTGATTGGATTGGTTTTTAACCCTGTGCGCTCCACTGTCAGCCCCTGTTCGAAAAGGCAAAATGGCGGTAGCAGCCCACTGTTGGCCACTAGCCAACACACTCTTTTGTGCGTGAATTGCGTGCATTTGCTCGATGTATCACGTATGTCCAGATCTGAAATATACATCATCTCTTGAGGAATACACAAACTGTGATGAAGCCTTCGTTTCGCTCAGGGCCTCGTAACAGTACAGTATGTATAATGTTTTCAGAAGGTCGGTGTGCGTGAGGGCGCACTGCTGACTGCATGCGGAGCATGATTTCTTCATGTATGCCTTCCACGGGGATAACTCCACAGCCTCTAGAGCAAAAGAACACAATTTAAGTGAGGAAGAAAATCATGTGCCTCCATCAAATGATGAAAATAATGTGACTGAGGCCAGCAACAAGGCAGCTAACGGCTGTGGGTCACGCACAAGGCAACAACAATCACATGGCCATGTGCTGCGACCTGGAGGGTCTACACGTATGATTTCTGAAACTCTGCCTTTTAAGCTGCAGATCCAGCCCTTGAACCTGAAGGAAGGTCTACAGTACTGCAAGAATTTGATCAAGTCATTCACGGGCAATATGTTCACTCTCTACAGCAATGTAGAGAGTGAACAATGATGGCAGAGAGCACACTCAAGGAGCACACGAGCCAACACAAACTCGTGGTATGGTCAGTTGCTGGTTGTTTACATGAAAATTAAGTTACGTTGATGTTTGAAGGAGCATCGTTTTTTTGCCAAAATGTGTTGCATGCACTTTGGAATTGGTTTTTGAGTATGTTCTAGGCTCCCTTTGTGTGATACAGTATTTTGTAGATGACATGCGTACATCTACACAAATCTATCAAAAGTTATTTTGCCTTCGAAATTTCGTGTCAGTAGTTCTTTAAACAATTTCTTAACACCAATAAAAAGCAAGTATCACTTACCGTACGTAACAAATGCTACATCATTTTCAATGCAAGTCCATTTCCTGCTGACCATGCACTACATGGCAAATGAAGACAAAAGTATTTGGCCTCAGCTGTTAGCATCAACCCTAGCATCAATTTTTGTGGAAAGAAATTGTACCACTATAGAATCTTAATGCATCAGCGGCTAATACATGTAAAACATAGAGGGCACTGCAATAAACAAAAAACTATAAAAAATAAGCAAGAGAACACATACAATGAACTTGTTGGTGACTCTGGTCTTTTGTCCATTCTTCGTACGTTCTCAACAAACAGGAAAGATGATTGTCCTACACACAAAAAAGAAGAAAGAAAAAAGGTTTATCACGCTAAGGAACAAAGTCCGATGCAGATGCTTTAATTAACCAAAGCACATTCCACAAGCTCAAAAGGCATAACAATTTCTTTTCTACAGTTCCCAGAGACCGATTTCAACTTAGGCTATTTGATAGACCACAATGTACTGTACCAAGAAAATGTTTAATGCAAGAAACAGATTGGTTGATTAGAGGTACCCTGTTTCTATCCTGCTACTGTAATGTTAAAAGGAAAAGGTAAGAAAGTGATAGGAGAGAGAAGAGAGAGGTAGAGTATTGAATACTATAATGTGCAATGAACTATGTACAGGTGCCTGCTACACAGTGTTATAGACTGGAAACAATGCTAATACTTATCTCTAGGCATAGCTTACCTGGAATGTATTTTTTAATGATCAAGAATGCGTGACCAAAGGACATTGTAAGCCAATGTTTCGAAAAGGGTTCCTTTCTTTATCACGGTTACTAGACATAACCAAGACACTGGAAGCAAGGAATTTTCGTAGGGCAGGCAAGAAGCGCAAGAAGGATACATACCAATGACAAATGCTATGACGAATTTAGCAACATTGATGAAGCACACTGCACCCTCATAATTTAAATATATAATGCAACAATAAGTGAAATGAACAATTCACAAAAAATATCTGTAAAAGCGCATATAAATTATGAGGTGGGTGTTGGAAATGCTCTGAAATGTCCTCCAAGCAAATGCTTTCTAACTTTCTCAAGCATGTCGTAAGCATAAACAATATCAAAAATGCAGTTAGTTACGAACAGTTTCATGAGCTTGCTGTCTCCATCTAAAGCGTGTGTGCCAAGACCACAATCTCATTACGAGGCATTGTGGAGAATCCCATATCAATTTTAACTAGTTGGCTGTCTTTTTAACATTTGCATAGACTCACGTACCTACAAGATAATTTTTGCATTTTACACCCACCATGCGGCCACCACCAATTAAGATAAAACCTGCAACTTCAAGCTCTGCAGTGCAATGCTCCTTCTGCTAAGCCACTGCGGCTGGTATTCTATGGACATGTGTACTACGTTATATCACCAAATCATTTAGCCCCTTCTTAGAGCAGTCACAAACGTGCTACAGCCATCTGCTACAAATACAGAAACTTTAGAGACATCATACCAGTTTATTCACGTCATGTTAGTGCACAAAAAGAGGCCCTAATGGAGACGAGTCATCTTATTGAAATGGTGGCTTCAGTGCAATCCCTTCCTTTGTCCGACTGCTGTCTATTACACTTAGTCTTTATCGCCCTATCTGTCTTTTTCCTTAGTCTTCCTTGCTCAATATCAGTACACAGTTGTTAAATATACGTTCAAGGCAACACACCAATAGTAGCAGTGTGAAAACAGTTATTTATTTAGACTGAATCAAACATTTGAACGTTCAACAGGCACATTTAAAATTGATACAACGTCGTGTTGACATCCTAGTATAATTACAATTCTAGTGGTAAAAGCACACAATAAGTATAGGAAAAAAAAAAAGATTATTTGCCCCCATGTGCGTTAACTTTTGAGAGTGTGTGAACAATTGCTGCAGAGCCGAGGTGGGCCTTTGCAAGCTTGCTGGCGTAGTGCAACACGTAAGCTCCGATGCAACATGCCCATATATTATGCCCGTGGGAACAAATCTTGTACATTTGAAGCATAAAGACTGTCCTCATTTCAATAAAGTTTACATGTTAAAATATTCAAGACCTATTAGAAAAATATTTATATCTAAGAGCAGCACCTCGTCAACTACAAACCAAATAAAATATGATGCTATTAAGTTTCATATTTGAAATTTCCAGTATTTGTACATTGCTAACTATAATATAGGAACTGCTAGGGTAGGCTGCAAAAACAGCTTAAACGGAGTGAATGTAATTGCATAGCTCACATTACTGTGCCATACTTGGGAAGAGAGTGCCTCTGGCTTTGCATTTCTCAAGCTCGCCACTTTAAACAAAGATAGTAAAATGCCTACAGGTCTGCATGCGCTGTGCAACCTGTGGAGTGTATACTTACACCAAATTATATTTCTTCAAAAAGCGTTCACCTAAGACGACAAAGAAGAACAGCACTGCCATCCTTTCAACAAGAAATCGAATGTGATTAACTAATTGACTGAGGGGCTAAACTTCCCAAAGCCAGAGTGGATGATGAGAGACGTCATAGCAAAAGGCTTCGTATTAGTTTCAATCGCCTGGAGTTCCTTATTGTGCACTTAAATTGAGGCACACAAGAACCTTTGCAATTCAGCCAGATCCAAAATGTGGCCTAGGATTAATCCGACATTTCCAAGCAGCGGCTGAATGCAATGATCACTAAAAACTCATGATGGATCTCGTTCAAAAGTCTATTTTCATTAATTTTGCGGTCGTAGGATTATTATAGGACAAAAATGAAAGATCCCTGCGGAAGTTGAACAGAGATCACCGATTTCAGACTAGTATTTCCTAGAGCTAGCCAACTACTTTTTCCTCAGCAAATTGTGTAGGACCTAATGAGAACCCATCAAATTGCATGATGTTAACATCACAGAGCACTGGTGCATGAACTCTGGGCTGTGTGTGCTATTTGCCTTTCAGATTTTGCTCTTCTCCGTAAGAATGGCCTTTCTATATCGTAGAATTACAATACCTATATATTACAGAAGGGTAATTTACTATTATATATATATATATATTATAACGTCTCGTTTGCAACAACGTTTATTAGGACCTGACACTCGGCATCGAACCAGCCAAGGCCCACACACGATGATGATGATCCCGAGGAGGCACTGAAGATGAAGATCAACCACAGCAGAGTGATGATGATAATGTACAGATGAGGAAGAAGTACATATTAAACGCCCATAATATATAATGTTGAAACTTATTTTCAGGGTCAGCATAAACAACTTTCGTGTTATGGTGTTGTTACAGTCTAAAGAAATGAAGGCAGCATTAGATAAAGTACAAGAACAAGGAGATGAGCAGTGAAGTAACTGTTTGGCACTGGTCTTCGTAAAATGGTTTATCCCCAAGATGTTTGAAAAGAAAGACAATACATACTCGCTGTTCTACTCCGACGTGGAGGTGATGAGTCACTGGGGCTTCTGAAATAAAGATGGGCATAGGGTCATAGAGCTTATGAGAAATAAGAAGTAGCTGATAGTTGACAATGTTCAGCTACTATACCTGTCAAGGATGCCATTTTCATTATGCTTCAGAAACAATCCTGGAGACCTTAGAGTAAATGATCCTGGTGACAAAAAGAAAGAATCATGAAAACATGATCCCTCAAATGCCATGACAAGTGCAACAGAACTGGTCGTCGCAAGTGCACACTCTACAGTGCTCACTTAAAGGCACCCTGAAACGGTTTTGACGATTTTGTGCAAACATGGTGATCCAGTAGAGCGAGTCATTAGGATCATTTGAGGGCAGATTTCAGCGCTGTGCGTAAAGTGTGGAATTTACAATAAGGTTTTCAACACGTGCATCACAAAAGATCTCAGCGGCTCGCCAAAAGGCGTTTTCGAACGCCCCCGCCATCGACCGATCGAACGAGAGGTCGCTGATTGGCCCCGAACCACAGAGGTGCACGTAATTTTCAAAACCTAGCTGCGAACAACGTGCTTCTACAACATACTCCTTCGTTTCAGCCAACGGTATCGTCGCGGCACCTGGCGGCGTACACACGAGTCGCCGCCGCTCTATTACAGAGGCTAGCACTGCCGAGGCGGGCGACCTCAGTGAGGATATCGGGGCGCTATGTCGCGGTGGAGGGCTCGGCAGGGCGGCTGACGCGGGAGGCGCTGTCGTCGCTAGCGCGCACTCCGCAGCAGATCGAGTTGAGGAGGAACAGCCGTGGTAAGGAAGAAGGCGACAGAAATAAGCCCATAGCTGCCTTAGCGCATGGTGCTTCGCTTTATTTATGGTGTGAATGATTTCATAATTGTGTTGCCTAAGCAGTGAAGCAATGTCAAAAAGACGTTTCAGGGACCCTTTTAAAGTTACACAAATACCAAACTGCATAACAAGCAAGGCCTGGCGCATAATTAAAGCTAGTGTTAACAAACCTTCAAAATCTTGTGAAAAAGAAAATATGTGTCTGGTGTTCCTTACAAATGCAAAAAAAAAAAAAAAGCATTTATGTGTACTAGCTGCCCACACCCGGCACTTTATTAAAAACATCACGTTGCTTATCTGCGGTAAAAGTTACGGAAACCTAGTTCACACGTGGGAATGGCTGTGAAGCCATTGCATTAATGTTACAAAGTTAGGGAGCATACAGTTTTCATTATCCTGATATGTGCCATATGCGAACGCGTGATGTTTATGAACTGTGCCAGTTACAAAATATTCCTTGCTTAGAAGCGCATTTTCTTTCACCTTTGCTATACTCTGCACTGGTGCTTCTGACGACATTGTGACAAGGAAACAAATGAATCTTTCTCAACTCCACTTAAATTTGTTCTGGTCCTTTTAAGAAGGACCCCTCCCATATTTGTGACACTTCAGGAAAAGGGGGGGGGGAGGGGGGGAATTGGGGTTTCCTTTACGCTGATACATTTATAAGCTCTCCATTTGTCAATGTCATTACTACTGTATCCTTAAAGGGGCCCTGAAACGCATTTTACGCACATTGATTTTATTGCACATTTCCTTTGTGTGGGACTTGACGATGACCGAAACACCCGTGAAAGCGGCGAAATTGAACCGTATTATATTTTAATTTGTACCTGAAATCGGTTTCCGCGCTGACTGCAGCGCCATACATCAACAGTTTCTCCGAGCGGATATGACATCACCATGCTGCTTTGCTGCAGGTTCTGATTGGCCGGGAACAGTAGGGAATAAAAATATACATCGCACATATCGATAATGCACCGAATACAAGAAATTCCAAATTCAGAACGTGTTTTATGCTTGCTAAAGGTACAAATTTGGGCATTACAACTTCATTTTGCTTGTAACTGACACAAGGATCGCTGTGCGGCCCACGCGGTGGTTGTGGTAGGAAGGCCACAGAGGGCAGCACGGTTCCGGTTCTGCAAGATGTAAGCCACGTTTTGATTGGAAGCAGCATGCACGCCTTGGGATGCCGATATCTGTCGTCTGCTTTTATTTTGAATTTGTAAGTTGAATAACTTGCGTTTGCCTGCATCGATCTCGAAAATTCTTTTTGCATTTACCTCACAACAATACAACGAACCCGTTCCGATGCAAAACACAGCGAGTAAAATATGGTTTCAGGGCCCCTTTAAACAGTAAGAAAAAAAAAAGTCATGGGCAGTTTAACGGTGCTCCGATAATTGCCACCCATAATTTGTTCAAAAATGGCACTCTTTGCAGAGCTTCTAGTGAGCCATGAAGGGCATTTTTTTCTTTAAACATGCGAGTTTCATAATGGATCTTATTGCCTTTTTGCTTATGCAAGCCATGAACCTGAAATTTATGCTTTACAATAATTTAAGTTTTTTTTTAAATGAGTGTTCAGTGTGTGCACTGCATCAATGATTAGCAACATGTTTAAAAGCCTTTTCAATGCAACACTTATTCACTACAACAAAGACCATTATTGGTGTGTATACGTTTTCAGAAACTGGGTGAATGCCACAAGAGCAATGAGGAATTGTACAGAGAAAATACCGCCAAAAAAGCACAACACTCCATTACAGCACACATGCTCCAGAAAATTTCGCTGGTCTAGTTTTTTCGGGCAATGTCTATGCATGCCTAGTAAGTCAAAAACTTGCCTTGACATCGGCTCATCATTGCTTTGTGTCACTTATGCTAGAAAAAAAAAATAAAATGAATGCATCCACTGTAGCAGGATTCATGCAGCCACAAAAATGAGTCAATCCAAAGCATTTCTATACATTGAGTGGGTCAGCTTCAAGCAATGGTTCTGCCAAAAATGTGCAGCTTTAATTGCTATGTTTGCAGTGGCAGGCACAATGGATCTGCAATTTGAGACAACAAGACCTTTGCAAAACGCAAGATATGGAACCTATATTAGCGAACAGCTTTAAGCAAGCCTCTGTTAATTTCCTGATAGTGCTGAGCAAATCAAAATGTGAATAAACGCAGTAGAATGAATACACAAGTAAGGCAGTTACGTAAGCGTACATATGGATGGAATGACAAACCCGAATCACACTCACACACGATGCATGATGAGCAAAAACCTTAAATACAAAATTGTCCTAAAAAAAAAAAACGAAGAAAACTGTGCCTAGTTGGAATTTTCGCAAATTGTACAGCTCTGAAAAGAGCCTGAAAAGGAATGAGTGGGCTGTACATTAGAATGGCTATGAAGCACTATGATAACGCATAGCCTTGCTGTATCTGAAACATCCTCGCACTTTTATTTCTAGGTCTTAATACCGACCATCAGACTACAAGTTTGATATATTTGTGTTCGGTTAGTCCGATAGCTGCTTGCTTCTATACGCTATATGCCATGCATCACTGGACGTGGACTCAAAAGATCTTGTACCAAAGGTTCTATTTGAACTACCTGCATCATAGTGTCATCATAGTGTCAAATAATCGCACGCATTTCAAAGCAACTTCTATCATGAATCACCTATGACTCCGTATATGAAGCTTTTAATAAAACATGTCATTTCACCGGCCATTCTGTCTACGAAGTCACAGCTAGGTGGAGAAGAAACATAGCGGAGGGGCGTCATGCGACGACGAAGTGATGACATTAGCTACTAAGATGTACTCAACTATGATCTACTTAATTAGCAGAAAGCATGGATCTGCAGCGAACAGAGGCTACATAAGCTAAACCAAGGAGCGTGCAAGAGAAATCGCGAATGACACAGGCAAACGAGTGAGTCAGCTTGACCTCGGACTACAGGCTCGGACTACAGGCTGGACGTCGGCACCTCGGACTACAGGCTGGACGTAACTTTCGCCAGACAGCCTGCAAAGAAACGGTCGCGCAGAGGTAATACTTACGGCGCAGCGTTGCTCTTTGACCCAGCGACAGTGCACCACATCGCAGAACACTTACTGGCCAGATTACCGCCTAAATTTGAGCAGGCAGGCGGATAGACCCTTTGATCGACGTGCTCATTGCAACGTTTCTGAGTGACCAAAGAAGCAGAAAAGCGACCAATCGCAGCGGTCGTATCCTTTTAAACTAAAAAAGCCAAGTTACACCACACCGACCACACTACGCCACCAAGTCACACAAATTAATGCCCTGTGGCGCTGTCGTCAGTAGTGATGGCTAAGTGGTATCGAGCGAGAAAGTTCGTTATCGTGTCAGCAACTACCTAGCGCGTCTACGATATTTCGGGCACTGTCAACGGATAAAAATGTTCCGCTGGAAATGATACATTTAGCGCAAAGTTTTTCGGCCCACTAGAAATTGCACTGAAGTGAAATTTATTCAGTTGTTTCTCTTTTCAAGGTATTGAAACTTCACAGATAGGTAAGCATGCTAAAGACAAGTACCCTAAAGACCACGGCAGGGAAAATGAGTACACCTAGCCTGCCCGACAGAGCACATGAGGTGAGAACACGTTGGAAGAAAAAACGGCGTACGAAAGAGAAGTCCGCGGTTTTTCGACAACCGCGCGCATTTGTCACTTGAATATTTATTGAACCGAAAGGCACGTTTTCCCTCCAGAACCAAATCCAAACGTATGCACTCGGAAGAGAACGGTTGATCACAATAATCACAAGCAGGCATAAGTGTAGCATGGTGTAGCAGAAACGACACCACCCCCAACCACCATGCACATTGCTACCGACGCTAGCGCCACGTGCATCACGCTGCTTGTGGCTTTTGTCGTGTTGACCGAAGCTGATCGCGGAGGCCACGTCAACCACGCACTCGCTGAGAGTGCGAGACAGCTGGCGTAGCGAGACAACGCCTCAGTGAGACCACTTAGCTGTTGTGCGGCTTAGCCGACATCGGAGGTTCCAAGCGTCCTTCATGTTTGCTGCGCTTGCTGGGCCTGCCCATTGGCACGCGTGTTCTGCAGCGCGGTTGTGTATATTGCTCGTGCCTTTCTAGTTAATATATGATTTTTCTGCATAGTGCGTAATACACTTGTGCAGTATGGGGAACTGGCAGCTCGAAGTGTGGAAAATGGCCATGTACGTGACATTCCCCGTCGCGCTTTTCTACGTGTTCAACCAGCCGCAGCTTTTCGAAGAGTGGGTGGTGAAGAAAAAGCGCGAGTGCTTCCCTCCTGCAAACCCTGTAGCGGACCAGCAACTAAAGGAGCTAGTTGACGCACACAAGGCCAAGAAGCGAGAAGAACTGGTGAAAGAACTGGCCGCCGTTTCCAATCATACCACCTCCAGTGATCATTAGTGCCCACCACTTGCCGGTTCGTCATGTGTGGCAAGGTTTCCCACCGTGGCATATTCACACTGTTTCGGTGAAAGCTCTGATGCTGTCGGGAAGTCATCCATCTTGTGTTTTAATATAAGATCAACGCTTCCTACGTCTTCCGTGACATCGGTATGGAGGGTGCACTCCGTTGCTCTTGGCTAATCTTACATGGAGGAAATGCGTGGCAATATTAGGTTGTCTGTAAGGACAAATATAGGCTAAATATTTGTCATGACTACTGTCCTTGATGACGATTTCGGTGCTGTTGCCTTGGGGGTCCAATATTCTTTTTCCGATACAGGCGTGTTGCCATGAAACGTGACCTGATCGCAACGCATGCGGACCTAAGCGTTGTCTGGCGTTATTCAAGGACATTGACATGGTACTTCGAGTAGCACCCATGTTACTTTGCGTTTCTGAACTATGTATGCCAATTGCAGAATTGGCAATTGGCAAATTGCAATTTTTTTCATTCATACCACTGTGGTATGAATGAATCGTTAGATATGGTGGCGAAAAAATTATGTTTGGTTGCTAACATAGACCCGATGTCACACAGGCACAGAAGAGCAGCAAGATAAAACACAAATTAGCCAAACAATAAGGGGTGCACACCAACATTCACAAGTATTTGCTTGACTTTCATATGGCTAGTAGATCACATTGAAATGTCGCTTTTTAGTCTGCCAGCTTTTAGTGATGCTGGTATGCACAGCAGATCTTTCTCCTTTTCTTTTATTGGTGTACCATACTATGACATAAGTCAACAAATTCATATTTTAATCACGTGTATTCATTGCATATATGGGCACACTTGAATGAAAGAAATTGGAGTAGACAATCCATGAATTAATGCACTTTCACCACATGTGATGGCGCATACTGCCATGATATTAAAAGGTGCAGCACTATATGACCAGAAGACCGTGCCTCTTATTTTGAGGCCTCAAGGCCGAAAGCATTAAAGATGGGAGTGGTTGCAGTAAAAAAAAAGAACGTTTTAGTGTAAGGGGGCACCCGATCATATGTCTTTAGCTAAGGCAATGTCAAAAACGTTATAACAGAAAAGAGATTAAAGGGACACTAAAGTGAGAAGATTAAGTGGTTTAGAGTAATAGCTTATATTTCAAGAACTCTATTGTCGTTAATATCACCATTTTATATTCAATATTAAAAGAGAAAATGAATGTAGAAGGTCTACTTTTGAAAATTGCACTGGAACTTTGGCCTCAATGACTTAAGAAGGCCAATTTCATTTTGTTGTATTCTTGCCAAATCTGTGCCATCACATGTTCTGAAACTTCCTGTGTCAAAGGGACCCTGAAACGATTTCGGTGATTTCATACAAATGCGTTGCACCGATAGCCCGAGTCCTTCTGATCATTAGTGTAACAATATCAGCACTCTGCGTTAAGCGTTTAATTTACTACGAAGTTTGAAATATGGACATCGCGAGAGATCGACGCAACTCGAAGCGTTTTCAACCGCCCCTTCTGATGAAGCGGAATCCATGTGACATCATGAGCACTGAAGGGCAGCCAACAGTATCGTTGCGGCATCTGGCGGCGCACTATTACAGAGGTAACAGAAGCTAGCGCTGCCAAGGCCGGCGACCTCAGTAATGACATCGTGGCGCTATGTCGCTACGGAGGGCTCTGCACAATGGCTGACATGGGAGGCGCAGTCGTCGCTAGCGCGCACTCCGCAGCTGTTTGAGTTGAGGAGGAACAGCAGTGGTAAAGAGGAAGGTGACAGAAATAAGCCCGTAGCTACCTTAGCGCAGGGTGCTTCGCTTCTCTGGCTTCCCTAGAATACCATGTATATCTCCCTCACGAATAAATAGCTATGTAGGACTTAGCAGAAGCCATCAAAGATCTGTGACATGCGTTTTAATGCTGGAGCTTCACAGCGGCATTGCCAAGCGTCGTATTTTCTTCTTGCATGTTTTCTAGCTTATCAAAAGTCTTCTCCTCTCAAGATTGCTGTTTTTGGTGTTGTAAAAGCCGAGTAGGTCAGGGAACTGACGGGTAGCTGACGTAATAATCTATGTTAAGAAAAAAAATGTGGCTGATCCCTCTGATAAAGGAATCGGTATAACATGAAACTGAAATGTCTCTTCGCATAAGGAGTTAAATTTTTATTGTTACGAGGTGAACTTGCCCATTGCTATCGGTGTTTCGCTGGCACAGCACCGTTTGACATGGTTGAACCCACATTCACAAATCGCCTTCATAGCATCAAGCGCCTACCCTTTGTGGTAACTGGGCATAGTCTATAGTAAATGCCGCGCGACAAAGGTATCAGTCATATTTACTTGCACCACATTGACCCATCAACGTCATTGCCATGCTCTGGCACCTAACGCACCAATTTTCTTCTTCCCATCACGCTCGAAGAGTGGCTGCCGGGGAAATGCCACCCCCAAAGAAAGGTGGCCGGTGCCCTACCACTGCGCTATCGGAGCATATACGCTCGAAGCTGTACAAACGCGGCTATGTGCGCGGCTCTGCACACGTTCGAGACAGACTTTGGAACGCACCTGGAATGGATGCTGCCATCCAGGAGATATGAAGTAAAGCTGCAATGATTCACTTTGCCTCTCCTGGGTGGTGGCACCGTTCCAGGCAATGTGTGCCTGAGTGCGCGAGTGCTGGCCCGGACGAGACAAGAAGGCGTGTTCGTACAGCATCGAGCATGCGCAGCATTAGCGCAGTGGTAGCGCACCGGGCACCTTTCGTCGTGTCGCGGGGGCTGTGAGTTCGATTCCCAGCACATCAGCAGAAGTTTTTCTGAGTGCTTTTCTTTATTGTTCTTATATGTTACTTTACTGCCTCATATCTGTTATGGTAGTGACGTATGGTGGACCCCAGCATAAAACACTTTCGTGTTAAAATGGACATGGGCAGGCCACGTGATGAGAAGGCTAGATAACTGATGGACAATTAGAACGACGGAATGAATACTAAGAGACAGTAAGCGTAGCCATGGATGACAGAGTAAGATGGGGGGACGAAATTAAGAAATTTGCAGGCATCAAATGGAATCAGCTCGCTCAGAACAGGCAAGGATGGAGAGCATTGGGAGAGGCCTTCATCCTGCAGTGGATAAAAGATAGGCTGATGATGATGAAAAGCTAACCTACTAATTCAAGAAAAGTTGTTTTTCACTTTCGTGACCCTTTAAACTGAATGTGTTAATGTACAAACATGCAAGGAAATAAGCCTTCAATTACAGAATGGACTTGACTATAAAATTTTACCTAAAGCTGCTCAAAATAAGCAGTTATGAATTGATACATCTGTAGGAAGGTGGTTCCATTCCATGGATGGACAAAAAAATAAACGACAAAGAAAGTTTTAGTGACAGCTCAAGCGCAACATTCATCAACTCCTTCCATGGGAACAGTCATTAAAGGAATCTGTGGACTGTCAGCTCAATAACAAAAAAAGCACTGCCTGCTAGTTGCAGTCTGCTAGCAACTCGAACAGTCTTGCTCATGCTGGGTGTCTATACCATTCAGTGGCGAGGAGCTATGAATAGTTGACACGAATTTTTATGCAAGTGCTTCACTGATTTTATTAGAGGCATTATTCATCAAAACAGAACTGGGTCGTATGAAATCGGTCACAGTAATACAGATGCTGTTCTACTTAAAGGGACACTAAAGTAAAGAATAATTTTTCTCACATTAGTAGATTGGCTTTGCACAATACAAAAACATGTATCTTGCAAGAGAATACTGATGGCGACTCCGCTTGTCAAGTTCCAGCACTAATATGAGTAACGTCACAAATTTTTTATGGTGTCTGCTGAGGAGTGCATAATTATTTATTGGTAAGAAAGAGATACATTGTGTTCCAAGGAAGCCAGAGATTTAACACACATAGTTTCAGAATGTTTGATGGAGCGAATCTGGCGAGAATACATATATATAAAAAGAAGGATTTGACCTCTGATGTCACGAGGCCAAAGTTCCAGTGTGAATTTTGAAACTAAGACTTTGACATTCATTTCCTCTTCTAATATTGGATGTAAAATTTGAAATTAACCATCGAGTTCTCGAAATGCAAGTTACTCTAAACCACTTCACATTTTCATTTCAGTGTCCCTTCGAAGATCTACAGGCTGCATGCTTTAATTTATACGACAGTATGTTCTCGACGCCTCACTTTTAAATGAATGGCTATAATGTGTGCCCATTTCTGTTCCATGTTATTTTAAGCTGAAGTATGGTACCTAAAGACAGGTAAACGCCTTGGCAAGGAAGGATGATATTTGGGAGTGCCTCAAGTGCTACACCAAATAGCCCTGCAAGCTTTAGTCGTAGAACAAGCAGGCTTACAGCGAGAATAAATGTGGTAGATCATTGGAGGGTAGGACATATCAGTAAGCACATTTTTTCATTTTGTCCATTTAATCCTTGTTACTGACCTTTTAAGATAACTGTGTAGGCATTTTGGGGTTTCAGCTATGAGGGATTGATTCAAAATGTTACATACCCTGCCCTAGTGCTGCTCTTAAAAAGAAGGCTGGCTATCCGTGAGAAACACGAGAGGTACACAGCTTTGAAAACTTGATCTGGGGATTCTTTAAAATGTCGTTTCAACAGACTTGTACCGTTACAAATGGTGAAACCCGTCATTGAACAAGACACGATAGGTTTGCCTCGATTCATAATCTCTTGCTAGCAGCAGAATGCCATGGCCCCTAGCAAAAGCATCTCAACACAGGTACAGAATATGATGCTTCTGTACAGCAAGTGACTACAATTAAGGCTATTGAACATTACTTTAGTTTTCTGCATATTAATTTTTATAGTGGGCCTGAAAATTAATATGCAGAAAACTAAAGTAATGTTCAATAGCATTGGGCGAGCACAGCGATTTCATATAGCTGGCGAGGCACTGGAAGTAGTAAGTGAATATGTCTACTTAGGCCAGGTAGTGACCCCTGATCCGAATCATGAGGCTGAGGTGATTAGGAGGATTAGAATGGGGTGGAGTGCATTTGGCAAGCATTGTGAGATAATGAATGGTAGCTTGCCATTGTCTCTGAAGAGGAAAGTGTATAACAGCTGCATCTTACCGGTGCTCACCTGCGGGGCAGAAACTTGGAGGCTAACTAAGAGGGTTCGGCTTAAATTGAGGACGACACAGCGAGCTATGGAACGGAAAATGGTAGGTGTAACCTTAAGGGACAAGAAGAGAGCGGAGCGGGTTAGGGAACAAATGATGTTAGGGAGATATTAATAGAAATTAAGAAAAAATGGGCGTGGCTGGGCCATGTAATGCGAAGACAACTGTTGGTCATTAAGGGAAACAGAGTGGATTCCTAGAGAAGGCAAGCGTGGCAGGGGGCGGGAGGAAGTTGGGTGGGCAGATGAGATCAGGAAGTTTGCGGGGATAAATTGGGCCCAATTAGCACAGGACAGGGATAATTGGAGATCTATGGGAGGGGCCTTTGCCCTGCAGTGGGCGTAGACAGGCTGATGATGATGAAGTTTTACAAACATTTTGCAGAGGCATATATAGTATAGCGCGACGGGCAGGACAAAGATGGGACACAAACAACGAATGACATCTGGTAGCATGGACGTAAAGAAATGCATACAAGTGAGGCTGAAGGACTAGAAATGGTAACCCAACAAGGTTGGTAGACTTGTCTGAATGCTATTACATTGCTTTCAAAGACAAGCAGACTGTTTTGTAATGTACGTTTTATAACAACCTACAGTTTGTTACCAGCTTGCCTTATCTGCCACCTATGTAGTGATCGTCTGCTGTGGTGGAGGCGGAGCAAGTTTTCTGGCACATTTTGGAACAAGTTAGCTCCAACAACAGTGAAGGTGCATGTCACACATTCGAGTCATCATTGTCATTATTCTATAAAAGACCACTTTTGGGTTATTACACAAGGGCAGAGGAAAAGGCATTTAACACTATGGTCATTTACACCACGTGAAAGAGATACCTTGTTAATCTGAATTGATTAATCTGGTACCCTCACAAGGACAAGTTTTCCTGTCGAAATCTGGCTCTAGCAGCATTCCCTGTTCATTATTTTCAACAATGTTTTCATCAATCCAAGCCTCCATCTTTTCCCGAGATTCTGTACTAGTATTTTAAACAGAGTTACTTATAAAATGCTTAACAAAACAAAGCAGTAGAAATGGTAGGCAATGGAGCAACAGTACAGTGGTGATTATTTGAGGGTTGAAAGGACATGACAATAGTTTGCCTAAGCTTATCTGAATGACTTTCATTTACTGTAGAGCGAGTGCCTGGATTAAAATCAGTGATCATCCCAAGGACCAGAAAAAGTTGTTACGTGTAGGTCAGAAGAGTGGGCCAGAACTCTGCATAACCGATTTCCTCCAGCCACTCTGACATGCTTACCTCCTTGTTGGTGCCATGGTAGTCGTGAGTTTTTGCAGCAACGACAGCTGATATGATTTCCCCATTTTGCTCCGGTGGTGGTGATCGTGTTCAAATTGCAAATTGGGGGAAGTGGCTCTAGGCCGGAGACGAGTGCTTGCTCGTGGAGTCTGTCTGAATGTGCCAGTGGATTTCGACAAAACGGTTGCAACCACAATCTTTCTAACAGCATGATACCACAAACTTTTATTAATAACAATCACACAAACGCTTGCCTTTAGCTACCGCTGAGTGCACAGAAAAGTACTGTAAAGTGATGTGCTCATAAGATGAACATATATTACAAATGGGGGTCCTCTGATTCATCTAAATTTCTTCAACGACCAGAGCTGCCACCTCCCTGGCCTTCTGGATTTGAAGCACCCGAGATGAGCAGGAAAATGAGAAGTGGCATAATGTACATCCACTAGAACAAAGAAACATCATGTATATTAGCATAAGTGTCTGAAGGCAAGCAGGAAACCACTAGTGCTGCCAACTGTGGCCTACAATCAAGGTACCACATTCTCAATGTTCAGTTTCACTACAGCCAAGCTGTTGTAGTTACACAGCCATTTTTGGTATGGTGGTGTGCAATGACATGGTCAACCTCAAAAGGTTCAATACAACACTTTAATGCGCTTATCTCAAAAAACGAAAAATGAAATGTACATGCATTTTTTTTTTCCTTGACAAGTAGTCCAGGATGTTGGGGGTTAACTAGGAGTTTGTATGGCTGTGGCAGTCGTAGCTGATGCAATGCCCCCAGCTGTCAACATATCTGCCAACCCCACCAATCTGCCTGGGAGACTTGTGAGTCTCGACCAATGCAGACATGACCATAGATCTCTCAAAGAACTGATCCTATCCCACCATGAAAAAAAGTCAAATAAAGGTGACAAAACAAAACCAATAAACAGACTGTTAAAAATGATGGAGAACAGGGACTGTCACAGGCGCCAACATTTCAACCAGTGGCCTTGTCGAAACGTTGGCTCCAATGACATTTCCTGTTATCCATCATTTTAAATGCAAAGAATTTCAGGCTCTCATAATGTGTGTGTGTGTGTGTATGTGTATATATCACAAACCTATCATCAATTTGGGTCCCAAAGAGTGTTCTTGCGCTTCGTCTGTACAGTGCCCAATGTGCGGCGTTTGCACGTGCGCTCCTTTTTTTCCCTTTTTTTTTTGTTGCGAATATGACCTCAGCCCACTACTACAGAAAAAAACTGCAGTTGGCGGGCACACATGTTCAATCAGAAAAGAAAGACAAAGACAGTGTGTATCCTTTTTCGGTGCACAGCGTCTCGCAAAGCTATGCATTTGTGCATAGTACACAGAATAGCAAAGGCACGGTGGGACGGCATCAAGCTGGGGCCGTGTGTGCTGTGTCTGCCATTGTCTGTGTCTGTGTGTGCTGTGTGGCCATGTGTGCTGTGTCTGTCTGTGTCTGTGGCCGCGGACATCTTTATACTGATCTCAGTGCAAAACTTTGAAAAGCATTTGATGGCCCTCGCAGTACTTTGCGAGGCATTTCCCGAAGCCTCGGACCACGACGCAATGCAGGTGTGCCGAAGACAAACCCGGACCAGCCAAGTGCCCATCAGCTTCGCTAGCCTAGAGCCGCTAGTGCAAGCTTCACTCATTTTTTTTTTAACGATCTGTTCATCGATTCAAGCCTCTATCTTCTCTTGAGCTTCAGATGTAGTTTAGATATCAAAAACATGCCATACAGGGCAGTCAGAAGCACAAGTGAAATTATGTGCTAGGTAGCTATACTCCATTTCATACATCAGATTCAACATCAGGTGTTAAAGCTAGTGCTTGTGTTTACGCAGTGTACTTCTGCGACCAAAAAATGGTGCATTGCTTGCGGTGAGGGAAGTGCAATAAATACCTCGCTGGCAGCCTTAAATCATGGTACATTTCTCATTAGCTTCACAAAATATGCTCGTATTGCAGGAGAAGAAACCAAAATATGAGAGTTTGTTATTTACGTTTGTCGTTTGTTTGTCGAAGCTATACACGTTTCCTATTCTTTTTCATTATGGACTACTTGCGTAGCCGTCACAGCACTGCACCTGATGTGTGAAATGGAGTATAAACAGCTTCAATGCTGCATTACGAGAATAATTAGGGATGAAATTGATGGTAGCCGAAATACTTAGTTCCTTTTTTCACGACCTTTCCAGTGATATCAGTATTTTCAGAAGCAACCAAGTAAATATGCCATCTATTTGCTTTGTAACTATACGTGTTGAGGACTATTCGTGGAAGCAAAGGTCCAATATAGTATAACAAGCAGCTCTGACGTGGTGCAGTGTGAGCCCATTTGCCCAAGATGGTAACGTGGTGCAATGTGAGCCCAAGATGGTAACAAGGCCTACTAAGCATTCCTTAATTATACACCAATGTCTACTGTCTTCAGTAGTGGTATAGTACTGGAATGAAATGCGACAATTTAGGCTTTAGCAACATGCATAATTTTGTTTCCACTGTGCCGATGTTACATCCGCACAGTGTTGGCTTGTATATACTAACATCAAGCCCCACATCAACCACCTATCGGATTCAAAGTGACCACTACATGGTTATTCCAAATAATTGTGCACAAGCAGCTCTGACCTCGTGCAGTAATTTAATGTTTACATGTTGCATTTCATTCTTGAGCACTGTACAAGCATAGACACATTTATAATATACACAGACAGTGGCCATGAAAAAAAAAAATGAAAAAAAAAAGGATTTCAGCTGCGTGCTCTCCTAAATGTGTGACTGTCGTACTCATAAAGCAAGCTTGACATATTTCATTTACATTAGGTTGTGGCAGAACAGCAGGAACAACATTATTCATGTGGACAATGCAAATGATCTGATGTCATGATGACCTGCAAGTGCCAAAAAGGTTATTGTAATAGCTGATGGGAACAATTAGCTTTCCTAAGAGGAATAATTAGCCGGTGTCCCGGTGTGGGGAACAGCTGCTCGCCAAAGCAAGATATCTGTGCAGTCGCTGCTTTGCGGTGTTGTAGAGCTCTTGCGCGGTCTGTGTCAATGATGCCGAAAGGGAAATGTGGCTGCGGCCTTGGTTCCCCGACTTTTATTTTGTCAAACATCGCTGAATATGGTGCCAGGCTGGCAGCTGTCGCTGTTCATGTTGCAAAAAAGCAGTGTGGTGAAGATCATTGACAGGTAGGTGGCTTGTAAGTGGACGATAAAGGTCTGGTGCAGACACACTAGATGTATGTGAGGGCATATGCACATGTGGAGGAAGTGCATGACACAATCTCATCACACAACAGCGAGGGAAACAGCCCATTCCCAAAAGGCCCACGAGATTCTCTGCTCTCTGCAGTGATGTAAAGAAGAGGGGGATGGAGGGTGGCTCTGGTTGTTTATGGCCTTTGTTATCCACAGTTCAGTGTGTCGTGTGATAACGAGGAGTTCGCCATAACCTATTAATAGACAAGAAGTCCTGTCTATTTTTATATGTGCTCATACCTTTGCAGACCTCGGTGGTGCAGCGGTATACCATCACATGAAAAGCTAACTAACAAGAGGAAACATATAAGATGGTTTCTCTTCATTACTTAACTGAAAGGAATTTTCGGCAGCTTCAAAGGAACACCTGGTGTATTTTGCATGCTTGAAATGTAGAGAACAGTGTAAAAAAGCTTGCAGTAGATTAGCTAACTGTGGTAACATGTAGAACATTGAATGCTAAAAGGAAAACTTACATATTTGGCAAAAAAGGAGCGGTTGTCAGCATTTTCGCCACGTGCCCTCTCTGCCTTTTCCTGCTCCAAGCGTCGAATATAGGTCTGTGTGTCTGGCCTGCAATTAGTAAGTGCATGAAGTGCAAGAGTCAGTACTGCTACTGCCATCTGAAAAATAGCTATTGCATCTTTTACAGTATACAAGGTTAAAAGGGGCATGAGTCTTAGAGACCAAAAAATCAGGAAAAAGAAGCAAATGAAAAGTGGCATTTTCATAGCTTGAAAACACTGCTGTATGTTCTGACAATGTTTCCACATTATGAATGATTTGAATGTTTCATAACCTTTTGTTACACCTGTATAACCACGACCCTTCTTTGTTCTTCTGAATTTTTTTTGTTCTTTGCAACCACACCAGAGCGATTTCTCAGTAATTGGAGCACCAAAGTGGTAAGAGCAGATTTTTGTATTTCGCTTTAAATATCCTGTTATTGTCCACTGACAACTGACTGCATATTAAGTAGAAAGCTTTTTTGTGCTGCATTCCAATACTTATCATATCAACAAAGTGCTCCTACCAGTGTGAAGCTCATGTTTTCGTAGTATTGGACTATGTGCCTGAAGCAAGAATTTAAAGAGTAGTTCTTGCTCCACTGTTCCAGAAGCAATACTGATTAGTTTTTAATTAGATTTGAAACTAATTTATATAATAAGAAATAATTGTATTTTTAGAACCTGGAGAGAAAACTGAACAAGAATGCACAGTTTAAATAAATTTGGTAAAGTAGGTGCCAGTGAAGCAAAAAACAAAAGAAAACTACTTTTCCCATAAAGGGGCACTAAGGGGAAGCAATAGAGTAATTTAAACAGATAAATTATCCTTCACAAATATTATTGTTGGTAATTCCGCGATGTTCAATATTAGAAGAGAAAATGAAGGCCAAAGTTTTATTTCGGAATTTAATGCCGAAACTTGCAGCACATGGTGCCAAAACTGGCCTCTCCCCCCCCCACCCATATTCTGCCCATATTAGCACAACCAAATTTTCTGAAATAGGCTATGTTTCTGGCTTCCTTGGAACATAATGTACGTAATTTTCATCGATACATAGTTATGCAATCCTTAGAATATGCCACCAAAATCTATGACATCACACTTATTAATTAGTGCAGGAACTTTGCAGCAGTGTCTACAACTGTATTATTATTATTATTATTGTTATTATTTTTGTGCACTTCCTAACTTGTTGAGCACCTTCCGCTTACATAAGTGGCATTTTTGGCATTGCAAAAAGGTAGTTTACTAATAACAGGAGGATCGTTTTCCACTTCAAAGTCCCTTAAGTTCTCATTAACCTAGCCAGAATAACTGCGCTGAGGCAGAGCAGTATTGGACAATGGTAGTACTTAACCCAGAGTCCACTGAACATTCGACAAAAGCGAATTCTCCAATAATGATGATGTGTACACCAGTGTGCCACCAATTCTGTTTTAGCAAAATAAGGAGTAATAGCCAAAGGTGCATGGAAATGTGAAGATTTGGTTTTTAACCAAACTAGTGCAGATCTAAGCTACTTTTATTATAATACAAGAAATGTATAGATGAGCTATGCACCGAGCTACCATTACTTCTTTAAAATTAGGTTACACAGACGCACACCAATTCATGTGCACCAGTGGGCTGTGTACTAGTGGGGTGCTAAGAGCAGCCTGAAAATAACGAAGGTTATTTATAGAGCTGTGTAGCAAAATTCTAAGAGCGAAGTGAGTTTGAATATTAAAGTTCGAGTGCAATTCCATCAGAATATTTATTGAATAATGTTCAAATAGTGCCTACAATGTCCCTAGAAAAAGAACAGTCAAGTCATAAAGAACAGTCAAACAGGGAACTCCGCTGCAGTACACAAGTGCCAGTTTCCTTTGCGGTAGCATATGAGTGTTATGTGATGAAGCGTACTACATGTGAGAATGTGCCACTTGTCACCACAAATAGCACGTTTTGCACCTTAATTGCAAAGTTTAAATACTACTAAAGGTTAGGTGTGAATAAGATCAAATAGCAAGCATTATTAGAAAGCTATTTGATAATTCGAGTATTTACACCACACACCCGGTTACTTATTTATTCAACCAAGTGTCCATGAAATCTGCTAATGGCTTGAGACTTACACATCTAATCCTGAGAGCTATCCCTGATTCAGATAAGTCACTTGGACAACACCAACACAGAAAACACCTTTCCACACATGGGAGGCTGACAAAGAGGCATGACTGCTTCCTGACAGTGTATCGTACCCCTTTCAGAAGCCTTTATTGTGGTATCGCATTTATTTTTAGACTCTGTACGATGTTGCAAATAGCAAGCTTAACATATTTGTACCGATACTTTCCAGCATTCTTTCCTTTTACTATACAATTCCTATGACTGAAATAAATTCGATATTGTCACACCACTGACCATCCTACAAGACTGCCATTAACACCGATATCTACAAACCCAGTCACACCAAGTATGATGAACACCATTTGTTCATCCATGTGTAATGCCCAAAAATGCAAGTTTTGAGCTATCACTAATTATAAAGTGAGTGACACAGATACCAATAAGGAATATCAGCTGCCGATCCAATGTATGCGAGTTTGACCCCGGCTGCAGGGGTGGCATTTTCAATGGGGATGAAATTGCAAGACGCGTGTACTGTGGTTTATCGGTGCATGTTAAAGAACCCCAGGTGGCCAAAATTCCTGCAGGCCTCCACCACCGCATCCCTCATAATCATATCATTGTTTTGGCATATAAAACCCCTAAAATTATTATTGTTACCAATACAAAATTCATTGCATACATTCCTGCCGTACTTAAAAATGTGCAAGTAATTGCGTATTAACGAAGCACTTCCCATAGCGTGTACAATGCTGTATACTGCTAGTTAAATTTGTAACAGCCCTAATTCATCTGTACAGCCACGGTATGTCTGCTAATGACAACTGTAACAGTGGGTTCATAATGGCAATCTGGCACAGTGAACAAGGGTTTTTTTCATTCTTACCCAGGAGCAATGTTGACTATCGACACAGAGAGAGTAGTGTTGAAATTCACAAGCCTGTGGTCTGGAACATGCACACCTGTGCACTGCTGACCAACAAAGTCTGACACCCCGAGAAGGGCACCAGAACGGTCCAATGTCACCATGAAATGGTCGTTCAGCTCGGACTCGTAGAGTGAACACTACCAACACAGGAAAGGGGGGGGGGGGGCAAGAACAATTACTCAAGCCTCAAGCTTTTGGAAAGTGAAGTATGATAAGATCAATTAGTTACAGCATTTGATTAGTTAGGTAGATGCAAACGGCTAAACTTTCACAAGATTGTGGGTTATAACAATTATAACCATTAAGTTCCAAATAATTATAGATTTGAACATTGAACTACGGTAAAAATATTAATTTAATGCACTTTCGGCGCAACTTCAATCATGACCGAGCTTGATGGAAGAGTGCACACGACTAAAAATGCGCCCCAAGACATGTGCGGCACGAGTCACAACCTTGCTTGTGCAATGTTTGGCGTCAGAGCTCGGAAAGGAAACTGGCGATAAACAAATAACTGGTACGATAGCGCTTAAACCACTGCATGACTGTTGTACGCGATGTAGCTATTTCGCGATAAATTACAGATGGCTCTAGGTGTACAAATGTAAATTACAGTTGCACTTCAAATCTGCTTACGGCTTTTGCAAAAGACGACGCAACAAAAGGGGAGTCATTTTGTTCGCTGGTTACTCGCACCCTGTACAGGCCGTTCTCCTCCGCAAGTTTCTGCAAATAAAAAGAAAGAAAAAGGAGGGGAGTGGGGGGCAGGGTACATCAACGTTGAGAAAAACACAGTACTTTCGTTCTTGCAATGTGCAAATTAGCGTGAGTAGTCGATGCATAGTCACCCTTAGCTTGGCCGCGTCAGACGCCGAAAGTGGCACTTGGTTAAAAGTACTTTCTGATGGTCTGGCCAAGGGAACAGATAGAACAGCTCTATTAACGAAGCTGTTATCGGAACCTGAAACCGAGAAGACCAGCTGTAACACGCTGCACCGTTTTCCTTCTGCGGTTAGCGCCGTTCGCTTTACTAGTTCCTAATACCGCCTGTACGCACCAGAGCCAAAAGAATGAGACACTGTGAAAGTGATCAACTTGTCTTCAATGTCATTCTGCAAAAGAAGCAACCACAAATAGGTGATTAGTGATCAGAAGTGCGTCAACTCTGCAGAGCGATGCCGGCCGGAAGTAAAAAGAATGTAAGTCACAAGAAAAAAGAAGAAATCAGGGAGAACGTGTAGCTCGCTAAACGCTGTATAAACGAGCACCAAATATTTAACAGAGATGAACTGGTTCTTACAGAGAGTGTACGTTCAACGAGAGCGGTAAATACCGTGATCACTACCAAAAGGTTGATCATCTTTCACCGACCACGGCTGGCGATGCTGGATCGGATACGATTCGGCATTTTGTCGACTTCGATACGGATGGTTGCCAACCGACAATTGCTTTCTCAATGTTCTTAGCGCTCGAGGGAAACCTGCGTGAAGTGTTCGCGAGTAGGCTTTCCTCGTTTTGTACTACTACTTGCTCGAAGAGATACGTAACGGTCGAATAAGCATTGTTAAATGGATGTCCATCTACAAGGGCGGCGCCTAATTAGGGGCGAAGCTCCTCAAGCTGTGGGTCGGTTGTCACGTATCGTCGTATCGTGTAACCTACACCACTCACAATGATGATGATGATTGTGGTTCGCTTAGGAAAGGACGCTAATTTCTGCAACCCATGTAAGGAGCACGGCTAAGCGTCCGTGGGGGTTGGGGAAGAGGGAATGAAAGAGATAGAGAGGAAAGAAAGGCCGTAGTGGAGGGCTCCGGAAATTTAGACCACCTGGGGTTCTTCCACGTGCACTGACAACGCACACTACACGGGCCATGCAACGCCGGGAGGCTCGCGCTCGCCCTCGGCGCGCGAGCTCTCTCACTCTTCCATGTGCTGTCTTGTGAGAGAGAGAGACAGAGAGAGCGAAAGGCGCGCTTTGACTATGGATACGCTCTTTCTTAGATGAACGCTCTACCAGCTCGCAAAGGAGAACGCGCCCTCACCCGCGAGAGACAACGTTGGCGCAGGCAGCGTCTGCTAGCGAGTTTCTTGATTGAGAAATACCGACTGCTCGCGCTGGAGAACCGTTCACTGGCACACACACACACACACACATTATATATATATATATATATATATATATATATATATATATGCACTGGATCTTGACTTGCAATGAAGTGCCGACGGGAGATTTCACTTGTGCGTAGTTGAACCATAAGGATTCGTAGCGTGCACGTCAACTAAATTAATCCGGAACTCCGCACGATCTACGATGAACATCCCGAGCTTCACCCACTCATCATCATTTACTCCATGGATATGCTGTGAATTTTTTTATATATCCAAAGGAAAAGTATTTCAACAGGCAGCGTTCAAGATTTGCGCGCGCACACGCACACACATGCACGCACGCACAAAACTTCTTTTGAACGGAATCTGTCATTTCTACACCACAACTGCTCTCATCCACATACCAGAATACACACACAATGAAGCTGCACTCACCGCTCAGCAGAGCCACAAGAAACAAGCTACAAGTGTTCATTTATTGGTACATAAATAATCTCTTGAGGGGGAAACAAAAAATTGTTTTCGTCTACTTTCGTTTCGACTAGGCTAAGCTACAGTGGGTCTTGTAATAGCAGCTGCACCACTAGTGGATCAAGATCCAATTGCTTGGCGCATTGTAAGCCAACAATATGGGACAATGCAGCAGCAAGGAGATGCAGTCACCTGAAAAGAAAGAAAGAAGAGAGAGAGGGAAAGAAATTTAGGTGAGAAACATAGCATTTTGCGGAAATACATCATTGGGTTAAGCTTCTATATTCAGCTTTCAGAATGAAATGGGCATAATAGGTAATGTACATAATACAAGAAAAAAAAGAAGCTGCTGCACTCTCATATACCTCCTGCTAATAAGCACTCCTGTGCAACAACCTCCTTGACAAAGAATAGCGGCATATATCTATAGTACAGGCACTGTGAAACCTGTTGCAACATATATGATCCCAATGGAAGCCAATAACAAAAATTTACATGTCTGAACAAAAAGAATCACATTTGGCCTTTGCATTAAAGTGCACACAACGGCATTAGTACTTTAGATGCTATGATCAACATGAACCATTGAAGCCATATAGCTGGCATTGGGCAGATTAGTGTTAAACGCTGCTTTGTGCGGTTTGAGACAATGCAGAAGGCAGTGCCGCATAATAAAGGAGACATAAACAGAAGTACTTTGCACTTGAGTCACTGCTTTCCAGATGAGTCTTTTAAAGCAAGCTTAATGAAGCGATCCCTTGCCTCAACAAACATACAAATACCTTCTATGTTTGAAGAGATGTTTATCCAATCTTGCAAATACTGCACCATTTCTCGTTTGCTCAAGCCCATAGGGTTAAAGCCTCGGAGGAAGCACGCCTAAAAAAAGGGGTAAATGCTGACATAAGTCACAGCACTCATCCATTGCAGAAGTAATACAGCAGAACAAAATTATGAGAACAGGGTACGTTCGAAACTGCAATTCTGTGAACATTAATATACATAAAAGTATCATGGACACATCACAAGTGGGGAGTTGCATATATTAGCTCCGGGGTTTATCCAGAATTTCGATTTTGGAAGAAGGGGGGGGGGGTATTGCCCATGGTGTAACTGGAACGCAGGGGGGTGTGGATACCAAGTCATTGGTTATCTTGAAAATTTTGGGGGGTGTTTGAGGATCCAACTGGGGGTATTAGGGGGGTGTTGAGGTGTGTGTATAAGTCCCTGCATTAGCTTTCAGTTTACCTTGAGCACAAATAATTTGTGAAGTGGTGATACACTTTATTTGTCTTAGGTGTAGCACACAGAAGCAACAAACTTGGAACAGTCCAAACTGATAAGAACCACAGCTTTAACTTTTTCAGCAGATTTGCTACTGCCTATAGACCTTTCCAATAGAGCCCTTCTGGGCGCCGCCATGAAAGTGCCACTAGCGACGTCTAGCGGCGGCGCCATCTTGGGCTGTTTGCTCGCCGGGCTCTCCACCCGGGCGCGTGCATTCATTGTGTGTGTTTCAGCAAGATATTGCTTTTGCTCTTTGTAAACGTCGTGGAATCGTTTGATAGGTTCATTTGTGAGTGTGTGGGATCTGATTGGTTAGCAGGACAGTTGCCATCGGCGTTGTTTTGCGTGTTATTTCGCGGGCAGAGGCGGGATCAGCGGGCTGGTTGGTAGCAGTAAAACTTGGAAACCGGGCACCGTACTGTTGCCTCCTTTTTGTTTGATTTACTGTTGTAAGATGACTCGCCTCATAATAGGAATACTGTTGCTTTTGCTAACGATACTGCCACTCATTAAGGCGAGAGCCTTAATGTCTCAATGAGAGTAACCTCAATGATTTCAGTCACTGTCCTAAAAAACGAGAGGCTTCCAAAATTATGGAAAATTATCACAAAAAATGATACCTTGAGAAATAAATGACTAATCATGCAACACTATATGTAAAATGAACCCCTAATTCAATGCGGACATGACTAAGGTGTAATGAGCATGATAGCCAGGCTTTAAGTCATGCTCATGACTACAACTAAAAGCCTGTCTAGAAATCTATGATTGAAAATCACAAGCTAATGTTTGTAAGTCATGCAAGTCACGTCAGAGTGGTTATGATAATGAGAGTGTGCCATGATAGTGAACAAATCATGATTAAAAGAATGACCTGATCTTGCAAAGCACGTAATTAATGACCCATGATGCAAAGAAAAGCTTGAAACTGTAAGAAGGCGGTTGAGATGGGTGTCAAACGAAAAGTGCATGTCGAAGGATGTGATATTGGTCACAGTCAGGTTCATGACATCACATGATGTACTCAGGTCATGCTATGACATGAGCATGACTCTGCAAACATAAGACTACTGGAAAGGGATCGATATGGGTGTCAAACGAAAGGTGCATGTCGAAGGATGTAATATTGGTCATAGTCACGTTCATGACATGACATGCTCATGTCATGAGCATGACTCCGCAAATGTAAAGAAGGAGGCCAAGATGGACATCAAACAAAAGATGTAAGTCGAAAGACTCGATACGAGTTAGTCATGTTTATGACATGAAATACGTGATATGACATGAGCATGACGAAGCAAAAATTAACGGAAAGGGGTCAACATTGGTGCCAAATGAATGGTGACTGCCGAAGGATCTGTAATTATCCATAGTCATGTTCATGGCATGACACGATATGCTAAGGTCATGTTGAGACATGAGCATGACTCTGCAAAAATAAAAATCCTGGAAGGAGGTCGAGATGGGTGTCACGCGAAAGGTGCTTGTCGAAGGATATGATACTGGTCATAGGCAGGTTCATGACATGACATAATGTGCTCAGGTCATGCTATGACATGAGCACGACTGCAAACATGAGACTACTGGAAGGGGATCGACATGGGTGTCAAACAAAAGGTGCATGTCGAAGAATGTAATATTGATCATAGTCACGTTCTGACATGACATGCTCATGTCATGAACATGACTCAGGAAAAATAAATGTAGAGGATCCTCGAGGTCAAGACAGGTGTCAAACGAAAGGTATAGGTCGAGAGATGCGATATGACATAGTGATGTTCATGACATGAACTACATGATATGGCATGAGCATGACAGAGCGAAAATTAATGGAAGGGGTTAAGATGGGTGTCAAACGAAAGGTACAGCTCGAGGGATATGATATAGGTTATAATCATGTTCATGACATCAATTACACGATATGACATGAGCATCATTACGCAAAAAGCTATTAAAGAGGGTCGATACACATTGTAAAACGAAAGGCAAAGGTGAAGATGTGATAAGAGTTATAGTCATTTTCATGACATTATCATGGCAGACATAATTATGCATATGGCTCAACATGAAAGCTTTAAGGAGGTTAACATGGGTGTCAAACAAAAGGTACAGCTCGAGGGATGTGATATGTTATAATCATGTTCATGAAATGACTATGGCTCGACATTATTATGACTCAACCATGAAGACAAACCCAAGTACTAGCGCAATGGCGTTCAGACACTGATACTAAGACAAGTAAACTTTCGAGGTGTGATAGTCAGTCAGTAAATGCCATACGTATATCTCTGTGCATAACATCGTAAAAATGTTGTGGTATGATGTATAAGCCATGGAATATGTGCGGCATTTACTCAATTAAAACCAGCGCTAGATAGCTACTCTTGGCTAGAGTTCCTTCATCTTGGTTAACTGTCGGCGATTGTGTGCTGACTTTCTCAGTAATGAATAACGTTTGCTAATACATACAAACCTCGCTCGCATCTTGGCATAACATCAACTCGCACGGTGCGTGAGACCTGGATTTTTCTTGTTCTGGTCGGATTTCCCATTTATCGCAGTCATGGTTAAAGCATTCATTCGGGTACGTTTTTGCAGCATGGTACATTACTGATGTCCGTCAAGCTCCTCCTCCTCCTACCCCTCCCCCACCTCTTTTGTGTTTTTCTTTTTTTTGTGTGTGTGTGTTTTTGAGGGGAGCGTCCGCGTCACGGGATGTGCTGGAGCACGTTTGCCGTTCAACAAAGCATGCCCGCCTGGTTTACTGTGCGCAGGACCAACCCGCACGCTTGTTCGCTCTGCATGATTTGTCTTTTGGCTAGGTGGATGCCCCGCCACGGTGGTCTAGTGGTTACGGCACTTGGCTGCTGATCCGAAGGTCGTGGGACCCGCAGTGTTGCATTTCAATGGAGGCGAAATGTTGAAGCCCGTGTGCTGTGTGATGTCAGTGCACGTTAAAGAAGCCCAGGTGGTCGAAATTTCCGGAGACCTCCACTACGGCGTCTCTCATAATCAGAGCTGGTTTTGGGATGTTAAAATCCACAAATCAAATCAGCAAGGTGGATGGCCTTTTAAACACACGAGAGTAAACGCCTTCGTCCCTAAAGTATATATATATAAAAGAAAAGTACCAGAACACACTAGAAAGACAAAATAGGGACTGCTGAGAGAGAAGTGTAGAGCCTCCCTCCAACAAACGACAAAGGCTCCGGGAATATGTGTACAGCAGCTCACATAAGAAGGAGGAGACAGACCATTTCTTGGCTGCTGCTACAGGCTGAAAGTCAGTGAGGAAGTGAAAAGCTCGTAGCACAGGCTAGAGGCATACAGCAGCAAGGACAAGAGCAACAAAAAAGAAAAGAAAAAGGAATGTCCGTACTAAAACCCTTGCTTTGCTAGTACCTTGAAACGCGTATAGCTCTCATGGTTGAAGCGAATCGAGTAGGGAGAGAGAACTAAAGGAGAAATCTGGGAATTCGTGCCATATGCTAGCTAAGAACGGCACTGACTAGGGTTGAGGGGGTGTTGGCGACACCAGCGTTAGACCACGTGGGAGCATAAGCGGTGTGGCGTTTTGACACGAGTACGTCAGTGAGTGCGCAACCACACTCCCCCTGCACAACGTTGTGCTTGCTGCACAGATGTTTATGTGCAGCATTTTTCTTCTGGTTGTAGGTGCAACCGTAAACAATGCAGTGATGCCCTGTCGATAGGGTGTTCTTAAAGGACATTTTAAAGCGCTCTAGTGAGCGAAAAACAGCGCGCGCACCATGCAAGCACGGCGAAACCTATGGGCGGCTTGGCGCCACAAACAGCCCAAAGAAGGCGGGCGTGGCCCGGAGAGCTCTCTCCCGCGTGCTGGCAGACGACAAAAACAGGTTCCGGCTCGCTGGTGCAAGAGTTCCGATGGAAAGGTCTATACCACCTGCTTCACAAGTTTGCTGAAACAGACTTGCTCAAAGCGAGTACCCCAGTCAGAAGACTTTCAAGTGTAACGTTGAGGATTGGTGAGAGCAACTATTTTGTAAACATAACTCGCATTTTGTAAGACCTAATGAAACAATAGTAAAATTGTAGACTAACACTGAGTTCATGTTTATGAAAATTCTTGAGTGTTCACCAAGTGAACTGCACGTACCCATCGCAACTCGGACAAATCCATTTGGCCAAGTCCTTCTCGTGCCATAGCCAGATCCATCTCTCGAACAAATCCACCATGTTTCCACAGACGACGCTTCCGGCCAAAGAAGAACGTACTCTTTCCATGAATCCTGCAAAGCGCGACCTGCAACAACAGTTCACTGGATACCTACTGCTCATAATCATGCACCTTGAGTCTTACCATGTGGTTTCTGCTCATACTTGACAAGGAAAGAGGCTTGGACGAAAAGTAATGCTTGATATCAAGGATTTCAGCCACTGTTGGATGCGTGCCACTTCCAAGCTGTGTGATCGTACAAAGGAAGTTTAGAATAAATTGCCTTAAAAAATAAAAAATCATAGTGGTGCTTAGTGTATCACTGTGCATGACTTCATAAACTAAATGTGAAAAATTTTTTTCTGCAGAAATGTGAAACCCTGAATGCTTTAATGTCTGTGGCTCGCCACATTCAGTGGTGAGGCTACATCCAAACATGTATAAAATATCATTGCAATAATATAACCAGATATTTCCGTTTATATGACAATGACAGTAAGCCGAATGGGACATTTTCTTTAGACTGCCACACCTAGGCCCCTGAATATTTACTAATAGGCTGCATGGCTAATTGGACAGTATCAGCAATAAAACTGGCAACTACCTCATTAATTAACTACATATTCTTTCATTACCAAGCTTATGGTACATGTTGCCAGATTAAAGCTGAGTCGTACTGGGGTCATGTTTGCTTAGCAGAAATCATAAAGCTAGTGCCACTTCTGACCATCTGTCCCAAAGTCTGCTAAAGGTGCTAGTACTGCAACATTCTATTTCAAATTACCTTTAAGACTCATAGTCATGCTTCTGGTAAGCTGCTAACCAGAGTAGCAATGTTTTTAGAGTATTTTAAGGTTGCGTATTTTGAAAGGAGCATTGGATTAGGAGTTATACCACACAGAGAATATTAAAGTAGTATTTTATTGGTGCAGAAGTCGTGGCGACTGAGTGTATACCACTGCTAAGCAGATGGGTCTTCATTACACTTTAACCTCAATTTCACAAGCAAAAAAGATACCATAAAGTTAGTAATTAATCATTAATTGTATACTTTAGTTAACTAGTGAAGTTATCAAGAATGCTCTTGCTACTAGCATCACCCAAGACCCTAAGATGGCTCCTTGAGTCTGCTAATATGTACCACACGACAAAGGAAAAAAGATAAAAAAAAATCACCTTATATGATAAATTACACTTGCACACAAAGAACAACCAATTGTTCATCAGGGGCACAGGTATTGTACGTGCCAGGAATTAAGTAACAGGGTCATTCCACACCAAACGTCCCAGACATTGCGCTCGACCCTCTCCAATTCTATTGTAAAAAATTGTGGACGTTCATATCAGTGCACTATTTGTCCTCGGAGAGTATTTTTTGGAAAAAAATTTTTTTTTGTCTTTTACAGTGATTTGAACTTTGCCGTTGTTGGTGAAACCTAGGTTGCGAAAAAATGCTCTAAAAAATACAATACTCCACAGAAAACCTTAAATATCTGCTTTTTGCTTGAAAAGGAATGGCACTATCTTATTATCACCTACTGACGACCACTACTATGTCTCACGATGTGCTTTGTGGTGAAGCAATGCTGCAATCCTGCGCCCATTTTGATTATTTTTAAAAAATTCTACGAATATTACAAACACAATAGAACTGTATCACGTGGCTGGATAGTTGGCTAGTAAGCGTGTTAAAAAATTATTGAAGTCGACGACCGAGTAGTTTCGAAGTGGAAGGGGCGCAAACATGGCAAAATGCGTGAAATGCCCCATGTTCAGGCACATGTGGAGTGGTGATGCGGTCCAAGTAAAAATACACGCTTGGTGTCATTTGGAAGAGTAAACAAAGGAGACTTCTTTATGAAAGTTTAATCGGAGTGATATTTGTTTTAGGAGAGAAACAAAATTTTATGTGTAGCGTTCGCGGCGTGCCTGGGCGCGGGCCCGTAAGTCCGCTTCACTGCCTCACCACACTTCCTTGGGGCAACGGAAATATGCGGCGCCCACGCGGGTGGCAAGATCGTGTGCTGCTGTGAGTTTTCTTGTTTCGACACACATTCTTCGGCTTTCCGCAGTGCGCCGACGAAGTGTCAGGGAAAACGAGAGCTGGTTCGTTTAAAATATGTTATAAAATAAAAGTGCCTACAACAGTAGAATTATAATCCACAAATGCATGCGAAACAGAAAATGAAGACTGCATGCGCGGCTGCTGTATTGTGTGCCCAAGCGGCGACGCCCTCAGAAGCATGCTGGGCAACACATCATCTCTCGATACCGATAAGATTGACTACCTACATATTCAGCAATTTATCAGTGGTGTCCGCTGCAGGCTCGAAACAATTATCTTAACTCCAGCCGAATTTTCTGAAATGTTTGTAGACATGCTACAAGAGCTAAAGTTGCACCTTTAAGAGAGCTGAAAACGAACTTCAAGGGCGACGAGTTGATTTATATTTTGCACTTCGCATATAATTAATGTTTCCTTGTGCAAGATGCTCCCCAATCATACCACTGGGTAAGCACGCAAGCCACATTACAACTGGCTCCCTTCGGGCAAAATCATTTGTTGTGATTTCGGACTGTCTCGGAATACACTACAGCTGCAGTGGCTACATTTTAAGATGCAGTACTCAAAGTCCTAAAACATGAACTTCCTGATGTCAGAAAAGCTTCCGACGGTGCATCGTCGCAGTACAAAAACAAGAAAAATTTTGTAAACTTGTGCTACCATGAAAAAGACTTTAGTTTAGCTGCGGAGTGGAACTTTTTCGCAACCTATCCATGGTAAGAGCGCTTGCAATGGGGTTGGCGGCACCGTGGAGCGGCTGGCAGCCAGGGCAAGTGTTCAGAGACCCTACAAGGGACATATCCTTACACCCCATGAGCTTTTTTACCTGGTGAGAAGAAAATATTTGTGTATATTTGTGCTCCGATTGCCAGAGATTAGGGTTGAAAAAAAAGAAAGTTGAGCTCTCAGCAAGGTTTGAATCTACAATCTCCCTCAAAGGTATGCGCACGTTTCACCATTTAGTGCCATCATCACTGACCACTCTTAATGCCGGGCTCACCTCCTACTCAGCAACACAGGCATTTCAAGTGGCGAAGACCACACGTCGGCAACGGAAGTAAGAACTACAACCTCCGCAGAGATCGAAAACCGGGCACACAACCCAAGTGCTGCGTCTGTCGTACGTGCGCATTTAGTGCCGTGGCAATGAAATAGTGCTCAGCTCCGACTACTAACCAGCAGCCTTTAGTGCCCTTCCGAAACGTTCTGCCAGCCATGTACACTGTTTGCAAGTTTTCAGTAACGTGAAAACTCGCAGCAGCACACGACCTTGCCACCCGCGTGGGCGCCGCATATTTCCGTTGCCTCAAGGAAGTGTGGCGAGGCAGTGAAGCGGACTTACGGGGCCACGCCCAGGCACGCCGCGAACGCTACACATAAAATTTTGTTTCTCTCCTAAAACAAATATCACTCCGATTAAACTTTCATAAATAAGTCTCCTTTGTTTACTCTTCCAAATGACACCAAGCGTGCATTTTTACTTGGACCGCATCACCACTCTATATGTGCCTGAACATGGGGCATTTCACGCATTTTGCAATGTTTGCGCCCCTTCCACTTCGAAACTACTCGGTCGTCGACTTCAATACTTTTTTAACACGCTTACTGCCAACTATCCAGCCATGTTATACAGTTATATTGTGTTTGTAATATTTGTAGAATTTTTAAAAAATAATCAAAGTAGGCGCAGAATTGCAGCATTGCTTCACCACAAAGCACATCGTGAGACATAGTAGGGGTCGTCAATGGGTTATAATAAGATAGTGCCATTCCTTTTCAAGCAAACAGCAGATATTTAAGGTGTTCCGTGAAGTATTGTATTATTTAGAGTATTTTTTCGCAACCTAGGTTTCACCCACAACGGCAAAGTTCAAATCACTGTAAAAGACAAAAAAATTTTTTTCGCAAAGAGATACTTTCCGAGGGCAAATAGTGCACTGATATGAACGTCCATAATTTTCTACAATAGAATTGGAGAGGGTCGAGCGCAATGTCTGGAATGTTTAGGCGTGGAATGACCCAACAGTATTTGAAAAAGCAGCAGCTCACAAATACGAACATGATGCCATACCAATATGAATGTAGGCAGATACTACCTTGTGAAACAAGCTGAGAAGCTTTTTCCCTTCTTCCCCTTTAGGAACATTGGCTTGGAGGTGGCGAAACACACTGCGATAATTGCGTACCTGCATACCATTAATATAGTTGGTTAAATGCACGGAAAGCAACGCTGATGAACAATGATACCACAAAGCAGTAAAACAAGGCATACAATAAATATATGGATAATTGAGTGGAAGAGAAGATGCTTACTGCCATACCTTTTTTCTAGAGCTGTGCAAAATTTTGAGTGTGAAGCGAATTCGAATATTTATGTTCAAGTGCAAATCAAATTAAATATTTTCCAAATAATTTTCAAATATTTTTAAATAATACCATATCTAATTATGGATAAAGGTACTGTTAAACATGGGCAAGAAATTTATTGCATGACAGTTCAACAGAACACTGTGCAACAGAAAGCAGAGTTAACTTTGCCGCAGCGCACAAGTGTTAGATCCGCCGCAATACGCGAGTGCTATCCGGCGAAGCGCACTACATGCGGAAATGGGCCACTTGTCAGGAGACGGAGCGCCTATTTTTTCCTTAAATACCAACTTCGAATAGTTTGAATAGTAAAAGTTCAGTGCAAATCGAACTGAACAGAAAACCCTATTCGAAAATTATTCAAAATTTCGAATATTCACACACCCCTACAAGTTTTTTCTGACAGCTCAGTATCCCTGTAAATATGTTGAAAGCAGGAAAAGAGGAAATTGTATGTGCCTATATTAAATGACCATTTTGCAAATAGCATGAGTAGTACAACTAGAAGAACTACTAAAATTTTAGAGAACATCACATTAACCACACTGCTTATTCAAACTAAAGGAGCACAGACACAAAATTTTCCAGGAGAGATAACCTAAAAATGATAGCTTTTTGTAGACATATGCATCATCTGCGAAATATCAATGGCAAATACAGCTTAGAACATATTTGATTAAAATAAATGTTAAAGTGTGTGAACTGCAACCGAGCCACCAATGGAGGACTCCACGAAATCGACATCTAAGAGGTTTTTCTGTAAACAAATGACCATGCATGAACAGTTTGTGTCGGCCACTGTTACTGCCTCTTCCATGCTGTTCACTCAACATGTGTTCTCTTCCGCTGTTGCTTGCCCTCCCTGTCAGAGTGTGATAGGGCCTCACGCTCCAGAGCTTTTTGTTGTCTTCCCACCTTCTGTTGTATGCCAGAGAGTGAAGCACTTGCACGCACTGTTGAGCATGATACGCTCACTAAGTTTTGTGTGGTCGTAGGCTAAACGTGTTTACAAAAAAGCCTGACCTTTCTCAACATTCTCTGATACCAAAACTGGAATTAGCTGCCATAAAGATGTCTCTAATTAAATAACAGTCACTCACTGAAGCAAAGGAGGTTTTGGCACATGATGAGTGGGTCATTAGTAACCTTTCACAACTGAAAAAGACGCAAAATTTTTGTGTCAGCGCTCCTTTATGGGGTCACTGAAGTGGTAATACCAATGCTGGAGTACTGGTATATGGTAGGGCTACTTGATGCATTAGCAATGCATCAAGTTCATATACATCCTTGCACTCAGTATGATAAGGTAGCTTACATTAAAATATAAGTGCTGTTGTTCTCGGTTAATAAGATTATCCACTGTTCAGCCTGCTTGCATTTTTTTTTTCTTGAAAACTCTACGCTCACTGCTTTCCTATCAACAAACTCTGTCCTGTGTTTCTTTAGTGTGTACGTGTGACCCTTCCCGAAGAGCATTGCAAAGCCATCGTGCATCACTAGCCCCGTTCATTGCATTACTATGCCACGCTGGTGGCACACATGCCATTCGTGACCTGAAAGTGCCAGGTGTGAGCATTAAAGCAATGGAACGCGCACAAAAGAGGTGACAATTACAGTTGTAAGACAGCAAAGACACAGTTTCACCAGACGGTCAAAGAAAGACACTGTTGATCGTGAATTCTGTGCCTCTGTGTGTAAAGTAGTTGTGTTGTTATCTGCGAAGTGCTTGCGTAAACAAAAGTACACTCCACTCTTCAAAAACGCCACAATTAAAAATGACACACACATGCTCGCAAACTGTTGGTGTTCTCACTGAGGAGAAAGAAGTTGCAAGTAAAGTGTTTGAAACAAATTGGCATAGTGTCCCTCACTTCGTTACCAACGCACATGTTCCTAATCCACACTATCCTTCACAATGTGTCATCTGCTTCGTTAGGGAAATGATATGTACCTGCCTTTCCAATGCCATGTTCCGAATGTAGGGTCATAACAATAGTCTTTTGATAAGACTTTTATCCTTTTTTGGGCTTGTGCGCACCGCATGGCATGGTGACAAAGAGCTATACAGCTGTTTTTCAATGCGAGGTAATGCGACATTTCAATGCCGATTCTGGATCGCCTGTTTCTAGGTGCACTCGCTAGATGGCACGCATTTAGTTGGAATCTCGAATACGAAGCACGATGGTGAGAATGCGGCTGGAGTGTCCATATAAATGCTATTGTGATAAAAGCAGCCCATAAGAATGCAGCTTAACATATTATGTGCAAGCTATAGTCCTAATGAGTTGATAACTCTCTCTCTCTCTCTTTTCTTTTTTCTGTGCTGAATTACTCTTGAGCTTAACCAGTTCACTTTCTTTGTTGCGAGGAAGCGAGAGCTGTGATGGCCGACGTAGGCCATGCCGCCATCACTACTTTATTTGGCCGAGCAGCGACGGCCAAATTGTCCGGCCATGAGCATGAGTGCATTTTCTTGCGCCTCGAGCCGCACGGTACAAGCACTACGAAAGGCGCGGTGCGGTTAGCGCGGGTGGCAGGCAATGATGATGATGAGCATGGATGAAGATGATGCTACATTCTTTATCTCGTTCCGCTTCTCTGTCTGAACACCTAACCAGTGGCACATGATTGTTGTTTGTGTGTACCACACGAAAGTTGCAAATGCACTGTTGTTTCCACAAGTTTGAAGGGTGGGCAGGTTTTTGAAAAACTGGCTTGCCTTTGTCCTTTTTAACTTCTCTGCTTCTAGTCCACTGAGACGACTTTCACTCTGCTAGTCTCTCACTTGTTCTCACTTCATTGGCATGACAAACTCAACTAAATACACACCACGAATGTGTGTTGCAGTGTTAATCATGCCGATTGTGCAACATACTAGAGCACACCGTGAGAAAAGGACTGTTACCTTTTTTTTCTGCAGTTCAACAGAGAAGTCAATGCGTTGTTCTAGGCTCCAGAACTGCCAGGTGAGCAGGTGCCTTGGAAAAAGGTAGCTGCAGGCAGCAGTGAATAACTGTGTCACAAAAACGTCACATAGGTAGCGGCCTGAAGGTGCAGTGTTCCATCAAGAATGGTGCCTGCCAAAACACAACGTTTAGGGTCGAGATTCAAAAACAAATTTTTCTTAACTGGCAGAATTATGTAAGAATGAAAGTGCATATTTTTATAGTTGCAACAATGGAACGTTAGACCTTTCCCTAGCCACAACTTAAAATTTACTTGACATGTTCTAGTTCTCAGGATCTTTTTTTTTTTTTAAAGCTCGCAAAGCAGAGCAACTGGCTGTAAAGTATGCTGTAGCCAAGTGCTCCAGACGAAGTTTAAAGGGCCTCTAAACTACACACGCGTTTGATTAATAAAACGCGGCGCTGCTTGTTTTGCTCTCTCCTGCGCAACGCTCCAGCCGCCGGCCCGTGTTACCTCCTCGCCGAGTGCTCATCCGAATGTCACGCGATGTACATAGTCGGCGACGTGCAGTTTAGAAGGCTGTCCATTTCCCGCTGACGTGCCTCTGTTATGTACGACAGTACGACTGTGTTGGAATGCGAGTGACTTGGCACTTATGTTGCGAAGCACTTACGAATTCACAAACGCGCACACGCGAACGCCACCAAAACCACACACGACAAGGAAGAACAGACAGGCAGGAAGTGCATGCAATTTCTAGCAGACTAACCGGAAGTCAGAGTTCCTCGACCAACCAGCGGAGCTCTGCTTCTGTTGATGTCACCAAAACCACATTGCTGTCGTCACGGCTAACTTTGGCACTCCGGAAATGCCAGGAGCGGCACATGGGATTGTTTTGCGAGCTTGTGGTGTGGCCACGGCGCGTAGCGGGGGTGGTTTAGGGGCCCTTTAACAGCCTAGAGCTTTTTTTTTTCCATTCCTGAACATAAGAGTATAAACGTTCTTGAATTCCAACGTTACTAAACTCGAATGTAACTGCATCAACTGGCACCAGAATGTGAGTTAAGCTAAGCCAAAGTGGTAAGTGGTCACATTTTTTGCACAGGAGTGTCACACAGCAAAATCTGCTTTGCTGGAGACGTATGCACAGCAGTACAGCTTGGCAGTATACTTCTTCTGTATGCATTACACACAGACCCATGACAACAATAATAATAAAAGAAGGCTTAATGAACCAGGTTACATACCACTGTACGGTATGAGCTTGAGCCCTCACATAAGCTACTTGAGTGTCAGCACTGTGTCAAAAGCAATATTGGCAAGAAACACATTGGACACAGCAGTGAATCCTGTGTGTTTCTTGGTTTCATATGACATCTCTTCCCTTGCCAGTTAGATATGCCTTTAAATGTGCAAGTTATGCCAAACAGCCCAACTTTCCTACCAGTATTGCTCTTTATATAGTTCTGACACTTAAAAACTCAAGTAGGTGCTCAAACTCTAACAATTTAGAGTTTCGGCTGTGCCCTGCACATTCCTTGGTCTTCTCTGATGTCCTGTTTCCTTCTTTTTTTTTTTTTTGCACTAAATACATTTCGAGCCATGCCAAAGCACTCATAATGAAAATACAATGCTTTAACTGCAAATTGCCAACAAGGGATGTTGTGTGAACTAATTCAATGCAGCACAACACACCATACAGAAACTTTTCAGTGACTGAAAATGTAGGCAAGCTAACTTGCCAATTGTTAAAGGGACACTTAATAAAGGAAAGAAAACAAAACAAAACAAATATAAGTGTATTGGTGTAGTTGAGAAATTACTCTTTTACAATACCAATGAATCCAACCTTACCACAAAGAAAGCCATGATAAGCCATAAAAATAAATTTAAAAAATGAAAAAAGACGAGCAGATGGCAACACCACCTGAGAACTACCACAGCGGCTCAACACAATGTAAAACTGTCGAACTTTCACTAAGCAACAATGGTCAAAATATATATATATAAAAATCACCTTGAGATATGTGATCTCACAATGATGCCCTAGTGATGAAGTTTCATCAGAAAATTTTCCAAATAGAGCTGCGACATTAATTTTTTATTGGGATAATTGACCCAATGAAGTGAAATTAACAAAAATTTTATATTGGCACAATACTTTCTTGGAGTTCTTCAGAAGAACAATGTTTAGAATAAACATTGCGCATGTTGTCATAAAATACCTTAAGCAATAAAATAAATAAATCCCTTAAATAGACCACAGTGATGTCAGTATAAAACTAGTGAATAAAAATATTCATACTAATGGCATGAAAAACAGATGTAAAAATTACGTCAAATACAAAATTTACTGCTGCTACATATTTCCTTCAGTGCTGTTCATAAGGACACAGTTTGTGTATCTCAGCCCAACAAGATGAATCATATCTTCTGACCATTGTGAAACATCGTTAACATAAATTTTATGCTATATGTAGAATTCCAAGAAAGTTCTCACAATGCATTGACTATCGCTCCCCCAACCATTGTCATAAACCTAAGAGGACACTGAAGTGAAACATATAAGTAGTTTAGAACGACAGCGTATCCTTTGCAAACTGTATTGTGATTAATCTCACCATATTATGTCCAATATTTCAAGAAGAAATGAAGGTCAAAGTTTCCATATTTAATTTGGCACCAAACTTGGGTCACATGATATCATACATAAACTTGTCACTTTTCATTTTTGATATTCTGGCCATATTGGCTCAACAAAGGTTTCTAAAATGTGCTGCCTTAAGTCACTGGCTTCTTTAGAACACAGTGTAAACTAGTTTTATCGATAAATAATTATGTACACCTCACTAGACACTGTAACAGTCTATGACATCACACATATTACTGTGAGAGCCTCAGAGTGGCGTCCATGCCTGCATTTTCTTTTTGTACATCTTCTAGCTTACCAAGCACGTTCCCCTGGCGAGGGCTGTGCTTCTGGTATTGCGAAAAAGTAATTTATTAAAGTGAGAACAATGCATTCAATCCTTGGAAACTCAAGCAATCCAAAAATAAGTAAATACATAATTCAAAATTAAAACTGGCCGCAAGTTTACTTGTCGACCCTATAAAAAAGAAAGAAAGAAAGAGAAAGAGTGTAGATTCTTTGGATGAAAAGCAACATAACGGCTTACAACTTTAAGAAATAGCTCCTATATGTAGCACAGAGACCAAATAATTCACCAGCACTTTTGGAAAAATATTACATTTACTTACAGCTGGCTTCCATAAATATGTATGTAACATGAAGAAGTAAGTCAAATTACGAGGCACTTAAATGTTGCAGGGCTTCATAAGATTTGCAGATGCCAAGCTGACTGGTACTGAATGCATGGAGCATTATTGTAGCTACATAATGAAAGCACAACTTTATAAGTGACACACAAACAGCACACCTAGCAAAAATCTGCATAAGGCTATGTGAAAGCTAAAGTGACATCCCTTTCAGTGTTATATGGGTTGCTTACATAAGAGGGAACATGACGAAGTTGGTTCCAGGCAGTGATATGACTGCCAGTACAGGTGCCATCTTGAGTATGTCACGGGGCACCTGCAATGTCATGCAAAAAGGTTAGTTTGGCACTGGATGCAAAATGAATATCATACCTTCTACATTTTGAGAACAACCTTGTCACTGAATCAAGGTGTCGATGAACAAATCGCAAGATACTATTTAGAACAGGGAATGCCGCAGGAGCCAACGTTTCGACAAGTGGACTTGTCTTCATCAGGGCGGCAACTCTGCTTGTCCGCTTGTCGAAACGTTGGCTCCTGCGACATTCCCTGTTCTAAATCGTATCTTGCGATTTGTTCATCGATTCAAGCATCCATCTTCCCCTGAGCTTCTCTTCTAATTTGAATCAAGGTGTGTAATATATTTGTGTCTGCACAACCCTTTAATTGTGGAAAAGTTTGTAAACCATCACGTGTGAGATAAGAAGCTACAATGGTGGGTTCGAACACAGAAATCACTGTGCAAACTTCTTTGTTTTGAACAGCATTTCATGGGATTGCTAAATAGCCTACGTGGCAGCTACGACTAAACCTAAAGTTATGGCAAAGCAAAGGATAACAAGGAATAGTTAAAGAACATTTAGCTGGCTGTCATGGGATGCCATGAAGGTTTTGAAAGTTGACTCATTGTCATAGGTTATTGGCATAGGTGTGTACAATGCTCTCCATTAGGAGTCGCAGAACTTGACTGCAGTGCTATCCCCCTGTAGTGTCTTCTAATTCTAAAAATTTCCACAGTAAATAAACAAAAGATACTTTCACATCCATTCAAGGTATTGACTTGTACATTCCAATATGCAAGCAGAGCTTAATATAGTACAAACCCAGTAATAGAGTTCAAGTTCTCTCCTGGAAAGTTCCCTCACAGATTTGCCACTTCTCAGGTCTTGAGATATCTTCATGTAGGTTCGAACATCTTGGTATAGGTCTTTTGTACCTGCACAGAAGTGTACAGTGTTGTGGAAAAAGGTAGTTCTAAACATACAAGTTATTGCTCTTTTCTTCCTCTCGCCCACTCCCCTCCCTTTTTTTTTTTTTTTTCCACTATGGGAGAGTCACCAAGGGTTAAAGTCACCAGACTGATCACGATACACAAGGTTCACTTGTTCATACTTTCCACAATCCAAATAATTTCTTTATGGTTCGCACTTATAAAGCGCAGTGGAAAGCAATTATATAAACCTTCAAGAACACGAGTGGTATGATGGCATTACACGAAATAACTTTACACATGACGTAATATCAACTTCTGTAGCGAGACAGAGACGACATTAGGCTAGATTAAGGAGTCCTGTTGCAATAAACGTTTCTCAGATTACATAGACCAATGGCGGAAGAAAAAAAAATGATTGCGAAACCACGATTAAGGACTGATCAGCGATACCAGGACAGCGCACATGACGCAGAAACTTACCCACGACGAACACTTGATGTAGCCGGTAGGCCACGGGAAATTTCTGCAAGATTTTGTCGTAGCCTTCAAGAAAAAACTTGAACTTCGAAAACACATACTGCCCTGTTTTGGCTAACGGTTTGACGATGCCGCTAGGAGAATCTTTCGGTGGCGCAGTGCTGACCCTCGAAACTGACGCTGTAACCCTGGAGTGAAATAAAGGAAGACAGTACATGAGTACTTATCTTTTTCTGTTCCCCTACCACACTCTATGAATGAAATGATGAGGTGAGTCAAGCCGTGCTTCGGAGCAACTGCTCGGCAGTCGACGAAAGCGCAACACAACAATAACAGTCATGCTATCGTTCAACTCGGCAGCGCAATTGTACGAGGTCGTAAGGGGGTCTTAATGTTTTACCTGATCTGCGGGCAGATGATCTTAGTGCGTCCGAAACCATAGCGCGCATTCCGAAACAGCCAGCACGGCGCCGCCATAACACGGAGCGATCTACGAGCTGGAACGTAACGTGCACGCAGGATGATGCAATTTGTATCTTAAATTATTACAATACAATAAGTTATTTTAATAATCAGGTGCATAGACACTTCTAGTGCACTGACTCTCTTGATTTGAAATGTTTTGTAGGGTCTCAACACAAGCGTGTTTTAATTGTTTCATTTGCCACGTTTTCTTGGCAGTCGTCTCCAAGACAGCTGTGGCGCAAGTCGTCGGAGGCGGCTCCAGGGTGCCGTAGCGGAGGAGTGTTCTAGCGGCGTGATGCAGTTCGTAGCTTTGGCGCTTCGGATGACACTACTTATTGATTAGCTAGTCATTCCTGTTCGTTCCAGCGCGGTGCAATCAAACGAAGTAGAGGCAGCGCCTACATGAAGCGATATTGAAATAGCATTGCCAGTTTTTAACGTCAAGCAGCAGTTGTGTTTAAACTCGCTAGCCTGTTTCACACAAATCCAGCTGCCCAATGCAACGTCCTGCCGTCTCGCAAGACGGTGCCGCGACAATCAAATTGGCTCTGCGGTCAGTAGTTTCCGCGATAAGCTGATAGTGACGGGATTGTCGCCGCTGGTGCGCTGGGTTGAAACGGATATCTTGCTTTCTTCGTCAGCTACGGTATAGAAATTGGCCTTTGTGGCAGGGAGCCGGAAAAGACGCCGATGGCGACGAAGGTGTTCCGTGCAGTCATCATGGGTCCGCCGGGATCGGGTAAAGGCACGATATCCGAGTGGATCGTGAGGGACTTTGCGCTCAAGCACCTCTCTTGCGGAGAACTTATGCGCCAGAACGTGCGGAATAAGACGCAACTGGGTCTGGAGATGGCACCTTACATGGAGAAGGGTAAGGCGAACTGACATTCTTCGTCCCATGTGTCAGTTGAAAATACTTCGCTTGTTGTCACAAACAGCACTCGAACAGACGATTCCTTCGTTGTCTTCGTTACCAGCGATTTTCATGATCTCTGACACGAGCAGTTCTGCCAACTCTCCGTGCTCTTTCTGCCGACCCGATCTTGCTCAACCCTTGTGCGTAAATCTTTCGTTGCGTTAGCGAACTAAACATTACACGCTCGCGCCGACGACAAGTTTAAAGTGCTTCCTCTCGCTCTAGTGACATTAAAGACGAAATCGTTTAGGAGGAACTTGCTGTATGCCATCGAAGACCAACATTTGATTAGCCAGCTGAGCACTTCAAGGGAAACGGTTTATGTATCCTGGTACCAGCTGTAAGATGTACAAGTTTCTTTTGCACCCTTTATCTGTGTCTACAGGGCACGAAAAGCACTTTGCTGATAGTTGGACTGTTTGGAGATTTCTGCATGGAGGAATACAATGCTGCAGTTAAAGGCAGTCAAACAGTCAAAGCTGTTTTACGTTCAGCGTAATAAACACGTCGAATGTAACAGCATGCACGTTTGTCAGGCAAAATTCTCACAGCATGTAAAATTGATTCCGACAAACAGATTAGTTCAAACTGCTAGGCTTTGACTACACCTTATTAGTGTAACATTGTTGTTGCAGTGTTCGTAATCATAAAATAGGAAATCTATTTGGCTTGAAACATCATCGAAAAGGAAAGGAGCTCGCCGATTACTTAAAAAAAAAAAAAATACGTTTTGGCCCTCCTGTGGTAAGTCTATTTGCAACAAAGCCATGTGGGTGAGTGGTTAAGTGTGCTTGAATGAATGGCACAGGTATAGCTACAGCCACTCGAAATGAATTAAATGTCTTTCATTTATGTGTGATATGGGTTTACACAAACTGGTTTGAGTATGCTTAAGCTGTTGTACATACTTCATCAGTATCTTGGCTCCTAATGAAGCTCTTGTGTACATCTTTCTTTCTTGGCCATGTAGTCATGACACTGCCTTTTCCTTTTTTTTACAAAAGCAAATATTAAGAAAAATTTTATTACCAAGGTTTCATAAACAGAATCATTGTGTGTGTTAGCATCCACTCTCTTTAAAGAAGGCATGAAACAATAGTAATGCGGTAATTTTTGTTTCTTGTTTGTGAGACCTATTTCTCTCTCATGAGCAGGTTCCGACTACCCATCAGCAAATTGTTTACTCTAAGGGGATGAGTCACAACTACGAATTTCCGCGATATTGGGCAGCATGTTGTTACGCAGGGTATTTGCTGATTTAAACTTTTATTTGTATGCAGAAAATTGAAAACATGGAAGCAGCAGAATACACTGAGCAAGAACATGATAGCTAAAAATTATTGAAAGTGTCAGTGAGGCAGTCCAACTTGTTATGTGGAGAAGGAAGCGACTGTTACCTGCCATATTGATCTCCATTCTTAAAAGTATCATTGGTTTCAGCACACGGTTGACGACTTTTATTTACAAGCAGATTAAATATGTGCAGCAAAAATTGGGTGATTTTCATGTCTGATTTTTATTTATATTGTTCCCTTTTGGAATTGACACAGCACATCTCTCTATTCACTGGTAGCGATATTCACAATTCGAATTCTTCTTGCCTCATTTGCAGGGCACCTGGTACCTGACGAAGTGGTAACCAAGCTTATTCTCCACGAGATAAACAACAGTTACAAGAATGACCATTGGCTACTTGATGGTTTTCCTCGCACTGTGCCGCAGGCAGAGGCTCTTTATCAGGTTGGTATGACTGCGTTGGCAATATGACACTTCTGCTCCCCATGACAAGCATGCATCAGAGATGCTCGCCTTGTTGTGACTATTGTTCCTGTCCATTGTGACACTTCTGCTTCTCGTGACAAGCATGGATCAAAGATGCTCGCCTTGTCCCGACTATTGTTTCTGTCCATTGTGACACTTCTGCTACTCGTGACAACCATGGGTCAGAGACGCTCGCCTTGTCCCTGCTATTGTTCGTGCGCATAATTTGCTGCTTCACTAAACCCAAACTTTGGTTGATATGTGCCCTACACTGCACGTTGTCATAGTCTTTGCCATTTGTTCAAACCACATTCAAATAACTTTGTCAATAAAATTATTGCCAGACATAGCAGTTAAACTAATGCATACATAGATCGTGCTAAGTACAATGCTATTTTCTGTGGTGTACATCTAGTGTAAAATATGCAGTGTACATACTGTACAGACACTAATGTACAAGAAGAGCATGGTGATAAATGTGTAATTTTTGTGCATTTTAATAGGTGCCTAGTGAATTATTTCTAGGGTATTATGCTACCCATAGTGAAAGTAATTCTTTTGAAGGTTGTATTTCACCATATTTTATTAACTGTAACAACCCCCTATTTTTTGTGGCAAGAAATAGACAACACAGAGGTATCATTTACAGAGTGGCAATGGCATCGTCCTCATTTTGGTCATCAGCTCTCTGCCATTTTAGTCAGCAAACCTGTGTGCAATGCACATCTTAACATCACATGCAACACTGATGGCTGCTAGCTGTGATTAATTTGTTGTGAAAACAAAGGTAGCTGATGGACATATGCACTCGATATTTACGCAAATTTCCACAAATGCAGAGTAGATCATTGAGTTATAAAACATTCACGCTGTAACGGGAACTCAGCGTAGATTAGCACTTCAAGCTTGCCAAGGTTGTGGTTACGATTGTGCATGCAGGTGTGTGTGCCAGCAAAGAATTCTAGGAGTGTGCAGCGAGCTTGCCGATTTGCACAGCTCCCAATAAAGATGCATAAAAATTGTAGTGACCGGAGCTCTGAACTACATGCCTTTTCTCAGGTGGGTAGCCGATGCTCCGCAAACCGGTCTGGGCACCCATAATACTGGGTAACGGATGCCTTATATAAAGAACAGCAACTGCTCCCTGGTACATATATTTTATAGAAGGGTTTAACTGTATAATGAAAGGTTATGACCCAGGAAGAGAGCGAATTGCACTGAATAGTTGGTTTCTTCTTGTCGCTATGCACATTTAGTACATTTAGATAGTAGTATTTAGTTTGTGCATTACACTGCATGTGCTCTGTATAGAGGACACGGATCTGACCTGTGTGCTCAATCTAGCCCTATGTCAGGATGAAACCATAAGACGAATGTTGGTTTCTTGTTGTCGCTATGCGCATTTAGTGCATTTAGATAATGGCATTTAATTTCTGCATTACACTGCATGTACTTCGTGAACAGGACACAAAGCTGACTTGCGTGCTCAATCTGGCCGTACCTGAGGACGAAATCACGAGACGAATTGAGGGGCGCTGGATCCATGCTGCCAGTGGTAGGACATACCACACTGAATTCAACCCTCCCAAGGTGCCCTTCAAGGATGATGTCACTGGCGAACCACTCGAGCAGCGGGCAGACGACAAACCTGCTACGGTGAGGTGGCAAACATTCAGTTCTGCAAATGGGGAGGAACCACATTCCCTAGCAACCTACAGACAACCTGCAGCATATGTTGCATTGCTATGAGACGGGCCGGGCCGTATTGCATTAATACCCGGGCGATTTTCAGAGCAGGTTTATTGCAAGTACTGGTAATTTTTTGTTTGCGAGCTTTTACCTCTATTACCAGAAATTCGAATTCTTGGTGGGCGACCAATAGTCTCTGACACATTCATCGCCCTTTAGCGACACCAAAGATGGCATTGCAACCACTAGGTTATGTCTGGAGCTGCCAACAAAGCTGGGCATGTTCATGCTGGCAGTTCATCTTCATATATCTGGGTAGGGCCGATTTTTTAATTGAAGTAACAAAAGTTCTGGTGGATAAAAAAGTACAGATGCCAATGAGGACTTGGGAGTGAATTCACTGAAAGATAGCCTGTGGTCGTGTAAATTACATTTTACTGTATGACAGAACTAAGCATTGTTTTAAGTGAATATGAACATGGTGGTATATCGTAAATTATTAGTTGCTTTTGGCAAAATTGAGAAAAATCATTATAGGATGCCTACACATAAGTAATTCTTATTGAACAAATTGTTGGTAACTCTGTGAGCCTCAGAAAAATATGAAATAGTGAATTCTGAAAAAGTGAATATGGGTTCTGGCAGCACACATTGTTGGGCAAGTCAGTTCATACAGGAGAGAGATATAAGATACAAACTTCATGCAGACATTTTGCAATTATTCCTGCGTAAAAGGCCAAGTAATTGCTTTTTGGCCTTTTTGTTGGGTACAATCGTGCAGTGTTTGCAAATGGGTCTGTGCCCTTTATCTCTGGGGTTTTGCACCCTTGCATGGGGTTTGCACCCTCATATGGGTCTAGTAATCCAGCTGCTGTATCAAACAGGGTCTGGGTGATGTGGGCATTTTCCAGAATTCTGCATGTAAATAAATGCCTTCTCAGAACGCTGTTGATGCCTGAAAACTCTGAATGTAGAAATTACATTTATCTTGCAAACACAGATTTCTCGTGAAAAAAGGGCAAGTCAATAAGGTTGCATAGAACCAATGAGACTGTGGGAGCATTTGAAAAATTTGCTCAGCTTATTTTCTGTATTAAAGCACTGGTCTATATATCTTATATTCTTGCACCTCTAATTTTATTTATTCTTATGCAATGAAAAAACACCTTCTCATATAGTTAAAAAGGTGACTATCAGCTATTGAGATGAGCTTCTGAGAGAGTCTTTCACATGGACAGTAAAAGAACTCTTGAAAAGTTGTTAGAAACTATAGGAGCAGGGGGGGGGGGGGAAGGGTAGTAGCACTTCATGGAATTTTCTGACCATTATCAGGTCTCCTGGAGCACACGAAATGAGGTACATTAAAACCTTTAGCAGGATCTGCCGACATGTATTTTGAAGCTATAAAATATTACCATGCACTCACTTTTGCATATGAGAGGATCGCACCTAACAGCTGTGGAGGTTGTGAAATATGTATTAATTTCATACCAATTTTGGCTCATAATGCTGGACCTGGTGTTATTAACTTCATAAGGGCATCATAACATAGAAAAAAATAAAGTGATGCTGTGTAGAGCAGTAAGCTTAGGTGTGACGGTCTTGCCGGTAAAAGAGGTGAGAAAGTGTGCTGTGCATGTTTCTGCCAGCTGCGTTTACATGTGGCTGCCGTGTTAATCACCAGAATGGTGTAAGCTGACGAGGTCTGGTGTCCTGTTGTAAGTGCCGGCTGCAAACTGTAACCGATTGCAATAGACCCTTTTCATAAACTGCAAAGCTAGGTTCCCTGCAGTACAAGTTGCCCAACTAACTCTTTATTTAATTGCTGTTAAAATTGAAGTTGCACATGCTGCGGCCCGTTTTTTTGGGAATGTTTGTATCAGAAGGAGTGCGTCGACATTTCAAATGCCCTATTGCAAGCAAATTGCACTTGCAATGGTGGCATTGCAAATGCAATTGGTGGCACTGTAATGGTGACGCTGCAATGGTGGCGCTGCAATGGTGGCGCTGCAATGGTGGCGCTGCAATGGTGGCGCTGCAATGGTGGCGCTGCAATGGTGGCGCTGCAATGGTGACGCTGCAATGGTGGCGCTGCAATGGTGGCGCTGCAATGGTGGCGCTGCAATGGTGGCGCTGCAATGGTGGCGCTGCAATGGTGACGCTGCAATGGTGGCGCTGCAATGGTGGCGCTGCAATGGTGGCGCTGCAATGGTGGCATTTGCACGCAAATGCCACCATTAGTAGGGCAAGCTGTATTGCAGGGAAGCTAGCTTTACAGTTTATGAAAAGGGCCTACAGGATCGATTGGCAGGCTAGTTGGTATTGCATCATATTAAAAAAAGTTAGAGTGCAGGGAAGGCACAAGACAAAGAAGAAACAAACATTGCACATTCTCATGGTGTTGGGTAAGTGTATGTTATGTCTGTACCCCCCCCCCCCCCCTTTTTTTTTTTCTTGTGCTACGAGTTTTTCTAATAATGAAATTGATTCATAGGAACAAGTATTACGAAGTATATTAGTATATGGCAAATGATTATTGCAGCATGCATTGAAGTAAATTATATGCAGTTCGTCATGTAGAAAATCGTATGGTAGTATAATATACTAACCTATTTAGGGTGCTTCAGCCTTTGGGGGTGCTTCACAAGGTTTAAAAATGGTTGGACCTTCGATCTGCAGTCGGACAAATAGAAAATTTCATGTCAAGACTCCTTTAATGCAACTTTCATTGACATTGGCACTTACTGACAGGCATTCTCAGCATAGTTGGATGAGTCTTATGATGTAAATGTTTTAAATACAAACGTCAGATACTGTACTTGAAGCAAATAGCATCCGACGTGCATGGGTGGCATGGCAGAACACACTAATGTTAGTCATGGCTTGCACTGGTTGACAGGTGCGAGCCCGTCTGGCGACCTACCGAGCCCAGACTGAGCCATTGCTTGCCTACTACGACAAGAAAGGCCTCCTGCATGAGTTCCATGGCACGAAGTCCAAGGAGATCTGGCCTCATGTCTACAAGTACCTCAGCAGCATTCGCAAGCCTGTCCGTGCGCTGAGCATAGATTAAAGGAGTGCACCACGTGCTGTCACCAGAACTGGTAGCATGTCATGCCGCATTATTGGCTGGTCGCTCCGTGAAATGTGCTTTAATATCAAGACAACGGACAGGCTTACGGCATGCGTGTATTCCCAAGTACCATTCCTCATCGAAGAAGCTGGGCCTTTTGTTGTGTTAAAGGGCCATAAGCAAGCATCTGGCTAGAGACTAACAGAAACCACATTTTGTTTGGACAAAACAATATCCCAAGTGAAATTGTTAGGTAAGCCTAAGGATCTTTGCTTAGTTGCCATGCATTGAGGGTATTGCTGCTAAGCCTCTTAAAGCAGTGTGGTGAAATTATGTGTATTCGCAGTATTTTTATTTCTCATATTTCTCTGGGTCATTGACAGAAGGACCATTGCATCAATCTAGTGAAATGGAAAAAGTGCAAGCATAAAAAAAATAAAAAAAAATAATTAGTCGAAACTATGGCCTCATCATAGTTCTCTTTTAGTCTGTATTTCAGTAGCACAAATGAAAAAAAAGAAAAGGAAAATATTTTAAAGAGAAATCACTGTAAGTGGTAATCTAAAAAAAAATAAAAAAAAGATTGCCAGTATGCTTTCCTGCAAAATGTTTTTTTATAATCTACAATGTTTATTCACAGACTGCTTTTCTCACTCTCAGGGCATTCTTCGCTCCCCATTCCAGTGAAGGTCTTTGGCCACCATGAAGGTGTTTAAGAAAGTTACCTGTGGAAGCATACACCTCGTAGTTACCCCGCAACTTACACATGCTTACCTAGGAACCTGTCACTCTGGTGTGCATTATGGAGTGAGAATGGAAGAAGTGAAAAAAAATAAAAAGGGAAGCCAGGGACGAAATAGCTCATTTTGCTAGTCTGTGCTTGAGGTTGTTTGGTCGGAAGGTGTTTTTGGCTCGCACATGTGCCGTAACATTTATGCAGATCTTTTAATGTGATGTGCAACACTGAACAAAGAAATGTCTGAGTCATGTCATTGTCAGCCTGATTACTTTTTTTGGCCAAGCATTAACTCCTATCACAGGCCCGTCTTCTTTTGTGCATTTTTCTTCATAGCCTGAAAGTGCGGTGCATGTTCTCTGTTCAAAAAGCCATTCAAAATATTTTAATTTTGAACGTAACTACTGTTGTGGGGAAGGCAATGTTGAGTACCTGCTTTTTTTTGTTTTACTTCATCGATTGTTGCGACAAGGCATTTGGCATTGCTGCTAGGTTTGCATAATTGTTGCTGCTTGAATTGACACACACCAAACTACTACTGTTCTGTTCACTGTTCAGTAACCTGTACATAATGTCCATCTGCTTAACATTGTTAACAGTCCTCATGTGACCTTGCCACATAGTAACTGAAACGAATTAATATTTCTAGTAGATCCGAGGCTGTGAATTGCATATTTACAAACAAGCCTCTGTGCACTGCACATTTTAATTGCTGTCCCTTTCACAATTGGAATGTTACAAACAAAATTTGACAATCGCTCGCTTCCACTTTAAGCATGAGCAAGGCATGAAGTTATTTTGCTCTAGCCATTGGTTCAAACTCCTTGGCCTTTATAGGAAACACAGATCCAGAATGTTCATACACGCTTTATACATTGTAATATATGTCTTGGTGTGTTCTACCACGTGTCTTAGAATAGGTATATAATGAATTGGGTGCAGTCGGCTGGTGCCTTGCTAAAGGAAAGTGGTGACTAAATGCCTTTTGATGCTAGGCACAGAGTAATTCTTATCAGTTTTTTTTTTTAATACTGCCTGACAGCATTATATACACCATGTGGAGCTATGCTTGCAGGTGTGTGCTTCCACTGTGCTGTCACATAGTTTCGTACTAAATAAGACCACGCAGGTTAACTCTGCAGGTTTGTTATTGTGTGTTGAAATGACAGTTTCATAATATGCATAGGGTAGGGGTGCACTTTGCAGTTTGGATGTTTCTCTGTCGCACTATTAAGGGCTTTTCGGCTTTTGTACATGTGCTGTCTAAGCTGTGGATGTGAGGCTTTAATGTAACATTGTGTGAACACTGCCATTTTGTTGGCTTAGCGACTTTACTAATTTGACAGCGAGTTGCAGGCATAAGAAAATTGGTGCAAACTTTGTTTGGAAAACTGGATAAGTTGAAAAAAGGTGACAAACACGTGGAACCTATGGTATTTCAGCTCTGTTGTCAGCACTGCATTGGTGCATTTGTTCTATGCTAGGGACTGCCTGTGCCACCAGTATGGTTGACTCACACTACGTGAATGCACAGCAGCTTTGAAAATTAAACTTTGGCCATTATTGCTTGTAGCTAAACTTCGAAGAACTAAAATGGATAAGTAAGGAATACATGTGTAACAGCACCTTCTTACATCACTTGAATTTCTTACTGAATTATTATAAGCTTTATGCATTCATATCTAGCTTTTATACCTTGACAGAGTTCTTTTTTTCTTACAGCTGTAAGCTGGGAAGTAAGCGTTTTATATGAGCCTAATGTCAGCTCTGGGGGGTGTTTACCTGACCAAATTCCTCTGACTATATTTGGAGGAATAAAACACTAATGAGGAATGGGGTGCTTTTAATTAAGTAGGAAACAGTAATGTTGCAATTTTTAAAGTATGGATGAACAATGTTGGAGCTCCAACTTTTGCATTTTCTTCTTATGGTGTGACGTGTGATATGTCGTTGAGCAACAAGCTCAATTCATTTTATGTTTACTTGCTGGTTTGAAGTTGCAGCATCTGCTGGGCCAGTGGTGATACGAAACTTGTTTTTGCACCTTGTCATGAAGTTGCCTCGTGTGCTCTTACTTCGGATTGTTTGTACATATCTCTATTTTGAGAAGCTCTATTGTTGAACGTTTGTACTGGGCTGTTTTTTTACTTGGTAAACAAGAAAAGGCTGCAGTTCAGAATTCTCTACTGTGGGGCTGCTATGTTTCTGGGGTGATTTCATGTATGTGGTTGGTTGTTCCAGAATCATGCAGAAGTAATGAGCCAAAGTGAAATCTGTGTATAGAGCTTCCGAGGAAAAGTTCCTAACTCTGCACTCTATAGGCACACGTCACACTACAGTATCGTGGATGTCTAGCTAACAGCTAGAGTTCTTGTGTAGAACATTAACCTTCGAGTGGCCAGCTGTTGTTGCCTTGAAAAACACATATCCCCCTGTCACTGCTATGGCTCCAGGCTGAAGCTTCCCTTGTTTGGCTATTCTTGCTCATGTCTACTCGAAGCCTTGCATTACTTGATTTTTAGATGCTAGAAATACTGAACTGCATGAAAGAAAGAGCTAACGAGAAAGTAGCAAGTTTAATTAGTTGTATGTGTTATTGTTGCGCTGGACACACAACAGCAAGAAAGCCAAGGAGCATAAAGACTCTTTCAGGCTGTGACTAGTTCTTGCCCCATTGCTGCTTCCTAGTGTTATGTACTAGGAAACTTCAAAAAGCATTGCGCAAGTTCTGTACCTTGGATGGATGAGCTTGTGTCATGTGACATAATGTAGCTTAGCACTGTCATGTAATTTTAGACTTTTTTGGAAAAGCATGATGTCTGCTTCTCTTGCAATCGCAGACCTTACTTTGAAACCAGTAGCCATTTCATAGTTTACTGGAGCGATGACTCGGCAAATGTGAAAACAAAATAGTATGCCTTATGACAAATCTCACAAGGCAAGTGAAATGAGGGGACATTAAACATCATTTCTGTAACTCATGGTGTACCATGGCAACTGGCCTGTTGTTTTTCAGTAGTAGACATAAACTTTCGAAACTCAATCGTTGCTATTATTCCATCTAGTAGGTCTCTGGGACATAACAAAAAATATTGAAGTTTTTCAAAGAATACAATGCTAGCAGCAAAATCAAAAAAGCCGATTGAGTGCGTTGTTTGCTAATATGTTGCCTTATCGGTCTGTTATGTGCCCAGTTTGTGTTTTCATTTTTGCTTGTTCTCTTTTTGTGCCAGTAAGAAGAAAGCGAAAATAATCTGACAGCCTTAGTTTGGTTGTCTTCTTGCACAGTGTAACATATTTTAACATTAGCCACTGACTTTGTGTTGCTAGAATAATGGAAAATGCTGGAGAAACTCTATTTGCTTTGTCATAAGCAGGCCTTTTTGCTCGCAGGGTTACATTCATGTGCTTGGGTTAACTAACGCCGCAAATATAAAAATGAATCCAGTTGCAGTATTTTAAATGCTTCTTCTTAAAAAAAAAAAAAAAAAGTGATGCCACAACTAAAGGCTGCTACGTAGCAGCTTAATGGCTTAGTGTCATTGTAGCAACTTGAGGTTCCTTTTTCGTAGTCCTGTTTTGATAAATTGTGTATTGTGATGTCTAGGATGTGAAGCAAATGTGTTTGCATTTAATGAGAGACAACTATTGATCATATTTTTCTATATTTGATTTTTAAGTACAATATGAATTTTTGTAATAGATGTTCTCTTTAGCACATAACTTGTTGGGAATCATAAGCACTGAGATTGGTGTTGGCATGTTCATGTTGCTGTCCATTTTATTGTATATGTTGCATGTGCGCGTGCCGGGCATCTTGTGTTTGTGTCTCATGTTAGTGTATCATAGCATCACCAAACATCGAATTGTGTTTACTAATATGGTGCTGACCAGAAGCACAGTGTCACTACATTGCTGAAAGAAATGCCTAAGTTGTGTTATACCATGAGAACCAAACATGTGATGCCGCCCTTTGATGTAGAGCTATCTTTATGGCTGAAAATTACTGCAATTGTTTGGGGGTGTTCAGGATTTAACGGAACAAGCCTTATTTAGGTAGAAAACTTATCCTTAAAGTTAAATAAGGGTTTATATAGGAAACAGTTTACTCTCATTTTTTGGTTGCTTCATGTTATCTATCACCCAATATGTACACGTAGCCAAACTATAGGAGGCCATTAGTATGCTGCCTCGAGCAATTATGCCGCACTTGGGCGGTCCATTGGCTGTGGCACTCAGGTTGGTCATCCGAAGGTCACGGGTTTGAATCCTGGCCATGGCGGCTGCATTTCGATGGAGTTGAAATGTTCAGGCCATATCGGTGCACATTAAAGAACCTCAGGTGGTCGAAATTTCCTGGCCTACCACTACGATGTCTCTTGTAATGACATCACGGTTTTGGGAAGTTTAACCCCAGAAATCAGTCAAGTTCTCAGCAATTTATAGAACATAAGTGATCAGCACGGTTCTGAATGACATAATTGTACTGACTACATTCACCATCTCATGTCACTCAACTGCTACCGTGGCCATCTTTGTCATTTTTTTTTCCCACTGTCTGCACTTTCCAAGTGGACTAAGTATGAATATGTTAGCAGGGATCTGTACTGTGTTTATTTGCCAACTGCTGAAATTTGTTCTTTTCTGTCATCACTTATTTAGGAGCATAGCCTGCTGTGCTTCCAAAAATAAGTTTTGGCTTTAGTAGGCGATGACAATTCACATATGCCTAAGTGCAACCCGGTTTTTCAAAGGGAAAGTTCCCACAGTTCTTAGTTAACATTATTAAAGTATGCGGCAGTGGTGGGTGCACATTTATTTACTAGCACTTAGTGGTCTATTGAAAAAAGGAAGCACACTATAAGTGTGCATCACGCATGGGACACGACAGCATATATTTGTGCTACCATATTAAAGGGGCCCTGCGGCACAAATTAACAGTGTTGTTTTCATAACATCTGGTACAGTGAAATGTGACAGTAATGTGGCACAACTAGTAAATGCCAAAAGCAAAGTGTAGCTATAATTTTATTTGAAGAGAAAAACCACTACGTATCTACTTTAATTACATTGATATGCAGCAGAATTTTCTGGCATCAGAAATTACATTTAGAGATGTGAGAGCAACACCTGCAGCTATGCAGCCTATTGGCATGACATGGACATGCCAAGTCTTATGTGACATTAAAATGCACTTAAACACCCGTTCTACTTGATCAGATACAAAAGGGTGTTTTTCACATAATATATGTTTTGAAGTGTTTGAAACACATTAGGTGCGTTGTGCAACATTCTATAAGGGACACTATACGAGGTGAAACTTCTCGCATATTTCTATGATAGGGTCGTAGTTGTTGGAAACAACCAGAGACATCACTGGGAGATGTACAGTGGGGTCCACTGTTAAAGGGAACACTTGCGCGCAGGGCATGTTTGCATTTTGTTTCCTCGTAAAGCCTCTGTTGCATATATTTGACGCACGTAAGTTGCGGATGGCAGCTGTGGCTCCCTTCGAGCCATATGTACCATCAACGAACATTATTTCCGTACATATTTGCAGTTAAGGCGCCAGAAATAGCGAAGGCGCAAATTCGAGTGTTCCCTTTAACAGTGGACCGTACTGTACATGCTAGTGTTAAAGTGCTAAGAGACGACACACAGGAATAGGAGAGGTGACAAACCAGCGCTGACTTACAACTATAGATTTGTTACCGAGACACAGCTTTTATTAATAATAGAAAAAAAAAGCACTAAAGAACGACATAGTAAGCGCACACAAAAATACATGTCACTGTCAAGTCTCAACATCTGTCAACTTGCATTCATGTAAACACACAGAGGGTTTGCTGACGCACATCTGCACCTAGTTATGGAGATGCGCAGCCTCCATCAGCTTGTGTGCCCTTTGGTTACAATGCCTAAAAAGAACTTGTGATTGAACATTGGAATGCACCTGTATTGCTTGCATTGCACTAGTATGTGTAGGCCAGGCTGTCCTTTCAGGGAGTTCGTCACTGGAAAAGTCAGATGCTAAAGGTGAAGTGGCCACTTGGGTTTAGAACACTGAAGATAAGCTTCAATTCCTGTGCACTGCAGTTTACAGTCCTTTCTTGATTTCATCTCGCTGTTGCATGCGCTAGACACCCCACAGTAACAGTAATAAGGCGATAAAAATTACATTGCAGGTCCCCTTTAATATATTTTGCACAGGGAGTTCTGCAGTGTTTGTTTAAATGTTTTAGTGGATTGCCTAATCTTAACGTCTCATTGAATCCTTCACTGCTTTTGAACGGGTATGGCTTTTGTCTGTGTGCATTTTAGCTCTGTAAAGCACCCACCCAGCACTATTTACCTCTTTCAACCTTAGCTTGGGTGCTGTGTAATTGCATTTGAGATGGTTTCTTCGTTTCATTTTTTTTCTGCAGTGCTTTTTTTACTTAGGTATATGCCTAAATAAAGCTATAGCGTACGGAATATTTGCAGTGTGCATATCGGTGGACAGCTGATATACTTTGCGCTGAAAGACTAAAATCGCCAAGCTCATTTGCTCTGTTATGTTCCATTGAAATGTTAAAAAAACAAAACAAAATGTCCCTATGAATCTTCAACCCGTCCTTCATGAAACCCACCAGAACCCTGGCATTGCCTACTATGTGTGTGCTCAATGGCTGATATCAAATGTTTGGTGCAGCTGTAACCAAATCTTTTCAGTATTCTCTGTATAGCATACCTGAGGCAGTGTGTTTAATTGTGGGTTAAAGCAACTGCCTTGTACATTTTTTATTGATATTTTTGAAAGATGTACTGGCTACATTGCTTTTCTTTCAAGGCTTTTTAAAAAAGAATGGTTAAGCTGTGATAAAGCAAAGAAGCACACTGAAGATTTTCCCTGATGGCTATTATTACACAGTTGCAGAACTGCGGTTTACATTGACAGTTCGTTGATGTGCATTAAAATGCACAGCTATCGATGTGTACAATTTTATAGTGAAAGTAAATATTTTTAGGGTTGTTTAAGTTTGTTGTATTAACAACAGCAGTATAATATGAAAAAATGATTTGCCTAATTACTTACAGCAAGTGTACTTTTGAAATAATGTTAATACAACCATTCTGTGAAGTTTTCAAAGCCTGCCTTATGGACCCATAGATTGTATGCGACTACTATATAGGCAGCAGTGTTATGAACTTGGTAAGCCAATGTAAGATGGCACCAAAATTTCTGCAACTGTGACGTGAATGTATCATGAATGGACTTTTAAACGTATGCAACACAGATCACTCTTGCTGAGACTACAAGGAAAAGTGCATGTGCACAATGCCTCTGCAAAACGAAGCTTGCAGCTCTTTGAGGAGTCAACGTTCAGAGTCGAGCAATTTTAGCACATTTTACCAAATTTAGTTTTTTCACCTGTGGCTGTAGCATTTTTCAGGTTCTAAGGCTGCCAGTTATGTTTTTACTGTGCTTTTATAAAGTGACTGCCACAGTAAGTTTAGTTCAAGTTGGCTATGCCTGTCATACTTGTTGATCATATTAGGGGCGAAGCTCCTCTTAGTCTAACCTTGTCCTGCGTCAGGTGTCAGGCGTAACCGGCGTGCCGGGAGGTATGTGCTCGCCCTCGGTGCGTGCCTCCCGGCGCGTGCCTCTCTCTCTCTCACTCTTCCATCTGCTGTCTTGTGAGACAGAGAGAGAGAGAGCGAAAGGCGCGCGTTGACTATGGAAACGCTCTTTCTTAGATGAACGCTCTACCAGCTCGCAAAGAAGAACGCGCCCTCACCCGCGAGAGACAACGTTGGTACAGGCAGCGTCTCCTAGCGAGTTTCTTGATTGAGAAATACCGACTGCTCACGTTGGAGAACCGTTCACCGGCCACCCATATATATATATATATATATATATATATATATATATATATAGGCACTGGATCTTGACTTGCAATGAAGTGCCGGTGGGAGATTTCACTTGTGCATAGTTGAACCATAAGGATTCGTAGAGTGCGCGTTAACTAAATTAATCCAGAACTCGGCACAATCTACGATGAACCTCCCGAGCTTCGCCCACTCATCATCATTCACTCCGTGGATATGCTGCAATTTTTTTGGTTCAGCTGTTCCAGGGCATTGATTTAGTCAAATCTTGCTTGAGATGAAATACATTTAGCTGCTTTCACTTTGCACATCGATAGTTAGTGGCTGGCTGTAGGTTTTTCTTAGGAGAGGTTAACATACATTGATGTCATGGCATTCATCATACAGTCGCATGTAATGTTAGTGCTTGTCACATTGTTGGTGTAGATGGCCACCAGACCATTTCTGAGGCTCCTATTATTAGCCAGTTATCTGCCTTCTTCTCTGTTAGGCCTGTGGTGTTGTAATGTGGAGGCTTGTACGAGATATGCTTGTGACATCATCTGCAGTGAGTGCCAGCGTCATCCGTGGTTGCCTCTATTTTGCCAATTTCGGCTTCATGTGTTCACGGTCGCACAGCAGAGGATTTAGTGCAAGATGTCTATATGTATTATCAGTTGGGTCTTTCTACTTAAGCACTCGTGGCACTACACACGAAAGACTGCTGTATGGGAGCCCTGCATGATGCTTTGGATGATAGAGATCTCCGTTACTTTTGCTATGACGCACAAATGGCACTACCGGCATGGGGTTGTGGCTGCTTGGCAACGCTATTGCCATCTTGCATATCAAGATTCAGTACATGCCACCTTATTACTAGTAAGGAGCTGTGTTGCAATTTTTATTCTTATGAAACTGTGTGAAAGTATGCATAGTTCTGTGCAAGAAAGACTCAGATGTGCTTACGAATACACTGGTTAAAAGAGAAAGCAGAAATATTTGTAGCATGTTTACATGTAACCAGTCGGATCGGATTTTGAAGTAATCCAGAAATGTTGCTTCCGGTCTAGTGCTATCACAGTAGTGGGAATAAGAAAGCAAGCCTTACTCTTAGAGATGCCGCGAGATAAAACGAGATAAAATTGTAGTGTGCTTGGCACAGTGCATTTTTGTTCGTCCTGCACCTTGTGTCTGCTGCTATTTTTTATTTTTGTGATCGCACGACTTTGAACTCTCGGTGCCATAAATGCTAATGTGAGAAATATGTTGTGCAGAGAGTTGTTTCAGGACGCCTTTGGTACACGAGATTAAAATTTATTCTGAAATTTCTACAAGGACAAATGGTGCATTTGCTAACTATGGATAAGGCAGCTCTACATAGCATGTTCTTCAGTGTTTACTAGGTTGTGATAGTGATTGCCACACTTGCATGATAGCATTCATAGAAGCCTTTGATTGTGTGAGTGTTTATTGTGGGTGGTTTAAACATTCTTTGCTTCAAAATTATGCTTGTTGATACTATGGTCGCCACTTGCCATGTTTTTTGCCTAACTGGAACAATTCTTACTCCTAACTTCACTGGCACATTCAGATTGCCAATGTGTAATACTACTTCTTTTGCATTGTGAGCTGAACATGGATGCTTCTCACTGATGGGAATGCATGTTTCATTGCCTTGATCTGTAATAACTAAGCATCCCACATGAGTGCGGAAGTTTTAAGTGTTGTGGGGTACCATATTTTATACCCAGACACTACAGGATCTTGTGTTGAAGTATTATTTAAAAATTTATTTTTGTTTTACTTTATTACATCTATTATTGGGTTTATATTTTGTTAGAATGTTTTAGGTTGAACAAAATGCAGAGACTTTGTCATTGGTCCTGCTTTTGTACTGGTGTACTTTACAAAAAAAAAAAGAAATTGTAGAAGTAATATACCGGCTTGGTGTTTTCCACTTGCTATATAGACATGTATTACACGACTGTTGTGTTTTGGATATTCTTGACAAATGTTTGGCCATCTGGCTTTCCGGGAATGAATGTGTGTCGTGTATTTTCCTGAATAAATGCTTTACAATACAGGCTACAGTTGTCTGGTTGTTGGAAGACTGGTTGGCTGACATTCATAGTGAAACGGGCCAGCACAGCTGAATGCGGGCTGAAGACGCGCACAGCGTCGAACTTTCAGCAAGAAATGTTTATTTTTGCACGCACATGACGTGTATGTATGTATGTATGTATGTATGTATGTATGTATGTATATATATATATATATATATATATATATATATATATATATATATATATATATATATTCGGGCAAATGAAAATAAGAATTGGAGACCGCTTAAGCTTCACCTTTAAGGGTGCAACGCGACATTCCCGTTCTACATTCGCACCGGAAATATGGGAGCCGTCTTGCCGTACCGCGCGCAGTGGTTTCTGCTTGCAGAGGCAGCCGCCAGGTTCGGAAGCGTTCGAGTGCGGCCCTTCTAAGTTCCAACTATTTTAGCTTATCCAGCTTGAATTAACGTACCATCGTGGAATCTTATGAGCGAGCTCGCCTAGCAGCAGGAGGGCTTTTGGTTCGGTTCCGATGCAAGTTCACCCAACCTTCTTTCATTTCACTTCATTTGCGTGAACCGTCCTGAGAAATATAATGGCAGTTAGAGCACTGTCTGACCTGATCTTATTTTTTGAACCCATCGACATTTCTAGATCACGGCCAATGCAGCAAACAAATATTGCGTGACAATAGCTCCGTAACGCTGTCGCGCTAAAACAAGGAAGACAATGCGTTGATGCAAAGCAGGGACCCAATGTGCATGTGTTCATCGCCGCGATCACAACCCGCTGGAAAATGTTCTATGGTAACTACCAATGGCCTCCTATCCTAATCAGACATCGCCCAGAGAGGGCATGCTCACAATTCTTAAACTCCATAAGCACGATTATTTTCCTCCGTTGCATTTTTTTTTTATCCACTTGAAAATAGTTGTTTGACCAAAACGAGAAGGTAGCTATATCTTTTTTTTTTTTTTTGGCAGTGACTACCCAAACGACCTGAAAGAGCTTGATATTAATATAGGGTTCACATGTTAATTCGCATTGAACAAGTTGCTCGCTATGCTTTGTGACACAGGCTGTCGCCTCTTCGTCGTCGACATTGACCATTGTTGCAACCATCCCTTCAATCGTTGTGGCGCGGGAAAAACAAACTTGCGGCAATTCCTGTTTTCAATTCTTTTCAGACTGTGGGACGCGTGCGTGCCGTGTAGGGAATCATGGCAGCCTATTTCGATTCAGTGGCACTATTGCGCTTATTTGAATTCGACCGATATTACTTTTACTCAAGCCTATTACCACGGCACTCAGGTCTCACCACGAAGGCGATTGGCCTCAGCTTCAGTCTCATGATCGCGCGACTTCGTCAATGAATTGTGCAAACAAGATTTTATCAGCTCGTTTAACCAACTTCGAGGATGAGGACGCCGGAGCTGTGATCCCATAGGAAACCACTGACTTGTTTCCTGTGGGATCATAGCTTGTTTCCTGTGGGATCATAGCTCCGGCAAATGCCTCATGAAGGGAATAAAAGCTTAACGTTGAGAAACCTCCCTTCACTGTGATGGTGAGGGCGAATGAAGCGTGCTGTATTGCCGTCAATTCAGCCTGGCATGACGCAATCGGGTCGTTGCGGCACGCAGTGAAGATTGTAAAAGGTGGGAAGTGCCTGTGCCTTATCTTGCAACTTATCTTTGCTGTTTCCGTAGGTTGACTGGGTAGAGATGGTTGGTCGCTTCGTGGGGGTTGTCTCAACCCTATCTCCTTGTCCCCGTGCGGCCAATTATGCAGGTCGCGTTTTCTCAAACCTAAACGCAGTGTGCACGTGCTTTTACACTTGCCTCTGTTTCGGCTGTTTATCTCGCTCGCGTTATGAAGCAAGGGTTCGTGCTTGTTCAACCAGATGTCGTGTTTGCCCATGTGCGCAGGCGATCGTCAATTTATTGTCAGTACTCTAATCATATATTATAGATAGATAGATAGATTTGTGCTCAATGGGCCATACCTATTTGGAGTAAAATAGCTAGCAGACACGACTTCGCGGTTATCATTTATAACTAACAGTTTCGACCATGGGACCGGTCTTTTTGATACTGGCTTATAGCGTAGCGCGAAACCCGACACGGACATAGGATCAAGAAACAGACGAACACAAGCGCTAACCGATACATCCATGAGGTTTTTACACAAGTCTCTATCTAATTTCGCTAAAACTAACTGCCAGGAGTACGAGCTGTGCGCGAACGCTATGCTTTTGTATTCGCAAGAAATATGTTCCACCGGACGTTGCAGCCTTACTTGGTGGCTTCATACCATTCTATGGGCACGGAAAAAGGATTTTGAAGATTCTGCGTGCTGAACGACTTCGTCAGGGCCGCTTACTGAGAGATTGCCTACGTGCGCAGTTGTTTGATCAATACGAGCCAAGTGTCGCAAAGAATCTTCTGCGGAAACACCTGCAACTGGCGGACCGGATGACTGAGAATCTGTGGCAACTTCAGCTGAAGCAACTAAGAGTAGTCAAGAAGTACTGCCAGAAAGTGGCGAGTGACGTCCACATCCCCGAAGGCTTCGAGCTTCCCAGCAGTGTTTGTGATGTGCTCGGTCCTTGGTCCCAAGTTTGCCCAGGCCACGACAAGGACTAAAGCCGAGCTTCTGGCTGTCGTCCGTGAAGTGTCTAAGAAAGCCCCCGAGCAAGATGAAACGAGGATGAACTCGGAAGGTTTGGACGATCTGGAACGTTGCAAGTAGATATCTTCTAGGTTGCATGTAAAACGAGTAGAGTCGTATTTGAAAGAAAATTCTATGTGTATAATACCGGTGGACAAGGAGGGTGGTTTCACAGTGCTCTCCCATAAATGTTTCTTTTTAATTTTTTTTTGTTTTTTTGGAAAATCTGGTCATGCGATATCTGCTGTATTCAATGAACGTAAGGATGTGGTACCTACGAAAGTGGCAGCACGAGCAATCCAGCTATTCAAGAAGTTGAATTTGAAAAACTCAGAAAAAATTTTAGAAAATCGAATAATAAGAAGGTACTGGAAGTATTCTTCAGCGCCAAGACGCACAAGGTCGACGTCCCATTCCGGGTTATAGTTTCTGAGAGGGGCACCTGGCAGAAAGTGGTTAGCCTGTACTTGCTCTCAAAACTTAACCTTCTCGATATTCTTGATCGTTTTCTCGTAAAAAAAGCTCCGATGAAGTTCTTGGGTTCTTTAGATATAACGCTGAAAGAGGCCTAAACGTGTTCTCCGCAGACGTCAAGGATTTGTATTACTCCATCCCGCAGAACGACCTTATAACATGTGTTAGGGAATATATGGACAGTTACGGTGCCGTTAGGTTCTCGCTTGACACAGGTGTTTCAACTGAAGGGTTTTAAATGCGGAGCATTTCTTAGTCGCACGATGTCGCGCTTCGGCGTCGGCGGCGGCGCCGTCCACACCCCCACTGCGCATGCTCGGCTCGTGCCGACCCACCGGGCGTTCAGCAAGCCGAGCATGCGCAGTGGGGGTGCGGCCGAGCGCGCGTTCGGAATTCAGTCAAGGGCGTCTTTGCGGACCTCTCCCCCGTGCTCCTCTCCCTCGAACGCGGCGGCGGAGCGCGCGTTCGGAATTCAGTCAAGGGCGTCTTTACTTGGCTTTCGCTTGACCTGACGCTTTGCTTGACTCGAGTAGATGCGATGGAACGAGGCGCTTCTCCTTCATTCAATAAATAAGAATAATAAAGACCAAATAATAATAGACCTGTCCTGGGGTACGTCACGAAAGGGCAGTGACGTCAGCCACGTGACCCTAGCACGCACGTGCGAACGGACTGGTTGGCAAAACATTGCAGCGTTCGGCGTGGTTGCATGCTGCCGTACGGGTGAACCGAGTTCGTACTCGTTTGTTTTGTGCGCGTGCACATGGCTGCTTTGACATGGTGGTTAGCTTTTGCGATGGAGGATATGCCAAACGCGCGATAAAAGGCAGCGGCATCGGGTCCTTGTTCTTTTTTTTTTTCCTCCGCGATTTCCGAAGTCCAAACGACACAGTGAGGGAAAGCGTGGGTGCGATCTGTGCGCTGTGTAAAACAGCAGCCGTCGGACAGCAACAGGATTTTTGGATTACATTTCATCGCTGGTAAGTGCTAGCCTGTTACCTAGAGCCTTTAGGCGTTTTGTTATTTGTGCTTCCGCAGCATTTGTAAACATGTATCAACTAGGATGCCCCGCCTTGATTTTCTGAGCACCCGGAGCGGGTAGCTAGCGTGTCTGCTTTCAAGAAAACTAGCCCTGAAACAAAAAGCAAGAAGTATGAGCGTTTTGAAGGAGCTTTGAAACGGAAGCATTCCTCCAATAAGCGGTGGTAGCGAATGTTGTGCAGATTTTCTCATTTCGCGCTCACTTTGCTGCAACTTGCGTCGGGCTAGCACTCCAAAGGCAAAATTTGTTAGCGTTTTCGGACGCGATAGACAGTACCAGTCTCGCCTGTTTTCGACCGTATGAAAGTTTAGTTCCTGAGCAGAAAGAACAGAAGGAAATGCAAATGAAGGCTACAACTCAATCGGCCATGCAGGTACAGTGCTAAGTGCGGAGGCTGCCTGCAGCTCGTAGGGCATGGCGGTCGGTGGTTCTCCGTGACGGTGTCGCGTTGAAACATGCATTCCATGCCTGGTTGGAAAAAGATTGCAGTCTTCCATGCTGCCGTACGGATGGACCGAGGGCATACTGGTTTTTGCGCGTTACATGGCCGCTTTGACATGGTGGTTTGCTTTCGCGCTGTAGGATGTGCCAAACGCGCGACAAAATTAAGGCAGCGGCACCGTTTCTACTTTTTTTCCTCTAGATTTCCGAATGACAGCAGTCGACGGAAAGCGTTGGTGCCCCAGTTCGAGACAAGCACTAGATGCACGTGGCCTTTCACTACGCCGTACGCTTTGAGCGATCAATAGCGATCAGTAGGCATGCTTGCGAGGTACACACAGAGCCGAACGTTTGGTCGAGGTTTTAGGGTCATTCTTCCATTCCGAAATGCTGTAGGGGTATGGATAGTGCATTCCACGAACTTGCAGCCTCTTTTCGACAAACCGCCCGCGCGCAACCTCGGCAGGGGACATACCATCGCGTGCAAAGCCTGAGCAAACTGCAGGAGCCGCCGGAGCTTTTTGCCAACCACTGCGAAGCTGGTCCGCCGCGATGTCGATGGCGATGCTCTGCGTGACGTCACATTGTTGACAAACAGGGACAGGTCTGTTAAGCATTCCCGAACCATACCCAATTACGCAACATTCACGCGATACCCCCCACCACTGTGCGACGCATTTACTCGAGTTCCCCCCGTGGGAAGATGCGGGCGACATTTCTTACTTGTCTTCAACTTTTATTCAACGGGAAAACAGACCGCATCTACAGAAAAATGGGATCTGCATTGGGTCGTGCTTGGCTCCGGTACTCAGCAATTTGTTTTTAGCGAAAATTAGATAGAGACCTGTGTAAAAACCTCATGGATGTATCGGTTAGCGCTTGTGTTCGTCTGTTTCTTGATCCTTTGTCCGTGTCAGGTTTCGCGCTACACTATAAGCCAGTATCACGAACCAACAAGCCCAAATTGGTAGCGCTCTTTTTCAAGGCATAGAGAGAAGCCTATGCCTTGAAAATGACCGGCGCTGCGGTCGAAACTGTTGGCAATAAGCGATAACTGCGAAGTAGTGTCTGAAGTGTTCATCTCCCAGAAAATGCCAGCCAAACCCCACACCAGTGGGCAAAACGATGACGTGTGAACACAGTCGCTTAAAAATCGCGGAAACCGCTGTCGGTGTCCCTGGACGACAATGAAATTATCGTTGTTATTTGCGTGCACCACATGCAACTGCCTGCAGCCGACAGATCTAACGGAGGACTAAATCAGGAGTTGTCCCAATGTGGCTTGTATATTTTTCCGACTATGTTGTCGCGTTCCTATGAAACCGACGCCTTGAAGTCCAAACTGAAAGTTAGTTTTCATGGTAGCTATATTAAATATATATTCACTGCGTTCCAATGCACCACGATACTCTTTTTAGGTTGCTAGACACCAACGCTTTTATTCAGCAGCAACGAATGTCTAAAACTTGTGTCAGTACTCCTTTAATGAAGGCAACAGGCAATGAAACTATGGAAAGTATAGGCGAAATTGTAGTGCAGTAATTATGGAATAAGTGAAAATTAATTAAAGGGGCGGAAAAACGCACCTCCCTTCGGTAGGGACCGAACCTACGACCTCCTTCGGATAACGCGTCCGATGAGCTACGAAGGCGGTCGTTCTCCCATCCACTTTGTCGGGTATTTATGTGCGTATGATCCTGTTAGACAGCGCCACTCATAACCATGGCGGCGAGTGTGGAACGCTCTTGTTGCCAGAACGCGCCACGTAGTCCGTGATCTTATGACGACTTCATGCCTTTAGGTAGCACTCAAGGAATGGAGATACGTTTTTCTCCATTCTTTTCAATGCTTTCGAGTTGCAGAAATTTGCAAATTCTAACCGACCATTTTTCCTTGCCTCCGTTTTCCAGAGTATTTCTTGCTTTCTTTAATTTAACAGGATTCAGACTTTTACCACAGTGCCTAATTTGTGGTCCTATCTTGGGCCTCTTGTGCTAATGGGCTCATTCACGTCTGGTTTACTTCCAATTCTAACAAGACCTCTGATATTTAAGCGCAGAACCATATTCGCGAACACTAGCGCTGATATATTCACTGTCTTGTATTTATTAAAACCTCTGTCTCATATATATATATATATATATATATATATATATATATATATATATATATATAATGTGTGTGTGTGTGTGTGTGTGTGAAGAGAGAGAGAGTGCTTTCACCCATTATCATATTGTGCTAGTGGGTGTTGAGTGTCCTTTGTATTGATATTGTGGGAAAGTCAGTCGATACCGGCTTCATTGACCTTTTGGGAAGCGTTGGCAAAGAAAAAGAAATCAGGCAGTTTCGCAGAGCGCATAACAACATTTTATTCGCAATACGGTATCAACAACACATCATAAAGCAGGCCCAGTAATGGCGACTGGGGATCGCTTGTAAGGTATAATACAAAGTAGGAGCTGCGAGGATTCACTCAAAGACATGATGCCTCTCATTAACTACGTCAAGCTGAAAGCGTCGCAACGTACCTAGAACAAGACTTCCCAGTAGACAGAACTATGAAAGCGCTGACGACCAAGTCATCAAAGACGCGGCCGATGTTTCGAACTCGCAAAACTTGGCGCCATGGGTGCTTATGGCACTTCGTCTGCCAAAGAATTCAAACTCCTAGCGCTTGTTAGGTTCTAGGTGGCGTCGTTTCTAGGGTAGAAAAAGCGGAGTTAACGAACTTGGGGCATCACTTTCACGTGTTGCGCCGCTTGAGGTTGTAGTTACGTGCGATTTGCTGAGGCGAGTTCATCTGACCATTCACACACATCTTACGGTAGGTAGGCAGCTGAAGAAAAAAAAAAGTGAAGTGAAAATGTGGACTGGAAGTGGGTGACATTTCGATATTGCATACTGTAGGCACACTATATACGTCGTTTACATACACATGATGATCGTTACTCTTAGCACTACGCCAGAATCATCCAGTTCTACCGGCGTCCGGCTTGGACACTAGAGCCATAGTTTACCTTATGAGCACAGAACAGAATACTGGCGAGCTGGCTGTAGTACGCTGAGCCTTAGACATTCGTGACTTTCTGATCAAATCTCTACTCATGTATCACACAGAGTGCCTAAGAGATGCATTTGTCAATTGACACGGCGCAGTGACATTGAATAATCATGCCCTGGACATATCACGGGCAACATGAAACATATAGACGAGAGAGAAAAAGAGAAAAGAAAAATAAACTTCAGAATAGCACGGAAATGCATCACAAACAACAACTATACAAACTTGCGCTGCCAACCATTCCAGCTACACCATTCCAGTTCGTGGCCATTGGCGTACTCCACCAGAAGAAAAAATAAAGACGATTCTTTAATTTGCCTGCCGACTAGACAAAGTTCTTAGTCGACTTTCTATCCTTGAGAGGTGACTTCCAACACCTCGCCATCCAATAGCTCATTCAGGATCTCATTTAAATAGAAACAAGAAACAGTTCATCTATAGCATCGTCGTTTCACCATCCAGCGTGACGTTCACTTAGCGGCCTTTGGCAGTTTGGTCAGTCGGGTTCCCGTGCTGTTCGTGGAGGCAGTACCGTTAGCCGTCGAGTTGTCGGGAGTGTCGATGTAGTCGTAGTAATAGACGTAGTCAATGTACTCCACGTCGTTGTTGTTGCTCGGCGGTGTGGGCTGGCCTCTGGTCGTGGCGTTGCCCGGCCTTTGCTGCTGGGCGCCGTCATTTTGAAGCACGTTTGCTCGCACCGTGTTCTGGGAGCCGCTGGGAGTGTTCTGGGAAGTTCTGGTTGACGTGGAAGGAGGCGTGGTAGGTGTCGCCGGTGCTGTTGCACTAGAAGTGGCGGGCTCGGGACTCGTGAGCAGAGGGATAGTATCGTTACGCCCAGATAGAAGCGGCTGCGTTTGAATCGTCGTTTGTGCCTGCGGGGTCGTCTCGCTGAGAACCGTGCTTGTTTTTGACCCTGTCGTTGTCACAGTCTGCGGTTGGCGAGTGCCGGTCGTTGTTGTTCCGGCGGTTTCCGTCGATGTGCCGGGCCTAGTCGTTTCGTCGTTTCTCGTCGTCGTCGTCGTAGCCTGCTGAACTACAGTCGTTGCCGGTGTTGTAGATGTCTCCGTTGCCCTAGGTGTAGGCGTAGCTGTCGCTGCGGGCGTGGTCTTGGGAACGTCAGCGTTGGTCGTGCCGACGAAGACGGTTTCAGTTTCTCCCGCGGCTTGGTAAGCTCGAGTTGCAGACAGGCGTCGTCTCTGGCCGGCGAGAAGTTTCCGGCGCACCCGTCCTTGTCGTGACTGCGGCCGTCGTCACCTCTTGCGTTGAGGCCGGCGTGGACAACGTGGTGGGAACTGTCGTGGTCCTGGTTGGGATTGTTGGTGTCAGAGTAGTCTGCGGTACTGCCGATGTTGTGACAGTCGCGGGTGGAACGCCATCCGCCGTCCTCTCTTCGGGTTTCTCGGACGAAAGATTCTCGATTGCGAGGTTCACGTTAGATCGCGGCTGTGTTGCGACGCTCTTCACCAAAGTGAGAGTTGCGTCCCTTCCTGTCGATTGAATCGTTGTGTCTGTGCTGCCCTCAGTTGTCGAGTCGGCGGTCTGTTTACTCGTTGTGGCAGTGCCAGTCGATTCGGTGGACGTAGCTGCAGTGGTGGACGTAATATCCGCGCGAGTGGCATCTTGCGTCGCCGTCTCCGTTCTAGCGAATGCGGCAGTCGTCGTGTCTTGAAGCTCTTGCTTCGTCACACGTGGAATCTCCACGGCCATCTTTGTGACAAGTTCTTTCTGGAACTCTTGGTTGTCTGGGTCAGGCGTGGTTGACTCCGGGTTGCTCTTTGGTGCTGGTTGATCTGCCTGAAGGTCCTCGACGAATAGCGATGAATCATTCCTGTCTTTCTGCTTGCTTAAGCTGCTCCTTGACCAGCGCCATCATAGACTCTGGGATCCTCCGGCGATCTCCAGGCCTTTCTTGGGCCAGCTGGGTCAGGTTGCGCTTTTGGCCTGGAACGTAGTAGTCGATGTAGTCGTAATAGTCGAACACGTTGTCTACTAGAGACCTGAGAATAGTGGGCAAGTTGCCACTCTTCTTGCCGGCGTCACCTTGTTCCTCCTTAGTCGTGATTTGTTCGGTCGTTTCGGTCGTCGCTGGAGGAGCAGGCGTGGTTTCGGGCGGCTGCTCCGTCGAAGGCGATGATGTGGTCCCAAAGATAGATTCTGGAACAGTAAGACCAAGCGATCTGGTCGTTGTTTCGCCGTAGATCTCCGTCGACGGTTCGCTTCTGGGCGTCTCGGTCGTGACAGGCACCGTGGGTCTGTTTGTGCGGTCTGATGAGAATGCGGCTGTCCTGGTCAGCTCGGTGACCTGCTCGGCCTCTTGCTTCTTCGCTGTCGTGGTAGTTTTGGGAGTCTCAGGAGCACTCGTGGATGACTCTGCTTCCGACGACGGCACCACGGGAGCGTCGTTCAGGAAAAGTTCGTCGTCATCTTCGGCGCCGACAGATGGCACTGTCACACTTTTTCGCGGCTCTTGTTGCAAAGAGTCACTTTGGAAGCCAGTTCCACGTATGACCTCGACTGGTGACTCGGTCGGCGTTGTCTGCACAGGTGACGTCGTCGTGACGGCGCCGTCTGTTGTTCCGAAAGGCGTGGTGTCCTGCGTCGTGACGCCAGGACCCTGCGTGGTCAGCAGAGCCGCTTCCACCATGTCAGCCATGCTTGAAGGTCCATGGAAGGCAGCGTCAACCGCCGTTCCGTTCACGGCAGCACTTGCGTTGGCGGCCGCTTCAAGCGCCTTGATGCGGTTGAGGATGATGGCGTCTAGCAGGGTAGTGTTCTGAACCTCCAGGAACCTGAATTCAAACGAGAAAATGAAAACTAAATTTTAATCATCTCACACACAACAAGCAGTCGGTGACTACCGTGAATGTAGCTGGCTCCCACATATTTGAGTTGTGTTCAATGACTAAAACGGCTGACAATGAAAGCGTGGGATCTCACATTTAGCTGTGGTACATAAAGAGAATCTGAACCGGTATGTGGCACTATTTCTTTTTATTCTTTTCGCGATGAAGCTGTTTGGCTGCAGTAACAGCAAACTTTAACAACTACCTGAAATGTGTTAGAGTATTTGTCCACGAAGACTTTCGGCAGACCGTTCCATTACATGTCTTTTCTATCATCACTTAGAATACCTTACGATGAACAAGGGGAGGCGACAGATCAGCGTCAATTTATAGTCTGCTTCTTCTTGTGTTCAACGACGAGCATAACCGGACAGGGCTGAGAGTACTGATACAGAGGACGATTGTATCGAGTCATTTGGCTGATGACGAAGCAAAAATAAAGCGGGAGATGTTCTCTGAATGTACTCATTACTTCCCCGCTCTTTTGCCGTGTTCAATTACTGATTTAGCCTGACAGCAAAGCCCAGAGTATGCTGTAACCATCTCTGCTGCTGAATGCGCAACTATCTTCTCAGCGGGGGACACTGTACCAGCACAGGACTTGGTGGTCGCCTACTCCCCCCCTTCCTCCCCCCTCGCCCCCCCCTGGCCCTTTCGCACTCCCGTTTCTTTTGTTTACTATTTTATGTTAAAGAACTGTAAGAATTATCGAATACGCTTCGTAGCCGTTTAGCGTCCGTGCACCGTTCACATGGTTTCCTAATATAACGTACAAGATGGCTCAGTGACCATGTTCACCGAGTACACTATGGTCAGCTATGAACGAGGTTGTGGGTTCGACTACCGGCCGTTTTGGCGGTATTTCTACAGAGGCAAAATGCGACGCCATCTCTCCATGTACCGAGCACTCGGTGCACGTTAATGAACCCCAAGTGGTAAACATATTCCGGTGCCCTCCGTTAGGGAGTCCTTCATAACTCCCCACTGCAGTATGAGTGTGCGGAACATCCCTTCAATTTCTTAAATAGGAGGGATGTTCCTTTCAATTGAAACATTTGAGGGACGTTACGTATGCTCAAACTGCACATACGGAACACGCGCTATGCAGTTCCTCTTTTCCCTACTCACATTGCAGGAAATCATAACAAGGTGTTATATTGAACGCTCATGTGGTGGACCTCAACGGCGTTGTTCTTTTCGTTTTCTTTCTTTTATCCGGTACGTCGGCGACGTGACCTACGAAAAGTGTGGCAGCCAGTGTTTCTTTTAGCGCTGGGACTTGCTTGCAACAAAAATGACCACGAATAAGAGGACTCAATGATGAAGAACTGCGGCTGGCAATCATCATCATCATCATCAGCCTATTTAGGTCCACTGCAGGACGAAGGCCTCTTCCAACGATTTCCAATCATCCCTATCCTGAGAGAGTTGGTTCCACTTTATGCCCGCAAACTTTTTAATTTCATCGCTCCATCTAACCTTTTGCCTGCCTCTGTTGCGCTTTCCCTCTCTTGGTATCCACTCCGTCGCTCTTACTGTCCATCTGTTGTCTTTCCTCCTCATGACATGTCCTGCCCAGGTCCACTTCTTTCGTTTAATTGATATAATAATATCACCTACTCCTGTCTGTTCCCTGATCCATTCCGCTCGTTTTTTCTCTTAGCGTTACCCCTATCATTCTCCTTTCCATTGCACGTTGCGTGCTCCTTAGTTTCATCTCTAGTTTTTTTTTTTTTATCCTCCACTTTTCTGCACCTCCCACGCAGCTGGCATATTACTTTGTCCTGTTCTCATCTTCCAACCAATCTGCATAGTTCATCGTGCTTCTGTACTAGAATTAGTTATTTCCGTGAAGAAGGAACAGGAACTGCGGGCAAGTGAACTGGCCTCTTGAGGACGAAAGGTATCTTGCGCAGCTCCTTGTCGACGCTGACGTGCGGCGTGAAGGGCTTGAGTTGCGTCTGCGTTGGCGGGGGCTGCTTCTTGTGACGCTGGCAGATCATGCGCGGGCAGCATGCCGGGAATGGTAAGCGCTTGTCCTCAATGATGTCGCACAGAAGCGTCGGGCGGTTCTGCAGCCGTGGACACCTGCGTAAAATAGGGATAGAAGAAGGCAAAAGTGAGAGCGTGCACGAACGGAAGGAAGCTCGGGATTGCACAGTAGTTCTATACTAAGCGTGATTTGATACCGTTCTGCACTTTCAAGCTGGCACACACATGCTTTATAGCATTGCGCCCAAATGTATCTGTGTTGCACTAATCCACCGTCTTTTAGGCTTGTGTTGAACCTTTAAAGCCTTTCGTTATTGTCCTTCATTCTTGGGCTAACCTAGCTAAATTTGCACCAATCTGTTACTTTCGCATTACGACTGTGGAAGAATAGTAACTGCGAAGCTGGGCTGGTGCACTTATGGCGGTGATTCGAGGATGCCTACATTACACGAACATATTGACGCATTCACAATGACAGCCGGTATCTTATTAACCTAATGTGATACCGGCCGCAATGAATGCTGCTGTATACGTAAGCGACGTACTAGTGATGTCGTCTAAATCCCGTATGACCAATACCTACCTAGCGCGACACGCGTGGTTCTGTGATTGACAAGGCGCATGTCAGCTGCTACGATCAATATCTGTTCTGCATCAATGAGCTCCTCAAAACCGCATCTATTCCTGCAGTAATCGAAAACTGTACCTTACTTATGACACATTCGTATCGCAGAAACGCAAAACAGGTCCAACAGTATACCAAACGCGAATGTCTTTTAAAAAGTATATGCGCGTATACTGGGCGCATTCGGCTCGCGTGTTGCATGAATCCCAACAGCCGAAAATTCCTCTTGCGCTGAATGTTAACCGGTTACCTTGAAGAAGGCCCATCCACACATACCAGAATATGCGGAAGACGCGTTTATACAAGAGCGCAACGTGTTTTTCAAAGCTATATCGCGTCGGTACGCTGAGAACTTTCGCGAGCGACCATTGTTATCCGTTACGCGGGCAAACAGTCTAGTGCCAAGCCTCATTTCATCTGCACCCCCCCCCCCCCCCCTTTTTTTTTTTCTTAGCACTTTATGCTGACGTGTATAAGCGTGTGCGTTACGTTCTCTCTATATATAGTGACACTTGCGTAGGCTTCATGTTTGTTAATAAGAGCATACACTGACAGTGTTAAATAATAATAAAGATCTCTCACATGTCCTCACTGGACACAATTGCGATGTCTTCGACGTAATCCATAGCCTCTGCAAGCAAAGGGGCACGTGTGAACCTGCACGGATGGCTTTCGATAACCGTATACAAAGTCGCACATAAATCACCTTTAGTGCGCCCTATTCTTTAAACCCGCGATCCTGCCGATAGCCAGGGCTAATTAATCCCAGAAGGAAGTGAAATTTATGAACCAATAAGGTCCTCCACCCGACTTTTGTTAGTTCAAAGGCTCCTTTCGCTTTCGCATGCTTCGAGGCGTCTATTTTCAGTTCCGTCCGCGATGCAAACGTAGTTCCCGGCCGTGCAAGTGCTCCCACTCAGGACACGCCCTCCAAGAGTTGGCCCTACGATGCTGTATACTCACGTGCTGCATACGTACGCGTGTAAGAAAGCGTGCAACCACACGCCTCGGTCTCGGGAAGGAAGAAGACCGATGATAGTGTCTTTTGTTTGCGACTAAGCAGTGAGCAGGTTCAGGATATGGGTGGGTGTGGAGATGGAGAGGATAGGCGGTGAAATGCCTGGAACCACCGTCGGCTTCGTGTAGGACCGAGTGAGGCTGGTGTGCAGCGGTATAAAGCTCAGTCTGGTTACCGGCGAGAAAGAAGGGAGGATGCGAAGGGGTGGTATTTGCGCGAGTGGATCTCGCCCTTATCGGCTGTTTCTTAGTTTCGTTACGTGGTCGAGTAAGGCTTACTTTCGTGCGTTTAACTACAACGCTTTGCTCTCACGCTGTGAATAGGGACGGGCTAACCACCTCTGTCGCTTTACGCCGCAGTTCACGGCTGTTGCATGGCGAGACGCTACTCCCCTCCGGGCCCGTATACGTGTGTTATCCGTTCTGGCCGTTTAAGTATATAGTGTAGAAGGCGTCGCTGTTTGTAGCAGATGCGGCGCAACCACCGTGCAGTTTTCTAGGGCGAGCCAAACGGTGTGGCCCTGCTGTTCCTTCTTTGGTGTCGCCTCGGCCGATGCACGCTTCGTTGGAAGGAACAGATATGAGTCGCCGCTGGAGGAGGTGTGTTGCGACCGGAAGTGGTCCTCCGTTCGCGCCGATCAAGGGGAACACGCGGTTCCTCGTAAAAAGAGAGGGAATGGAGCAACGTGGTAGGGTTGGTCGTGCCAATGACTCTCCCTGCCAACTTTCTTTCCTTCCCTTTTGTTTGTTTGTTAGGTTCGAGCGGGTTGTGCAGATCTTTAACTGAAAGAATGGACTGTTTTACTACTGATGCACGGTCGGCCGCCATTTTGAGAACGTCACGGGCTCGTAAGTGCAATATTTTCTGAGTCTTGTACGCTGTGGCTCCGATGGCACTCCTGTATAGTCTTATTTTTCTTACGTGGGTAACCTTCCTAGAATGGTAACTTCACAATATCGCAACTATATGCAGACCGCTCCTTAGTCGATAAAGTCAGGCGTAGGCGGAGATCTGCGGCGAGGACCGTAAGTTTTCGGCTTTAAGAAAGAGGTGCGCGCCTTGAATGAAGCCGCACCTTATAGACAGGTTATCGCACCTGGACGGGCGCAGTCCAGGCCAACATCACAATAGCACTTGCAGATTCACCGAAGCAGCTACGTTAAAGGGTACGTACATAGCATATTGTTTCCTGTGTTCGGTGCACTTGCTGATCACGACTAAGCCGGAAGTGATGAGCGGCGCCGAAAATTGATTGATGATCAGTATAAGACGCAGGTTTGCTAGGGAGGCATAGGTCGTATACTTGGCTATAGCTTCCCTTTGTATGCATACGTAGTACATTTCGCGCACTTGTTCCGCGTGTACGGATGTGCCGCTTAATCGTTCACCCGTGTTTCGTTTATCTGTGCTAGGCGTATAGAACAAGGTAAGCCTTTGCAGCGGGCACTGAACACGCCTTGTTCATCTTTAGGCGATGTCTTGTGTACCAACTACGTCTGAACACTTCGTCGTTAGGAAACCAACGCTCAGCACTGAGCTCCTGATGGCTGAGCCGGCAAGCTAAACCATACCTTCACATTGTTTATTTACTTAATTAAAGGTACCTTACAGGCCCCTAGATGCATTAAAGGTACCTAGAGATATCAGTGACGTGACATGGTTGTCAGTTGCGTCACGATACGTGTGACCATTAGAGCAACTTACCACCTATATACCCTTCATACCTTGCTCTCTAAATCACGGCGTATTTCTGGGTATCTGAGGGTAGAGGGAGTAGGGGGGGGGGGGGGGGAGATGTTGAAAAGATCGTCATTCCAACTATAATATAGCGGCAGAAGTAGCGTTTGACATTGTGATCGCAAAGCGGGCCTCCTATAGCGTTAGTACCATATACACAGAATCAGTGTGCACTTTCTCGCACAGAGCTTCGAGAGTCAGCGCCAAAAATTTGGGAGGACACACGTCGAAGAGAAGCGTTGGACCACTTCTGCAATACGCACGATGCGCCTGCAGAACTCCCGCAGTTCTACGCTATACTCCCGCGTTGGCAGGACTATGCGCTCGCGTGCAGCGCGAACGCGCTGCGGTTGTGGAAAGCGCCAGCGGTGCTTTCAGAAAAGGGGCAGGCCGACTAATTACGACCGGGGCCGGACGCGGGTCGCATAGCAAAGGCAAGAAGCACAAACGCCTCGGCGGCCACCAAGAAGAAGAAGAAGAACTGGGAGTCCAAAAGGACGGAGGAGTGCTGGGTCTTTGTTCTTTCGCGGGCAGGTTGTAGGTATACCGTTGTTCTAAAGCGGAGGGTGTGGGGAGGGGGGAGGTCGAACACTTCCTGAGATGCGACTGAGGGGAACCGCACGCGTGCGCCCCTTCCGTTCTGTCCTGGGGCGGCTTCCGTTTGGTGTTGTTCTTCCAGTGGCCCGCGGGCGCGGAGAAAGACGAAAAGTGGCCGCGAGCGTTCGTCCTGTTTTCCTAATAGCGCTCGGAGAGCGCCCCCCCCCCCCCCCCCCCCCTTCCTAAAAAAAGAATAATAAGAAGAAATATGCTGCAGCGCAGCGTACGCTTGGACCAAGCCGGCCGGGCGAGTTTAGGGTCAGTTGAGAAGCGCGGGCGCGCGGCGTTGACTGGTCGCGGTAAAGATGAGTCCAGCATAGCGGTCAGCGACCGAAATGGGTACAGCGAGGACATACTAAGCGGAATGTTTTTGACCGTCTAAAGAAGGCCTGTGGACAGTTTCATTCTCTGCATGATACGGGAAGAGATTGGTCGGTTTCTGGGGTTTTACGCCTCACCAGACTAATTCCGCAAGCCTACTACACTTATTCATGTAACGCCAGCAGTGCCCACTGTTGGCTGGTGTTGGCTAGTGTATGCTGTCCAGGTATAAGTGATGGAATCGAACTAATATCAATGGAACTGAATTAAATGCAGTGTTGTTGCATTCCTGTCGAATTCACCGCTAAATTGGCACTGACTTCTTTCGCGAATGTCGCGTTAACCATGAAAAGGCGCCAGTGCAAAATAATACAGGTTACAAAGTACAGCACTTTTTGGTAGATGTATCTATATTAAGGGATGGTCCCTGTAGGCTAACGCCCTAAACAATGTGGTGAAGTATTCATAATGTCAGTTTAGTTTATTATTTTCGTAGTTTGCACGAGTTGCAAGCTTATGTTACAGAATTCATGACAGGTAGCATAGCTCATTGTCTGGTCACAGCACACGTCTTTAAAAGGAAAAGCATTATAACCCACCCTCCTCTGAAAATCGCGTTTCGTTTACATAGTATATGCCAGGATTGGCCTGGATGAAAACGAATGCATGACTAACATGACTGAGAGGTCGTGACCTCAGTGACATGACATGATTGTCAATTGCGTCACGACTAACGATAATGAAATCACATGTGACCCATACCCGTGTAGGATATGTGTCGGCGTGAGCCAGACGTCATTGAATGTTATGTTTTACAACCTATGGCAAATTACATTCGCGTGATGTTCGACTACCATAGATCGCGCATTCGAAGCCCTAGGTCCAAGGTTAGACTACCAATGGTCGTGGACTCCTCGGAATTTTCCTTTATTTTCTTCTTTCCTTTTTTAGTGGGGGAGGGGGGGGGAATGCTCATCTCTAATCAAGACCAACAGATAGAACCTTAAATAATTTCTCAGTTTATGCTCTTAGATGTCACCTAGCATTCTTTCTACTGTCCAGCTGAGATTAATCTCTTCTGAAACGAACTCGGGCCGACAGAGCGCTCCATTTTCGCTGCTCGCAGTGAAACGTTGGCGACAGCTGCCGATAACACGCGTGCCCTGATCAATTGCGAACAATCCACGGATGATACCGTACCTTAGTGACGCTCCGGAAGTGAACGCATCGTGCGTTCCGTCGAACGGAAGAGTCGTCATTAGAAGCGCGCCTTCAATTAGTTAATTACGTGGGGGGCCACCTGCAGCGACTGCGTCGTGTGGGACTCGGCTATTAATAAACTTTAATGGCGAGCGCCTTCGCTGGGGCTCGGTCTCGTCATTTTCTTCGTCTGTTATTAGGGGCTGCGACGCTGAAGCGAGCGAGGAGCTGCCGTTTCTCACACCGGATGGGCGTCCGGAATTTTATGGCGTGCGAACCGCGCGTCCCTTCCTTCTCGCGAGAGGCTTACTTGCAGTACACAGGCGCCACTGGGTGAAGCCGAGGGCAGGGAACAAATGTAGCACGGAAGCTGGCACGATGTATTAGGAGGAGGATGCGAATGTCGTTGGAAGGTATCAATGCATATGCACTGCGGTGTTGTGCGAGAATGATATAGGTAAAGAGAACTAAGGGTTCACGTCACCTTTATGCGATAGTAATTCATTGTTCTGTCAATGTATTGAATTACGATGCTCTTGCGCTGCTGCGTTCCGCTGCTAATTATATGCTTCGTTTGCTTAGGCATAACTTTGTCTTTATATTTTTGAGTCTGTATAGGTGGGTGAGGGTGAACCGAATTGCCATCTCTGTTTGTCCCCTTTAGTGTTCGAATGGATGTCACACACGAGTTTAGGCATAACTTTGTCTTTATATTTTTGAGTCTGTATAGGTGGGTGAGGGTGAACCGAATTGCCATCTCTGTTTGTCCCCTTTAGTGTTCGAATGGATGTCACACACGAGTTGCGCACTTTTGTGCCTTACGAACTCTACGTACACGTGCACCTTTCTCCAACGACGCTGAGCGATCGTGCACCCTGATAGGGCTGCAGAAATAACTTGTCTTCTCCACCACAACGAAATAAATGCCAATGTCGAAACTCTTAGCGACACGTGACTTGTTTAATTCTTTTTTTTTTTTCACACGTCTGAGGGAGAAAGGCAATTCTGCACCACACCGATGTGTCATCGTCTGATTTAAATTCTTGATTTTCTCGGTTTTCGCAGAAACCGTCTTTGAATTCGAACGGAACGAGCCGATCTGTGGTTTGAGCGTCGACCTACAACCGCACGTTTTGGCCGTAAGGATTTAATCCTTCCTAAATATTAATGCTACGGGACCGAATATATATGCTGTGAGCGCCACAAAACACGGATGAATTATCTATTAGGAAACGGATCGCGCGATATTCTTCGTTCCTTTCAGCCAACTTCACATATACTTGCCTTGGCGTGATTAAAGCCCTGTTGTTGTTTTGTGGGGTTTAACATCCCAAAACTAGCTATGATTACGAGAAACGCCATAGTGGAGGGCTCCGGAAATTTTGACCACCTGGGGTTCTTCAACGCGCACTGACGTCGCACAGCACACGGGCCTCAACATTTGGCCTCCATCGAAATGCAGCCGCCGCGGCCGGGACTCGATCCTTCGGCCCTCGGATCAGCAGCCGAGTACCATAGCCACTAGACCACCGTGGCGGGGCGGGGGCAACAGTATAGGCGCTGTACAAACAAGCATCGAACCCCGGCCGCGGCTGAAATGTCGAAGCCCGTGTACTGTGCGATGTCAGTGCACGTTAAAGAACGCTAGGTGGTCGAAACATCCGGAGGGCTCCAGTACGGAGTTCCTCGAATCATGTCGTGGTTTTTGGGACGTAAGACCCCAGGAAGTAATACTTCTTGTTATTATCGGCTTGTTAAACTTATCGATGGCAGCGCACTTACTTGCATGTTGTTGCACCTGATGTCTTGCGCGTATCGTAGCCCTATACACGGCACTGCATAATAGTATAGGTAACGTTGATGGCAAATTGCAGTATACAGGACCACTCAGCGGAGAGCTGAAAAGAGGCGCGACTGCCTGCCGACAAAATTACGAGCATTAGATGCTGTCCGTATAGCGTTAGCAGAGGTGGTCTTGTATCTGGAACAGCTTGAAATGCATCAACAGCTGGCATCTCCACCTTAGACCCATCGCTTCAGTCTCTTTCGTTCCTTTTTATTTTTTATTTTTTACGGTGTCAAGGCGAAAGTATATACGACTGAATGCGATGCTCGTTTGTTCATTTGTTTCCGCGCTTGCCTGGCGATTTAGACGAGCGTGGGTAGGTACCACGACGAAAATGAAGAAAGTAAAGGGCGAAGCGAGAGCTTCGTGTAAGAGTGTAGCTGCAGGTCTTTCATCCAGGGCGTGCCACGGCGCAGTGAATACTGACGGCACATCAGGAAACGCTTTCTTTTCTTTTCCTCTCTCGATTGAAGCTTCTAGATCGCAACCAGACAACGCGGTAAGAAGTGGTTTGGCTGCGGAAAGGGTTCCTTTTATGGTCGTGCCCCGTCGTGGCAGCACGACGGCCTGCGCTCCGCTTATGTGCTGAGGGCGCGGTATGAGATGGACCAGCTTCGAGTTCACTCTGATAGTTGTATATCCGCTCGCGCGTGCGCATATCACGCTTTACATGTTCTTTCCTCTTGCAAGATCGGTATGAGTTATGCTAGAGGCTTAGGAGTGTCTATATATAGACGTAACTGAACTTGTAAGATTACTTCAGTTTTGGGGATCGGTTGCACGGCCGATAACGAGTGCGGACGAAGACATTCGGGGCGATTAGGACGTGTGAATTCGACTGCGATCGCGGTTGCTTATATCCGAGGCGTCGTAAAACGCGCGGCATTTTGTCTTCGACGTCATTTGTGCGGTGGAAGCCGTCTTAAATTCTTAACTGGGCGTCTAAAACACGTGGAAAATGAGAAACTGTTTTTCTCGGCAACTGCAGCAACGATTCTGGTATGGCTTGCTCCGTTGAAAAATACCTTAAGAAAGCGGCTTCTCGCTTTACTTCGACAATTGACAGTTGTCTAAGTAAAGCGAAAAGCCGCTTTCTTACGGTATTCGACGTTGCAAAGGTTTTCGTCATTAAAGGTTTTCGACATTGCAAAGAAATTAAAGCATCGTGTTTAGAGATCCGCGACTGAGCGATAAAAATAACCTATCGTGATTCTGTACTACTCCTATTACAATAATCACTCATCTAAGGCGGACAAAATTGGGGTATGTTATGCACCGCTGCAAAATATACAGCTAATTGCTAGTGAAAGTTTTTAAATAGCGCTTCCTTTCGTTAGTGACAGCTCTACAGAACTCTCCTGTGGTAAAGTGCAATGCATTATTAATCGTGAACCTTTTGTTCTCAACACAAATGCTATAGGCGGTGACTTCACAAACCACATTTCTCCGCTTCATATACTCCGTCACAATTGTTGGTTTCCTCGAAGTAGCCGATACCGTCATGGCGTTGTGCGGCTCACCGACGGCAACTTGACCAGTCCGGTGAATCGCTTCATCTACGCTGGCCTTCTGCGTTTCTCGACCTCTCCATTCTCATTCAGGAAGGCCTATTTTCGTTGCCACGTACATGAGCACGAGTTCTGCTGCAACAAGAACAACAACAGCAACGAAAAGAAAGACACGCCTCCGTCTCCCGATTACTTAAAGCTATTTTCGAGTCTACGGCTCCGAGCAAAATTGTGTCCTCCACGCGCCACGGTGCCCGAACATCGGCAGCAAGTGCGAACAAATCGAACCAACCGTGACACGCCAAATAGCCGTCGAGTTGAACCAAGAGCGGTATATAGACTGCGAAGTGTGAAAGATGAACTCCTTATTGTCCTTCTTACCCAGAGTCTCGTGACAACCGTGCCTCCAATTTGAAGAAGCTTCGCGTGCTTTCTTTTTTTCTTTTCCCGAAACTTGGACGTCCAGCACAACTGTCATGGCGGCTGGGTCGCGGAGGTCGACCCGACGCCCGCGGAACTTTCCGACCTCCTAACGCCCGTCTTCGTCATTTACGCTCGTTAACCTCCGTTTTTCGCTCTGAAAAAGAAGACAGCCTTTTTTCATCCCTCCGCGCACACACACACACACACTCTCTCTCTCTACCTTTCAAACACCTTGCGAGGCTTTTCTTGTTTTCTCTAAGAAAGCGGCGTACCGCTATACCCTCGCACGCCGCTTCCTCAGCAGCTTCGGCGGCCGCAGGCCGCACGCGCGCTTGTTGCGTGAACTGTACGCTCGCAAAGTGCAACAGGAAGCGCGGCGGTCTCTTCTGCCCGTGTAACATTTGCGGCGCCGCCCGCGAACCCTTCGATCCGGGTGCGGGTGGCTTCCTTATTTGGGAACCGGCTAGTCTTTTTATTTCTCCATTGCTCGTCTCTCCATGCGTGCGCTGTCTATATATGCACGAGACGTGTACAGTCGAGCCGCTAACACTGACGCTTCGAGAGAGTTGCGATCGTGCGTGAGTATGTACGCATATCTACACACGGCGTTCGTGTTGTTCACTGCTCTCCTTGTGTCCGTGTCCTGCACGCCTCTTCTTTTGATTATGGACTGTTACCAACTCGCTCAACTTTCTGTCCTTTTGATCTACACGAGCGCCGCCTCGAGGCGGCGGCGTAGGACAGCGCTGGTCAAGCGTGTTTGTTGGGCGTCCCGCTGCTGGTACAAAAGAAGGGGTGGTGGATAGCAAAACAAGCCACGACGAAGACAGAAATAAAGCGCAGGAAAGATGATAGAATGGAGCACTTGTCTTTTGTGCGATTCCGTTTTCTGCTTCGTCTTGGGCTTCTCTCTTCCTCCGTCTCTTCGCCCTCTCTCCTCACGCTTGCCGGTTCGACGGAGATGATTTTAGAATCCAGCGTCACAAACGTTCGTGACAAGAAATCGTTGTGCGAGCGAGTTGCGACCTTATCGACGTGAATGGGATGGAGAAGAACGGTTTCACGATCCAAAAGCGGGGAGCAGTATTCTGTCCGATGCGCAATCAGCGTCGAGGTCCAGCAGCCAGTGACGAAGGTCGATTGTACTTACACGCGGCACTTTTTTTTTATTTACAGAGTTCCTGCAACGCCGTAGTGGCATTACTGCAGGGGGGTATACATACAAAGTCCAATATGGTTGCTAACATTTCTGCGATAGTACACCTTAACATTCTGGAAAATTACAACAATATATAATAATTACAGCACGCAATCAAAAATATTTTCGTACGATATGGCACGTGGCAAACAGGTACAAAAAGTGAATAGGCATGTCACTATGTCACAACGATGAAAACGATACTGTCCAGGAAGATGCGAAATTCCACAGACATGTAGCGTGCAGAAGGAATGACATGTTTTGGACGTGTGCTTGTGTCTATAATGCAAACGCCGATGTTTTAGAAGAGCGCCGTAGTCCGGGTTGTGGCATCTGCGCCGGTTTCTTGCTTTGACAGCCTGTCATTTTGGTTGACTTGCGGCCCGTCTTTTTCTTGCACCCGCGGTTTTTCGCTGTGGATGGCGCAGGAAATTTGCATCCGAGGCTGCGGGCCCTGTTGAGCTGCTGTTGTGGTTTTGTCGCTATCTGTGGTACAAATGCGGATATATGTGCAGTGAAAGTTTACTTGTTATCTTTTTGCATCCCCTTCCGACTGAACCCGCAGTATAATAGTGCTTAGTCCTGATTTTTGTTTCCTTTACCCGCTCTGCTTTCTTTTTTTTTCTTTCATATGCAGTGAAAAGGTGTTTATTAGGTAGAGGTCGGAGCAGCATAGCGACGATAGTCGTCTCGAGGCAAGGCTTCCAAGCGCGAGCGCCGTCGCGAACATAGAACCACTAGCGTCTGGAACCACTATAGCCCTGGACCCACTAGTGCTGAACTCACCAGATCCTTTGTTCCTCGCTACAAGTATTTAAATCACTCTCTACTGGCCCTACGCGAAAATGGAACAGAGGTATCTACGGAGTGATGCATGCACACTGTTCTTCAATGGCAAATCAGCCTCAGTGGAACGTACGGTATGCATGCACCATTCCGTGCATGCTGCACATGAGGCTTTGTGTTCGGCGCTCCAATATACAAGTCTGAAGGTAAAAGACAGACAGACAGACAGACAGACAGACAGACAGACAGACAGATAGATAGATAGATAGATAGATAGATAGATAGATAGATAGATAGATAGATAGATAGATAGATAGATAGATAGATAAAACCATTGCATTTGAAAACAAAAAGGCACGGGTGAACCAAGAAGCTAAATGCTTAAAATGAGTGACATTAGTAACCTTGCGCGCTGCGACCGAGAAGCAAATATTTGTTAATAACGTTCGCACATAGCGAGTCTTCCGGGCACGGTAAGGAGGAAATGTAACCTTGATTTCCTCGCGACGAGGTCGTCTGAGTGAACTCACGGTGAAAGTGAATTAATGACCGTCGCATTCTGTTCGACATAAAGGCGAGTACTGCTAACTCCGAACGTATATTCTGAGTCTACTTGTGGGCCGCGCCTCTCCAGTGGTTCGCAGAAGGCAGAAGCCATTGACATCCCCGATATGTGTGGGCCATTCATTGCGGACACCTCGGTTTTGTCGGCGACGCTGCGGTGCTTGCGGTCAAAGGGAACTGTATGTCAGCTCCCACGGTACATCACAGCCATATGCGTCCTTCCGTCTGTATGGCTATAGGCCTTATATCCCACGCAGGAACGCTCATTCATCGCAGCGGTATAGTGCTGCATACGGCCTTATTCTGAGGGGAATTCCTTTTTGTCGCCTACTCCTTTGGTGCACGCGATCCCATCTCACGGCGCACGGACGCCATAGAGCGGAAGACTACTCGGAGCTGCGCAAGACGAAATGAACGCGGTCCTGCATGTATTGTCGCCCAATGCAGCACGAAGCAATGCATCGCATCCGCGCGTAAACTAGGCCGTCGCTGAGTTTGCGGAGCGTGTAAATCGGGAAGCGAATGCAAAACAGGAGGCCGGAGCCGCGCATGAAACTGCAGGAAGAGCACCGTCGTTTCAGCGCCTGAAATATGTGCTTCGGTTTTTACCTTTGGCTCGTTCGATCGCCACGGCTATATTCGTATACAGTATGCATGTGAGCAGAGATTGTGTATTTCTTTTTATACCGGAGGATTCATGGGCATTCACAGTCAAAAGTCTGTCCTATAACCCATGGTTATTGGACGGTGTTCTTACTGGCAACACTACTTATATTATTTTTTAGCCTTTTCTTTTGTACACGATGTACCTAGAGAGTCCGTAAGCTAGACATATTACATTAGCCTGTCGATTTGAGTGCGAATGATGAAATACCTCAATCAAGGAAGCGTTCAGAAATGCAGTTACTGTTATCAGCGCTCGAAATCAGTATGCAAGGGTGCACAGAGGTGTATGTGCGCTGCTTGTATATATTGGGTATGCCGGAAAGCCCAATAAACTTAGTGCGTTTCTTTTAAGTAGCGCACCGGGTGCGCAAAGCTTCTTTTGTCTAAGGGTTAAGGATGAGGGGATGAACGTAGGACTTCAGTTGACAGACTTGATTGATGATGTACAGAATCTTCGCCTCTTTCGATGTTGTGTAGGATGGCTCGCGCCATTATCTTGCGTCGTAATGGGAAGTTAACTGCAAGTTAGTGTTTTTATCAGCAAGAGCCAAAAGTATTTCTCTCGACAAGTTGTTTCCAATAGTGTCAGTAGTAGTAGCATGAGTTTCTTGTTATAAAGCGGGATCCAGGGAAAGAGTGCGAGAGAGAGAAACTGGTCTCGAAAAATAAAGGGGGCAGAGGGCAATAAATAAGAGGCTGGTGAGTGGGGCCCTATAGTCCAGGGCCACAATGTCCGGCGGGCGGTGGAGGCCTGCGGGATCAGGCGAGAAAGGAGAAAAAACAAGAATCCTGAAAAACTCGTTACGATGGGGAAGATCGGAATCGTTCGATTCAAGTGTCTTCTTAATTTCATTTAATGCGAATAGGATCATAATTTTCAGAAACATTTAGGTATCCGGTCACATTCTCCTTAAAAACGTGAATGCTGCAGTATACAAATGATCACTTGAAGACGTAGCCCGAAGAACGAATGACCGATTTAAATGCGTAAGACGACGCACTGCTGCGCATTCTCTGAAAGAGATTATGTGATGTAATTTATTACTACATGGAATTACCCTTCAGTTCACTCCCATTCCCGATATGCAAATGCCACTTTTGCGTCTGGCCAACTGGACAAAGGCTGCACTAATCCCTATATGTTCTCTATAGGTGTCGCCGAATAAATGAAAGGAAAGAGAGCTAGAAAGAGAACGTTGACATGATGACGCGTTCATCTTCAGAGTTCTGTCGTTTGTCGTAATGTCTTCTGAGCGCAATATTAGATAGTATACCGAAGTCCGAAATTGTGCACACGCTCCGATGGCGACAAACGGCCAAGCCTTCCGGAACAAGGCGCGACGCGTGCCTCTAGACGTGCTATCCTTCTATAATATAGAGCAACAGAATAAAGAAAAGTACACGACGAGCGATGGCAAGTTTCCGGCCTTTTTAGGATTCTCCTCGGGCCTGTCTGCTCGCTTTTTAGCATAGCCTTCCACACGCATGCAGAGCACGCGTCGTGCACGCTGGTTTTTAGACGGAGGGCGGTGTCTTGCTCGCGTACTGTGGGGACAGTTAAAGCCAAAAGAAACTGCGAGTGAGGGCGACGTTGTGGCGACTAAGATAATGCAGGTATACGTACGGCCTCTTTACCGTTGCAACGTGTGACGGATGGGACAGAAGATGCGGTGGCGTTAGCTGTCGTGACAGCTATGGTGAACGCGGCCAATCATCCTTCTAGAGTTTGATGTATGTGCGAATGTGTAGGCATAAAAGAAAATAAACGAAGGGAAGGAGGAACGGAGGTAAGAAACAAGGACAATGCCCTGGTTACCGATATTCTCGTGATTGCCGTGGTTGCTGTTACCGCGTGTCGTGGTTAACAACGTGTCGTGGTTATTGCTATCTTTTGTGGGAGCTATATGCCATCGTCACGTGTATATCGTCTAGGGTATGCATACGTGGGCGAGCACGGTCAGACAGAGAGGAACGTGGCCTACGCGAACAAGGCTCATCGGCGCACACCCGATGATTCACACGGTTGCACGGCTGTCCCCCATGCGTGACGTGAAGCACCTCCTCAGGAGAAGGCTGCCCGGTACACGTACTACGTGGACGAGCTATATAGACGAGCTACGTACGGGGAGAATATATTCGCGGCCGTGCTCTCGGAGCACGTGGGAATTTCCGTGTTCAGTGCCTTTTATTTTCGTTCCTTTCCTCTTGTTACTTTGGCGCTGGCTGATTGACACAGTGGTGAGTTGCGTGTCATGTTAGCGACTACGTTTTCGGTGGCAGGCACGAGACACATATTCTTTGCCACGAAAGCTGGAACAGTAGTGTGGGCAGTGAAGCGGAAAGCGTCAGCTCGTTCGGTTATTGCGCCTATGCAGTGCGCGTTCTTTCCCTGCGTGGTTAAGCCATGAATAAAAACCAGAAAAGTTGACAGAGAAGGAAGATATGTTTCTTTAAAATTTAGCTTGAAGGAAGGTGGCATAGATGCTTTCAGCTCTCCTGGAATGCAGCAGCAGAAGCGTAGTTTTCTTGTCAGTGGGTGCGAATAGTAAGGGGGGGGGGGGGGCAACAATGGCAACAGTCATGGCAACAATCATGCGCCCTCGTAACTGACGCTCCTGTATAGGACTGTATCAAAATGCGAGATGACAAAGGTGGAAACGAAGGCGACATAGATGAGGACGGTAAAACTGCGAATGCGCATATCGCCCTGACAGAGTTTCACGCGGCCAGGTAGTTAAACGTGGACCGAAGCCTAGAAGATGCTGGACTTGGTGCACCAACATGTGAAGAAGAGCGACATCGTCGACATCGTGTCATCTATATACAGTTGGGGTATATTTCACCAGTCTTTCGATTTCTTTTCAGGCTTGGGAAAGCAAGAAGTTTTGTTGTTTCGGAGCGACTCAAAGGAAGCTTTAGAAGCGCACGCACTATAGTACCTAGGGCAAGAAGCGGAAAGTGAAAGTCGAAGTCGAAGGGAATCCGACAACGCTTTTCATAGCGGGGGCGAAATACTGGGGAGTACAAGGTAAGCTTCGTTGCGAATAATTGCGTTGCGGGCCTTAGGAAAGTGAGCGCGATGAGGTCACTTATGAGGTGGCTACGAATACTGAGACTGCGGGGGTGCGATACTCCCGTCTGCGCCAGCCACGTCCATAATGGTGAATTACCCGAAGTTAACCGGTTACGAATACTTAGACTGCGGGGGTGCGATACTCCCGTCTGAGCCAGCCACGTCTCTAATGGTGAGTTACCCGAAGTTAACCGGTTCCTCGGCGTGACACCTACAGCTGCGAATGTGGCACTGTAGCGCGTTAGTCCTGCCTAATTATCCAGCCAAACGCGCGGGGGTATCCATTAGTAACTCTAACGGTGTCATGGATGATGCAGACCCTATATATCACACTCCGTACAGAGCACTCATACACATACTCGAGGTAAATTCTCACGCTGTTTTTGCTAACCATCAGCAGTGGTACATAACGACTATTAAACGCTTTGATGCGACGGCTACAAGAGATTACAGCGGAAAGACCAAGGGTGGAGGGCTGTAGGCACGACGGCTATGTGCCAAGTATTCCCGCGAACTCATGCAAATCGTCGGCGACCGCAGCAGCAGTGGAGAATAAGTCACGAATTGCATAAGCGCGTGGGTAAGACGAGTCCGACTCGCAGCGTAAGGGGGAGTCCATGACTTTCGGGTTAAACGCCAATTGTTTGGGTGGCGAATGCGGCGTCGCTTCATATACCAAGACGTTTTCCCCGACGCACCTGACGTAATAGCAGCCGCGTAATAGCTCACGTTCTTACCGGGATTTGTTCGAGAGTCGTAAGATCGCACCCTCTCACTGTTTTCTTTTGGTGCATACCGCTCCGTACCAGACACGAAGAGGATGGTAGTCCTGCTGCGGGAGGACTGCGCGGGGCCATGCTATCTGTCCTCGTCGTAAGCACTGACCCAAAATTTTCCCAACACCTCTACAGCACCGGAGATGGCCGCGTCGGCGAGATATATACTGGTCCGCAATCGTTGCTCACAGTATTTTGCTGCATGGGGTCAAGGCAACCATGCAGTAAGAAAAAAAAAAGTCACTGTGATGCGCTCCGTAGGACAGCCATGCGTGTGTCCATGCGAGGATTACTATTAACCAATTTTAAATGCAAGCAGCTGACCGCCATCAGTACTTATTATGAAGGACCGCATTAACGTCTATGTGTTTCGAAATATCTCGTATTTTGCGACGCTGCTGCTCGCTTCCTGTCCCTCGAAGACACATTGCAGCTACGCGCCTACGGTCTCTTGTCTTTGAGAGACTAAAATGCCTGAGGATAGCTCTTCGGACGATCCTTCTTAGGCGCAGGAACAAAGAACTAATGACGTCTGCGCGCTAAGGGCCACAGTCGAGGGTCGTTAACCACAGTCCAGTGCGTCGTCGCGTAGTCCGTCACACCCTCTCGAATAAGACGCCACAAGCCAATTCTCATCGCTGGCCATCATCCTTCTATCCCGTGGCCACATACGAGCGTCGAGCACCCAGCGTGCGAACAGAGCCCGCCACCGGATGATGGATGACGTTTCGTCACCGCCTGCCAGCCAACTCCCTGTGTCCTCGCTCGGGGCGTGTCCGCGACGTCGGGGCATCAATTTCTCCGGACGGACGGTGTCGCTGCGACTCAATGAAACCATTTGTCACTGCGTCCTGCCAGGCGATGCGCGGACGACCGTACTCGCCTAACGGTCCCATCGTGTCCCTCGCCCTCCGCTCACCTTCTGTACTGCCAGAGGATATGTGTCCTCCTCGTCCGTGATCATACGTATGGAGGCAACGGCGCGTCTGATGTACGCGCAGCCTCGAGCTGTTTTCCGACGATTGAAGCGGCCACGGTGCCACCTAAGCGCTTTGAATCCGGTTGACCCGGCGGGGGTTGCTGTGGAGATACACGACGGTCGCCGTATGGCTTCGAGAAGAACGACCTCGGTGGTGGCGCCCATATTGACTTTGCCCACCTTTCGCGCCTTTGTGGGTCAGCAGCGGTGGTGGTGGTCTCGTGCACGTTATGTAATCGAGCATCCGCAAGGGACAGGAAAACAAAAAAATTGCGTCTTCTTGCTAAGTTGTGTTCGTAGATTGTTGTTCTTTTCTTTACTTCGTTGCTGTTGCTTTCTGAAAGGCTCGCCCTCGTCCTGGCACGTCGCTGGGGTGAGGGACGGGTCGGCCTCTTGGCGCCGCATCGTTCTTCGAGATAACACCGTTGAATGAATGCATGCCAGTTTCGATTTCTGGGGGCGCCTCGTGCCGTGCGTGCAGTTGGATTGGTTAGTCTATTAGGCAGACAGCGAAGTGTGTATTTTGACGCCTGGTGTTGTGGCTATGTAGATTTATGCGCGTGGCATTCTCCGCCTGGACTTTTGAACTTGGCGGCTGCCTGGCTGGTGCTGCCGTCCACAAAGGGAGACTTGGAGGTTTTTGGGTCTGCCGTTTGTCTTGAATGTGTAATGCTGTAGGATGTCGTAATCAGGTGGTTACAACGCAGCGTGGCTGAATATATGAGTGCATGTACAAATTACGGCGGGCAAGTTTCTTTGATTTGCACAGCATTATCTAAACATGTGCCTTTGCGCCGGTCTTAAAGGAGTAGAGGTCTCAAGTACGTTCTGGGTGCTTAAAGCTACAGATTTGCCTACGACTCGCATATCTGTGACAAGCATTCGAATCACGTTTCTGCCTTTTCTCCTTCTCTTAGGTATTTATATGCACTGAAAACTTTGCATTGTATCTACTAGTATGGGCCATTCAGTGATTCACAATATTCTACACCAGTTGAATTCAACAAACAGTGTTCATTCAACCAAATCTTCCTCTTTTTTTCTGTGTTGTAAACAGGGTGTACATTTCATTTTCCTCCGCCACCTCGACAAAATATTTATATATGTGTCATTTAGGTCAGATGTCGTGTCCACAGTCCACAGTGATTGCGAAAACCGTGTATAAAATCCTTAACGCGCTTTCAGAGCGGATGCATGTAACCACTGAAGTGCAGCCTGTGCCATGCAAGAAACTGCCAAAGCAACCACAGCCGGAAATAATTTTGCGACATTCAGTGATTACACTGTAACGTAAATACGCTCTGTTAAAGTTGTCATATAAGAACACTTAGCTTTTCTGCGTGCCTTCACTTATTCATTGCTAATTGCTAGTGTATCTCGACCACTCCTCTGAATGACATGTGTTTGTTTAACCCTAAGGAATACTTAGATTCAAAGGAAGGAAACTTGAAGGAGTCAACAGCTGTCCATCCCTTCAGGTCTAACGTGTGGAGCCCGTGTGGCTGCAGCTAACGCTTGGACAAAGGAACTTCTCGAGTGCATCTCAAGTGTTTCTTCTGTCCGCACCCTTATTCAATGCATCGAGCCGACCGGAGCCAATACCTGTCACTGCCCCCCTACTCACCGTCACTGGTTGCGCGCAGTACGGTTCTGTAAGCAATATAAGTCTGCCCAGTGCTTACATCGCAACACATCTATCGCCCTTTTTTTATTTTTCCTCCCCACCGAGATGATAAACTAAGCTTCGCCACGGGAATCAATCGCGACAACGGAATAACACTTTCCCCACACCGGTGACTCGCAAAGCCGCCTTCCAGCCGTTCAAGTCAGACAGGGGACGAAGAGCGTGCAGACCACTTGCTGCTGATGGCCGTGGTTTATGTGTGCTACGTGCTCCTATAATCTCATTTAGAGTGTAGCTGCCGGATGGGACGGCATGACGTTGTTCCCTTCCGCGACCCACTTTTGTCCGGAGCCTCTTCCGCGACGCAGTGGTTTCTAGACCTTTGTTCTCCGGACCTCCCCGTCCGTTGCTCGTCGTCTCAGAGGCACCACAGCGGAGAGAAGTCGCGCCCTTCAATCACCGACGCTTAGCCGAGACGAAAGCGCGGACACCAAATGAACGAGAGAGCACTCTGCTCGCTGCGCGATGACCAATATACGCGAGAGCAAATGCTTCGGGTGCGGCCTAGAAAGAAAAGGGAGGAAGTACTCGGGCAACGGCGTCACGGTAAATCACTCGAAGCGGCATTAGGGCACGGTCTGGTCGTCAGATCAAAGAACGCGGTCGCGTTGGAGCGATGCCGTTAACGGGACCGTATACGCTGTCGTGGGTACGAGTCGCAGTACATACACATGGGAGGGTTACCGCGGTTTGCGTTCGAGCCGTATTCGTCGCCTTGGCAACGTGACCCTGCACCACATTTCAGCTGGAACTTGACAGTTTGGGCGTCGCGTGCGCGTCAAATTCTTTACGGGCCCTTGCAACGAACGGAGTCGTGTTTACTCGATGGTCCTGCCGACGTGTCAGGGGGCGACGTCTCTACGGGGCTAGCAGGCAGGTAGCGGAAGCACAAGGTCGATCTGCTGGCCTTAGTGAGAGCTACACCTTTTTTCCTCCTCTTCCGTACGTTTCGAAAGCCTATATCTACACCGCTTTTATTTCCTTTCTCTAAATGTATTTGACAGACCCTCCCAAGCCAAAGCGGCGCCCACCACTGTAGGACCGTGCCTCCGTTCGCGAACGTCTCTTATATTGAGAGCTTCTAGCGGCTGGCGCTTGAGAGACTGATCAATTTGTTTTCGTCTTTTCTGTACAGAAAGGGGCATGTTTATCTGAGGGAAGGGCTCAGCAGAAACGAAACAATTTGACCTATCAACATTTGAGAGGCATGCTAACCTAGCGTCAATACTCTCGTTCACTTGACACTTGATAGAGTGGCGTGCGTAACGAATCCAAACTATGCGTTAATAAGGTGCCAACTCCCTTCGAACCACGATCAACTTGATCACTTCGTGTTTACATTTTAGTTGTCTATCTCGAAGAATCTGCGGCAAGGCAATCTCAACTTTAGTGAACGCCAGTCTATATGGTATTGGGTGGCACCGCATGGAAGCAGAAAGGTCGTCTGACAAGTGTTTCTGGTCTTGCAGTCCACCTTTTCATCAAAGTATCAAGGATAGGCATCCAGTAAATGTGACACGATAAGTGGGAAACCGCTATTCCGTGGAACACTTACAAACGTAGGATAGGGAGTGTTTACGGGTCTAATGTGTGCGTCTTGCTCTGCATTTGTCGAGTACTGCAGCTTGCAATGTGTGTAGCTTCCTCACATTATTCATTGGTTTACTTACTTAATAGCTTAATTTCAAGCCAGCTTGACCATATACCGTAAGGAGTCTAACTGACACCCCAGTGATAATCTCCTGCTCTCTTATTAACAGCAAACTTGGCGAATAGTCGACGTTCATCTAAGGCAGCCCAGCTAAACAATTAGTGACGCAAGTATTTTATTAGCTTGTCAACTCATTTTCTCCGCCTATTATTACAGGGTGCGTATGACCTAAAAAAGGAGAAGACGAAAAAAAAAGAGAATCATGTGCATATTGGCGTTTTCGAAACCCAGCCGGGGTTGTGTATACACAAGGGGGCTGTCGCGGAAAAGAAAGAAAGAAATGGAAAAGCAAGTTTTTCGGCTATGAACTTATTTACAGCGATAGAAGCATCTTTTTCGACAATGAATTACGATTGTAATAGTGCTATGGGTGGTTCCGGATACTTTTGCTTAGACTTCCTTCCTTCTAAAGGGGATTATTGATCTCGAAGATCAAGTGGCATCACACCTGAATGAAGTAAGTTTCGTCCGCTTGGAGTGTGGGATACCACTGCATCTTGTCAACTGCTTCTGCTTTAATTAGAGCGCTCACTTCATACATCGTCGGCGCGTCGTTTTCGGAGGTCCGCATCAGGGGCATTATCCAACACAGAGACCACATTTTCTGGTACAGCGTGTGTGTCACGTGCAAAAATGATGCAGCAGCATCCACTATCGTGGGCGAGTGTGTTAATACATAACACGGTATAACTTGGAAAATACACAATGAACGGTACTAGAAGCCACAAATAATAATTGCCGGGGTTTTACGCCCCAAAGCCACGCTATGATAATGAGACACGCCGTAGTGGAGTGATCCGGATATTTTGACCACCCGTGGTTCTCTACCGTGCACTGACAACGCGCAATACACGGGCTTCTAGCACTTTCACATCAATCGAAAATGCGACCGGCCGCAGCCGGGATCGAACTCACGTTTTTCGGGTCGGCATATAGAAACCACAAAGTGCGTGGACAATTTTCGCCGTGCCTAGTCCCATTCTTGGCGCTGCTTCAAAGATGTCACGCAATGTGAGGATAACGTCGGTCAATGAATCAACGATGCTAAAAAGTAACTGACCAAAGGGTCAAGAGCTAGAGTGAGCATGAGGATGACAAGGTCCCACTGTGATAACTGACAAATGCAATGACCAAGTGAACAGCGCTATTCCATATAATGTAGTAGTGGATGTACTCACGTGTAATGCACTTCAAGCAGGATGCCCGAGTCGTCCATCTCACAGGCCGCCCTGCTGCAGGCACCGATGGCCCAGCTCTCGTTGACCGCCCTCGCCGAGCAACTACTCACGTCGTAGCACATGCCGGGAAAGTCTGCGACCATTTGAGAAAAACAATAAAATTCGACGTTAGCCACTCCTGCGTCGCTATTAGACATACATGTACGCATGTCAGGCGCGGTCAAATACACCCATGCTGTCACCAGTAACCATTGTTGGCAGGCTAGTTGGTGATGCATAGCTTCGTAAGTGTAACAGCACGAACACGTAGCACGAAAATCAGGAGGACACAGGGCAGAGTGCTAATGAACACACAGGGCACATCACTCTTCCCTGTGTCTTCCTGAGTTTCCTGTTACGTGTTTGTGCTGTTACACTTACGAAACGGTAACCAGGCCTCTGTGAACCAGTATTTATGAGGCGTTGGCCGTCTTATCGCTAACCACGCTGTCGCGCAAGCAGGATTTGAGCTTGCTGGATAAGTCGTTATCCACACACAAACAGGGTATATTGCGGAAGCATGCTCTTAAATGACAGTTTATAAAAGCTCCCTGTTTGCCCCTTGTTCGTTCTGCATTAGCTTATGAATATCTCGAAGCTGCAAGTAAACGGCTTAATGCCTAATGATTAAGGGTAACCATTTACTGACGCCACTAAAATTGCTCCCCCCCCCCCTTTTTTTTTTTTCGGCTTGCTACTGTGAAAGCTGGTTACTTTCATTAAAAATGCTGACGACAGCACTCATTAACGACAACAATATTAGCAGTGCATAAAAGACATTCCTTTCACTTATTACAATGTAGCATGACATAATGTCCCTCTTTGCCTTCGACAGGCATGCGGCATGGGTACGCAAGCGACAGTAAGCTATATATAAGATTCCAAAACTGTGCCGTTGCATAAAAGATGGAAGCTATTACCGGTTACATTAGTAGCAGTGCGGAGACGGCTCCAAAGAACGCGTCAGACGAAACGAGAAAAAAAAAATTGCGAAGAAGTGGGGAAGAAACAAACAAAACATGGTGGTATAGGAAATTTTGCACGAAAAGAAGAACGAATAGCGCAGGAAAGGTGTGATTATGGGGCTCAAAGATGTAATCCCCGTGCGGACGTGGCGTTTGGAATCTGTGTATGATATCAAACGAGATGATTCTTGGCGGCCGACATATCTATCTTTCTTTTTATATATATGTCTATAGGGGTCCCTTCCTTACGGAATACGTTGCCACGACATTAGCGCTCGCATTTGACTAAGGAAGGCGCTTTTTAAAGCAACTGCAGAAGGCTCGATTCTGGAGGGGAGAAAGTGGGCGTCTTTGTGACCTCGTTTGTATAAAGGGAAGGACCGGTCCGTGGAAAAGTATGTCTCCTTTATTCTCTCTTTTCTTATCTTTCGGTTTTCCTTTTCTTTCGGTTTCGCGAAAGCGATAATAGGAAGCGGCGGATACTTGACGTATTCAGCAGGAAGGGTCGCCGCTTAACAAGGCTCGCGTGACGTCAGGCGCAAGGAATGCGACATTTTCGTTTTTTCCTGGGATTATTTGCGCGAGATCAGTTCGGGCGGACGTTAGGAACACCGCTCGCGGCAGCGAAAGGCGCGCGTCGCCGAAGTGCTTTCGTTGACATAAAGCCTAAAAAACGCCTGCGGTTTCTCCACTGTAGTTGCAAGGGGTGCTGATCACGTGATCGAGGCTGTCTCGTGGAGGCTCAGTTCAGTCAACTGTATGCAGAACGACCCGCATAAATCTCGCTTAGTCCAACGGAATCGTGTTGATGCGATGTTTACGAGAAACGTGTAAATCATATGTAAATCATACGCATCCTCCGGAAAATCGTATTGTCCGAGGGAACATATTACACAACGGCAGCGTATCATCCATAAAATCGTACTCTCAGAATAAGAAAGAAAAAGAGGGAAAGACGTGAAGTTATGCATACTAAGTGCTAAACATCCAAAGCGAAGGTGTCCTCCAACGTCGAGTGAGATTGCTCCACGTAACAAATTATTGTGCGGAGCAGCATCAGTCAGTGCCACACGAGTCACACCGATACGGTTTTATTCAGCAGCATTGAAACACCTGGTTAATTTTCAATGTCGACGATAATTATTATGGAAGTAATGCTCACTCGACTGAGCATGTACCCTCTCTGGGCTCTTTTCCAGTGAATATCTCTCCTCGCTGCTGCCACAGGACCCACACTGTGGCGGGCATGAGGCACTTCGTTCATGGGTAATTGGAATTTTATTTTTAGCTGCTACACTGCAATGGAAAACTCCAACCTTTAGAAGTACCAGTAAAATTCCACGGCTGCACTCGTACTATAGAGCTTCAGGTGCAACTGCGATCGCAATAACCGCTTGAAAATATATTGCTTCTACGGGACGTTGCCCGGGAAGAGGAACTACATTATCCGAAATAGAAGAAGAAACGTATTCTGCAGAGTTCCGTCAGTGAGATTACACTGCATACCCAGCTCGCCATGCTCTTGTGCACTTCCTTCGTGACTGGATATTCGCTTCTAAACCAGTTTGGGCAATAGTTGTCCAGAAACTGCAACTGCGGGTCATGTATATTCCTTGCTTTCACATGGCCTCTCCGTGTCCGCGTGTTTGCATCGTAATGATGGTGCTGGTGTAACCTTGCTATAACAGGGCTTCTACAAGGAGAAAATGTGACAATATATTGACGCGAGGGGATGAGAAAAATAGATGAGATTAAACAAACTTTGAGTATGTGTCTCTCACATTACAATCTCGCCACCTGTGGAGGTAATAACAGCGTTGTCTAGTAATTAACTTGGCTAAAAGCCAAGACTATCATTCGTGAGGTTCGTCTGACGATGTGTCTCGTGTGTGGTAGTTTCATTGCTACGTGCGAAAACACCGGTCCTTTGTTTCGGCAACGACCAGGGAAATGTAGGCTATACCGAGAAACAAACAGTCTGGCAAACACGTGTAGACCATTTGTTCCCCTATCACTTTTCTGTCCATTTCCTTGAAGTGATGGAGAAGATGGAGCACAAAGACGGTGTCAGATCCTTTGTCCGGACGGCGCAGTTACGCGTAATGTTTTGTAAAATCACGAGCATAGACTAACAGTTAATGCACACAAAATGTTACCACGTAAACGTGGAAACGACAGAGTGATACCAAAAAGTACAAGCATGCCAATAACTACACATGTGGACGACGTTAGGAAATAGTCCAGACTGAAGTTGAGAAGCAACGAAGTTAGAAAGGGTGGCTGAGTGACGTCAGTATTTCAACCTATAATTTTAGAGCGAGAGCTTTAGGTCTCTCTGATTCATTCGAGGTCGCAATTGTGAGGTACCAAAAAAAAAAAAAAGACCACGTGACCTTTTGGATATGCATACACTCGGCCACTTATGACGCATGCGCGCATATGCTATAGCCCGTATGTACGGGTATGCGGGGCACGTGATTTTACATGGAGCGAATGCATACCGCCATCTGGTAATGTATGACATAATACATAACTTCATGTGTAACTCAATTCATCACTGAATTTGCACCATGGCTTCCTGATTCAAATATTACACAGAACGTAATACCAATATGCATTTCCTTTTTTTTTTTCCCTTCCGTGCGTATATGTAATGTCTCACTGTTTTATGGGATTAGGCACAGGAGCGGCCGTGCGTACAGTGCACCCATGAGAACGGCGTGTTCGAAGAGTGAGTCATTGTCGTTGCAGGGGCGGAGGCGCGCGGGACTCGGTTGCGTAACTCGGTCAGGACGCGACGACTGCGGAGGGGCGGCGGGGCGTGACCGAAGACGCATTAGGAAAGCTACACGGATGGCTTTCAACCGGTTCACCGTTGACGCGAGTCGGCCTGCTGGACGTCCCAGACAAAAAGTCGTAGAGACGAAAGAAAACGAAGAAGAATATAGAGCACGGGTATCTCCGTGCGCCTTTTCGTCACCGATAACTTGGCTTCGTTTCAGTCGTACAGTATTCTGTTTCGTGAAAAATCCAAGATAAAAAAAACGCCTCGGAAAGATTTCTTTCTGAATCATGATCACGACTCTGGAAAAGCACAGGCTGTATAAAGATTTGACGCTTGCACCAGGCCTGTAGGCAGGAATATTTTTCGGGGGGCGCCCACTTGCCGAAAGCCTTGGCTATTTGAGAAAAAACATATTTTCTTTATTTATTTTTTGGTAATTAAAAATCGCAGCCATAATTTCCGTAGGGACCCGGGGGCATGGATAATCTGACATGGATAATGATGATTTCTGGGGTTTATCTCTTCTACTAGGGCAGGGTGGCAAACCTGACGCGCGTGTTGTTAACCTCCATGCTTTTCGTTGTTTTCTCTCTCTATCTCCCTGGGATCTACATCCCTAGAAATCTCTATGAGGCGCGAAGTAGTGGAGGGAGCCGGAAGGTTGGACCACCTGGGATTCTTTACCGTGCACTGACATCGCACAGCCGACGGGCCTCTAGCATTCTACCTCCATTGAGGTGCGGCCGTCGCGGCTAAGCTGGCATGGAGGATTAAAAAAGAAAAAGAAAAAAAAAAAACATAGGACAGTGACTTGTTTCTTGTCTTGCTTCCATTTATCACGCTCTGAAATAAGCTGTCCCTGTGCGCTCGTTTCGTTATTTCAGTGGTCAGCGACGGGGTGCAGATTGGAGGCGCTCTAGTACCTCGCACTTCATTTTTCCTGACAGCAGCAGAAGGTGCGACAATCGCCAAACTTCCGAGCACATATGAAGAATCACCGTGTCGGACATCGACACGTATAGGCCTTTGGGTAATCTCGTGAGCAGTCACGTGCCATCTTTGATCACGTGCATTGCAGTTCCGTGATAGGAAAAAGAGATACGAACCTCCTCTCAAAGTAGCCCCACAAGATTACGAGCCACAGGTATACATAATCGTATAGCGATTTGCTATGTTCAAATGGCCATACGGTCCTTATCATTATTCACAGATTTCGCGCGCCCCTTCTGTAACGGGATCTACAGTATACACACTAACCTCAGATGTTTCAGTTCACGTTTCGTCGTCGCCGTCTCGAAACAAACAAACAAACAAACAAACAAACAAACAAACAAACAAACAAACAAACAAACAAACAAACAAACAAACAAACAAACAAACAAACAAACAAACAAACCATATTGTTCGTTTCTGTTCGCTACAGAGCAGTTCCGGGGGAAACAAATAAGGAAAATGAACTCGCCAGCTGCAGCCGCTCGTTGTTTTTCGCTCACAGTTCCTGCCCACCGTACGGTATCTAAATCCTGTAAGTGCTCGGGAACACACCTGCCACGGAAAATTGAACGCCACGGCTTACGCGTGCGTGAAGGAAAGAAAACGAAGGAAAAGCAAGACAAGCAACCGTCAATGCAGCGGGTGCGTTGCAGAGAAACCTATACGATATAGGGTCGCCAAGTCTCGGAGGCCTATTCCGCGTTTCAATTTCCAAGAAACGGAAGGAACGTCGCCGAACGGGCCATGTGCACCACTCTGCCTGCACTCATGCGGCGCACGTTGTGGATACGTGTAGCGAGGGGGGGTCGGGTGTGAGGTGCGAATTGCGAGGTAGGGCAGTTTGTCTGTCGTCCCAGTGGTCGTACCAGGCGCAACGGAACGCTTGACAGTGCCTTCGCCGAAGCCTAAGCAGTCAGTTCGAATGATTATCGTTTGCTGTAGCCGAAGGGAGGCTAAACCAGCATTCTCTCGTATCATCGCGAGATGAGGGAAACCGTACGGACGTACGTCTATCAACGGCAACACTTAAGAAAGCGCAGTATTGTAGTGGTGAAAGTGCGAATGTTTATAAGAAGGGCAAATGATCAATTCCATAGAAAAATGAAGACGGAAGAAAAACTGGGCCTACAGTAGCACTCAGCTCAGACTGATAGCCTGCACACTTCTTCAGTACCTTGAATGGTTTTTTTTTTTAAATCACGTATTGAACATAAATACTGTCCTTAAAGGCAAGTTAGTGTGCCGACTGACCAACTCATAGCTAGCTGCCTGGCCCTGTCGAATGTAAGCCTTTCTTTCCTTTATTCTTTTTTTGTCACAGAGGTACTTACCAAGAGACAACTATAAAGGATGCCTTGACTCACTCTATCGCCGCAACGCGGTTTTTTGGTAAAATTTCGAGCCAAGCTTCACATGCACATGGTATGAGGGATATAATGCGTCCAGTGATGGATAAGGGTAAAAGCGCTTGACGAAAGGGAAGGCCGCGCGGACGGCCACTTCCGGGAAGTCCAGCATTCCTTTCCGCCGAGCAAGAAGCGAACGAAGAAAACAACATCTATGCACGAGCTGTTATTGTTCTTATACCACCCCCTCCTCCTCCTCCGCTTCCAATCTCCTCCATTGCTATAGAACTAGTACGCGGCTTCGCGACGTTTGGGGGCAAATCGGTAATCAGCCGTAACGACGAGCGTCAATGGTGGAGGCGCTACGCGCAAAAACAGGGACGATGCCGCGCTCCCGATGTGCGCGCGCGCTCTGCATGCGATGAGAGAGAAATTGACAGCAGCGGGCCAATGTGGCGCCGCCCGTAGCCTTTTTTGCATGTATTGTGCAGCTGTCGGCAGTCTCCGGAATCGCGGTCTCTTGGAAAGAAATTGAACGGAGGAGGCGGTTTCGAGAGTTAACGATTCGCGAATGGTCGCTGGTGCCCGTAGCAGATGCTTATTGCGCTGCGACTCAACACGTTAGAACAACAGTGCACGTGTGCGGTGGGTGTTGCGGCGTTCGCGGGACGTGCACGTGGTGCACGCCCTGTTTTCAGTGTACTGCGCAGCCCGCATGTAAGGTGCTGACCTGAACTTCTCAGCGATATTCTGCGAGATTCGCTAGTTACATCATGTACCTCTCCCCCCGTTCACTCGAGAAAAGATCGCTAGGTGGGCTTTCTAGAGTACGGGTTAGCTTGTGCCGTTGTCATTGTACGTTTCTTTGCAACATCCCCGCCAATGACAGAGAGAGATGGGGGGGGATATACTAGCCAGGCCGAGTTATATTTGCTACCCTGCACTTAGGAAAGGAAAATGAAAAACAGGGAGATCAGGAAGAGGAGGGAAGCATGTCCTTTTCACATAACGCGCTTGCGGAGACAAGCTTCGGATGACTACAGTATACCTTACAAGCGTTCGTGTAGATCGGTGAGTCCGGGGAAGCGCGGCAACGTTTTGCTTATCATTTCCGCATTTCAGATGCACAGAGCCATGGTACCAAAATAATCTCCTCCAGCTGCTAAAGGACTGATAAAGGCCCGTAATCTATAAGTGGCCTAATGCTGTTACAAGGGTGAGCCTCTCATTATCGCAAACCGGACAATGGCACACATGTTAGTTTCTCTTACGTTGGAACGTTTTCGACGCGTTGGCATTGAAAACAAGGACGTTGCTACAAAGCGCTGTACTGAAACATCCGTAGAGTCCGGATCATCCTTCAGTTTTCTTAGAGAGTAACAAACGAACAAATAAAGAACAGCTAGAAATACTGTTGTGTTTTGAACGCGATTTAACACACGAAGAAGTTGGCTAGTAACTATGACAGTGTTAATTCTGAAACTTCAAGGAAAAGTGTACCTTACCAAATTCGATATATGCAACCTGTGAACGAACAGACAAACATGTGAGAGAGGAAACCCCGGTAACAGAGAGCATACACAAGAGAACTTATTTCGTGCAGTGCACACCTCGGCAGGGGAACAGGGAAAGTCAACCGTACTTTCGGCTCGCGTATCAGCAAAGATGCAAAATATTCACACTTGCTGGTAATCATCGCTGGTAATCATCGCATGAAACGCTGCCGCGTTTCATGCGATGGATAACACGCAGACGTACTCTGCGTTGATACATCTACTTTCGAATAATATGCAATAATCATATGCCTCTAGCAAAATATCAAGAAAGATAAATATCAGCCGAATTTCAGATGTCTAATCCGAATACTTTTACTCGAAACCCAAAACACGCAATTAACTTTCCCAACACTTGCACAACACATGTAACGTGATAGCAGCAGCATTCTGACACGTGTCCCATTGCACTCTGCGAGTGTCATGGAGGTAGGGATAGGGGAAGGCAAGTTTGCAGTGGATTGAAGTGCCCGCTTACTCCTGAGGTGCTCGCCTTGCCCAAGGCACCTGACACGTGCTGTCAAACACGTTGACAGCACCTCTGAACGCGCCGTGAGTGCCCAGACAGCGGCGCATGTGTCTGACACTTGGACGGGCGAATGGAATAATAACATCAGCAACGGCGACTGGGCACCTTTACGTTGTGCGAATGTTGTGCGTTGTTTCATCGCGCCTTCACGCTCTAACGGAGTACACGATCGAAACATTGTCCACTACACTGTCGCAGCGCGTCGGCCTTCCGTCGAGGGACGGAAAAGCATTGTCACTTTGCAAGATGCTGACAATGTGACACTGTACTCTGTGGCAGTGCATGCAGTTGATAAGGCATCACCATAATTGTATCTAGTTTACGCTGTATCGAGAACTTCGTTTAAGTGAAACCTGTTACCGGTCAGTGAATGGCACGAAAACGAGGACACGAGAGACGCACACGATGACATCGCTGTAAGATGTTTGACACGCACCTTTGGTGGCAATGTCAAACTCCGAGTGTAAGGAAAAACCCCTCGCAGATTCGCTATCACACCTTACGTTTGCACTATATACACATCTGGTTCAGTGTTCCTTTGCGACGGAGAGTGTAATATTATGTTTTTGCGCGTTAAACGTTGACGCTGCCAGCGCTGGCTTCGAGTTCGTTTCGCGACCTTCTCTAAGAAGTCATCGTGCCCGCATGCTGCAGTGGAGAAATGCTCTTGACAAAATACACTATTTGAACGACTCCGTACCGTATACATGACTATTACGGTAATATTTTTAATGCTACCTAAACAAAATTAAGTTAATCCTGCAATGACCCAGTAAACAGCGGTGCCGGCGTCTCTATACACTGCCAAAGAGGTGGACACGAAGATAGAAAAATTCTGTATTACACCTTTCTATACTCACTTTCGAGCGAAACCACCACCGGCTTAAGCACTTAAAACTGCATACCCTTTCTATTGCGATTAAAAATAAAAAAAAAAGAAAGAAAAAGCAGGACGACGATGAAAAACTACGGGGAGTGCCTTTAATCGCTTCTATAAGTGGGCGTTTCGGACGTTATTGACCAAAGCGGGAGTGTCTGGACTCACTGGACGGTTTGAACTGACTATAGAAGAGAAACGGCTATAGAAACGAGCAGTCACTGCAGTATATGTGCACATATGTCGGTTTATCTTCCTCCTTCCCTGTTATCTCGTAAGAGTGACAACAAGCAAGGCACACCGAGTGCTCTGCGCGGATATTTTGCAACCATCTCAGCACAGGCGTGTAGTTCGTTGCCCGACATTCTCTACTATAAGCGTTGCTATCGCGGTATGAGGAAAGATCGCCGCGAACTCGTCTGATCCGTTTGCCCTAATTCAATACGCCTGTCATGCCATAGGGCCGTTGTTCTTACGCGAAGCGTAGAGGCTTAAGATAAAGAAAAAGGGAAAGAGAAAAGCGAACAAACGAGGATGTGTTTTTCAGTTACTCCCTGCCAGTCTTGTTGCGACTCCGACGAGGCCGGGCTATTTTTGATTCCCGAAGAAGCCGGGCGACGCCAGCGTGTTTGATCCGCGATATGAACCCTCCCGTTCTGTTCTTGTTCACCGCAATGTTGAGTAAGCCGGCTTCCATGCCTCTTACTGCGGTGATCAAATTTTGTTGCGTCAGTCGTCTCGCCATATTTAGGTTTCAAAACGTCGAAGGTGCGTGCCTTGTTCTTTCCCCTTAAAAAAGAAAAAAAAATTCTGAATTATTTTTGCAGGTCATAATATAGCACGTAAGTCATACTAGAGGTCTTCGTAAGGGCTTAGTATGACCTATGGAATAAGCCCAATCTTTTAGGGACCAAAGAACAAGGCACTCATCTTTGCAGTTTTTGAGACCTACAATGGGGAGACTGTGCAACAGATTTGGTGACCGTAGTAAGAGACACGGATACTGGCCGACACAAAATTGCAGTGAACGGAACAACGTTCCGCATTGCAGTGAACGGGACATTGCTCTGTTCACTCTAATGAGCAGAACTTTGATCCTTCAGAAGAGCAAATAGACCAATATTTAATGCCCAAGAGCGAGGCCTGAAACGCGACGGTGTACAGCTGTAGTTGTGATATCGTGTGCTACTTCGGCCCTCTACATAACCCTAAATTTATTGAGATGTAATATCTCGTAACTTCCACTAAAAATATTAGAGTAATCAATCAAAATTATAGTATTGGTGGTACAGGGGAAGAGTTGACCAAATACTCTGTCGGTTCTATAGCCACATATTGTACCATCACTTTTTATGACACTTAGCGACACTGTTTCTTGTTCAGCACCACCGATTCACTTTCGCATGGGGCTGGTTATCACGAAAATAATAATAATAATAATAATAAAGCAACTCTAGAGAGACAACGTTGTACAAAAATGTTTGTGACGACGTAGATGTGGTATGGGGGCTCAAGATCAGTTTAGAAAAGAGTAAATTAATTGTCAGGGTAATTATTAATAACTAATAATGATACGGAGCTAGGTGCACACCGCACTGGATATGCGTGTATGTGTTACACGTGCCAAATAAATAAATAAATAAATAAATAAATAAATAAATAAATAAATAAATAACCCACTTGTGCCCCGTAATCGCGTTGGTTACGTGGGCATGAGCTAGTGCACCTCAGTGAACCAAAAGTGCAGCGAAGGCTAGGACCTACAGCGCCATTCAAGGCACTTAAGCGAACATTAAGGTCGCCTTTGCGAACTTTGTTGATTCTTTAACCTTGGCTATCTTTTAACTGGGACACTCCCTGTATACGGTGTGGCGGCGAGATAAAGATATAAAAGTATTGTACCGTCTAGCGCCGCCACGCCCGTTTGCCGATGTTGAGACGAATCCGCGCCGAGCGAGGCCGCAATGCGTCCGGTTCGTCGTCCTGCAACTTAATTACGCACGCGTTGAAAGCAGCGCGGAGGATGTTTGCCGTCATTGTCAACCAAGGACGTCGTTGCGCAGCGGTCGTCGTCGTCTCGTCTCACGGGCGATTAAGTAAGCTTCGCGTCCTGGCGAGCGTGCGACGCGCAAGTGACAAGCGCTGACGTCTCCTGACGTCGAGCGACGGCGCGTTGAGCCGTTTGCAAACGGATACTCTGGCCGTGGCGACTTGCACTTTTGTCCCCGGTCGCCCCGTTCTTTGTTTATTATTATTTTTTTGTTTAGGTGAATTATTTTTTTATAATCCTTCCAGAATTTTCTCAGCCGCGGGCGCTGTACAGCTAGTGTAGCTGAAGCCGGGAAAAGCGCGCATAAAGCGAATAAACTTTTAAATCCTTCATTAATATGCTTGTACAAACATGCCAGTGAACGACTTTTTAGTGAAATGTCACAATGAGACAACAAGCGGTACCTGCTATCTCCCCTGCTATAAATTTATGTTTCCAATTATATTCATTTCAATAAATCGACGCTTTCTGCATTATCTTTGCAAGTGCTTGACGCCTATGCACGCTTGGTCGGTTTCTCGCTAAGTTGAACGTGGTCAAACTTGAGACACAATAGCTGGAAAGCCGGCTTGATCTTGTAGATCATATATGACTAGACCTAGGCTTATCCTGGAAACAGCGTGGTCCTTGGCCACACAGTATGATGGACTGGCCAGAATATATTTGCCTCATCTCTGTACTTAATGATGCCGTGAACGATGTGGCATTGTGCTCGTAAGCACCAAACGGCGATGACTGGATTCCGGCGGAGGCAACAACAGCCTGAGGGATAAAAGATGAAATGTCTGGTACTCCTGAAGTGTCCTCTACTTGGATCGTTTGTTTCGGTGAGCGTTCACTGGACGACGCTAGTTATTCGACCAGTGGAACGGAGCCAGTCGCCACGGCCGACTATTCATCCCTGTCTAATCAGCGCTTGCTGATATATGCAATCCACAATGGCGGACTCTCACAGAATGACTGCCTACGCCGAGGAGCTTAACCAGAACCTAACGCGCGGTAAAAATTAATGCGGTACCTATCACTTTACGGTGCCTCACGTACACAGCTCACATGGCAGCCTTGTATACCGTTAAAAATCGATCCATTGCATTGTTGCACAAACACAGGCAGCGCACGCAGCGGATGCAGTTGCGTGTAAGCACGCACGGACAGACACAATGCACGAACCGTGGAACTCGCCGTATATAAGACGCATGGCTTTCACCGTGAAGGCGCAAGATTGCTCACGGTTAATTATCTCAACGGGCATTTCTGCTCGCGCGCTCACGCTTAGATAGATGTGTGTCGCAAGCGACAAGTGGCTCGTCGTGTAACGAGCTGAGGGCAATGAGCGGTAATTACGAGCGGACAGGTGTACAAGGGCGGAAGCGCGAGCGTAATTATCTAGCAACGAGATCACAAGTGAGATCAGCCGGGAGAGGACAGAAGGTGCTGCCGATCGGCTGAAGCGGAAATTAACCACCGGCCGCAGATAGCGCGTGTTATACATAGTTGTCAAGTCTGCTTCAATCTTGCTTGTCCGAGTCTTGGGCAATGCTGCTTCGGTTGCGGCTGCAGAATGCGGTCGCGTTGGAAGAAGGCTGTTTTTGCTAGCTCCGCCTTGGAAGGATTATTTGGCTGGTTTCTTCGAGATATGTAGAGAAGCTGGGACGAAAAAGAAGTATTAAGGGTTTGCGGTTCACACCGTAGAGATGCTTGCAGCAACGAAGGTCACCTTGACTTTTCGGCGATCGAAATTGGCAGATTATCCACTGGTAGTGCCAAATGTAGTTGGCGGCATGTTCCTCGAGACGCAGGGCTTTAATAAATTAAAGAGAAAACGGAGATGCTCCTGTGGCTCAGAATTTAAATGAAATGCTGATTGACTTTTTAAAATACAATTTGCCTGTGCTATAGTACAGATGCCCTAACCTTCAGATCAACAGGTCATGGAGGAATGAGACCCGAGTAAGCGTCTCTAGGTTTCTTTTTTTTTTTTTTTGCAATGGGCAAGAGATGGCAGGTGGTTCTGTTAGATTGCCCCCGTTAAACACGAATAATGATCCGACAACGAACGGAGCTGAGAGAATGGAAGATCGATATGGTGCTAATTAATGAGGTCTTACACCCTACAAGACTCATCATAGAAATTACGTTTTATTTATTGGGAGTTCATTGTTGAATTTGCTTCGTAATACGCCTTAGTGAGGTTTAACCAAATGAAATGCGTAGCTTTTACCGGAGCACGCTGTTTTATCTTCCGACATCTGTTTATATTGTCGCACTGACTGACTGACATGTAAGATTATGTTAGCACATTTGTATGGATGACGCAGGTATTGTCGAAAACAGCGTCTGAGCACAGGTTCTTCGAGTTACCAATGTCGTGCCATTGCTTCTTGGAGGTTACCTTAGAACCGAGCTCAATAGCTCAACTAGTATGCCACCTATCTAAGATTGTCGTGCTTAATCTGCCACCTTCTTGAAAATCCTTAAACTGGCTCATGCCAGTTTAAGGCATGAGCCAGTTGCTTGGAACAGGAGAAATGCCGATTTGTTACCGAAATGCAATTTTGTTACCGAAGAAATGCCGATGTGACCATCGGCATTTCTTCGGTAACGAAATTGGCTGCGATACCAAAAATCGAAATAACTCGCGTCTCGTTCACTTGGCGTGTCCCCTGGCATGGAAGGGTACGAAGGTAAGAGCAACGTGAATGGTAGGTCATGACAAGAAAGACGAAGAGAAATGAGAAACCGAAATAAGCGAAACGATAACAGTGTAACATCGTGTATGCGTCACTGACGGTGTAAGACATATATATGCTCACTTCGTAGGACGGGCGAACGTCATAAAGCACACGCGACGCATTAAGTCTAAGGTTTGACGAAAACTCGTCTGGCGAGGAATGAACATGGTAAAAAGGAAACGTACACTCGCCAAATGAAAAGCACAAGACAAAAGATTCTCTGACCTTTCGGCGCCCATATTGGGCACCTGTATTGGGTGCCGAAACGTCAGAGAAACTTTTGTCTTGTGTTTTTCATTTGGTGAGTGTACGTTTCCTTTTCACCACGTGACGCATTGCGGCTATGAAACCTTGGCTTTGCCTTCTTGTATTACAGGAGCGAAACACTCGGCGACTTTTTAAAAATGCTATCCGCAGAATAGCATCAAGGACGTTACCTTCGAGCTCACATTTTTTATTCCTGGTATGCCTCTCTGAATCTGAAAAGTGCATAAGAATAGATGTTACTAGGATATAAAGTAAGAAAAATGAGGCGCCCCTGTCTGAAACCAATGGGCACAAGTCGGCTTGGGCGGCGCTCGAAATATCGAACAAGCTCCAGTCTGGAATCTCGCCAGGTTACTTCTTTACGGAGGCACATCATTACGCAGCCGGCAGGCCGACAGCGCTTCCACTGTTACGTCAGCTGTTCTGACGAAAGAACACAACAGCTATGAAACCGGAAAGCAATCATCCATAAAGAGCGGCTCCGATTCGAGCCGTTTGGTTCTCGAGTTTGTCATCAGGCTGCAGCGCAGCTCGGGCAAGTGTATGCAAAAAAGCGATCGAACTGTCTGACCGCCCCGACTATGTAACTGAAGCCGGCGATGGCGAACTGGTTCAGGTTGCTGCTGTTCGTTTGCGTACACGCTTCGCGATCGTCACGGGAGCCGACGGACGCCGCTTTCGTTTCCGGGTTTTTATGTCTGTCGAGTTTGCTTCTCAAAGTATGAAAAGGAGCGCACGGGCGGACCAGGGCGGACACCGTGGTGGAGAATATGTTCGGCTCTGCGGACGATGATACACTTCACCAGCAACCCCACTCCTGCTCCAATCTACCTGGTTCTTTCTACAGAAGCGACGTTCGCCTTTCATAATAACCGCGCTTTCTCTCTCGTCTTTGCGGCGAGTAACAGATGGCAATTTTGTTGAAATGTCGGAACGTGACTATGTTCGTGGTATCTATTGCAGGATGCATATAAAAAGAGCCTAAACACATTCGAAGCTAGTAAGACCGTAAGAAGCAAGGAACATTATGGAGCACTTATATTGGGCTCGCAAATTTCTATATCTATAGTCACTACATCGCCTCCGAGATCCGGACGGTGCGTTGCCCGGGACTAGAGATGTCGGAAGCGAGGGAGTACAGTAGCACGGAGCTCGCCAAAGGTGTAACATGCACGCAAAACGGCGTTGGAAGCATCTCTCGCCTTTGCCAATCGTATATTTTGTTATATGTTATTCTGAAAAATCGAATTTATTTTAATTGGGCTCTCGGCTAGATAGCACCTGCGTTTTGACTCTTAATGTACTAATGCGCGCCAAAATTATTATATAATATAGTAAGCGAAACGTTCTTTCACGCCAGTTTTTTTCTACATTGTCGCCATCAAGGTGCGGGTAAATGCATGTCAAACATATGAAGACAGCCTTTAAAGAAAGAAAAAAAAATGTGTATAATACCACAAGTGCCTATAACTAGTGAAATATCTGCAATAACAGCTTCGTGACTGTCTGCATTTCTAATTCTAGTTATACAAAATCAGTAAAAGAACATTATTCTGTGATTGCCAGAGCTCACTTGCACTTTTGCCTAAGTCTAATAGTTTTCGCGAGACATTTAGTCGTGGGTAGGGTCGCTTAGTACCCAGTCGACGTAATCATCGTTATCGCCTTTTTGTTTTTGCAGTTGTATGCATTTTTACTTCCGCAGCTCGGTAAGGTGATGCCCCTCGCATTACCTTAGCGTCGGCGTTCGACGACCTATAGCTCGTTCAACTGACGCCTGAGTCACGTTTCCCACGATGCCGAGGGAGAGCCTCCTTGCATATTTATGCAGCGAGTGCGTGATTAAGGGTGTGCAAACGCTTCGTACCTTTCTCTCCTGCGCCGAACTCTCATTAACCTTGTCCCCTCTCGTTGCCTTTGCCCTTCTGTGATCGCAGCATCTCAGGGTATATAGGATGCGTGTTCCCGTCCCTCTCTTTCACGCTTTCTTTCTTTCCTTCTTTTTTTTTTTACATTTAACACTTCTGCATGGCTTAATACGAAGTCGGTATTTGACGGCGTCTGTATTCGCATCCGCATTCTCGTACCTGTCGAAGCTTTGGGGATGCCCCATGTCGCATGTTTTTGTGGGTCATCAGGGAACGTTATATGCATTTGTTATTAGGGCGTAATCCTTGTATGTCTCGTGAGTAGGTGACCTTGAACAAGTGGTGGCAGAAAAAATGTGGCACGAGATATGCTCTACAACAAGTAAGGTTGGAAGAATGTGGTATAAAAAAATCGCGAACTCACGCCTCGTTCGCTTGGCACATATCGGAATCGCCATGGGAGGGTACGAATGTATGGCCAACATGACTAATAGGTCACGCTGTCAATAACATGACATAGTCGTCGGTAATATCCCGATTAATGATAACAAAACAACGTGTGGGGCTCATACCTGCATGAGGTATGCGGGTGTAGCCCCTAGGTCCCGGGTTCGTATTCTAAAGGCCTTGACTTTTGGCTATGCTTCTCTTAAGAGATAGCTGAGGACCCCTGGGAACTTTTTTTCATTGTCGTATCAGTTTACTTATGCCCACTGGTGTTTAAGTCCCACTGATGGTATGCCTTTAAGTACGCCTTATGCGACAATAGGATCTGACTCACAGAGGCCGTATTAAGCGTATGCTGAAGTGTCGTGGAATGCAAACTGCGTCTTAGCCCTATGGCATTGCTTGTCGCTGTCATTTAGTTATTGCTAAGCCTTCATAAGAACAAAAGGCCCACTCACGTCACCTTTCAATCTTCGTCGCCCAGCTTGTCTAATTGGACCATGCTATATGAGAGTTACGCAGTGCACAATACTTTAAAGAGTAGCGTATGTGAGCCGACATAGATGTGGTTTTTCACTTTTCATGACTTCTCTGTCGATATCTTTTTAAAGCTCCCTTGAGTCAGTGCAGTTATTGTGCCATCGGCCATTCACCGGGATGGGCAGTTCCTATAAAATCCATTCAAAGTGATTACTCGGGTGAGTTGGCTTTGCTCAATGAGCTCGATATTAGTTATTGTCACATTAATTGGAGCGATCGACAGTGCAACCTTCGAGGTGTGCGACACCGACGAAGCCCTGGACCATCTGCTGTGCCACTGTCCGCGATTCGTCGAGGAAAGGAAAACACTTGCTGAGACGCTACGCCACCTTGACGATCGGCCACTTTCCTTACAGATGCTACTCGAACACCGCCCTCATCGCTCGTCGGCCCACAAGGCACTCAAAGCACTTTTGCGCTTTTTGAAGATGACTGGTTTGCACGAACGCCTTTGACAGTTGGACTTCTCCTACAACGTCCTTTTCATTATTCCCATTCTTTCTCTCTCTCCCATCTTTCTATTCCCCCTTCCCATTCCCCCAGTGTAGGGTAGCCAACCGGACGCCTTTCTGGTTAACCTCCCTGCCTTTCTGTTTTCCCCTTCCTTCCTTCCTGGTCTAGAATGCTTCAGGACGAAGTGTACACGCGTTCACGGCAGCGCTCTCTTTTCCTTTTTCAAGTTTGGTATCAGAGTGATTATTAGTAATCTCATCAACCAAGATAAATCGCTGCAAAAGGCGTAGAAGAAGTAATGTTACACAAGGAAATCGTTTGTGCTCGTATCCTCTGCACTGCGTACTCAAGCAAGCGCCGCCGGCTGCTTTCACCTTCGAAAGTGGTCGTCACTTTTCTCTCTTCCTGCAGGCTTCATTCCTTCCTTACAGCAGCCTTCTTTGTTTAAAATCGCAAATGCTATAGCCGGCCCTACACGTTGCGATGTCAACTTCCTCGCCTCTTGACTTCTTTCTTCCATGAACTTACGATGTCCACGTCTCTTTGGCCCTTAACGATGGCCACACGTACATTTGCTTGCACGAATGTTTCACCCGGCGAGCTCTGGGTCCTCGCGCTGCTCCATCGAGCGACAAACCACACTGACGGAAACCACGAACGAACAACACATGCTTCAATGCAGGTTGCAGGTATCGACCATGCGCCTCTCGTGTTCACGGTATCAGCTATAACATGCCCTGGCTTTCGAAAGCATCGCACCGATCGGGATCGCCAGGTGCATGTACTACATCCCTATAACCTTTGCAAAACTGACTCGTTCCGCGCAGGCCTTAACCGCGGAAGGGAAGAACAACAGTAATGGCGGATATGCAATGCGGTAGCAAAACTGCGCCGGCCGTCCCAGCCAGGCCAGCCAGTCGGCGTCTGGCGGGGCATCACGCCGAAACGCGCGCACGTTCTCCTACGCGGGGGCGCTTGTGCGGGAGCCGCGTCGGCAGCGCGCTCGATTGTTCTCGTCGGCGCCCTGCACCGAGACGGCAAGGAAGAAGAAGACCTTGCAAGGCCGAAGGCGCGATCACCGGAGAGCACTTAACCCACTTCATTGAGCGCACCCTCGCTAGATGACCGCCCTTCCCTCCACCCGCTCGCCTTCGCCTTCCTTCATAGCGGAGCTGCGGCCGGATCAGGGCAGAGCGATCATAGCGGGGAACTAGGATGGGCCGAGAGGAGGGAGCGATAGAGGTGGAAGGTGTTTGCCTGCAACGAGTTACCGAAGGAGAGATGGAAGAGAGGAGGCTCACAAAGGGGGCGCGGTGAACGCTGTTCGTCGTATAGACGCGATTTAAAGACCCGAGTGGCTTGAAACAAAAGGATTGAAATTGATAGTTTTTCCTTTCGGGGGCACCGTGCGTAACTGCACGGATGGCGCCGTGGGCCGGGCTGAAAAGTTACAGAGTGTAGGATGACAGATACGTGGGCGAGCTGGTTGGGTTGATCAAAGGATCATCACCGTGGTGCGAAGTGTAGTTGGATGTGCGAGTGTGTGAGGGTGAAGCAACGAAGAGGTTTTGTTGGGCTATGATGTTTGGGGAACACGTTTGCGCTGACGGAGAATCGTCGGAATGTCAGCGTAGCAACAGTGAATAATACGTCACTTTCTTGCCGTTCTGTCAGATATTGCAGATTCAACGAGAGGTGCCTCGGTTGAGCCTCCTGTTATGACGTTTGCAAATGTTTCTTGCCGTTTTTACCTGTTCAACCTCTCACTCTCTCTTTTTATCGTACTTCGCAGTAGAACGTGGATCGTTACGCACTAAATCAAAACATAAATCAGCACAGCACCGCTATTACGCTTGACGAAAGTGCTTTGACTTGTAGATGCTATGACATCCTTGCAGCAGTGGCCTCACTACGCGCGAATCTCTTTTAAAAATGACACTCCTTATTCAACCTAAGTCTGCTATTTTCTTAAGAGGGTAATACTGACGGCAACCCTGGCAGCATTCTCTGAAGCTGTATTGCGCCTGTGTCTATAATACTTTGTATACCACGGGTTTGTCTGGGTAGCCAAACCCGTGGTTGGTTGGTTGTCGTTTGCGAAGCCAGCATTTGCTCCGCATGAACGTCTATTTCCGTGGAAGGACATACCGCAATCACTTCGTTAATTCAGGTTCGTAAAAGTGCGAGCAGAATGCGCTTTTGAATTCGGCACTGCCTCGCCAGGCAAAGCGGGGGCGCATGAAATTTCGCAGCGGAGTGTTACCCCCACAAGGTAATTCACCACACTCAATTCACCACACTCCCACGGATACCACGAAGGGACAACCTTGATGGAAACAGCGCCGGTCAGGCCTTGACACTAACATTGTTGTCATGGTGCACAATCGTAAACAAAATACAACAAAGAACTATCATTCAGACGATTCCTCCCGCGCTCACAGGATGGCGACCATCCGATGGCTTTGCTTAGCACATAGGCCACTGGTGTTGATGGCTGATGGTGCATGGAGGAACCGGTTCGATACCGCTGGGAGCGCGCTTTCTTTCACGTTTGCGACCTTGAAGGCGTGTATACGTAGAAAAGGTGTGCGCTCGAACTGTAACCCGCTGCTCGCTTTATCTTGCCATCTCTTTAACCTGCGAAGACGGTTATCGCTTGTAAAACCCTTCTTGAACGTTGTGTCGTAACAGGGTGGCTGCTTGTACGTAGAAAGTTGCAGATCTTTACTACTTTGTTTCATTCAACAAAGGTCAACTCAGTAACCATCGCTTAAAATGTATTGTTTACCCTCTCTCACGGATGGGGATTGACAACGAACCTTTGAGAAGGAACTTGTTGAGACGTCATAAATGCTTGAGACAGCGTGGGGCAACCCGGTGTTGTCGGTAGCAATATCGCCATGTTACCTTCAAAAGTAGCTGGTCCTCCTCCTTCCACAGTTGTCTACACCTTGTCGCGGCGCAGTAAGAAATGACAGACAGACAAGAATGTATGTTATACAACATACATGGGCTGTGGGTTGTCGAATGTGCCATCTGTGTGGCCGCCGTTTCTGCCAGCGCCTTAGCAAAGCAGTGGATGCCATCCTAATATGCCCATATAGCCACCCTCACCGCTTTCTCCTTTTCTAAATAGTTGCTAAGCGACAGTTTTACATGCATATGCCTTCACACGAAGTCGCGCGAATGCAGTTTGTCGGGATTCACCAACGCTCGCTTGGACTCGGTCTACCTTTCCCTTTAGCGTCTATCGCGCTATACCGGGTTGTGTTTAGTGTTTAGACAAACTTGATTCTCATTCGTACGTCGCTTACGCTTTTATATGTATGCGTGGATTGGTAGCGCCGGGTGTGAAGTTGTTGCTCTTAGCGACGAAGGTGCAGGCGCTTTCAGTGCCGTCCCATCACCGGGTAATATGACCAAAGATCGTTGCCGGAACCTACATACTAGCATGGCGTAAAATGCAGGCACTGGTGACGCGCCTCTATTAAATTAAGAGCAATACTGAACCTTTTCGAGCGGCCGATATCTTGCACAAATCTGGTCTCTTCAGCACAACCTTTGGTGCCGCTCTCGCATTTCCTTCGTATTGCAGTGGTCTGGTCTTTATGTCACATCGCTGCAATACGAAAGAAATTACGGAACAAAGGTGTCCAGACTCTGACAGTTGCCTACGTTTATTCAAAAGCCTGCAGCAGCCGTGGTTCTTATCGACAAATAGACTGCACGATGGCCTGGACAATGTGTTCTCGTCGCTGCGTGTACGTGTGAGCGGGTTTACTCAATATAGTTTGTTTTCTCCTCCTCATCGTTTTAGCACCTTCTACGGTCCACCAGTATAGGGTGGGGAACCGAAGAAAGAAAACTGCAGCAGACCGTCCACTCTCCTTACTCCTCTCAGGCTCTCATAACTGCGAAAACCGTCAAAGAAAAACGAAATATAGCACGTATGATTGCTTCGGGAAAAGCGTAACAGGGCCCGCCGGAGAACAGTTGCGTGTCGAATCATTCGCGCCTCCGATGTTGATAAACTAAGTTCTAGTGCTTTCCGTGCCAAAACCTGGATATGATTAGGACACACGACGCAGTTTGACGCACCAGGTTAATTTTGACCACACGTGGCTCTTTAACGCGTACCTAAATCTAACTAGACGTTTAAGTGGCCATCCTGCGCCGTCGATGTTCGCTTGGGACGTGTTTTCCACGGCGCTTGCGGGAATTAGCCGTGGCTAAGGCAAGTGTTAGTTCAGTATCGTAAAACGGGCCGCCCGCATCGTCTATAACGTTTCAGTGACAATGAGCGCACTGTACGTTCCGAGAACCGTATGTCTCCTTTGCATTTGGCGATCACGGTGACTCTTTGACCTTCGCGTTATGCGTCGTATCGCATCGTTGAGCGGGATCGGCATTTCATCACACGAATGCACGAGACGGTGGCACAGTCGTCACGTGCAGCGGCGTTGCAGCTGATGCGAATGACTGTCGACATTGTCCAGAACAATGCGCGCACCCCTAAACAAAGCGTCGTATATACAGCAGCGCAGGAGGGCGCGAGGTCGACCGATGCGATGAAGGAGCTCTGCGACAGCGGTTAGCTCACCTAACCGACTGCGCTCACCCGATTGGTGGGAGAAAGAAAGAGGTGGACAGAATGCTAACGACACAGGAGGATGCTAACGACAGCGAACGATGCCAGCAGGCAAATGTGTAGGCTGAAACTTTGTAAACTGTTCGGGAATTGTGGGGGCAACGTATTGTGGCTATGTAGTGGGGATAGATAGATAGATAGATAGATAGATAGATAGATAGATAGATAGATAGATAGATAGATAGATAGATAGATAGATAGATAGATAGATAGATGAAATAGGAGACCGGTATAGGGAAGCTAAGCACAACGCAGTTAGCCGCCGTGCTTTGGGGGATTGTGTGCCCGTGCTCTGTTCCTACGCCTGCTTCTGTTTCCTTGTGTACAAACTGAACTTAAAAATATGGAAATGAAGCTTATCATTTTGAGAGAACTGCATATCTGGATGATAAAGTTGATTGGACTTTCGGAGGGACTAGAACTAAAAAGGAAATTTTTCAAACAGATTTTTCGGAACGCATTCGTTTCCTTGTTTAGGGGTTATACCTCGGATCAGGCGCTGTGCTGCTTTTAAAATCTCTTTTGTAACAGGACCTTTAAAAGCAGCGCAGCGCCGGACTCGAAGGAAATGAAACATTCAAGAAGCTTATAAGCCTATAGAACGCTGATGCAACTAAACTTCAAGCAGACCACATGACTTGCGCAACAAGAATTGATAAAAATTAAAAAGCGTGACTTGCCTTCGCCTGCTCAAAGCAACTACCGAAATTGTACTGAATTTTCAGGAGCTCACACGTCACGTGGATCGCTTTAAAGCTACCGCGGCAGCACCTGCTTCCACATCCTCTGGGTCATGTGTAGTCGTGAGAACTATCTCACTTGTTTTCTTTCTTGAAGAAGAAAAAATCCAGACTAACACCTTTCTTGTTTCATTAGCATCGTTTCTTTCTTTAAAGAAACAAGGCTGATAGTATTGACAAACGACACCAATTGGAATTCGTTGTTTTTTTTTGTTTTTTTTCAAGATAAAGGAACGTGTCCAACGTTGTTGTCGAAGTGATGTTGGAGGGACAAGAATTCTGCGTTGTTATAGTGAAAGAATGAAATGGGCCATATTTATTTACAAGGACGTTTCTTTTAGCACTCCTCTTTACTTTTTCCTTTCACGAGGATTTCTTATTTTGATCCAAGCGAAGTGCTTATAGTATGACCAAGCGGCGTTATGATGCTGTAACGTCTCCGTGTTCCACAAAGTGAACAGATTGGTTTGGGCCTCCAGTAAACCAGTTCTTGCGAAGATTGGATTCAGCACCATCTCTAATCCGTAATAACTTAGCATACAGCACCATTGGTTTGAAGAAAAAAAGTAAGAAAGAAATAAACCAATATTCAGAGAACCTGGTAAACTTTGGAGAAAAGAAATAGGGGAAGAATTACTTGGTTGTCATGTTTTTATATTTTCATTTTTCTACAATTACAGGTCAGATGCGTTTCTGGTTAACATCCCTGCATTCGTCCATTCCCTCTCTCTGTCTCTCTCTCTCTCTTTTTTTTGTATTGCATGCGCCGAAACAGAGTTACTTAATTACTCATTCTTCGTGAAACAAGCTCGTCTTTCATTTTGGTAAGCTGCCTGTCTGTTTTCCACGTCGGCAAACTATACGTCGCCGAGGCGGAAATAGTCAACGTTAAATGACTAATACGGCCACAGATAACTACTAGAGAAGTTCTGGCTGCGGCAAGCCTTCATGGACATTCATGGACGTTCATGTGGATGCAGCACGAGCCTCCGCTGCCAAACACGCGAGCAACCAAACCGCGCTACGCCGACCGAGCTGGCGCCGTCAAAAAAGGGTGGCCACCGAAGCGGAACTCTGTGCGGGGCGACGTTGCTGACCGCTCACAGTGCACGGCATCGCAAACACTGCGCAGCAACGAACGCTTCCGGTACGAGCGAATACATAAAGGACGCGTCGGCAGATCCACTTTGATGTTGGCCGTGCGACCATCCTCGCCTTATAGCTCCGCACGCGGTTGGAGAAGGAACAATTTTTGACGCTTACTTCCTCGCGGGTTTCCATATAAACTTGACGAGATCAAAAAGTGTACACGCCTACATATGACTCGGTGTATACGTTACGATGTCATTTCCTGCAACTGGACCGTACGCAAGCGGATTTGTTCTTTGAGCCTCCGCTGAACAGCAAGATCCAAAGCTGTTTGGCGTTTCCGTATTGTTTTTACGATGTCTTGTTCTGATGTATAGGTGGAAAATAGAAGCCGTTACTGAAAGCGCAATGACGGATAGTGTAAACGACGTGGCGGCTAAGCCGCAACGCAAGGCCGACGACAGAAGTTTTCAATGTGGGTCCTTGTTCTTTTGCATCAGGACGATAGCGACAAACTGGTAACCACGTGACACGCTACGTATAACAAAAATAATAATAAAGAAGCTGCTTCCATGTATCTGTCTACTCGTATTGAAATCGCTCATATGCGGGTCTCTTTTCCTTTTCATTTTTTGATCGTCACTTTCGAGAGTGTTCTACACTGCGAAGGCCAGAATAAAAAATTTCTGAGGATTAGCTTTACTTTCAACTCGTCTTCTTTCTTCTGTTCTGTTATCTAATCAAGTTCTGAGCTTGTTCTATCACAACGAAGTTGTGTTCTCTAAGACATAGTGACGCGGTTTTACTTACCGATGCTTACACGGGTTTATTGTAACATTTTTCTTCTTTTTTTGCAAACATGACGAACAATGTGTACCACCCGGTGCTTGTGCTGTCTATATACATAGGCGCACGGTTAGATCTAATAGCTGCTACTTGGCCATCTCAAATGGCTGGAGTTGAATGGCAGTTTGTAATAGAGAACATTTGCTGAATCACTTCGCTCGACGTATTCAGATCGACATGCGAACGTGCGCTTAGTACGTAGTCAATTTCAGCGCCTTTGACGTTGTAGTGTTTTCGGTGGGGCTCGCTATGAAACAGAAACAATTGCTAAGAAGCAAGAAAAAAAAAAGGGTGGGGGCGTTTTGGAATAAGCGACAGTTTCTTAAAGCAACGTAAGTATTACATAGTCTATAGGCTTGAAGACACTGCACCTGTTATAGAATGCGTTGGTGGACAAACTCAACAGGTTTGACTGTTTCTTTATAAATGTCTTTTTAAGGATTTTTTTTTAGCACACAGCGTTACATTTTACGCATGAATTCACATCACTGTCGTGCAGACAATTACGAGGCATGTAAAGCTAGGCATATTTAATGTGACGTTAGCGAGCACACGCTCAGGTCACGAAATGTCGGTTTAGGTGAACATGAGAGGCACTGATTACCCGTACGCAAAAAAAGTGCTTTCAAACAACGTTGTATGTGCATATAGTTGCCCCCTCAAGAGCAAGGTTTTTGCCCTAAGACTGTACGTAAGATCCACTTCACTCTGTAAATGTCTGGCGCGCGTCCAGAAGACGTTCGTGCTTCAGCCAGCGTTCTATTCCTATCGAAGCAAACAGCTAGAGCTCTTCAAAGCATGAGCAGTATACAGAAGCTCCACTGGCACGGTAAACGTCCTGCGAAGTGCTGGCAAATGTTCACCGTCTATATCGCACGTACTGAGCTCCCGCAAATCTGGAACCATCAATCACGGACGTTTTGCCGGAATGATACGTTTTCTTTCTTTTTTTCTATGTTTATGGTCGTGATGGTGGCAGCGGGAAAGTTGCACACCACGCATAAATCTCTTGCTTATCGACGCCATATTCTTGAGAGAGCAAGCTGGCGCTACGTTGAGAAAGCCGCTGGTCTCGCAGTCTGTTCGCTGCAGCGCATAAAATGTGTGTGTGTATACAGGGTTGCAAGTTGTGTTGCGATTAATAGGTATGGCCGGTCGGCTTGTGTAACGGGGTACCTTAATGTGTGGGAGTGGCACCGAAATGAACGCCGTACTGAATGTAGGCCGCGGAGTTCGATAGCTTAAAAGGAAATCAGGAGACCCACGTCTTTGTTTGTTCTATTTTACAAGATAAAATCATCCGCCGCCTAATTACACTTATTTCCGCGTTCTTCGTTCGTGCTGCAATTAGCAGCGCTGAAGCTTATGCGACGGCCAAGTGCCGGCTGTCAATTTTCACACAGGCATGACATATGTTTACGAAAAAAGAAAGCATAACAAGGAAGTATATTTAGTCGATGTGATATTCGTATATGTAAGAAAATAAGAAGCAGATAACTACTCCAAGACGAGGAAAGGACGGTGTCGGCAAACGCTAGACGCTTAACCGAAAGCGATGCTTCAGGGCTTGTATTCACGAAAACGCCTTGAGCTAAAAACGTTCGTAAGACAATATTCCAGCCGATACTGACGCAAGACATGACACCACAGAAGATGGCAGGCCAATCAATCAATCAATCAATCAATCAATCAATCAATCAATCAATCAATCAATCAATCAATCAATCAATCAATCAATCAATCAATCAATCAATCTTATTTCTTTTCGAAACGAGGTGTACGGTACTGAAAGCTCCATCAGTTTCACAAGGTCCTGACACCCTTACAAGTTGGCAAAGCAGCACGATGACGGTCAGTCACGTACGAAGAATACAAAATAAATCAGCAAGTATTGCATAGCATCGGCTAACAAAAAAAGAGCCAGTGTAATAATGCTAATCAATAGACAAAAAACATTTGCATATTCAAAAGATTGCATGAACATGAAAAGCAGCGATCGACAAGATCGACAAGGTAGAATAAGAAATTTCGTGAATTCGGCCCCTGCTTTGCTATCTCGCACTATGGGGAAGGAAAAGAATGAAACGAATATATAAAATAATGATGGAGTCCAGCAGCCATGCGGACAAAAGAGAGTGATGAAAAAAAGACTGTATGTATAGTGCCGATATAGTGCCTATATACCGCCTTTATAACGCCGCTATGTCGCAGCGATTGCGCAGCGAACTAAGGAAAGAAGTGCCGATGGAAACTAATGAGCATGCATCGAATATACCTTTTTCTTTTAACCATGAAGATATGCACGTGACACATTGTCACGGAGAAGCGGTGGTCGTTGCTTCGTCTCATAGTGAGTTACAAATGTCCCGACACCGTTTTCATTATAACCGTCATTAAGGTAATTATTATCTCTACACGTGAACAGAGAATCTCGTTGGCTGCAGCTATCTCTGACTGCACAAGTCCAGCTCGAACCTAACTTGCCGAATAACTGAAAATGTGCAATGTAAGTAAGGTTCATCGAAAGTGCACATTTTACGACCTTAACTTTTTTTTTTTTTGGTAATAAACTTTATTATCTGTCTATTCCGAGAGATAGCAGCGACTATAGGCTACCTTGACGCAGCCTACTCACATATTTCACCCGATCGAACTGCTTGCGGATTACCACCCGCTGGCGTAGATTTGGAGGTCGTGGTTTTAGTTTTCGTCCGCAGGCGGCCTAGACGTATCTCGCAAGACTAAAACGCTAAAACATCTCGCGTGCTGAGTATTAGGCTGTATTGAACGCGAGGTACTACATCGACGCACGAATTCGGTTTCTGGAGTGTTCGCGCACCTCTTGCTTGGTCAGTTAGTTGCTCAAAGTCATACATCGCAATTTCCTGTTTGATGAATGACGTCCCTGGGCCTAGCTTTTTTTTTTTTTCTGATCCACATGATCAACGGGGAATGTAGTTTACCTTATCACCGAGGCCGAATGGACGACCGGGACATTGAAATATTTTCAAAAACGGAAAAAAAGAAGGAAGAAGAAAGGAAGCGACGTGGAGTAGCCTAAAGGGATCTTGAAAGTTGCAACACATTTTCGAGGAATTCTCGAATGACATCACCAAAGGAGCGCATCGCCTCGCCAATCACCTTCAGCGTAAATTTTACAAAGTATTTAGATATCAGGGTAGTTAAAGCGCCATCACCAGGGATTTATACAAAACTCCTCCCCCTCCCCCCTACCGCCCTACGCCCCCGAGCTCCCGGGATTTGAGGCAAATGACGTCACTTGAGGTACCGAATAAGTCGCTTGACTTTTTCGTTGCTCTTTAAAATAGATCAGCGCATTTTCTTTATTTGTTGAATTCAATGCGAAAAAATAAAGTGTAGCAGATGAACTTTCCGCGATCATGAGATCATTCAGTTCCATTTCTGCATCAAGAGACTTAGTCGGTTCCTCGTTTCACGTCATACGTTGAAATAAGAGCGGGCGCTTTCCAACTGTGCTTGCAACCAAATTGCGAATTCCATGGTGCGTGTAGTGCGAAATAATATTTGGCTGACATGTTTACAGGAGCCTCCACGACCGATCGGCACTGTCTTCTGACTACGTTAAAGAATTGATGCAGAGAACCTTTAAGTGATTACGTGCGCGAACCTGCGAAAAATTCAATGCAGCTTACATTATGCAATGGGGGAAACCATGCCTGTCTTCCTAACGACAGGCGGCCTCCCCGAACGAGTCCTTAAGCATGTAGTTCTGCCTTAATTTTATTTGTACAGAGAAGTAGCCTGCATCGTATTTCACTCCGATGATGCCTTTGTATGTATGTATGTATGTATGTATGTATGTATGTATGTATGTATGTATGTATGTATGTATGTATGTATGTATGTATGTATGTATGTATGTATGTATGTATGTATGTATGTATGTATGTATGTATGTATGTATGTATGTATGTATGTACACAGAGGGTAAAGTGGGAATAGACAGACGGAAAGAGTGAGAGAGTGTCATGGCGGAACAACTTTAAAGTCACTGTGTAACGGATACGCAATGGGAGGTGGTGAAATAGTAGGGCGGGATTATTGCTTGGGCGTAGGTCAAGGATGACTGTAGAGTTCTGATCTAGGCACTTATCTTTTCCTGGCGTACTTTATAGTGTAGATGATAAATGGACGACTAAAATTATAGACCTTTAGAATCGTTCCGAGATTACAGAGTATTGCGTCGCGAAATCAAGCATACGATGTGCCCTGTATTGGTGGGCAGTAGGTTAAGATTTACTTCCGAATCTCAGTTGTACTTGCCGATGCCGAGAATCGTACTCTCGGCCTCATCCTCCTAAGCACTAGAAAGTCACGGCCACCGCGTCGTAGCGCTGGCACGGTATAAATAACATTACAGGCTCAAAACTCACCCTGTATCGAAACAAACCTCCACACACCTGCGCGTTCTTTTCCCCCTTAGAGCAGGTGCTGCTGCAGGCCGATTTCGTTTCTCCTTCACTCGGTTCGTGCCTTCTCCGACCCTAGTTCTAAAAACAGACGCCCCCACGGCCACTGATAGCACAATTAATCGCGGCCCCCACCTGCAGAATGCCTCGACGGTGAGGAGCCTTTGCTCGAGTGACCTAACGTGGCTCGGAGGACACCGAGAATGAGTGCGGCGCTCTTCGGAACCCAGCTGCGTACATGTACACACGCGAAGGGACGCTGCTTCGTGAACGCTTGCTTCAGACGGTGGACCGGTCTGGCCCACCGAAAAAGCGAGTCCGGTCGCGCACGGTGAGCCTGTTGTGATTCAATCCCGGTACCGTTGCAGCCGGAAGGGGAGACCTTCCGTGCGAGATTGCCGATAAGCTCGCAGAACGCGCGGACGGCCACACACACACGCCGGTGTCGCGTAGCTGCAGTTGCATGCAGTGCGTCACCAAATGAGGAGAGCGCGGCACTCTATTCACGTGTCGCATCCTTCCGCTGCCGCATCGGGATGCCTTTCAAAGGCGCTGACGTCTTCATCTGTACAATGGACTGTAAGCGTCAGCTGCCGAGTAGCTTCGCGAGTTACAGATAGCGTTACTCCCACATCAGCGTTCTGGTTTGTCGTGACAGGGATAACCGCGATATGGGAGGTATATAGGCCTTCGGTAGGTCGCGTGTGCGCCGACCAGTACGCCACGTCGTTGCGTGCAAAGGTTAAGGACCTTACTGCGCGGAACTAAGGGTTGGCTCGCGGGCAGTAGTGTAGGCGCGCCGTCACTCTCTCGTGCGACGATGCGACATGCACCGGATATACTTCCGGAAACAACACATCCCAGCTACGGTCACTACCGGAAGAAGAGACCAACTGTCCACTGCTGTCTCTCCCCTCCCTTCTGGGCGCTTGTCGCTATACCTGGGACAGCCACGGAACGTGGCGTGGCCGGCCAGATGATATGGCTTGGACATGTTAATGTGAGAGAAAAGAAGCCAGAATCCTGCCTACTGTTTCTCTTAGCCCTACTGCGTCGGTTGTCATTTTCATGAGGCTAGCGTGGGAAGACCGAATCGGTGGAAGGAAGTGCTTGGCATGTCGCGCGGTTCCAGCGCTGTCCTGCGCTGCCAGGACATAATGATGCTCGAGATGACAAGTTGAGATGTCTGACCCCTCGCTTCGAGACGAAAGTGCACGGTGTACACCGTGCGATCGTAATTCGGCACGCGTGCGCGTTGAAGAGTGATGCGATAACTGGAAGATAAGCTGGGGGAGACCTGCAAGAGGGTGGAGACCTTGCTTGAGGGCAAGAAAAGAAAGTCAGGGAGTTAGGGCAAGAAAGGAAGCTTCCTTCTTTCCACTTGATGAGCCACTCAGGGCCTTCGGGAAGCTATGTGGACAAAGTACAGTTAAATAATTCAAGAGGCATCATGCGCAGTACCATTCAGTTTTAGATCGTTTCCTGTTATATAAAAGCAGCACCTCGGCAACCCAACGTGTTCTACAACGAAGATGAAAGGACTTGACTGCGCTGTACTACACATTTCAGTAATACAGGAAATCGAAGCGCACTGGTACCACAGGAGCAACCTCCTCGATTACCCGCCTTGTAACTAACTCTACTGGGCTGTAGCAGTTGGCTCGGGCAGGTTGACTTGATAGTTTAGCTTCCCTTGATGTCGCTCATTATCCATTCACCATCACTCACTAAAAAGGATAACGACCGATGCTCACAGACATTTGAGGCCATATTGAGAAGAACGTCGTATACGATAATATGTCCGTAAATGAACATTTCAGCCAATCTTGATATTGGGCATGTCTTTATCAAAGCCACCCAGCCAATGACAAAAGACACCGTCAAAAAATGAAGGTTTGTGGATTCGGACCCTGTACACGAGCAAGACCGTTAAAAACAGCACTAGGGAAAGTGTCGGTGAGGTTCGCTCTCGTCTACGTACCCTTCAAAATTTGCTTACAGTGGATAGGACGAGCCATAACCGGACCAGTTTGTTCTCGGTTCATTTGTCGCGTTTCGATCAGTGATAAGCAGTTACAGAGTAAAGGTCGCAAACTTCGTTTCTGCCATTTGGTGCAACTTGTCAAATTGGCATCACGTTTGAGGTCGTGAATAATAAGCATTTGTTGAAGATTTGCGCGTACTTATTTCCCGTGTGTGCTGGCCGGGAGCAATGCTCGCAGTACGGCACCGTAGTGATATAGTTCAGTTCTGCGCGCTCACTGCATTGGGGCATCGCGCCTACAAATGCGTGCTACTACAGCTAGACCGACAGGAGGCGTCTTTACTCCACTCTGAAACTCGTCTTCTCGTAAACCTTTGGTGGCGGAGCATCTGGCACTTTCCGTCCCAGAAACCGTCGATGCAAGGAACAGCGTTCGATTTGTGCTATCAAATTGTACGCCGACGTGTGCACGTCGAAGATGCTAACCGCTCGTACTCTCTTTTTTCTCTTTCAAAGCGCGGAGACTGAATCTAACCACATGTTCTACGTGATGACACGCTCGGGGATAAGGCATCGAACAAGTGATCGAGCGAGCGAGCTAACCGTTCTTTTTTCTGAGGAATAGGTAGGCCTATGGGAACAAAGAAACAGCTCAGACAATTGGGTGGAATGGTTTGGCGTCTTCACAGATGCTGCGGCGCCTGTCTCATCGGCGATGGACGACGCTTGCATGCGGTGGAGGTTAGAACAAGAGCAGTCTTTCGCAACTCACTCCTCAGCCGATGCCGCGAGTGCGTGGCAAAACGTCGGATAGTGCTTGCGGTGTGTTCTTCGAGGAGTGACAGCATCGATTTGGTTGCGCATTTCGTAGTACAGCTATTCGAAATCACGACGGTTGTGTAGCTCGAGTTTGAAAGGACGTGGTGGCAGTGGGTACGACAGAATAAAGAAATAAAAGAAATGCAGAAGAAGAAGAATGATAGAGACAACTGCTTCAGAAGCGTTGTCGTGCGAACTGTCAGAATGAGGACATATGGAGACTTCACCCGTACGTCACCGCGTGTGGTGTTTTCACCCCGCGGGTGCTGATGCGCAGATGCAAATAGTGGACGAGGTCGAAGGTCGCGAAAGACGAATAGGAGACGGCGTTTGCGGCGAACAGAAGTTGAATTTGAAATGCAGTTCACTCGGCCCAAAGAGATGCGACTGATGCGAAACAAATGGGGTAACGCGATTTGCGATTTCGCCACTCTGAAGGAGTGTGGGAAAACGCATGTCGCTGTGCCCCTCTCGTGGCAGTTGTCAGCTTGATCTATTTCCCTCATGCCAAATAACTAAACAAATATCGCGCCCTTAAAGTAAGCATGTCGTTCCTGTCTCATATATTCAGTATCAGCGTCGCGATCAGGCTCGGGTAGCAGCTCGAAGATTCCAGGTTGACCTCATACGAGAACGCAACCCCAAGCAATTTATTTCTGCGGGCGTCCCTGTTCCTCGCACAGGAAACGTGCAGATAATTTGTTGGTCTCGTAAACTCGGAGATTTGCCCTCAAATGTCGGCGTGACACATGCCTAGTCAAATTCAAGCAGGCAATGTATAAGCGTCCGGGATCAGAGCTGCCTGTTACCGTGCGACGAGTAACGACCAGGTTTCGGGGAGGTGAAATTGTGACTGGCCGTATTGTAAAGCCTCCTACATGAGGGGCGTATTAGATCCGTGTACGTGCGAACCTGTAATCTGCGTTCATTGGTGCCGATCGAGGGAAAACTCAGAACGGTCAAATATAAGGGCACACGTATTTCACCTCTAGCCTTCCAGTACTGTAATTCTTCCGTTAAGTCTTCTCTATCCTGTCGCTGACGCCAGACGGCGACGCAAGCTTTCGAATCCGAGTTGGTACACCTCCAACGTATGCTCTAACTTGCCGTTGTCGCTGTTATGCGAAACTTAAATGCTACCGTACGAGTCACGCAAGGCTATGGGTCAATTTTAGACATGAGGCGGTGCTTTCGGCACGTTTCCTCTTTGACCTCACCCCTTCTGTTGGTCGGCGAAGAAGTACTCTGGTGCACCACGCACACTACGAATGCCGAATGAGGTATCTTACGTCGAGGCATCGCAAAGCTATACGCGCGTCCATGCCGCGTGTACGTCGCTGCATCTTCAAAACACTCGTTTACGAATTCTAAATTGGCCGTGCTTAATTACACGTCGGCCGGTGCCTCACTGTTGCCGCGTTCTTCACCTAGACCTCTTGCGCGTGTAACCTTGACCTCGATCTTCTTGCTCTTTGGCATCGCGTACTCGTAATTTATTTAAATAAATTCTTTCTTCTCACGAGGAACTAATCCTCAACACACGGCTTACAGGAAGGCGGTCCGTGGCAAGCCAGGTACAAGGGCATAGAAGGTGACCTAGGGGGCTGTATATCAAAACATGGTACCTGTCATTTATGTCTGTATATTAGGAACGGAAATAACCTGAATTCAAGATTTTTTTAATTACTGGATGTTGGATACCGAGTAAAGTAAAACGATCGTTGGCCCTCGTAAGTATCTAGCGAGAAAGGAGATGACGAACAGTGAAAGGGCGGAAAGTTGGGCTAGCTACTTTCGCACTTAAAATACGCTATGCGAAGGACATTCACAATTTGAAATGGCCGGGCGCTGCCCAATTTGACCCCGCAGATGGGGAAGGTCCTTGTTGGAAAATAGCAGCTGTCACGGGTAAGGAGCTCGGTGCTTCGTGACAACCCGTCTCTCCATGGCGCTACTCTCAGGATCTCGTGTTCCACCCACGCGTCATTGTGAGCGGAGTATAATTGCAAAAATCGCCCCCGCATCCCGAACCCACGAAGGTCGCTGGCCGCCAAGAAGGAAGACATCTAGCTAGGAAACGACAGAACGATACGCCTCTTCGTATTTCTGTAAATGTGCCTAGGTCTATTGTAGGTGTACACGCCAGCGAGAAGTGTCTCTTGTTGCTCGTGCTGCTGCTGCTGCTGTTGGCCTAAAGGAATAAAACAACGGTAAACGTTTACCGTTGTCAGTGAGTTGTGAGGAAGTGGAACAGCCTACAACGATTTGCAGCGCAACAGCCTCAGAGTGCCGTCGAATTTTCGTGTATACTGCAAACCTTATCGTGCAGAATTTGTGCAATCTCCGTTTAACAGATCGGAGTCACCCATAGTTCTCAGATATTTTTGTACGTTTCTTCAACGCTGCGCCTGAGGCAGTGACGCCCAGCCATCGAGACTTGCTGATTAAATTTCCGAGACAAGTTTGAACTTGTATTCTTGTTTATCCTGGTGGGAAAATCTCAGAAGAATATTTCTGTGCCACTGCGGGGGAAGTTGTTCGCCTTTTTCTATGGTTTGCCTCTCTGTCACTCTGCATTGCTATGCGAGTGCACACGGAATCAGCTTATTTGCGAACGAATGGATAATAACTAATGAGGCACGCAGTGTAGCATTTCACGTTGCTAAGTGTGGGCAGTAAAAATAATGACGTAGAGAAACGGATGGGGGAGGGGGACGGAGAAGCGAATAAGCCTTGACATTCAGGTTCTTAATAGCCAGCTGCCGTTTTGAATTATATTCGCTTGCACCCGGACTCTCCCGCCTTGAAACAAGTGTGCGCTTCTTCATTGCAAATGGAGATGCATAGCCAACAACGCCGTATGCCATTCTCCTTGGATATGTTTAAACTACGGAACGCATTCTGCATTACTGTACATCATTTAACTCTCAACATTATGTTTCTGCTGTCTGCGATGTATACACGGTCGCTTAGACCACAGATCGTTCTTAGATGCAAATGTCCTGACACTCTTGTCAAAGAAGTTCTGACGAGAATAATAGCCGTGTCTCTATAGCCTGCATACGCTTGCATGGACGTGAAAATTCGGCCTACTCTCGCTCTATCACCTGCTTGAGAAACTTAAGCTGCAGTGAACACATGGAAAAGAGAGAGAGAGAGAGAGAGAGAGAGAGAGAGAGAGAGAGAGAGAGAGAGAGAGAGAGAGAGAGAGAGAAATAAAGAAGGGAAGGCAGGGATGTTAAGCAGTCAGGTGCCCCGTTGGCTACACGGAAAGCGTTTGCAAATAGACTACTTGTCTTGTTTGAAATGGGTGTAAGGAGGGCGCTATCTAAGATCGAACTGAATACGGATCAGATAGTGGCAGAAGCGAACGGAATGAAATATCCAGTGATTCTCGAATAATTCGCGAATGTAATGCAGCCTTTCTGACAATCAATATCAATTGACATTCATGTTCTCGTGTTCGTAACTTTAGCATTAAAAACACAAATGCATCATGTGGATGAGCAGACCCCTCAGGTCCGCACACACTGTTGAAAAAGCGCGAATGATAGTGTCATAGCCGGTAAAATCACGCTCCCCGAGTGAAGCAGCATGCCGAACTATATAAGACCTCATATTTTATGTCTATAATATTTACATCGAATTCGAAATTTGTTGTACTTTTGCATAAATATTATGTTTATTTCGATGCAGTCAACATTTCGAAATATTCTTAAACTATTCGAAAAGTATTCGGGTCTTGATTCGTCCATTTGATTCGAAGACCGCATCGAATAGTGCACGACTCAATTCCTAGATCCGATTCGACATTCGAAATGTTCGAATATTCGCTTCCCCATAAAATTTAATAACCTTCAGCCGCCAGCTGTTGGTACCTGTAAGCATATATACGCTGCCTGAGGATATCAAAACGAGGACGGCACTTCTCTTTTGCTCGCTTTCCACAACAAGCCGGGAGTCCGAACAGAGATTCCCGGAAAACGTATAACGTCACGCGAAATGCGATACGAATGACTGCGAAACAAACCGCCGTTCAAGCGACTGGCGAAGCGTGTACCGTTAAACAACCTTGAACTCAAGGCGAACTTGCGCGCGAGGTGCCGCCAGCGTCGTCTCCTCTCTGCGGAGCCGTATACCGCAGTTTCTCGAATCTAAGCATGGCCCTACCATCAGCGGCGGGACCATGATAGAGGCAGTGTTCCTATCACACCGTGATTTCTGCTCGTCTGTGCTTTCTGTGGAAGCCTGCCGGTCAGTGCTAAAAACGCTTACAAAAGACAATATTTGTGAATCCGGCCCCAGGGCCCAGGGGACGAATTTGGACCCCTGGGGCCCGGGGGCTTCCTGAATTCGCCCTCCTGGGGCCGAATTCAGGAAGGTGCTCTGCGCCTTTGGCTAGATGCCTTCGACAATGACATGTTCAGTGTCAGGATTGGCCGAAATATTCTCTTACGTAGATTTTTAGCGTGAGATGCTATTTGTGAATACTGGCCGAACTGTTACAGTGTTACAGCGCAGCTGTTCAAGTCGCACTAGGTTTGTCAAATACGTATGTGAGACTTCACCGATCTTTTGGAGTGAGGACCCATGCTTGCCCTTGACTCACAGTACAAGAAAGAAAGAAAGAAAGAAAGAAAGAAAGAAAGAAAGAAAGAAAGAAAGAAAGAAAGAAAGAAAGAAGGAAAGAAAGATGTGCTGCGACGAAGGGAAAAGCGAACCCACGCTTGCTATGTACTCACTAACCACGTCCATGGCCCAGCTTTGGAACGTCGTAGAGACTCGAATCGAGGGCGCATGTGACGGTGGTCGGAGGGCTGATCCTGAACTGCAGGCTGACGATGTTGTATATGTGCAAACCAGAGAGAAGAGGATTCTGAGTTTAGAATGAGGGACGCCTGGAGAAAGCATCGGCGAATGTCGCAAGATCAGAGTCTCGCGGGCGTAGTCGAGCAATGTCGGCAAAGCACTGCCAGTATGAGTGGAGGGGACGATTAGCGTTGTGGGGATGAAATAAATAGACTTGATTAAAACGACGCTACAGAAGGGTCTTGTCCTGCATAGCTTATGTAATTAAAAAAACTGGGCGTGGCTTTGCCTAAAACAAATGCATTCGTTTGGTCAACTTTGTAACGCTTTGCTCAACTTTGCAACGTTTTGCTAGGCCCCCAGGCTGCTCATACGTGGTTGCAATAGCAGAGCCACGCCCAGCTTTTTCAGGTTTAGACTTACGAAAATAATGTGTTTTTTTATGGCTCCGAAATCAATTAGAATTGCTTAGACCACCGTGAATGCGAGAAAAATACGAATTATTATAAGAAATAAATAAAAATCTGCGTGAATCCGTAATGCAGTCCCTATAAAGCCGTGATATCACGAAGCTCGTAGCGAATAATATGTTTCCCATTTTTGGACATCGCTGCATTTGGTTCGCCGGATGATTTGATTGCTACCGTAGCCTGAAATATCCCTCCATCACTATGCACCATTTGCGTGCCAGTGTTCATGACAGAGCTCCTTATACACGAGTGAATATGGCATATAGCTTTCGTCGTCTGGGTGGAGGAGACGCGACACCTTTCAGAGATCCTTCCAGAGATCTTGGAAGTCCGGTTTGCTCCTTTGCCGTTACTTTCTCCCTTCCCCAAATACTGCCACCCCTCTTTTTTTCTTTAATCTGAAGATGATGTCGCACTTCGATAAAGCAGCATCAGCAGCAACAACGCCAGACACTCCAGTGCCATCTGCAACAGGTTCGCAGCGGGAAAGAACGCTGGCTTCGATTCAAGGAAATCGGCGCCGTGAGGTAGAAGAAATGTGCCGGTTGACTCAAATGCTGGCCCTTCTTTTCGCGAGGTATTCGTTCAATTCGTTTGGCATTGCGTGGCATAGCTTGTATGCTTTGCTTTGCTTCGATCAACCTTCGTTACCCAGCAGGAACTGCTGGCTATTCTCGGCTAACTGTAGCTCATTTAATATGCAGAAGCTGGCTTTACTATCCGCTTCGTGAGGTGACCGCTCGGTTTTGAAAGCGTGTTAAGTCGTGCGCTGCTGTAAACAAGAAAGGCGGCTCGCTACTGAGGCCCCGTGGTTGCCTAAGGAACACCGTTTTATGCGCTGAATCCTGGAAAATGTGAATTACGTGCTTGGTTAACCAAAACAAATGTTAAGCTGCAGGGTTCGAGAAACTGTGCTTGCGTTTTTCTTGCGGGAACTTTAGGCTGTGAAAAGTGCCCGTGTCGGAAAATTGGAACAATTTGTACGTTCCCTTAGTACAGAAAATCAGCAGCCTTCACAGTGAGTGTATCAGTCACAACATCATGAACGTAAAGTTCACAATGACCATTGCGAAGAGAATATAAACCGTTGCGAACTTTTCTGCAGTGACTTATGTTTTATGTGCAGTCAGTATGTTTTTTTTGAGAGAAATAAGATTGTACAGCAGAGTGCGTCATATTGTTAAGGAATCCTCATTTTGACGAACTAAGACATGTGAGCGCAAATAGCTTGCTTCCACTGGCGTCCTGCTAATGCAGGCGACTCTCGAAGGCCCATAGCATCATGACACATCCGAGATGACTTTGGGCTTGATTCGTCTGAAAGCATAACAAGTACTCGCTCGAGAGCAATGTAATAAACCCTTTTCGGTAGAGCGGATGCGTTTTTAAAGACGCCTTCCGCAATGTCTACCAGTGACAAAGCAAAACAGTTTTATTGGGCGACACATGCTCTACACTCTCCTTGTGCTTTAAGAATACTTGTGCGGCAATAAGCTATCTTTTTTCACATTCGAGCCGCCAACACCGCCGTGTCTTCGAAGCTCCGTAAGAATAGCCTATAACGTAACCTCCGCGGTGCGTCGTTAATCTACGCAGTTCGCGTGTGGTTTTGCGACGTTGAACTCGGCGGATTATTCAAGATCGGCGCTGAATGCGACGCCGATACTGCGAACGCGCTAATGCTACAACGTTTACAACTCCTATAGTAGTTGGCTTGAGAGCGTTGGCATCACTGATCTCGACTAGAGATCAGTGGTTGGCATTAGTGCTTAATCCACTGATCTCCACTAGCAACCTAGTGGAGATCAGTGGTTTAAGTGCGTACCCCACTCAACAAAGAGGGAGTCATCACAGCTGCCTAGTTTCACACTGCGTGAAAGTGGACATCTTGTGTTATTGTAACACGCAACTCGGGCGTTTCGAAGCTCATCCCGGAAACTGTGTCCCTGTACATTGCACGCAGCCATTTGAAGTTTGAAAAGTGAAAAAAAAATAAAAGAGTGCGAGAAAACACGCCGGAGAATGGCGTTTACGATTCCGTCGCCTGAAAAAAGGCATCTCCAACGCCATCGTGTGCCTTCTCCAGCGGCGGCGTTCGGAAACAAAGCTAAGGAAATTTAAGTGCGTTGGACCAAAAGCGGTCAAAACAAACTTGCTCGGCTTTTCCTACCGGGCTTTGTCTACTCTACCTCAACGGAAAGAAAAAGAAATTAATATACAAAATATGCCGCATCACTCGCGGCGAGCAAAAGGTGTTCCATTCGCGGAGTATAGAGACGTCTCTATATACGTCGACCAGGATGTTGTTTTTCGGACGTCGCCCACTGTTCCGATGACGCTATTGAAAGTGCAAATTATATCGGGGCGGTGCGAAGCGCGTCTCCTTCGGACGTGCCAAACGTATCACGACGCGAGACGGCGCACCATTAGCACTGTACGTGCGGTGAAACGCCCGAAATCGCACGCCCCGTTCGGTGTTCCGAATTCTCCGCAGACAGATACACAGCGAGCTCAGCGCCACGCCGAAAAGCGGCGCCTCTGCTCGCGCACAGTGCTTCCGACAGCAACGCGCGTGCACGGAAGTCGCACGCACTTTGCCGCGAATGTGGCTGCCGCTCTCCTCGTCGCACCTTGTCTTTTTTTCACTCGGGGTGCACGCACGCGTTCAGCGCTTGCGTTACACTGTGCATGCATTCACATGTAGTACGTGTCACTTCCTGCAGGCCAATTTGGCAACGCTGGGCGGGGCCACGCCCACTGAATGCTCCCGGGGACTCTGTCCGGAAGAAGACACGGGAAACGGCAGCTGCAATGCGATACAAAACGACGTCCATCGGTGGGAGGCGGCGTGCTATGTTTAGTGCGGTTCGTGTCAAGAGAAGCCGACTGACAACGAAGGGAACGTCTGTGCCGCCGCGAATGGCAATTATAACGCGCGGGTTTACGCGGACGCCTCGCCTGTCGGAGCAGTCAAGCGGGCAGCGTGTTCTTCGTTTGAGGGCCCCTGCTTAGTTGGCTCTTACTCGTTCCTTTTTTATGCCTTTTTTATTTGTTACACTCACGTGGGTGGAATGAACGGTAATGTGGCGGAAAGAACCTGAGGAGACGTGGGGAGAAGAAGAAACGTCTTAAAGCTCGGAGGCGTGAAGGCTCGCGGCAAATGATGCTACGTTACGTCGACCGAGAAAGGTGTAGCTGCGCCGCATCTTGACAAGCGTGGTTGGTCGGTAGCGCGCACTTGGTATGAGGACGAGAGCACGGAGACGAGGAGGAAGGTCTAGATTGAAAATTAAAAGTTAGGGCCCTGAGAGCAGCAACTGCTTCTAAGTGAGGGATGAGCGGGGAAAGTGTTTTCACATATGAATAGTGTGCAGCTAATACCGTTGCTAAAATTGACAGTTTTTCTTTTTACCGCAGTGCTGTGCCGGTTTTGTTGCTATGTCTCCCGCCGGCTTCCTATAACTACAGACAAAGGAAGCTAACGGTAGCGCTGGCAGATAGAAGGATGTTGTAAATATATGCACAGGTAACCGTATAGCTGAGGTTCCAACAAAAGAACGTTGTCATGCAGTAAGCCACACAAAATCTCGCCAAGGGTATTCTTCCAGTACATATTATTCCCTGTGATTTCTTGTTTTACTTCGCTTATTAACCAATCAAGGAAAAGTAGTGACCCTGACATGCGCGTATCGGTGCCATTCACCCAATGAATCTCACGCGTTTTTAACTTTGACTTAAGCGTGACACGTCTCGCTAATACACTGAGCGCTGATGCCAAATTTACTGCGGTGCACTGAATTGTTTTAGCCGTAAATCTGGTGTTCAGGTTCCTGAGAGAGAGAGAGAGATCCTTTGACGAACTGTGGCTCCGAAATCAAGCCCGGTTATCTGCGGCGGGTGTCAATACAATGATTTCCTAAGGACTTATGCAGATTAGTTTGTAAATCTAACAAGTATGGCAGCGAAGAAGACACCAAAGTGTTCACACTTCGAGTCAAGGTTGCGCGTATGTGTTGTCTGATTTTCTCCATGAGGGAGATTTGAGAAGACATGCGCTGACGCTCTTCGCCAAATTCGATAACCGTCCCTCTTCAGGAAGTTGAATCCTCGGAACCATGCTCCCTGTTGACGTAAAAAGAATAGAGACTCAATGAAAAACCTCAATCTATTGTCAGGCGCCCTCACCGTGTTTGAGTTTTTCTTTTTTTTTTCCGGCTCATCTTATATTCCCGCCGTCCCACTTCCCACATTGTACGCCCAAGGGTTATAACGTGGAGAATAGGCGCTTGCCCCCTGTCTACCCTCGTACTTGTCGCCTATCCATCACGCCGTAGCCCCCAGGCATGATTTAGTACCACCTAGCCTGAACCACCGCCAGTCTATTGCAGCCAACCAGACATCTACTTTAGTTAACCATTCCGCTTTTCATTGAATTCTATGCGTTATACATTTCCGTTTTACTTCCTATGGCGCCTCTATATCTCTCTTCCCTTCGCTCATCTTTAACTGCGAGGAAACCGGTACACCACAGTTCTGGTCCAATTCCGCCTGACCAGAATGAATCTATCTGGTTATGCTCCGCGAAGATGCGTCCGGTTAGGTCTATATAGCTTGGCTTATAAGCATGCAAACGGCCGGGCCGCCTAGACTGCGCGTCGGCGCCGTACCAATAAGGCGGCTGGCTGCCTCGTTCCCTATAACTCGGCCATCGCCTGGCCTGCCTACGAGCCTGACAGAGGACGCCGTTCCTTAATGGACTATTTAACTCTCGCAGTGCAAGTAGCCGACCCACGCCTGCCTGCCATGCAGTGTGCTCCGTTTCCTGTGGGAGCAGGGTAATTGTTTCGCGGTCTTCCTGCGACCGGCATCGCGGAGGCAACGGGCAAACTGGATGCGGTCAGATATGTGCGAGTTGTGCAATACAGGAACTGTATGAGCACGACCCTCTCGAATCAACTTCGCCTGTCGAAATCACAGCGCCGTGCAGTGGTGACTTGAGCAACCTATAACGCGAGTACACCGCGCATCTGGAAGCGAGAGCTTATCGTTCTCTGTATATTGGACCATTTGCAGAGTTGCTCCGTGGAGGGGCGCTCGCGTCTTGGAACTCGTGATCTCGTCGCCATTAAGCGGCGCCTGGTCTGTCCTTTGCGATATGGCGAATGATGTGGCTGATATAAACGTAGAAAAGCGCTGCGCTACTTTAGACTTCTGGATGAATGGTTATTCGCCAGTGATGCAACGATTTCGACTAAACGCGCAAACGACGATTTCATGCCAGCCTGATGGACCGATGAGCGAATGCTCCCGAGTTGCGCGTCTGCGCTCCCTATAGCTTTAAGCGATAACTGATTGCGTGCACCTCTCTTATAAGATTTTTTAAAATAGAAATCGTAACAGCAGAAGCAGCAGCCTCTTATCACCTCGGTGCTGTGTAACCTGTCGTGAAGGGTGTTAAATGCGAACAAGTTGACGGTTTGGACGAATCTATCCTTTTCGGTGCCATAAAAATTGTATCCACCGTTTTTTTTTTCGCTGCCTTTCGTAACCATCGGTTCATCCGGACAAACTGACATGACCAGTTATGTAATCCCCAAAGATGCATAAGCATTACAGCTATTATTACCTGTGAATGTCTGCCCTCTGGTTACGCTGTTGTCATTCCGTCTGAGATTCAAATTGCGGCCGCGAAGGCATTGCGATAACGCTGGAATACAGAAAAAAGGAAAAAGAAAAGGAGAAAGAAAGAGCTTTTGTGCCTTAAGGTTTCTGTGCACGTCTCGTGAGTGGCCAGTAGTGATCGAGATCATTCTATTTCACTGTCTCTATTGGCAAAGTTTAGATATTCGTGTGAAATTCCAAATGTCTAACGTTATCCACTGCTCATCGATTATAGTGCCATCGAGTAGCATCATGCCACCTTATCTCGTTTTTGCGTCAACGTATCGTAGTTGGGTCTTAGAGGGTGTGACGTATAGCAATAAGAGCTAAAAAACAAAAGCAAACAAACCCTATTTTCTCTTCATGTTCTGTATATTCACTTGTTTAGATTTTGTATGTCATTCCGACCTTGTTTGATGTTATCGATATATTTCACAACCGAAAGCGCGCAGCAGCATCCAGCCTGCATAGAGATCGTCACCGTTCGTGTAGAGTGTGGGCGCCTACCACAATATACCGCCGAACGAACAATGCTTCCTGTTAGTAAACCTGTCCACTATGTTGGCTCGTAGGATTTCGGCGCTCACTGTACGCACACACTTTACTTGCGTACGCGCGTTGATTGGAGCGCATTGCAGTCTTGTATCAACGAGGGAACATTCATACGAATAACGCTGCCTAGAACTATGCACCTCCTTTCGGTTGTGCCTCGAGCTATGTCGTAACTAAAATATTTGAAGGTTTTAAAGCAATACAGTTATGCTGAAAACGATATTAACATAGAAGAAAAAAATGCACCATGCATCTCAAGTGTTTGAAAACAGGGGATCACAACCGACCCTACGCTCACATAATTGCTCACATACTCCTACTTGCAGTAGGAGCTATCATCCACAACGGTCAGTCTTCACGCCCATTTACGATCATCACATGCAGCGTGGGACACTCACATTTATGGAACCCTAACTCCTAAAACTTGCACGTATTCACAAAAGGCCAGTTGCGCTTGCATTGTCCGTAACAGCAAACTCAGCCAGTCCTGTAGTTACATCCTCCATGCATTAACGAGGCACGAACGAAAACATTACGTATTCGCCCCCAGAACTATACGTATAAGAGAGCTGCCACGTCACCGAGTACGTCAAAGGCAATGCTCGACAATGAACGCCACGCCATCCCGCCGCTGTCTCGGCCGTCGCGTCTGAGGCCGAACGTGACCGACCTATTCCGGTAGTCATTGCCACCGTCGCATACCCACGCTGTATCACGCTACGCCGTGACGCTGTCTCCACCGTATAGTCCCGCTCCTCAGAAAAGCGACACAGAAGCCCGATTCTACCACCCCCTCCATCACACCACCTCCCTCCATGTCCCATTCCACGCATACAAACACACACACGAACTACCGACAATGTGACGTTCTTTCATTCGTACAACGATCTCTCGCGGGCGTTTCGTTAGGGCGCTTTCGGCACAGAATGCGTGCGCAACGACCGGCAACCGTTTGCTGTAGCGGAGTTTTGTACGATCGAGTCGCGAGTACGGGTAGCAAAGCGATGCGCGCGCGCTTCCGGTCAAAGCGAGACCGCCTCCGCCGTTGTATAGTGCAGTGACGCGCCAGTCGCTTTGCGTGCAAGCGCGAAGTGGGTCGTAGGCTTAAGAGCTGCACGGACTGCAATGCATGTGGTGGAAGCGGCGGCAGGAGTCACCTGTAATGCCGTCATGTAGAATCCCTCGAGCATATAGCTGTAACTGCCGCTCGGAACTGCGCTGCGCCGCGCCATCAACATCAGCCGTCGTCGCGTCTATATCATCAGCGGTTACCATACCAGTGTCTTCTGTGGCAACCCGCTGATGCTCGCATTTCAGTCCGCTGTTGCCATAGCGTGTACGTGTTATTACGGCACAGTGGCTGGCCGTGTTATTTGCTCGGCTACTGCTAACACTGCTGTTGCGAACAAGAGATGGCATTGAGCAAACACGCGGACATCAAAGGTACGCCTGTCGGAGGTGTGGTTAACCTGTTTGCTGGAACGAAAATCGGACATATAAATGTGCGACATCGATGGTCAGGTTTATTGGCATAAGTTGTGAGCGCTTCTGTTGATTAGAGAGAGAGAGAGAGACGATGCATTGACGAGACGGAAGAAGCGTGTCATAAATAAAAGGCTCGCAAACCACTGCAAGCGCTGCGGCTGAGGGAGTCTTATTCAATTTAGCATTCGGAGAGAGGATCATGAAATCGGCGCTCTTAAGCTGTGTATACTTGGCCGAAGAATGCGCTTTAATCTCTCGTGCAACAAGAGGGGTGTCGTTAAAAGTGCAAAGCACAAGGTGACGTAAACGCGATGACCACGCGAGCATATAGTTATTTCTGGCACGGCGTATCGACTGCGAGCTCTGCGGCGACACATAGTCCTCTCACGTTGAGCCGCACGACCTCGGGTGCCATAGGCGAATGTAAATTTATGCTGCTTTGAGTAGACATGAAACGGACGAAGGCCGCTGTGGCCGCGCGAGGCGCAAGCTTTGCGATCTCTTGGCAATCGCGTGACAAACCGAAGCTTTAAAAGCCTGAACGGCTCTTAAAGATCTCTTCAGACATGGAAAAGAACTTCGCGCCATGGGGTGCACCCATGGGGCACGCGAATGTATTATTTCAGGCTTTTTCGACTTCCGCCACGCATGAATCGCACATGCATCACACAATACACCTCGTCTTGGCAACTCGTATCAGAGATGTACTGTATATGCTATAGGTGTCCGCTGGTCTGTGGAAAAGCTTGCTCTCTGTCCTTGGCTGATTGGGTTAGCCGTCAGGTGCCGTTGTGATATCAAAGGTGGTAGGGATCAGCTGAGTGACACACCCGAAACAGTGTGTGTGGCAGACGGTGAGTTAGTGGCAGCTACTCGACAATCGCGACTTCATTTGCGATGCTATTGAAGTGCTGTCCATGATCGAGGGACGTACTATAGCTGGTGCATTACGTGGCTTCCCGATTGCGATACAGCACGGAAAGACGATGGTGGACAGCTTAGGTGTTGCACCCCTTAATTCGGGCTCGTGTTACTGCTCCATCTTGCATACACAGATGTACATAGAATTCGAAAGACCATATACGTGCAGATCACAAATGCGCTTTTGGCTCAGATATCTGAATGCCAAATCTGCTGTAAGTCCAGAGCCACCGCAGATACATTTCCTAGAAGTGAGTCACCAGTGGGAGTCATGTTCCCGGAGTTGAGTGCATTCGTGAAGGATCTGAACGGTTTTCATGAAGTGCGCGGCGGTCATGATCTCGATCACACCATTATTTTATGTGTCGTGGCTAGCTTAAGGCTTACGAGAAGACTGTGTGCTCTAAAGTAGGCGACATTGCGTGTGATACAGTAAAGTTTTGAAGTTCCTCCAGTAAGGTATAGGCTGTTGTCCCTAATAAATCCTGAACTATTACAGGCTTAATGTGGTTGAGATTCTGAGGGCCATCAGTATGCATGATGAAGAAGATGGCTGTTGATAGTGTGGCCGAACTTTTCCCTTCAGGATTAATTAAAACAGTTGCTATTCGGTCGCACAAAATAGTAACAGCGAAGGTTGAAGCAGCTCATCACAGAACGGTAATAAGCTTTCTACTACACAATGAAACATACACGTTTTAGTGGGTATCACCACTTGCACAGGAATTTACAGGTCCTGACTTCTATGAAAAGGTTGTCTAGTAGGGCTATATATGCCAATCTCAGTATTAATGCGTACGCTTCGAGAATATGCATGTCTCGGCTGCTGAAGTGTGCCACGAATGTTAAAGTGCCTTAAAGATCTTGATAGGATAAGCGACCGCGTGTCTTTGAATGGTGTATACTAAACTGCGAACATTCTTTCTCTACCACGTGACATAGCTGCGGTTTAATGGACCAATGGTAGCCTGATGGGTCGGGAACTGATGGCAACTTATTTACAGTTGGTCAATGAAATCCTTTCATCGTGAGCAGCAGAATGCGTAATATCCAAGACGAACGTTAATATCCAGCTGCCTGCCCCGCCACGGTGGTCTAGTGGCTAAGGTACTCGGCTGCTGATCCGAGGGTCGCGGGATCGAATCCCGGCCGCGGCGGTTGCATTTAGATGGAGGCGAAATGTTGAGGCCCGTGTGCTGTGCGATGTCAGTGCAGGTTAAAGAACCCCAGGTGGTCGAAATTTCCGGAGACCTCCACTACGGCGCCTCTCATAATCAGAGCTGGTTTTGGGACTTTAAATCCCACAAATCAATCAATATCCAGCTGGCTCACGTACGCGTCACACTTACTCATGCGTCCTATGATTGTTACAAAATCGTCTTCCCATTGAAAGGAGAGCAGATATAGGTGAAGTGCTGTTTACCTTCGATATTTCATGTCCAGCCCAGGAACGTGAAAAGAACACTGGTGTACTAATGTATTTACGGAGAACATACCGCAAGGAACCGTAAACGAGCTCTACTCTCCCGACTCCCTAATATTTCGTTTCGTGAACATCCAAAATATATTATAAACTGAAAAATGGTCGCAATACCGACATCAAATGGTAGCAACAACAAGGTCGCACGAAACACAGAAGCTAGAATAAGTGACGCGAACTAGCAGTCATTAATCACATCGCATCACGTCCTATTTCTACTATGCAACTGTTGCCATTGTATCATATGAACAAAGCAGGGGGCATATTCCAAAAAGCATTTAGTTCCCAAGAACTCCTTTCTCCCACATAGCAGGCGTACGCGCTGTCATATTTCCTTCGCTATCGCGATCAGCCGGAGCAGCTTTTCTCACAGGAACAGTCTGTTCTTTCATATCGTACAAACGGTTTCACGAATACGATCGCATGGTATATACCTCGAGCGAATGCGACCACCACCCGTTGCACAATAACGTTTTGTTTTCGTTTGGCGCACGAAATTCATTGATTTTGAGAACAAACATGACGAGGTAATGAGAGACGCAATTCCGCTTTTAAAAGCCACGCCAAGGGGGGGCACTTTCTCCGTTGAATGAACAGGACGTCCCACCACATACGCGTAAAGACCTCGCTCCCAGTATCAACCGCCCTGATCTGCCTACTGTCATGCCGACAACGTGACAGGTACGCGAGTCTCGGCATCGCTCCGTGCTACCGCGCCTTAAACTTCAGGGGGGGCTTCCACCGTGGTCCACGTCGTGGGGCCCGTGATTGGCCGTCGAGTCGTTAGCGGTAATGGTGAGCGGTGGATTGCTGCGGCGTCACGATGAACAGTGGGCGCGGGCGGATACAAGATCTGTTCGTGCCTGCGGCGTCCTCGCGTCGTGAGCGTAGTGTACGGGTTCGTGTGTGTCAACCCGACGACAGCGCCTCGCCAGTGCCGAAAGCTCGCTCGGTATCTTTCGCGATCATGATGGCTTATCTTTGCCGCGTTGAGTTTTTCTCGTTGCAAGGTCGGCGGGACTTGGCTGCTGGTTGTGTTTGATGGTCGGGGGCAACTGATAGAGATGGGTGCGCTCACGATCTCAGTACCGTTCCCATGATCTTCGTCTCGGCTCGCTTCTAGTCTTTGGAGCACGAACTCGTTCGGCGTCTGACATAACCGCGTCGAAGAACCGTATTGAAGAACCGTGTCGGTTTTGTCCGCGCAGAACGTTCTGACGGTGCTGACATGAAAAGAGAAACTCGTGGGCGAAGTCAATTTTTACCTTGGCCGCGAGTCGGCCCACGCACGCAGTAGAAGAGCCACTTGAAGTTTGCCGGTATGGCCGCGCCGCTAGTGTGTCTCGAATGCTTGCAGTTCACTTGAATGATCTTCCACGAACACTTCCTTGATGTTTCTATGTGTTGCGACTCACTGTTTCACGGTCTCTGTGAAAGTTCTAAAACGTGCACACCATTGAAAACAAGGCGAAAATTGACAATGTGAGCATCGATCATATACGTGGCGGAGATCTTGAGTAGAAATCTATGTTGGCGGGAAAAAAAAAAATCGCAGTGAAAGTGAGAAGACTAAACATAATTATGATAGGCTACGACTACCAACTTCACTGACTTGTTTTCGTTTAAGTGTGCTGCTGCGATTCTTATTGCTATACTGCTCCACTCAGCGCAGCATTCGCAGAACAAGTGCGATTTCGCGAGGCGTTCCGACATACGTGTATTGTCGCGCCAGCAAGGACACTCAACAAAGAATATGCGATTTCAACATTCATTGCTCATTATTTCACCCGCACGCAGCACTCCATACCGGTCGCTGCGCCATGACGTTAGTTCTTCCGGATGTTTTACAGATCGACCGGCATTATCCAGCGATAGGCTATTGACAATCAGGCCAGTGTACCGGGGTCAGGTCTGACTGTATAGCCGAAGTTCAGAGGCACAGGGGCCTGCTCACACTCACTTTCATACGAAGCTCGGAAAAACACACGCGAGTTCGCCCGAACCCGACTGTTTCCCATGCGCGGGCCCGGTCGCAAGGGCGACTTCAATTATTTTAGCGACAATGCGCTCCTCAGCGCTACAGAACTCTCTTACGCGACCGAAGCACGCCAACCGCGCTATGACGCCTACACAACGCGTGAACGGAATTGACCATCTCGGCACGGATGCCGCATTATCGCTCTTTTTGCCCTCACGGTTATGTCCGCCTAACGCGACCTAACCACATCACAAGAGGCTGGTGGACCGGAGAGGGGTCGAGCGTAGCACACACAACAGCGTAGGATGCAGCCATGCGAAGAGGAAAGCGGGCAAGGGGGCCAATGAGTTGCGTCACACCACGGCGCCAGCAGAAATAACGACATGCTTCGAGCTTAGCGGAGCCGGCTGGCGAGCGAAATCGCAGCAGCTGCGATTACGCGTGCGGGCACCGAAGAGAGCAGCACCCTGGCTCACGCAACGTGGTGGTGGTGGTAGGTGCGCTGGATATCGTCGCGCAGCGGAGGGAGCGCTGTGGGAATAGGAGAATAAGACCACGCTTACCTCTGTCTCTCACTCTCTCTCTCTGCGTGCTTATAACGCCTTGGAAGTACGCGTTATAAGGTGGCAAGGGAAAAGAGGGGTGTACGTGGGGGGTCAAGAAGGGTTATGTGTGGCGCGCGAGTTATTGGAAGCTAAATTGCTTTTGTCTGCGGATGGCCGCGCAGACGCTCCGTGCCGCTCTCCGTGTGTTCAGTGTGGGACAAAGCCAGCTGCGTCTGCTGCTGGGCGCGCGCGCGCGCTAGCCGCATTGTGGCTTCCGAACGGCGTCGCGCTGACCTCAACCCCCCTCCCCTCCCATAGTGGTCACATAGCTGGGTGGTGCACCCGTATAGTGGGCAGTGCGCTTTCTGCCATTACATTCACGGACCTCCGAGCCGGCACGCATACGACGGTCGTTTCATTAGCCGTGTCGAATTAAGGCAGCCACGCTGCTATGCTAAAGTGTGCGTGAGCGCGTTACTTAAGTGATCAACGTAATATACTCAGATGATTAACATATCGTGCTCATTATCTTTGTGAATTCGCTGCAGAGCGCCATCCTGCCTTTTCTCTTGGTAAAGCAATTCCTGATACTTTTCACAGCATTTCATTCCCCATGAAAATACACTAGGAACTTGATGAAAGGAGGGAGTGGGTGTGTGGCTAGGTATGTGCTGGTTTCTGCGACGCTTTTGGGACGTGCATTTTTTACAGGAGGTAGTGTTTACGTGTGTTGTTGAGAAAGGTTGGCTATAGGCTTTTTTATTTGTTAAGGGGTGGAGATGTGTTGTGTTTATCTCCTGGTATGTTTGAGCCAATTGCATCGTGCCCAAGGAGCACAGATCATTGTAAGCATCTGTGCGATCTTGAGCGTTGGTACTGAGCTCTTTGGCTGTAACATCAGGCTTCTGACTTCGAGGTTGAGTGTCATTGCTCCGTCGCGGCCGCCGCATTTCCGTGAAGGCTAATGCAAGAGCTCTCATGTAATAAGATTTAGGGGCACGTTAAAGAATCGAAGGTGGTCAAGATTAATGTCGTCCCCACTGCGACGCGCCTCGCAAGCATATATAATTTTGGCTCGTAAATACAACTATAACTTAACTACTTCAATGTTATGGCGTCTGTATGTCTGGTCTGTGTGGCTGTTAGTTCTCGCACTTTTCACCTTTTGTCAATAAAAGCGTCTGGTTTCAGATGAAGCTGCGAACAAAAGAAAACGTTATGGGTGGAAAGGCGTATCAGAGGAAGACAGTGATCTGCCCAGCGCTGTGTACAGTGCTACCCGCCACGTAACTTCCAGCCCAGACTTAGACGTAATACTAACAACATGCGCACGTTGGGAGTATGTACTGGAGACAGAACACAGCCCTATAGCTGTTACTCGTGCTAACAGGCTTGCGAGATGGGCTTGCATGAGCTTGTGTTGTATCGTGTGTAAGTGTACACCGGACGCGCATATATACCTCTGTAAACACGCCTCCAGCTATAATATTCGCAACACTTTTCGTCATTTGGCGCTTACCACTACTGGCCAGCGTGCTTCGCTTATGCATCACGAATGGCTAAATTGTTCCACTTCGAACATTCCTAGCGCAAGAGGTTTCTGTGAAGGCAGCCTCATGGTGTACAATTTGCAAAAAAGCTCTTTCCTAAGTGGCTTTTTTCATTGGTCAGACGGCCTTGTTGATATGTTCAGCATATTAGCTCAAATATTCTCTTACGAACGTTTCTAGCGCATGAGATGAAGCTTTTGTGAGCAGGGACGCTGATTGCCAGGTCCGTTTCGAAAAGATTGCACACTCGGTGTAATGGAGTTTTGTTTCTATAAGCAGATAGACGCAGAACGCCCAGCCAAATGAATGTGTTCATCCACGTACAGTTCTCTGGCTTAAGTGCCTACGAATCTAACAAAGGCACGACAGAGGATACACGCGATGTTCCTGGCTACTTTGCCTATTTCGAGACTGCACTCTCACGGAAACACGCGAATAAGTCCGACATTCTCCTCCTGACCTCATTCGCATTGGCGTAAAGCCGGGAACGAGCTTGCGAGCAAGCGCTGTATAATTGCCAGCGAACAGGTGTTTTATCGCTGTAACTGCTGAATGAAGTTGTTGTTGTTCTTAATATACACGGGAGCCATCCTCATGGCGAGTCAAGACAGGCCGGTCGAGCAAGGAAATAATTACCGTTGTAGTATAGTAAGCCTCGCACTGCATCGAATTTGTATTCTTTTCCGAAAAGGTCGTAAGAGCATGCTAGTTTGAACTCATGAATAGGGGCCGTAAAATATACTTCTTTCCATATAAGAAAAAAAAAAAAAGCTCACGGTGCACGACCTAACACCTTCAAAAGCAACCATGCAATACATGACTTGAGTACGAGGAAATTTATAAACGTACGGATCACAACAAAGAAACGTGTGGCGTTATCGTATTTCCTTTAAATTCCCGTTAAGGTCTCTTCAATTATACATTCACCTGAAGGTCTACGCAATTAACACACTCAGTGCTTTGCCAACACATGGCGCGCAAGCAGTGTGAACTTGTTCTTTCATTTTCTGCTGGCCTTGAAGCAAAGCGTGAAATGGCGTATCCCTTCGTCACGCGTTGTGTTTTTGGTGAGACCTTGTAAATGATCTTATTTTTCCATCGCTTCGTTTCATTGGTCTATCCAAAATCCACTCTTAGGCTAATACATCACTCTCCTTCCTTTTGTTAGCACAATCTAATTCAAGGTGTCGTCTTAGTATAAAACAATAAAACCAGAAGAACTCAATAGCTATGAAAGGAACGACATAATCGCAAGTTGGTGGAATCGCTGCACAACGACGGTCACAGCAAATGCAATGGGAAACGCCACTCATTCAGTGCTGGACTGCACGTGTTTTTTTTTTTTTTTTCCCCTTTCTCTACATCCATCTGAAGTGCATAGTGCAAACAGGCACCAAGCCTATAGGTCGCAAGTGACGATCGAAACGCGACAGCGTTCTCACCTGCGCCGCGATCCGCAGCAATCAAGGCATGCCGTTAATTGGATTGGCCTTGACTGTCTTGTTCGATGCTCGCGGCAGAGCTTCTGCCCCCCGGTACGTACCGCCTCTTTGTTAGCGCCCTTTGAAAGGGTCCAGCGGTGCGAACGAGTCCTTGATTTCAAAGCCTTTTGTTCAATTAAATGGGACGTGACAGTAGCGTCGTTTGGAATCATGACGACCGGCTATCAATGTCGGTCTGGACGGCGATTGTGGCAAGGTCGCAGCGGAAAGCGACATCGTTACTTTCACACGTTAGCCTGTCACTACCGCATGACCATCGAAGTTGCCAAGCTGATGCGGCATGAAAAGTGGCCATTGCGTCATTGACATTGGCGAAAACGTAAGCCTTTAATCTTATACATTCAGGGCCAATACTTCTAGCGCGTCTCACTGGCTCACCTTTCACATTAATGACAAGTTAAGTACACAGTGAGTACCGCACTTCATAGCATGCTTGCTATATGCTAAGCAATATGGCTCTACAGCAGTGGAAGCAGCGATCGTAAACAGATCTTAAGTGCACTGAAACAATCTTGCTCCTATAGGCCTTGTGTGTACCTTCTATTTGGTGTACGTCCTCGGCCCGATATCCGAAACAGCAGCTTCCCGAGCGTACTAGAAGCATCGTAGCTTCGCCCCGCTGCTTTCAGTTCAAACAGAATTTTGACTTGGGCTAGTTGGTTCATACTCTTCAAATTGCAGCGCGACCAAGACGAACACAGGAGACACATGAATTACACAGACGAGCGCCGACTTACAACTAGATTTATTTGCACTTCACCAGTCCTTTTTATGCAAATTCTTGCCACATCACGCCAAGCAGTCCAACAAAACACATACGCACAAAAACCAAAGATATGTAAAGCATACAGGCAAGATAAAACCTGCGCCTATGCACTCCCTCAAGGTACACACTCAGGTTGAACCGCTTTGTCATGCCTGAGTGTGTACCTTGAGGGAGTGCATAGGCGCAGGTTTTATCTTGCCTGTATGCTTTACATATCTTTGGTTTTTGTGCGTATGTGTTTTGTTGGACTGCTTGGCGTGATGTGGCAAGAATTTGCATAAAAAGGACTGGTGAAGTGCAAATAAATCTAGTTGTAAGTCGGCGCTCGTCTGTGTAATTCATGTGTCTCCTGTGTTCGTCTTGGTCGCGCTGCAATTTGAAGAGTTCAGTTCAAAATTGCCCACAATGCAGTTAAACGTCTTTATAACGGGACCCTCGGTATTCTTCATTATACCATTCACTTTGTCGCATAGGTGGCGAATCGTATAACACCAGCATTATAGCCGGGACGGAATAGATGCTTCGTTATACAGGTAATTTCGTTATATAGGGGTTTGTCTGCAAACAGCTCTGTGACTCACGTGTTCCTGTATAGGTCAGGAAAGCGGGAGGGAAAGCAGCCGGAGATAGAATCTTTTCAGAAGTAGATATCGAGCGTGCGCAACGCATCTGCGATATAAGCTGTCGTAAAGATACGCAAGCATGCGGAGTGTCCTCGCGACACACGACCGCGATACGTAGTACAAGCAGCGAAATCTTTGCGGCGCATCAGTCCCGAGGAAAAGGGTCACTGCCGTGCGGACGCACCGGATTCCGGCACGAGCGGCCCCTTTATATATTCCTCGAAAATTTCCTTTCACTTCTCGAGATATATCCTTCGCCCCGGCCCAACGCAGATACGACAGGTATATGATACGTTTGCGCACAAACACGCGCAAACACCTCTCCATCACGTGACGGCTGTTTCTCGACCTGCGCTCGGCTTTCTAAGCTGGGACTTGATATCAGCTTAGTTCGAGCAGCTAATCTCGTCTCTATAGAGGAAAAGGAAGCACTCCGACTTCGCTCCTGTTTAGCCTTTTACCGAGCTCTAATCTCTGGCATGGCTTTTGCGCACTCTCCGGTCGACTGCTCTTATAGTGCGGTCCGCCTCGGAGGGAGAGAGATAGAGACAGTGCGTGAAAGAAAAAAAGGGCCTTGAGAAGAAAGTTCCGTGAGTAGGAAGCCATCGAGTATGCGGCATTCATGCCGTATGCCGACCTCTCTCTCGAGACCGCGGCTGTACACTCGTGCGTTTCGGGTGCATACGACACGCGCGCTGTCCACCCGTGCACGAGAAAAATAATAAAAAAAGGAAAAAGTTATCAAAGTAATATAAAAAAGAGACAAAGTGAAGGTGACGGGAGTGCGCCGGGAGCGAAACAAGAGAGAAACTGTGTGTGTGTGTCTCTAAAAGGCCGAGCTAGCAGGGGAAAAAAAGAGAAGGAGCTTAAGAGACACAGCGCTGCCGGGCAAGAAAGCTAGCTCCAATTTCTTCCTTTCCTTCTTTCTTGAGCCGTTCACTAAGTCGCACGGGTCACGTGAGGAGGTTGCCATTGTCGATGCGAAGAAGAAGAGCTTGAACGAGAAAGAGACGGGCACCGCGGCAGAAGCAAACCGAGCGAAAGTGGAGGAAGAAAGAAGAAGAAGAAGAAAGACAACAAAACGCGAAGAATGGACGGGTAATAGTATGAGGGACGAGACAAGTCCATTGTTTGTATTCTCGCCTCAAATGGCTGCTTTAGCGCCCGAAAATAACCGACCGCGCGCGCGCGTACGCGATGGACACAGGAGGCCGCGTTGTGTAGCGCTGCCGGACGGAGGTGGCAAAAGAGCCTTTTCTTCTTCTCACGTCTTCTTATTCTTATTCTTCCTCTTCTTCCTCTGGTCACTGCGTCGCTTACGCGCTGCTGCTGGGTGCTGTGGCGTGGCGTAAATTTGGAAACAGATCGCAATCAAAGAGGTCCTCCTAGCGATAGCGAGAATGGGCTGAAAGGTGAGCGTTCTATTTGCATTGTGTTGTGGCCTGTTGATGGCGGCCTCTCTGAAAGTTTTGGTGGAGCGCTATTTGCTTATACGCCGGCCGTCTTCTATGTGCTTGATATGTTCCGGACCGGCGTGATGGGACGTTGTTGATGACGTCGATGATGACGTTGCCGTCGCGGTGGCACCGGCAAAGCGCGCGAACCTTATATATCGCGAGAGCTCCTGATGAGGTGCCTGTGATAACTTGATGACGATGCTGGCGTCAATTTTTTGTTCTTGTCGTTGTCTGTATGTTGTAGCTGTTTCATCTGTGAATCATGCGAGGTTGACCACACACTCGTTCAGGTTCAGGCATTTCTTAGAGTTTGAGAGCAGAAGCGTGAGTTTTCGAGACGTAACAATACCGTCGCCATTTTTATATGTCGTGTCCGTGCGTCAAAGCAACGGAGAGGAAAGCAAAGCGAGCGTATTTGCAAATTTTACTGCGCGATGAATGCGCACCTATAATGTGAAGGTCTTTGGTTTTTCGTCGCGTTTAATGCCTGCCAGAGCCGAATCACGTTCTGCGGCTTCTTAACATTCCTTGAATTGCGGCTGGTTGAGAAACGGCTATAGACAAGCGAAGTGGTTGTCTTCTCGTACTCTTAAAGCGGCTGCTTGAACTCTGCTGACGTTACATTTGCTAAATAGTGCTCTCCAAAATGTCTGTTGCCTTCCTCGTTGTACAGCCTCGAGACCGGAGATTTTATATTGAAGTGTGCCCTGATGGTCGTGGGTTCACGGATTGATTTTGGTGGATATCCTGCATCGAAGCACAAGGGTTTTCGCTGCACCTTTTTACTTTAGCGTATTATTTCACGCGCTCCAGACAAGGAAATAAACATAATTACAAGTATGATGCTTCACTGTGCAAGCAAAACGTTATTTGAAGGTTTGAACGAGAGTTTCACTTCATTTCGATTGCAGAAACCACTGGTTCGTTTCAATGCGAAAGCGTCTCACTGGCCTCGGTTCAGTCGATCAGTAGTATCTTCACGACAAAAGACTGTCCGTTTCGGCTATGCTTGGCACTGGCATCCTCAACTAACTCGGTTTTACTCAACACCAGTGATATAAAAAGTAAAGCTCTACCAATACGCTCAAGACGTACGTACCGCCATCGCAGATGGTAATACTGTAGGCTTGTTTCGGTCAGGAAGACTATTACATTCAACGCGTAATTCTAACTTTTCCTAACATCTCATAACCGATAAACGTGTTGTGATAGGGCGCGTAACACGATGGAACTGCATAACAAGCACGACTTCGGACATCGGCTTAAAGAATGAACTTAGACACAGGGACTCTTTTGTGTACCCGTCTCTGTTATTAGCGTCCCTGTCTTAGTTTCTTATACGTCAATCTCAAAAGTACCCTTTGCAACACATGCAGTGATGAAACGTCGATGAGTGGCTCGGTAGGTCTGTAATGTTAACTTTGAATCACCTGCGGGGCATACCCTCATTTTCCAGGCCTAGCAGTGCCGGTATGTGAGCCACATATGATAGTGTTCTCGTTAATCGTGATGTGAATGACAAGTATATCATGTTAGCGATGTCAAGTTTAATCAATGAAGCTCGTCATACATCCGTACCCCACGATAGCAACTTTGGCATATACCAAGTGAACGAAAGAACCACAAGAGCACAGACACATATAGGCGGTTACAAACGGTCCCAGTGGCTTAATTAAACTCGCCAAGAAATGCTTCTCAGTTAATATATCTGTAATCAATATGTATTTCTCGAGGAAAAGTATAGAATTATTGGAAACATACATAATCATCTTAATATATGGAGGTGAACTCTCGTGAGAGTGTAATGCGCGCAGACCATCTGGGTGGCGGTAATGGAACTTCGTTCCAGGTGCGTTTAAGAATTTCGGCTGCCATAAAGAAGCCGCACTGCCTCATCATCATCCTATGAAATGAGATCACCGGTTGTCTGATTACCTGTAACACGACACAGAAAAATGAGCAAGGAAAAGCACAGCTACAAAAGCGACCATGGTGCAAGGCACACAAACATACATACACACAAAATGTAGATAATCATCATCAATAAAATTATCACGAAAAGACGATGAGCACGGAAGCAGTTATGAGCTGGAAACAAAAAGAAAAAAATGAAGCTACCAATTGCTGAGCGTTGAGGACAGGCTATTTGTCAAGAGATGCTAGAAACGTTGCGAGCGTAAAGAAAAAAAGAAAAAAAAAGAAAATAACATCCTATCGACGATCGAAGGTGAAAACTCGTTCGTCAATAATTCTTCACGCACGACGGACAGCGTATTCGTGACTACCATCAATTGACGGCTCGGAGCAGCGCCAACAGTTCCGAGTTCATTTGTGTCGTAATTTGTCTGAAGCGAGAAGTCGAAAAAACACGGTCAATGCCTTTGGAGGGCAAGTCTGCTTTTTTTTTTCTCTTAAGCGTTCCTTCTTTATTGCGTGGCTGTCGAAGCCGCTAATGAGTCGATGTCGACGAGTGCAACCGCACACCCGCCGAATGCATGATGTCCAGCTCCCCGTGGCTTTCCAAGGCCTTTCCGTTGAACGTCGTCTACTTTCTCTCGCTGCCTCTGTATACGGGCTCACAAGTGCGTGCGCCGGTTTGTGGTCAGTTCTGCGATCGCCATTACCCACGTCGGTAGCGCTTGACCCCGTCGTGAGAGGCAGCCGAGTCACGTTTATGTCGTTTCCATTTAGAAGTTCTCCGTGACTACGCGACAAAGCACGACGCTTTCAACGAATGGCAGGTGCTCAAGGATGGCGATCATGTTGGGTTATAGCTTTCTTTTTCTTTTAAATTTTTGCTTATCTATCTTCTTCGCGGAATTGCGGAAGCCTCCGATGAAACGCTGAGAAAACTGTAATAACCCTCATCTTAAGGTGAGCATGGTGAGGCAAAATGGTGATTGTGCTGATCTTGTAAGCATTCGTGGCGACGGAGAGTGTTTCCCGGGCTGTAATTTTGCGAGAAAAGTGATCGCTGTGTCGTTGATCGGTTCGTGTATGCGACATTGGCTTTGCTTCATGGAAAAAAAGAATGGATACAAGTAGCGCGGTCGAGGGCTCGATTAGTTTTTTTGTTTTTTTTTCACTTAGATTGTAATTGAGGAGCGTAAGCTTGTTCTGGAATGCTAGGGAAAATTGTACCGCTGTCATTTGGCTTATGATGGGCCTCGTTTATGGTCGTGTTCGGAGACGGCGTTATAGACTCTCTTTACAGCGAGACTGCGAAAGAAAAAGGAAGATATATTCGAGCTTGACTTCGAGTTGCCAGCTTTAAGGATAGATGAACGCTTCAGTTCATTAAACTGGTTTTCTTGGCAGATCTGCTTTGCGCCGCGTTATAGCAGTCATGAAATTTGCATTCGCAAAGCACATGAGACGAAATACTGTGTCTTAAATTCTAAGGAATGGTCCCTTGGCACATGGGGGAACCACACCGGACATGTTTACAGATAACGAGTATCCCTGTATGACATATGTACTCTAATCTAGTCGCTTTGTGCCAAGCATGTGTCAACCTACACCTTCTTGAAGTCTGTTTAAGTGTCATTTTCTACCTCGTATATAAAAATAATCCCTCTGAACTAACGCAGAACATAGTTGCAACCCTTACGAGCATAGTCTAGATTTAACTGGAAACGGTAGACTCACTTTTTACAAAGAGTTTCCTGGCTGCCTTATCAGTAAACAGGAAAAAAGGCTGATGCATGGTTTAAACAACAGTCTCTTTACCTCCTCACTGTGCGATGTGCTGAGTGCCCAGCAAGTATTGGTGCTTGTAATAGGTTCCTTTCAAGTTTTGTTAAGCCAGGTTCTCGATTCCTTTTACGCCTACGGTGGTCTAGTGGATATGGCACTCAGCTGCCGATCCGAAGGTCGCGAGATCGAATCCCGGCAGCGGCGGCTGCATTTCGTTGGAAGCGAAATGTTGAGGCACGTATAATGTGGGATGTTAGCGCACGTTTTAAAGAACTCCAGGTGGTCAAAATTTCCGGTGCCTTCTACTACGGCGTCTCTCGCAACCATATCGTGCTTTTGGGACGTCAAACTCCAGAAATCAATCACCGATTGATTTTACGAATTAGCTTTGATGATCAAATTAGTAGACGGCAATGTTGGGCAGCGGTGGTGGTAGTGGTGGTGGTCGGGTCTCACAGCCGCCTCTCCCCGCGTCCTGCATACTAAACTCGCTGTCACGCACCTATCAGATGTCATACCATCTTTCGAAACTTTGTGTTATTCTTTTTTCTAAGCTAGTTCTTGTTCACCTGGAAGGGGCATTTCGAAACCTACACTTCGTTTTATTTCGTCACGTAACAGTGTTGTCGGTGAGACCGTAGAAGCTCTTCGCGAGGCGAGCGATTTTGTGTAGAAACGAGCATGTCAGTGCATGCCACCCGCGTTGTTTATTACGGTTAGGGCATAGAGCGACAGTATAAGCTAAGCTAGTTGGTATGTAGTTATGTGATAGAATAAGGACATGGTTGAATCGTGTGATGGGGACGCTGCTGACATGGGTAATTTTCGGGCCAAAGTGCTATTTCCATCCTGGTTACAAGAGAGATGATCTCATTGGGCATATTATTGGTCGTCACCAAATATCGCGCTTCTTGGAGCCTTCGCGAAGACTGGGGCTTACTAGAGAATAAATAGTACGATAGCATGATTAATTTCCCCTCTTGAAACAAAGCATAGGCTTGTATACCACAAGCGTCCATGCTTACTGGCATGACTTACGCGCGTAAACAAAAGAACAAAAAAAGCGAGAAAGAAGGAGAGAGAGAGAGAGAGAGAGAGAGAGAGAGAGAGAGAGAGAGAGAGAGAGAGAGAGAGAGAGAGAGAGAGAGAGAGAGAGAGAGAGAGGATAATAGCGGCACTGAATTTCCTTTATGTATGTGGTCACGTGCCGTAGACACTGTAAAGCCCTGGTTATCATCATTCGCTCAGATTTTGAGAACGATTCAGTTATTTCTCTCTTCTAAAAGGTGCTTCTAACAACACCTTCTCCACCTGAATAAACATGACGAAAACAAAACCTTAGCATTGTTCCCGTCACGTTAGTCATCGTTAAGCCTGATTCATACAGCCATCAAACGCCCCGTCACGCCACTGTCACGTCAACGGCATCCATCGTGAGGCAGAAATTTATCGCCGCTTTGTTTCCACAAGTCGGATGCCGACAGCGTAAAATAGCATTAGCTAACACCATTGGCGTGTCATCGTTTTGACGAAACGAGAGACAAAACGCTGTGTCATGGCGTTGTCGTGACGGTGACGTGACGGTGACGTGTCAGAGCGTTTTACGGCTGCGCGAATCCAGCCTTAGCTACACCGCACCCTTGTGTTTTCCGTCAACTGAAATGTGTACTTAACAGCAGCGCAGAGAACGTCTCTTTCTCGTATCATCCACAACAGTGCTTCAGAGTGCGCGTCGTGCCGCCTTTGCATATAAACTACACGCGCCTTCGGAGTTTAACCCGTCTCACCTTGAGTGAGAGACGTCCGCATTTGTTCAGCAGCTTTTCATCGGGTGAGCGTATACGCCCGAAATATCGGGCACGTTCTTCTTGGGCGTAGCTCCTATGACGAAACCGCAGCCGCCGCTTGTGCGTGCTGCATTCGCGCTTCAGGATCGACCGCATCCGCAGCGTGAAGCGGATACTGAATAGGCCCTGACCCAAGAAAAGCGATAACTTGTCCGTTTAGTCCTTAAGCCTCGTGCCGTATGCAGTATGAAGATTGTGGATTGTTTCTGGGAGCCGTTGCTGTCGACAGCCGGTTCCGAAGCTGCATTAGGGTTTGCAGAACAAAAGAAAGTCACATGTTCCTGTATTTCCACCGCTTTATCCATGCACTTCAGCTTGCGCGTACAACTAGTTATCTTGCATGTTGGCTAACAGTAAATTTGGAGAGAGAAAGAGAGAGAGGGAGGAAAGACAAGGAAAGTTAGTGAGATGGTTTTTTACCCTACACATCGCAGGTGGGATGAAAAATGGGAAGGACATTGAGAGCGATTAATACGGCAAATTGCACTTACCGGAAGTGCATTGGTCGAATTTTTGAGTTTGAAAGAATTGAAAAATTACGCACTCGCATTGACCAACATCGCGTTCCGTACTATCTGGAGAGGGAAAAAAAATGTTAGGAAAGGAGAGCCACCGAGAAATTTCTTAAACTGGTCTAATAGCTCTTTGGATGATTTGCTGCGCTTACTAATTGGTTTTGCAGGCTCTCTTGCGAAGTATCTTTACTGGCCTTGCATAACAACAACAAACTCGTGGAGACGAAGACTTCCAAAGAAAGGAGTACTCTCAAATAAATAAATAAATAAATAAATAAATAAATAAATAAATAAATAAATAAATAAATAAATAAATGTTAACAACCATTTCTCATTTGTTTCTACCGCGTGTATATGGTACTGTTGCGGTCTACATATCTGCTTCATTTCAGGTCTGACGAGTCAAAACCTATACATGAGTTGGGACGTTGGTTATGTGCTTTGTATTGCTCGGACCGAGCGAGGAGGGAGGAGAATTCGTAGAACAGGGAATGCTGCTGGAGCAGCATTCCCTGTTCCCCGTTTCGACAAGATAACTTGCCTTCATCAGAGCAGCAACTGGTTTCTTCAAAGTAAAGTGATGCGTACGCACTTTTAAGATGGCAAGCCTGCGAAAGCATTTTGCTATTTGTATTACACCGGAAGCGTAAGAAACATTGTGAAAAAAACCTGCTTGTAGCAATTATCAGCGCGTAAGCACCTCCATTATATTGTCGTGTAAGTTCGTTTGAGCCTCACTCAAACAGCTTTCCCATAGCTGTGAAACCGAAGTAGCCATTCGATATATTTACTGGAAAAGTATAGTTTAATTCGAAAACCTCGATATAGTTCTGTAAGGTATAATTCAACTCCCAGAACCATTAGTAAGTGTAACCGATAATAATGTGTTCTTTTCTCTGTTATGACCAGTGACACGTGTGGGACGTATTTCAGTGTTCTGCCATTGTCATGCTGTGCTAATTCATTAGCAAATAATAACTTGTACTCTGCATCCTGTTACGTACCGCAATTCAGCAATGTGTTTAAAACGTGTCGACTGGCGACATATCCACATTGTCTTATCATCGATCTGTCACTTGTGCACTGTATTTTCGTTGTATTGACCGTTTTCATTGTAGTTAAGCAACATGTTTGACTTTTCTAGTGCTCAATTTCCGTCGACGAATTGACAGTTCTCTTACTTAGCGGATTTTCAGCTTTCGTTACAGAGCTTGATATCCTTAGAGCAACTCTAGTGCTATCTGATTACCCGCACGATACCACCGCTGTATCCTTGCGCCCATGATCATGTAATCATTACCATTCTGAGGCGCCATTCTAAAAGCATTCACAACTTGATGAAGCGCAGTGTAAAAGTCTGAGTACAAGAATATACGTCATTATGCTTCGCTTGTTACAGTAAAGAGGTAATTATTTTAGGCCCACCGGCATACACACTTGCTAATCATGCACCACGACGCGGCATAAAGGCCCAAATAAACTGAATAACTGAACACGGACTTTAAGCATGGCGGCTTGGTACGCAAAAGAATAAAGTAAGATCTATAGACATAGAACAAAATCTTACGCATTCACATCGAGTAAACGTGCTTGTACATTTAACAAAATGACACGCTACAAAAGCTAAACGTGTTTGCGCGAGTAACATTCGTAGGCTTTAAGGGCTACTTGCCAACAGCCAGGATCAGTATGACACGGCTACGCTCTCACCAGTACTTGCCTTGTAAGCAGTTCCTATTCATAGATAACTGTTCCTGAAGTTGCTTTCCGCGTCTCCATCGCAACCTCTCTCCTTTACTGCAGCGTTAACAATAGACTTCTGCCAATGTTTTATTTTATGTACATCGTTATCAAGCACTCGCACTGCTCGTTAACTGCAGGCTCTCGTCCTAAAAGAAAGCGCAGTAAGTGTAAGGACGCCTCCATTGTCTGCGCGTATGTCGGGCAGCTGCGTTCAGCGAATATGTATCTAAAGTAGGGAACCGCTTGCGAAGTATGCACCCGTTTGAGTCAATGACTGGTTTCGTCGCAAAGACGTCTTGTTGATACAGGATGTGGGAAAAGAAAGAGGCCACTTTGAGCGTGCGAATTTGGTAAGGCCATTAACTCGGCGGGATGATGGTGGCGGGCGCGATTACAGGAAGCGCCGCCGGCGCTCATTGGTTTGGCGCTTTTAGAAGGGCGGAAAGGAATGACTTTGTTGCGTTGTTTTAAGGACGTCGAGATTAACGGCTCGACGCGTTGGGAAACGCGTAATGCGCCCCGGAAAAGCAAACGGCTTCGCGCGTCACCTAAAGAACGCCACGCAATGTGGCTGGCTGGGAAATCGCGGAGGGTTCTGCAAATGGAAAAAAAAAAATCCACAGCATATCCACGGAGTAAATGATGATGAGTGGGCGAAGCTCCGAAGGTTCATCGTAGATCGTGCCGAGTTCCGGATTAATTTAGTTAACGCGTACGCTACGAATCCTTATGGTTCAACTACGCACAAGTGAAATCTCCCACCGGCACTTCATTGCAAGTCAAGATCCCGTGCATATATATATATATATATATATATATATATATATATACATGGGTGGCCGGTGAACGGTTCTCCAGCGCGAGCAGTCGGTATTTTTCAATCAAGAAACTCGCTAGAAGACGCTGCCTGCGCCAACGTTGTCTCTCGCGGGTGAGGGCGCGTTCTCCTTCTTTGCGAGCTGGTAGAGCGTTCATCGAAGAAAGAGCGTTTCCATAGTCAACGCGCGCCTTTCGCTCTCTGTCTCTCTCTCTCTCACAAGACAGCAAATGCAAGAGTGAGAGAGCTCGCGCGCCCGGAGGCACGCGCCGAGGGCGAGCGCGAGCCTCCCGGCGGCGCGAGGTGGCTACATACAAACTACTACAGACATACTACTACAGAGGAGGGAACGACCCACACTCTAAGGAGCTTCGCCCCCAAAAGCCTAGGAATGGTAAAATTCGAACTGGGTGTGAACAACGTTTTCCGTGCGGACTGTTTTACGACAGCTCGTGTAAGCTGACATCCTGAACTTTGCGGCAACGAAACCCGCGGTGATGTACTGCTAATTTGTACACGCGAAAACAGTTCCTTGCAGCGCAAAGCTACGCAGACGAAATGAATACATACGCGCCTTTTGAAGAAGAAGACGTCTGTCCTGGACCGGAGTTGGAATTTCCGAAAAACTCGTAGGTGCTTTCTTTGTAAGTTCGTGCTAGAGGGTATGCAAACTGGACATTATCTTTCAATTAACCTCCACCTCTTGCGCAGCTTTCCTTTCTCTACCATCCTACAGGGGCGACATTGAAAGAAATCGGTATTCCGTGAACCTTCCTCCACTATGCGAGTTGCCACGCCCGTTACACTGAGTTGTCATATTTACATACCCCCGGGTGTCATTTTTTTTTACAAGCGATGTCGCGGTCTCTGGGTATGTCACGTTCCCTTACCATTACGCTCCACTGCTTCAGCGCCTTGTTGAGCACTGCTGCCGGCCGTTCCGCTAGGCTGCAAACATTTACGTGGCATCTGGGCGCGTGCGAAAGACTTGCAGGGCGAGTTCACTGAGGAGCCATCGCATAATCGGCTTTCCATTCAGCGCGGTCCTCTCTGTTCCGTCCCGAGATTTTGCGGTCACAAATGTAGGACAAATCTCGCCACGCACCCGCCGAATGGCCGCATCGCAGTCGCAAACCAACAGTTACCTGTCGTTAGCCTGTCATAAACGAGGACCAACGCCATACCATCCCGCGCAGTCAGAACAAAAGCTCGCACACAGACGCACATAAGCGCACACAAAACTACCGACAAAAGGAAGCCGTGCGAGGTAGAGTCTAAATTGGGCTTAGTTTCCGCACTGCCTTGTCTTTATAGTCTACTACGACTTCTAAGCGCATCGCATATAGTACACGTAATGCTCCCGCTGCTTGGTGCCCTGAAGAAGGAGGAGGAGGACGACGCTTCGCAGGTAAACCCGTTCCCGGCGTCTCCTTCCCTACAACCTTCATTTATCCTGCCATTTTCGTCGGTCCATTATTTTTCTTTGTCTATATTGCTTTCTCCCGTCGTTGCAAGTTCGTGAACGATGAAACTCGAGCTACGCATGGGCTTGTTCTCTTGCGGCAGTGTCTTGTCCCCGTCATACAGTGGTCGTCGGTCGTGCTTGTCCACGCTGTCCAGTAGGACCTATACGAAGGGTTGCCGGTGGCTGGCCTGGCAGGCCGGCATGCGGTAAACCTAAGTCGTTCTGCTTTTTTCCCTGTTGTCTTGAATCTGCTTCTTACGATACCCTCGCTAAGCATCCTCCTCAAACAACCTGCCCTGCTCTCTCGCGCCACGCTCCCTTCCACTTTTGAATCTCCTTTTCGTGACGCTAAAGAAGGAGAAAGTGGTTTGGGCAAACAGGCCCGGATGCATGCAAGACTGACTCTCTGCCTGAAAGACAGGCTCGCACACTCCGATATGAATGACCTGGGAGGCCACACGCTTCTAGCCCATAAAAGTATAGCGTTTAGGATTGCTTCCTTCTCGGCAGAACAGTGCGGGTTCTTCGTTGTTGCTGATGATCTCTTATCCTTCCACGACGCCGTCGCTCGTCCTTGAACTCAGCCCCATCGTCGTTGTCGTCGCCATGCCCTCATCAAAGAAAAGACGGAGATGCACTGAAGAAGGCGTGCGTGCACTGCGAACAAATCAACCATCCAGCCAACCGCCAGCGACAGACAGTCCAATGATCTATACATCGCTGAGATACGACACTGTGTAGGACTCCATCGGTTCACGTGCAAGTGACGCATCTCCAACCGGTCTCGTTTTGATGATACTGCGGGCATCCTGACTGTTTGCAGCGTCTGATGCTGGCTGGGTATAGATGTCGTGCCATGTCTGCACGCTATAACGAAGGCGTGTAAAGCCAACAGCAAAAATTTACGGGATCCGAAACTTCGTAAAAACCAATATTACCACTTAGCCTCGCAACGAATAGACTTGAATTAAAACATTCAGCAGGTAGATCTTTTTGCGATGTACAAGCTGTAACATTTAATTCGAGGCTATATTGCGATGCTACGCGGTAATATAGGTTTTTGCGAAGTTTTGGATCCCGCAAACTTTTGCTGTTGACTCTACCTTGGTATCACGCAGGAAGCGGTGGGCGTTCACGGGATTTGCAGTGGTAGCCAAGTGTATAGGAAGCTGACGATTCAACGTGAAATTGCTCTTGCGTCATTGCTCGAATAAAACGGGGGATTAATTGCAAATGAAGCAAATGAAGGGAGCTTGGAGAATTTATTGAAGCAGAGGTCACTACGTGTGGCTGAAGATGTCGCTTCAACACATGGGCGTTTAAATCAATGTAGGAATTATAGAGGCATTAAAATGTAGAAGTAAGCTAATCCTGGTCCACTTAGAAGGCAATTATTGAACTATTAAGATACGCACCGTTTTAATTATGTTACTGCTGTTAAGGAATTTCTACAACTATGGAATAAATATTCTATTCTTTTGCGCTTATTTATTTAGCGCTAAACGTGAGAGGGCGTATGACTGAACGAAACCCTCCACGTCGTGTATTACACGATGAACCTATCTAAGAAAAAGTGAGGGTTAATGAATGCCACCACTTGCGGCGCAGGCGTCAGGATGTTCCCCGGTCGTCTATCATGCAGGAACTATCTGACACAAGGTGCTTTCGCGAAGTGACGGAGCACTGAACGGCCTTTTTTTTATTTTTGTTCTCTTGACTACAGTAGCAGCCCGACCAACTTGCGTCGGCAAACCAGACATTACTGTTGCGTATACGCTTTACGCAACAAAGCGACAGTGCGAATGGACTGGTCAACTTCTTATATTCACATCGCGTTGCTCAATCAGTTTAATTAGATACTTGCGTGCACTGTACGGAGCTAGACAGTGGAGCGTCATCACAATGCGTAGCTTTAGTACCGCGCACAGCAGTCCCGAGAAAAAAATGCAGGAGCTGTTAGCCCAGCGGGTGTTTGCCCGTTTTCACGGTTCACGAAGGGAGGAAACTCTTTTGTGCCACAACTTGAATGGTCAGCTCGCCCACTGATGCTGAAGAACTGGTTCTAATTCCCGCGACTCTGTCATTGCTCAGTACTTTCGGTGGGCGAATGACGCGTTGAGAGGAGCGGGCCATCGATTATGCAGTTGATGAGAGTTTCCGGGTCCTTCGTGATGGGAGTTTTGTGGAACAGTACGCGTCCAAGAGGCATGGTAGCGATTAATGGCTGGCAGTAAGAGAAAAATAGACAAAAAGAAAGGTCACGGGTTTGACCACCGATGCTACAGTATTGTAGCGAACGTCCACACAGAAACAAACATTGCCATCTTCGCAAGGAGTGTAGCCGAAAGAAAGACACCGCGTCTGCGAAGAAATGACAGATCACCCGCTTGACAGGGGGTTGTTGAAGCTGGAGTTGCGTGTAGAGCGAAAAGCATTTGTCGGCACTGCCTCGATCCCCTCGACGATGGTAGGAGGGTTAATTGCTGACCCGGCGCCATTATCACCGATGCTCTACACGAAGATGGCGAACGTTAGAGCCCCGGATGTACTATATGTTCGCGGAGCACCAAGCGATGCTGTCCTGTTCGCTCCAGTTTATGACGGATAGAGTGACTGAACGGAAATAGTTGGTCGCGCAGTTAGTTCGTCCACGTCGGCTTTATTACAGCACGTGTGTACGGAACGAGCATTGAGAAAAGGAAACAAATGTTACCAACGATTACGATACTTCCTATGCGAAATTTCGTTTTTCTTTTGTATGCTCTCCCTATGAGTACCTCAGCAGGGGGCTTCTAAGGGTAAATAATAAATGATGATGATGATGATGATTATGATGATGATGAAATGTAAGCGCGGCTGTAAACGTCTGTTTACGTGGTGATGCAGCCAGCAAAAGGCTTTGAGAGAGACGTGCACGTTCTCGTCCCCGGCACTGAGCTCAGTGAGCCGCGCCGACGAAGCACCGTCACCCAATGCACCGCTCATTGTTGAGAAAGGGCCGATGAGCTTTCGTTTCGGCGGCGCGACCTGGTGGGCTCCCCTGGCTCGCGGAAGGTTGTTGTAAGAAAATTGGCTCATACCTCCTCGGTAATCTGCGTTTGCTTTATACACCCCCACGAAATGGAAAATAGTCTTTGTCTGTCGCCGCACCACGGACAAGTGTCTCTCTATAGTGTGGGGTGTATCTTACTTTAATCTCGAGAGCTTTGGGAAGACACTGGTTTGTGTTTTGCAGGTCCCCTATAGATATATTTCTAGTCAACACTATAGATTACGAAAATGAGCAATGGGAGGCACTGCTCGTCAGCCCAGAGGGGCAGTACGCGCTTCTGGGTTTAGTCCTGCGGGCGACGAAATACATACGATAAACTAAGCATTCAAGTAGCCTACTATAGTTACTGAAGTTATATTCTATGAGTGCAATTTCTGCCCCCGCCATTTTTAGTCCTGTCATCTAAATGTAAACTGATAAATGTACCTTTAAGCCGTCGCTATGTTTATAGGCTTTTCCTTATTTGCACCTGTTGTCCATTGATGTTTTGCTTTGTTTTGTTTTGTATAGTTTTATAAACGGGGCGCTGGCCTTCGTCAAGCCATTATAGGCTTTTTGCTAGCACCCTGTAGCATCACCAGTGTTGTATTATTTCCTGTTGATGCAGAAATAAAGTTATTATTATTATTATTATTATTATTATTATTATTATTATTATTATTATTATTATTATTATTATTATTATTATTATTATTATTATTATTATTATTATTATTAGTGTAGCCCTGGACAATTAGGACATCACGCATCAGTCTCTTACTAACCATTTCCTTTTCGACATTAAAGCTTCTTCTCCCTTTCTTCTCGGTAATCCAACCGGCCTCGGTAAGAGAAGAAGAGCGTCGCGCACGTGGCTGGAGACGCTCGAACCGTGCTCGATCGCTCGGTTACGGCGAAAGCCGAAGGACAACGTTCAACGCAGGAAGGGGAACCTAAGACTTGCGCTCTAAAAGAAGGTCTGGACGCTTAAGTACGCACGGCGCAATGCCTGCGTCGCGCGTACTTTCTTGTGACACTCGTGCCATGTTGTCTTGCTTGAAGCAAGTGGAACGACTACTAGACGTGCGTGTGTACGTCAAGAGCTGTAACGAGATGCCGTCACGGCCATCTCGAGCCGTTGCTGGTTCGAGCGACGGCGTTCCTAATTTCGAGCCAACTTTTTTGCACTGGTCTTGAAACACAATGAATGCGATGCCATTCATGCTGTTTTACAGTTGCGGCCCTTTTATTGTCAAGCAGCTGGAGAAGAACACCTCTTCGCGTGATCATACCGAAACAAGATATTGAAGAGTCAGGAAAAAATGGCCCCATCATTTGGCGATGTAACTGTATATACATTAACGAAATGAAGTTGTCCCGTTGCGCCCGTCCTCAAAGTCGAGAGATTAAGGACAGCCTCGCTGGACAGGCGCAAGCCTCGTTCGATTGAGTTAAGAGGATTACTATCATATCCGCCACCGTTATATACCGTCTTGTCAGTTTACAAACAGGAGACACTTGCGTAACGTTATAGGCTCTTGGCACGATTAGCACAATGGCCTGAGTTACGGATATTTCCGGACGAGAGTTTCCTCATCCAGTCGAGGCGAGCGAAGCGTACGCGTGCAACTGTCCACTCGACGTTCCCGACAAGTTTGCCTCCTAGGCAAGCTGGAGCGCTTTATTCAAAGAAAAGAAAGTTATAAAAAAATGAACATAGCGTCGATTATAGCGGAGAGTGCATGATAAAAGAAGGCGGCCCGGTGATCCGCTGGGGGACGTTTCCTCGTCGCCACTTTATAAATGGGAAGCGGAAACTGGGACCGCCGATGGAACGGAAAACGTCAGGCGACGAAGCGGGCTTACACACAACCAAAGCAAACAAGCTTTCGTCCGAGGGACGCTTTTCGAGCTAGGAAAATTGTCTTTTTCGGCCAACGAAGTGTTTTTTTTTTTCAAGCGCTGAAAGTATTACAGCTGCTTCCTTTTCGGCTGGGAGGTCGTCCGCGGGTTACTCATTATGACTCCCCCCCGAACACATTTCTCTTTCTTTCTTTACCTGTTTCCTAACATGCTCCTCCGAAAAATAACCGTAAGACATTATGTTAATAGAGGAGTACCTTGACAGCGATAACCACATAGCTTCCTACATATACATAGCAAGGTTGCTCAAGATCTTGCGTGTTTACTTGGATTTGTGCGTGAATTAGCGCGACAGAGGAAATGCCAACGTTCTTTAGGTATACGCCGTTCGTTTTCCTGTTTGATTTGATTGATTGATTTGACTTATTGTTTTATCAGAACGGGTGTGATTGGAGGCGAAGGGAAAGATGGCTTGAACATAGATCGTTCATCCTCGTACAGGCAAATACAGAAGCTAAGGCACAATCATTTTTGTTCACATTGTCGTACACTTCATTTGACAAACATCTTAAGCATAATGTCACGCACATTGAAGAACTCACCAAATTTAACACATCGTTAGCTGTTGACCTACACGAAGAGTGATCCATTAGCACGTCACGCTCACATCAGCATGTTAGGCCAGCAGAACACTTAATCACAGCATTCGCATTGTAATTGCGACAATTTAAGTGTATGATTAAGGAGCAATCATAGATGCATTTGACTTACGCGGTTACATGCGTTGGGAAAAGCAACGGCCAGTGTGACATTGTTATGATGTCTCGCTGACATGAAAGGAATAAAGAAATACGTGGAAATGGTCCACATTACGTACGCAGACGAATAAGAGCCTTGAAGCAGTGCGCACTTTTTTTACCCGCTTGGGTGACCAGCTCGAGAGCAGGATTTCTGTCAGTGTGCACGACAACATGTGGTGTCGTCAGAGAAACTAGAACAGCTTATTACGTAAATAGCCTTAAGAAATAAATATAACCAGTATCATACATTAAGAGCAAAAGCAAAACCCTTTCAACGCGTCTCAGACCAGTCACCCCGATAACAAGTTTGGTGACAAGAAGTTCATAGTCTCGAGGTCAGAAAACTTCATAGGCTGTCCAGTATTAAAAAATCTGACGGCAAGCTTTATAGAAGCGTGAAACGTAATTCGTGCGACTAATTCAGAAACGCCGTTCGAGCATATTTTTGCGTTTAGTTCTGTGGAACTTATTGTTACTAATTGTAGACGTTGTACCAGCTGATGATATCTCGGTCACGGCGGCTGCATTTAGGTGGAGGCGAAATGTTGAGACCCGTGTATACTGTGCGATGTCAGCGCACGATTAAGAAACCCAGGTTGTCGAAATTTCCGGAGCCCTCCACTACCGCCTATCTCTTAATCATATCGGGGTTTTGACGATAAAACCCACCAAATATTATTACTTATAACAGCGCTATTGATTCGTGTAGTCATGGTCGCCTTTTTGTATGCCTGCAGATCGATGTACCCGTTGGTGCATGTCGGCTTAAAGTTTTAACCCCACTAGTCCATCTGTTCTCTTTGCTCTCTGCGGATACAAAAAAAAAAAAAAATGCTATAGGAAAAGTATAGGCCGAGTAGCGTGAATTGGAATGCCTTTTAACAACACTCAACACAAAATAAGAACATGAAAAGCCGTGACAGAATGTTGCTAAGTAACTCTCTTCTCCGATAATTTCTCTTCTTGACCGGTATCCGCGATGCGACCTGAATTGTTAATTGCAGTGCGCCTTCGCACGTAATAGGCCTCGCAATTTTAAGGAAGTCATGCGGCTGCAAAGTCAATGCACCGCATTCCGATGGTGTCACGTGACAAGGACGGAGTTGCATAAGCGAGAAAAAAAATGCACTTCAAGCTCGTGTCCGCCCCACGAAGTCCGCGTCGGTCTGCGACGGCCTACTTGGGACATCTCGCGCGCTAGCGCAGCGACCAATTTGAGCTGGCAGCTCTTGACAAGTGCTGTTCGACAAGCTTGATCGGGTGTTGTGATGGCTGTTCTCTCTCTCTCTCTCTCTTTTTGCTTTATCTCTACAGCAGGTGTCGTACATACGAATGCGTAGTTTGTCGTGTGCTCGGGGTGCACACCTTGAAATCTGTCATCGCCAGCGCAGCCAGTGTTAATGGGCTCTGAAGTAACCCATCAATTTGGCGTTGACGGAGCGCAGTGTAGTCGCTTGACTGCCGTTGCTGACGGGAGCCTGGTAATAAGACGCGAAACAAAGGAGCGAATATTTGTCACTTAATTTCCTTTATTGTCAGATAACGTCCCCGAGTCGTTTTATTTTTCACAGTTTGAGTTCTATGTTGGTTGTTATTGCTTAAGGGCACCGCTTTACAGACCATAAAATAAGAATAAGGTCCTAGAATAAAGGAAACAAAAAAAAAAGAACGTGATTATCTTGGTGGTCGTATAGCCATTGTATAGATAACGATGGGTACATGCGGTACTAATAAGGTGGAAACGAACTACTAACTACCAGAAATATTCGAGATCTATAACAAGGTGTAATTTTTGTTAGATAATGATCTAAGCAGGGCGTTTCTGAAATTTTATAGCGAAAAAGAGAAAAAGAAGATGCAGTGCACATGATAGTACACTTGCCTGACATCGCTATGTTTTGAATGTGTTAATGCACCTGATAAGCACGGAGTACTCTTAGTATGGCCCTCCGTGTAATAAAGTACTTGTACGCGTGTCTTCTTGTCGATACCTCGTACGATAAGGCTTATATAGAGCACAACTTTGTCCGTGTAAGGAAATACGTAAGGGCGGAAGTTAACCTAACCAGCAATTTTTCTTTTTTTTTTTTCCCACACGTGGCGTGACGAGTCCTCATAGAGAGCAACGCTAACCACCGCTGAGCACATTAAAGAGATCGAAGGCAAAAAAAAAAAAATGATCGCATCCATTACACTTGCTGTACAAGTATTCGGATGCGCCAGGAAGTCATTAGGAAACGCCGATAAGTACTAATTGCTCTGACGAAACTGCGAGAGCGCGCGGCAGGCTGTTTCGTGCGCTGACGCGTGTACCATGAATGCGGAAGCAATTCGTTTGTATGGGAACGTTCGACGCGTTGGCGCTGATTTTCACCTTCTATCCTTAAATTCTTGGCTAGGTATACTGCCTTCGTTGGCTTTGAGTGTATACATTGCGTAGGCGCTTAGAGGAATTAACCTAGATGCACTAAACAGGTCTTTATTGCGTAAATTAGCGGTTAGATGTATCTTGTGGGGCAATTGGACATTCTTAAGGTTACTTCAGTGTAGAGAGGCAATCCCTTCAGTATGCACTCAACAAGCTGAACGACCGACCACTGCCGGAAGAAGGCATTCTACGACATCGTTTAGACCTCATGTCGCGGAAGAAGGCCATGCAAGCGCTACTGCGCTTCTTGAAATCTACCGGCCTTCGTGAACGCCTCTAAGTGGAACGCCTCTTTGGGTGTGTGTGTGTGTGTGTGTGTGTGCGTTCGTGTTTTATTTGCTGTGCTTGTCTGGAATCTTGTACCCTCTCTCCCTGTCATCTTTCTAACCCCCTCCCCCTTCTCCCCAGTGCAGGGTAGCAAACCGGAGACTAATATCTGGTTAACCTTCCCGCCTTTCCTCTTCATCTCTCTCTCTCTCTCTTAACGTTACTTCACTTACGAGTGAGGTTTTCTCTTTCGCTTAAGCGGTCGCCTAGAGAGGTGACCCAATATGTAAGGTTCGACTAAACTGTTATAAATTTCTTCATTGGCACAGCGGCAGTTTCGACATGTTGTCTGTTGGGCAGAAAGTGACGGATTTGACACCATTTGCAAGAATGCCAAAGACAAATAAAAAGAAAAGTGCTTGCTTACGCTTACGCGAGCGTTAAGAAAGGTTCACATCGTCAAAATTAATCCAGAAGGTTTCTCCTCTCGACTCTTGTAGCCTACGCCAATGCTTATCAGGAGAGTACCATTCTCCGCGCATTGTTCACTAAACACTGCCATCAATAGCCGGGAATGCTTGCTATCGCTCGGCCGAGAGCGTTTAGTATTTGCTGCTGAGGGAGAAAGAAAGCGAGAGAGATTAAGAAGCCTAGATATAAGGGCAAATTTTTTGACGTCTTCCTCGAAGGCGTGTCTCGAACAGCGGGTTTGTACGGGCCGGTTAATTATGTCCCAAAAAGAATGATTGATTGCTGCACACACACTGTGTGCAAAACTAAACCTGCGGGGCGTTATTCACTGTCAGACGAAGCCTACACGCAAAGGGGCGCGCTGCAGCTTCGTTCTCGCTGGACGGCCGTAAATGTGCTCGAGAAACGTCCCCGTGTAATTACGGGTTTGTCGTAACCGAATGAAGCTAGCGGATGGCGTCCACTCCACTTTACACTCATCTCCAAGACTGAGAGAAGCTCGGAGGAGTTGCGTGTCAGAAACTCGGTTGGGTGGCGGAAAACACCGATGTCGACCGCTTCCTCCCCGATTAACGACGGTTGCGAAGTAGAGTTAAAAAAGAAAAAAAAGTTCGAGATGCCAATTATTGATGCGTGTTCCTGGCCTCCTTTCTATATGGCCTGCAGCACTTTTGTGCCTACCACGCCACTAAATGAGACACGACAAAATTGAGCCTTCTCAAACCACCAATCTGGGCATTTGCAGAGACAAGGGCGGAGGAGGGGGAGGGTTCAAAGCCACCTATCAAAATTTTACAGACTGTATGTGTATACATACATGCGCACACACAAACATACACAAATGGGTGCCGGATGCTCCTCCGAAATAACATCCGGGGTACGCCCCTGAAGTTGGGCAGGTTGCTTTCGTTGAGCTGACCCATTAGCCCCGCTAACAAACCGACAGGCTAAGCGTAGACAGGACTGGCGCTAAATTAGTGCACGCCCCGTATTTTTCGTTCTTCGTCGCGGCTCCTTCCTGCAACCCTCCTGTTTTGACATTACAGCACCGAAAACTGTTTCATTAGCAAATTAAGCCTTCTTAGCTTCATACACTTCTTTTATCCGTTGCAAAAAACGCATTCTCATATAAATGGAGCTCGATATTCAACGGTTTTTTGTTTGACTGTCCATGATTGCTAGGGTTATTACACTTGAGTGGGTGAGCGACGTGAGGGGATGAGATAGACGGGACGGCAAATAAGGGCACTGAGGTTAACCAGGATACAGCTGGACTGCTGCTCTGCACTGGAGGAGGGGAAAGTGGGCGAAAAAAAAGGAAATGGAAGAAGGTATATAGGAGAAAACGAGCAATGCTCGCGGAGACTCAACATCGTGCAATCACAGTTCGTGCATTGGGTCGAAATTGACGCTAGTAATCAATCACCGCATAATGATTAGACATCTACGTGGAATACAAAATGTTGAAAACGGACTCTTTGGTGTAGCATTGGGAAACCACCAGCGCGCAAGCACGACAAGAAGGACCATCCACCACAGCGCTGTAGTGTGTTCACTCTTGTTGTCCTTTGTTGCGTTTGTGCACTGGTGGTTTAGCAATGAATGCCTCATCATCACGTAGATCACATCGCGTTGTAGGCAGGTGTTGGGTTTCTTTTGTACGGTCACGCGTAACGGACAGCACTTATTTTCGGCCTGGCCCTATGACGCTGTAGACGTGCATCATACTTCTGCAACTATCTATAATTTTATCTTTCATTCTTCCCGTTATTTGCCATTACCTCGAGCTGCAGTGCCGTCGTTTTTGAAATATCGGCTGCTGTAAGCAATGATTAATGAAACGAAGGAGGAAAAATTAGGTCATTGCAAATGCCTCTTCGTATCATTAGCCTTTATGAAACGAGGAAGTTCTGAGGAAGGCGATAGAGCACGACTGCAGACGTTCAATCGCTCTTAAGGTCGAAGCACTCTTCTTGTTTGTTTTTTTTTCTTCAAGCACGCTAGAGGTTTGGTGGCTGTCATTAATGTGTTCCATCTGTCTTGCTGATTCGATTAGGTTCGATTAAAATGGTTCGATTAAAATGGTTCGATTCGAAAGGTTCGATTAAAATGACAAGCTGGGCGACTTGGGAACTTAATAGAGGTGAGTATGCAATCGACAGGAAGTCGTATACAACCCGAGCACTGGTTCCAGCCTCCTGCTCTTTGAAGAATCCTTGGGAAAGTTTGAGTCGGAGCTCGTACTGTCTCAATCACATTCCCATGTTTACTCCTCGCTTGTAAAAAGAAAAAAAATAAAAACTGTCATTGATGCTACTGTCTCTGAACGCGTGATGCCTGTTTTGTCCTTACGACGATCGGCAGTGTCCAATTCGACATCATTTGTCAACCAGCTATTCCCTTTTCCCAGAGTTTGCAACGTTGCGTTTCTTCTGGACTATTGTATACACATTTCGGCGCTATTGAAACTAATACTACCGTGACCAGTTCGCTACGGACCTTACGTACTTAAAATAGCCCGTTTGTTTCGAACGGTAACGACGTGGACGACTCCACTTTTCTCTTTTCTGACCGCACACCCGACAGGTCACGGTTCTGATAGCAGCGCGCGATTCGGACGAGAGAAAGACACGCAGCTGCGCGATCCTAGTTAACAGCCCCGAACAGGCGCGCCGTGATGCAAGGGCCCGCATACCTGCAACCGATAAACACGTCGTCCTCGTAGCCTGCATGGGAATATCGAGTTACGGGCCTCTCGGAGGTTATTGGTCGGTCGGTTCACGAAGTGGCTATAGCTATGGATGTATATAGACGGGCGGATTGTTGTGGCACAGGTGATGTATACTGTGACGCCGCGAGAACGAATCCACGTGCGACAGGCTCGTGACTATGTGACCCCCGGGGATGACCCCTCGCCTTTGTTTCCTGGTGGCCGGTTCGTCCCCTTCCAGTCGAGAACGACCCGGATAGGCAGGCAGTGCGTGTTTGGGATGCGAACGCGTCTGCCGTGCCCGTGTGTCCGCTCCGTTGGTTGCATCAGCGGATATGCTGCGCGCGCCGTGGCAACGTGGAACGTCGTCGTGACCATTGTTTTAGTCTTGTCTGCTCGCGCCGGTCGGCAAGCGCTAAATGCGAGTCGTGTTGCGTCTTTCTTTTTCTTCGCCGTTTTCTGCTTCCGCAGTGGTGTGCGCAGCGATGCTGCGTAATTTGTGAGAGCAGCTGCGCTTGCTATTCGGGGATTATATGTAGGAAGCAGGTGGAAGCCGTTACAGGAGAGACATCTGCCGCGTTTTTTTTTTCTTGCTCAGCGCTGAAGTTACTAAGCTTGGGGCCAAGCTCTTGTCATTGTCACGTTGCGTGTGCGAAGACAGAGTTATTCATAGAGAGAACGTTTGACGCTCACGTCACACTCGCAATTAACATGCACTATGGGTTCCGTCCAGTCACAGAAACGACCTCTCGTGCGTGCTTGATGCCACTGGTCGAACGCCTTCTCTAATTATTGGTCCCATATATATATATATATATATATATATATATATATATATATATATATATATATATATATATATATATATATATATATATATATATATATACGTGCCTTCGTCTGTGAAGAAATTAAAGAAATATATATTATGAGTAATAATGTCTCGCAGTTTTCTCATAGTATTGAAGAAGACAAGAACTTCTCTCACTAATATTTCATTGTGCGGTAGGCAGCCATTTTATAAAGTAACAATGAAACATTAGCGAGTGCAAGTGCTATACAGCTGGAGGCTCTTGAGAGCAAAGCATAGCGCCCATCACGCATGATTATATCGGAGTGCAATAAGCAAAGTCATTTCGATACTACGGGCAGTACTAGTTAACTCGACGTTAGTGCAGTGGCAGTACCTTGCTCGAACAAAATGAGCCCGTGCTTCAGCACGAATAACGCACGATTCTTCGGTGACAGTGCGCTGAAGCGGCGAATACAAGCCCTACGTATAGTGTTATGCGTCGGGGCTGCCGTGTTCAAGCGGTAAACAAACGCGAGAATTAATTTCACCCTGAACAGAAAGTGCGAGAACTTGGCCGGTTGAATTCTGCATCTGGAAACCAAGGCCTACATTCACCCAAAAACGCCCTACGCTAAAAATGTTCTCAAGAGAATATTTCAGCCAGTCAAAATTGACGTACATGTGGTTAGCGAAGCCGGTTAACCAATGGGCGAAAGCCATTTTTTTTTTTTCATATACGAAAGAGTGATTTCGTGATTTCGGGCCTAGATGACCGTGAAGAACTGGCGCCCTTCTTCCAGTAACCTCAAAGTCGTCAGTCTTTTCTTTCTTTGCACTTTTATAGGGGCTCATAAATTGACGTTGCTGAGATCCTATAAAAAAGAATCAAAAGACCTGCAGCGCTATACGATTATTTGCACATGAACAAAACCGCAGGGTTCCAGAAGCGAAGCGCCTTTAGGATCTAAAAAAAGAAAAGTCCTCCACCAGCGAAGTTCCTCGTCTTTGGATAAACGCGGATTGGGGTTGTCGAATTAGCCCCAACGGTTTAACACCCTCCTCGAAGTAGAGTTATTAATTAGGTGTGAATGCCTTCGGGCTAAGCTTTCCCCACTGTTTATAGCGACGTGGAAAAGAAGTAGAATAAGGAAAAAAGAGAACGTAAAAACACACAAAGAAAGAAAAGAACGTGGACAGCGCCATGCACGCTGCCACGCGTTCGCGGAGCACGCACAGAGTTCGACGCCGTACCGAGGCACGTGCCTCATGCAGGCCCCTGCGGGGCTTCCTCGCAAGACGGTCCACGCTCTTTCCTTGCTTCTCCTTTTTCAAGTTCGCGGCTGCGAATTCCGCGTGTGCCTCCTTACTTCCTACACACCTTAGTGGCGAGCAGGCACACATACACACACATGCAAGCCTTCCTGTTACAATTCCGACATTTGCTGCACACAGAGAGAAAGTTCTCTGGTCCGTACGTGCCACCTTTCCCTCGACATCTTTCTCTCTTTCTGTTCTTCCCAATTCATTTTTTGTTGTTGTTGTTCTTTCTTGTTATTGTCGGTGAGTATCAAGGCGTGAGGGGAATGCACGAGAGTCGGCAGAAAGGCACGAAAACGAGCGAAGGAAGCGAGCTGCAAAAGAACAGTGAAGCTCGTGAACACGAAAAGCACTCCGTGAGGCTCAAGAGTTTAAGGTGAAGGACACTCGCTGCCGCGGCCTTGCGTACGCATCAAAAAGCTCTCTGTGTGCACAGACAAGCGGGGGAGTCGTTGGGAAAGAGAGAGAGAGAGTGAGATCTCGGAAGAAAAGAAACATCTCTGGCTTCACGCACGTTGTTCTTAATCTGAAGACTTTCTCCTTCCTTTTTGCGGACGCAGTACGTATACTCGTTGGTTGGATTTCACGCATAATCGTCGCTGCTAACGCTAGCGAGTGAGCCGGCGGAGACTTAAGAACGCAAACTGGAGTAGCGCTGCTGCTGTGCATGCATGGATGCGGTGAAGGGAAATGAAGGTACAGCAGTGAGAAGAGAGAATAAAGGGGCTGGGGAGGGAGGCAGGAAGAAAGAGCGTTGACCGCTCGTAAGGGTTCGTTATACACGGGGGGCGCGGGAAACGCCGGTTGCTGCACGTATGCGACCGGCGCTGCACCACTTTCCATTTCCGCAATGTTTGAGTTGCTCTGCGCGGTTGCTCACGTTCAAGCTCGCTTGCAAGACGAGAGGGAATGGCGCTCGCACGAGCGGAACATTCGGCACAATGGATGTGTATATACATATCCCTGGTTGTGCATCGGTTCACACGCCCAGGGACCATCGATTCGCGTTAACTCGGGAACCAAGAAGCGTGCAACGCCGCGAACGTGCTGCTAACGGTGATGTTTTAGTCGATCGAAGGGGCTGGCGAAATGGTGTTGGGCCTCCGGCTGCGCGTTACATTTTGGGTCGAGAGAAAAAGGCGATGCGACGTAAGGGCACCACTACCAATGATGCGAATATAACGGGTAACACTGAAAATCGGAACAATGATTCTTGGTTAGGCTTCAGTAAGAGAACCACTGGTATGCGTTGGAAGTATGAGTACAACTTCCTACTGTTCTTTAGCCTGCCTCACGCAACAGAGGCCGTGTGATGAACTTTTTTATTTGCGTACTTAGGCGGTACCGATCAGCTCGACAAACTTTAGCTGTACATTCTAAGTCTCCCCCTCGGCCATCTGCGATACAGCAAAATCTGTCAACTCACTGTAGGACGATGCACAAAATCAAAGACCGTGTTAGTACATGTCGTCGCTCATGAGTTTGAAAACTCAGTGTCCGATTTCTTAAAACACCAAATTTCTTAAAACACCAACAACAAATCAATTTTATTGCTCCTCTCTCGTCCTGTCTTTCTCTCCCCGGTGTCCTTCTCCGCGAAAATTAGCACGTAAGCGAGGCCTCTAAGCCGGCTAAATTCTCTTGCTTTCCATAAAGAGTTTGCTTTCTTTCTCTCTTTCTCTCTCTTGATTGATTTCTGGGGTTTCACGTCCCAAAACCACGATTTGATTATGAGAGACCCCGCAGTATAGAGGGCTCCGGAAATTTCAACCACCTGGGGTTGATTAACGTGCACTGACATCGCACAGCACACGGGCCTCAACATTTCGCCTCCATCGAAATGCAGCCGCCGCAACCGGGATTCGATCCCGCGACCTTCCGGTCAGCAGCCGAGTACCATAGCCACTGGACCAGCATGGCGGGTCTCTCCCTCTCTCTTTGTCGTGTCCGCTGCTCACAAGACCCCCGACCAAACGTGAATGCTTTCGCATTCAAAGAGCTCTCGATAGATACTGATGGCAAGGTTCACCACGACTACGACTTCATCAACATTCATGGGTGTTTGCTTTTCACGCCGGAACCATCGAGGGCGGAGTTACCGAGCCGGGGGCAAGCGTGCCTTCTCACGGATGATACAGGCAGCCCTGGCTATTCATCGTCAACTTACACGACGCTGCGCGTGCATTAAGTGAAACGAGGTTACTAACATAGACCACAACTGCGGTCCACCCGAGTTGATTGAGGTACACACGCGTCACGCCTCAATGGGTACACGGCGGATTCCTCCTCCGCGTTGCTCGTGAAGAGGAAGCGACGATGTTCGTAGAAGCAAGAGGCATAATCGATAATTGAATCAACCCACAACAACGCGAAACGTGTCCTGGTAACAACGAAATACCGGTGCCATAGCTTTCTTGTTTCACGAAGCTCGTAGGTAGAACCACTAGGGGGCAGAAGAGAAGGGAAGGAAGCCGGAAGCGGTGAGCCGTTCTCACGCATTGTGAAGCGCTGAATGAAGGGATGGGCCCGTACTGGCTATAACTGTTACACGGAACGTCACGGTGTTTCCTTTTCATAACTACGCTGCAATCGTAACGAGCAGGTGCGCTGGTGAACTCTCGCCCTTTTTGCTGCACACGCTTAAGAGGGGTGATGGATGTTGCGATTATGACCTAGCTAGAGTGGTTGATACGATATTCACGGGAACGAAAGGTGAAACGTGTCATCTGAATCTTATCAAACGCTTTAAGATTGCTGCCTGTGTGGTGTTGGCCGGGGAAAAACGTATTATCCCGAAAAACGTATTAAATGGAATCGCATCAACGAGATCTCGCTCTATTTAGCATGTCACCACGAGCTTCTCTTCTTATAGAATACTAGCCGTGGTTTCTTAGTGGTTGGTGCGTGGCGCTGCTAAGGTCGGTGATCTGGGATTCGGTCCCTGACCAATGCAATTGCATTTCGGTGGGGCGAAATTCAGAAGACCTCTGTACCTAGATTTAAGTTCTCCTTTATAAACACCAGGTGGCCAAAATTACTTCGGGAGTCCCCGATTACAGCATGCCTTTTGATCATAACATGGTCTTGACAAGAAATACTCCACAGTTTTATGAGTTATTTCGTCAACTGATTATTTCGATATAAGACGTCCTCACATTTTCACGATAACGTAAATATGGTTGCTCTAAGCAGCTTGTAGAAAACAATAGTTCACGTCACGCAAGCCTGTAATTAGGTGCACGAGTAGACGAGGTTGTTACAGTTTCTTGGAGTTCAATAGAATAGATATAATAATGAAAGCGAACCAAGGGGCCTAGCAGCAAGACATTGAGTCCCGTCTGTCGCATACATATTGCAATGTTGATTTATTAGAGCGCGATTAATAATTAAAAAACAAGGACCATGGAAGCATTTGCAATATTTGTTACGTCGAGGAAAAAATACGAAAGCACAAAGTAATTCAGAAGTTGGCAGGCAATTCTCGTTAGCCGCTTCCGCGAAACTAGACGTATAGTTAACAGTACACCTTATAGACGTACGTTTTTGTCTATGAGAAAAAAGTTAGTGTTGCATAAGACATTTGTTTTTCACCACCTGCGCACATCCGCCATAACTTCACGAAACAAAACAATCGAAAAACAAAATAGCAACAAAAGGACAGAAGCGAAATGAGGAAATGTCAGTATAATTTCGCTGACATTGAAACATTGTACTTGTCTACAACATTCTTATCTTTCCGCATCGGTGAGAACTGTGAACTTCGCAGGCTTATTACGAAACCTCATTAGATAGCGCCAAACGGCACATTTTTTTTATAGTTGCGACCTTGATGCACGAATAGAGATAAAACGTAAGGACGAGCGCGTTTTTTGTTTTGGTTGCGCGGATACAATAAAAAAAGAAAAACCGGAAAATCTTAAATATGGCGAAAAAGAAGACGAATGCTTAAACCTAAGGAAGCGTGTCTGTATTTTTCTTTATTTTCTCTTTGAAGAACTTGTGCTAAAGGAAAAGAAGAGAAAGTGTAATATTAAAGGTCCTATAGTAGCGGTTCTATGAGCGCCAGAGAAGTACATTTGTCAGATTTCTTACTATCCGCTATGTTTATCACGCGTAGCCTTTTCGCTAAAACAAATACGTTATTTGTGACCTGTGCTGTAAAAAAATTATCTGCGAAGGTTCTTATTTGCAGGGATACCTTAATATTGTGCGCGACGCAAGCCATTTTATTCTATATTTCGAAGCATCAAATTCGCTTGGAATATTTTGCTGAGGTGTTGAAAAGTTCGTGTCCAAGAAAATTTCAATATTTTTGTGTGACAGAAAACACGCGTAATGTTGCTTTAGTAGCCCAATACGGATTGTATAGCTCTGTTATCTTGTGTCTGGATTATGTGCGTACTCGTACGTTCGGTTTTTGTACGTATTATGCAAGCAGTGTTGCGGTAACTGACTGCTCGCACTGAGGCACGATTAGCTGTACTAAAGCAAACACAAAATACCAAACCAAGAATGCGCACTGACGCATGCGATACTGCTGGTGCCGCTTTTATTTCTTGTTTCTTCCTTCTTTTCTTTCTTGAATTAACAAGATCACTAAGTTTCTATTGAGCGGATATTTTGTTCAGTCTCATTCACAATGAATTAAAAATTTCAAAAGAGCAACAGTGGAATTGAACTGATTTTCTCAACACTCCTTCCTGCGAAGCCACCAGCTGATCACACCACTTACATATTTTATAGATGACACAAAACTGCTGTATGCGTTTGAGTCGTTAAATATCGTAGAAATATATATCTCAATAATGCTGCCTTCCTGTAACATGTGTGCTGCTTTATTTTCTTTTTTTTGATCACCCGGTCATAGTTCACTAGCTGAAGCTCTTGTGATCATATCTATTGTGAAACCATAGAGAAATTTTCATAGTAATTAAAATTTTCTTTTTTAATTACGTTACTTCAAACTGGGCTGCATCATGCACCTTGACGTATTTCATGCACCTTGACGTAGGCGACAAGCTTGCTTTAGGCTGCTCGGACGGCACTCGGAGAAGTCTCAGTTGGGAACAGTTATACATTCGGATAGTTCTCTAAGGTTCTTTTGAAGGCTTAACGTAATTATCTGAAGTTGAGCAAGCCCCATTTTGAAACGTGTCGCATCAGAATAGCCAGACGTTCTGGACGATATGTGGAGGGGGCGGTTGCACCTACCTTTGCACCACCATGTTCTAATATTGGCACACGAAGATCCACATTTAAAATTGTTCCGTAACAATAGCGTACAAATGTGACTCACGCCGTGACCTCACGCGCGGTCGAGTCATCCGAAAGGGCAGGTTGGGTTATATTTACATGCAACACATTTGGAAACCACAAAAGAGAGAGAGCGTGAAGAATCTTGCTTTTACAATCGTTCGTTACGGACTAAAGGGCAATTTCACCGCCGGGTACCGGGCCACCTGGGAAAGCGTTAAGCACAGAAGCAAAAAGGCGATGTCTCGACCTTAGATGTTTACGAACGCACGGCGCGTTCGCGTCGAAAGCCGGTGGGTGGGCACGATGCTGCCCTGCCGTGCACGTAATAACGCTACGGAACGGAATGCACGCGCTGCCTGCGGACAATAGTAAATACTGTACGGGACAAAGTTCGCGCCACTTCGCTACCATCCGGGGCGCGTGCGGGAAAAACGAGGGCAAAGGAGTAGCAAAAAGCATCGCTCGAATTGCTACCTTGATCGAGCCGCTGAAAGTTTTATGACGAACTGCGTGACTCGCTTGCACGATATGATCGCGAGCTCTTTCCGAGCTCGCCGGAACTGCCTGCTCAAGAGCGTCTTCCTCTCGAGAGGTGCTGCATCTTATAGCAGCCAAGGAGCGTGCTTTGCGAAACGGGGGCGTCGGTTCCCACGAGAGATAATCAATCACGACGGATCGCGGTGGCGAAGATCGGTAGAGGGCAAATTACTACATATGATTGCAAACCTCGCATAGTATTTTTGTTTTCATTTAGTTTGCATAATATATATTTAAACCCATGTCACGTCTAGGAAGGTATAGCGTAACTAGGAAGGTATAGCGCTTATGCGCTTCAAGTTATCTTTAGAATGTCGAAGACTAATTGCATAACTGGCGATAGATAGTAACATGTAAGCCACATTTGGTCAAGCATTTTGACTTTGAATGGACATAGTATTTTCTAAGCTGCGGATTCTAGGGCATGGATTTTGAGGTTGTGTTGCAAACAAGCAATAAAGGAGAATGTGCGTGGTAATACCCCTGTCACACGGGCACCCGCGAACTTCGTTAAACTCCGTGTACGTAAAACTCTGTTAGGAAGTTCGACGGAGACGGAGTTGTGGAAGTGTCACACGGCAATGACAAGGTTGTAACAGTTGCCGCGAGGGGCTCAGTCGGCGCTGTTTGATTTTCGCAGAAATATCCTAATTTCATCTCTAGGTGCTCTTTTTGTGAATGTTCGTTGCGCGGTTTTTTACAAAAAGACATTATTAAGTAGGTCTGAAGCAAAAACAGCATTAAAAGTTCTTTCAAATGAAAAAGCATTCGCTAGATGTAGCGATGCTGACAGCCACGCTGGCCACCTTGTGCCTAACGCTGTGCACGCTGCATTTGTTTACAAGATGTGCCGTGCTCGACGACTGGTAGTTTTGTAGCCCGTATACGAAAGTTTTCGTGTTTCATTGCCTTGTGAGCGCACATTTTGTTCTCAGTATACTGTGCTGTGTCTTCAGCCATGAGTGACGAAGTGGAAGACGTGAAGAAGTGGTGTGATATTGCATTGGTAATGGCGTCGATTGGCTCCATAGATATTGAGATTGAGGCCGCTAGAGCCAATGTGCGCGCTATCAGGCAGCCGTCGGAGCAGGTGAAGACGACGCAGCGTTGTCACTCATTTTCTTTTCACGGGCAAACGCAAACACTGCGACAACGAGCGCACGCACGGACGAAATATATTTAAATGGCGGCGCGCGGGGCATGCTGAAAGACGAGGGCATTGGTGCGGAGAGTAGCTGCACTCTGGCGGGCATATATATATATTTGAAGAAACGCATGTTATGAATGGGTCCTGCAACAAAAGAACGTTTAATATTGCCAAAATGTATTATTGTTTTGACCGCGGCAATTTAGTGCTCGAAGTTTTTTTCTGACCTACAGACTACTGGCGACGAGAGTACTTCGTTCCGCTGCTAACGGAGAACGCCGAACGTCGTTTGCGAAACGCTCCGTTTATCTTCGTTGGCGTAAGGGAGGCCGTGTGACACGGTCCGCATCTCCGTCGACATAACGATGAGGGAGTTAAACGAAGTTCGCGGGTGCCCGTGTGACAGGGGTATAAGACGGCATCTTTTTCTGCGTTACACAACAACGTCACGAGTTCACTCGCTGTAGCTCCATGCCAGTTACACGAAATCAAGAAGGGCCTCCTATTAAGTGTCTATTAATCTGCCAAAATATAGAATCCGTTCACCTTAAGTTTGCAAGTAACGGCGAATCATCGGTCACCGGCCACCACAAACCTGCCCTTTCGTCTATAATTCTTTTTACCTGCATGGCGTACAGCACGAAAGTAAGCACCGCTTTCACGTCCAAAAAAGAGCGATAACCACGTATTCCAGGCGCACACAAACCGGCGGGACGTCTTGAGAGCACCGGTTTTTTACAGCGGCGTCGATCACCGAAACCGGCACGGCAATCGGCAAGAAGAAGCAGAAACACCGTGGCTCCCAAAGAACGCGCGCGCGCCTGCGTGTGTTCGGCTTGCCGTGGAAGAGGTAGTAGGAAGCATCGGCCCAGCCACCCAGGGGCCCGACCCAGGGCATCGGGACGGCCGACGATCACCTCCGGCGGCGGGAGAAGCAGCCGCGCAGCGTGTGGACAACGCGTTGTGCCTACCTCGGACGATATCCGCCTTCATGACGACGCGGTAGCCCTTGACGACGGCCCACTGTCCGGCGCAGGAGCCGGCAAGGAGCAGCGAGACCACGAACAGGACGAGTCGTTCGCACCACATGGCCATTCCTGGTTGACGTCTGCCGGCCAGACTGACTGGGCGACCGAGACATCAGCGCCGTTTAACCGCTTTCCCTTTCGACCGGCGAGGCGGCAAGAGGGCCGTTCCAGTTCTTCGCCCGTTTTCTCCCACTCCCCGCGACTTTCCCCCCCTCCTCGCCCCGCCAGGAAGACGATGGAAGACGCGCTCGAAGCTGTTCTCACCTGGACCCGACGCCACTCTCGCTGGCGTCGGCGGCGGCGGCGACGGCGGCAACGTCGCTCTACGTGCATCGCGAGTTGCTGCCTACTCCGCAGCAGCAGCCACCAGCGCTGCAGGGGCCGAGCGGCAGCCGCTGGCCGCACGCTAGCGGCTACCTGCTGCGCCTTGATGAGACGTTTGTAAGACACCTTTTCAGTGATGAACACGCCGCTTGGATGGACATTGGCAAATTGGACAGTCCGCCGGGACCGTTAGTACACCTCAATCCATCCGTTCAGCGCTTCGTAGATCGAAGTATTCACGTTTACGTGTGCCGATATAGTTGTCGAAGTCAGTGGCGTGGGTCTGGATATGGGCATATTTGACTTTGCAATTTAGTTATTGGAATTTATGACAGCGTAATTCACCCGAGAGTTGCTGTTTAAAAAAATAAAACTGTTATTTCAAGGTATGTCACGACAGAAAGGCCGTCATTGCGGAGGACTCCGGTGGGAGTGTGAGGCACAAAATGCATTTTTTTTGTGCGCTCTAGTGACTCACTTGCGAAGTCGCTTCTCGGTGTGAGGGGCATATAAAAGAAATTAGAAAAATTCTCACGCCATATCACGTCTATTTCGAGCAGGTATGTGACAGGTTAGTTACTGCGGCTTCCTGCGTTCCGTGTTTACTTCGCCGCTATGTTTTACGACAATACGTTAAGCACCACCGCTTTATGTGGCGCACCCTATATGTTGTCAGAACAACCGACCGCACTTGTTGAACTCTCGGTCAATGTTCGTTCGTCTTTTCTTATGTCTGTGGCATTTCTTGATTTTGAACAAAACAAAACAGCAACTCAGCTTTCTCATAATTCCCATCGCCAAATATCAAAATGAATTGTCGTTACCTTCTTGCCTTCTTCTATATATCTCATCTGAATCGCGAACTTTGAAGCGACGTGGTTTGTTCTTGTCATCGAACAATCGTCCCTTTATAGCTGTCAACACCGGACGTCCAGGTGCATCTTATTTCCGCATCCCCGTACCTATAGCGAGCCGCACCTGTAGAGAAAACTGTATTATCCTTCCTTTAACCATGTAGCCATTTTTCAGCGCACTGATTTCAAGCTTCAGCGACTGCTTCGCGATCTTGCCGAGGGCACACATGCGATGGCCACCCGTAGAGCCGGCGCCTGTTTGAATATTTTATTTTTACCCCTTCAGTCACGACAAATCCATACGAAGACCCCCCCCCCTCCTTTTATGGCTTCTTGTTTGGAAGGCTGCTATTTATAATCTCAGCCTTCTAGGAGCGCGAAGTTAACGGCGTTGCAAGTCGAAGCGATGCGGTCGACGCTGAAACAAAGCTGTGTTGCGTGTTTTCGTGCAATCCTAATGAACGAGTTGAAGTATTATCGAATGAAGACTTTTCGTTCTGAAGAGCTTGGGAGATGTCGAGAGTCAGGATGATGTCATGATGCAGAAGCGAAAAACGTAGTCCTATACTCAAGATGTGTATGCAGAATCTTTTGGTAACACCGAACCCATGCTGCTCCCACACATTCCAACATCAAATTGTCGCTAGTAGACCATTATTTTCGAAGGAACCGCTTAAAGGCACTCCAGGAAATAGAGCTGTTATTGGTAGTTCCTATTTTTGTGGTGTTTGTTAATCAACGTAAAAATATTGCGGAGTATATCGTGGACAAGTTCCTGATAGTTATATAACTCTGGCGGTGCTGTGCCCGAACGAAAAATTAAGATAAAACTAGTTCACAAATGAAGATAGCGCGCTCACTGCCATTAAATAGCTATTAATAATCAAGAGTAGCGAAAGCAACGAGGTCATTCCTCAGACTATGTGGACGACGTGCAGCTAACACGTGTTCGCGATGCCCCGCATTTCGTGACGAACTCATGCGTACTCATTGCTCGGGCATGCACGAATCTTGTCGGTGTGATAAAGCGTTCGCAAAACAATGCCGTAATTGCGGCTACGGTACCGCTAGTGTACACTTGAGCGTCAAAAAGGACAGTGTGGTACACATTTCTACACTTTGTAAGAGGTCTCGCCACACTGAATGGCTACGCACAGGAAAATACGCTCTCAGTACGCTTTTCTCTTGTCGTTCGAAAATGAACGCCCTGTGCACACGTTCATGAACTTCTTGCGCGTTCCACCTGCAAAACGTAAGGTGCGAAACAAAACAGAATCATGCGAAGTCTTAACATATGCCACCGCTTCCCCCATGCGAAGTCTTAACAAATGCCACCGCTTCCCCAAGTACGCAGGTTCTAAGACTAGGTCAGATATCTCAAGTCATATGGAATGACAATAATAATAATTGCTGGGGCTTTGCATGCCAAAAGCACAGTATGATGATGAGGTGGGCCATAGTGGAAAGTTCTGGAAATTTCGACTACCGGTTTCTTTTTTTTTATCGCGCAATGGCACCACACATGTGTGATGCCAGTGCGCGGTTGCACATCGGTGAAGGTCAAATGCTTGAGGCCCGTGTACTGCAGTATACGGATCTAACAGTGGGATCTAATGCATGTCTTTAGGGTCAGCGGCCGAGGGTCGTAGTCACTGTAACACCGCGCAGGCTCAAACGATTAGTGACCTGAAAGGGCATCTGCACAGGGCCGGGTTGACTTCGTTCTGTATGCTTCCAAAATTTCTAAGCTCATGCAACCGCAGTATTCTCTAGAACCCTCAACTTTGTTTTACGTCTGCTGGGATAAATCCTGTTACGTTAAATGGTAACAAATTATGTGTTCGACTCATTGAAATTCCCCACCTCTACTTATTATTCCCGCTCACTGCTACAATACTAGGCACCCGTGTGCCGTGTCTCCAACCTCTACAGCTGCCTTCAGGCCTGAACATTTTAGATCCTTTAATCCTGAACGTCCAATGACGACCATAGGCGCTCACTCCTGTCATTAATGACTTCTCAAATTTGTTACATCGTAGTTTCATGAAAGTACACGCACCGGCATGCGCGTGGTCATAACATGCGATTACACAGCGCGAATTCTGAACAGAATGACTTTCATTCAAGCGGTCTGCATCTGCACTTGTGTGCTCTAAATTAGCCGTGGTTCACGGCTCCCGCATCCCGGGTGAGCCGTTATGCGTCATAAGTTACGGCATATTCAGCGCTCTTTATTCCTGAATGTAATCATGTCACTGTATACTCTCGCATCCAAAACATACAAGCGTGCACGCAAACCTTCCTTCCGCGGCGGCACGCGCACGTGGAGTCCTTTCGTCGGCGCTCACGAAGCTGCGAAATAAGCGCAATTATCTCATCCGAGTACTCTAATTACGCTTTTGTCCCGGGAGAACCCTACGTACACTCGCTTGCTTTAGCCCTGCTATGGTGTTAAAAATAACCGTAAGCTTTATATGTATTTGTGAAATGCTTTCGCATACATCAGTAGACCTGGTTCGCGCTCTCTCGCCTAAAGAAGGATGAGATACTCGTACGGGGTGTTCACCTTCTTAATGTAGTCTGGCAGCGGAGGAAAGGCGACACTTATATTTCCCGTGGTAGCTGCAGTAGCTATAGCACAATCTCAGTTCTCACATTTTGGCGACGCTGTTAGGTATACGTACACGGAAGGAAGCCGTGTTTGTGCTAACGTGCGACCGTTTCGCACGTGTGGAAAGTCCCTTTGACCCACGTCCTAGGATGCTTTGGCTACCTGGTAGTAGCTACTACATGCATCGGCAGTTAAACACGAAGTGTCGTGGTAGCCTATGAGGTTAAGATGCTACGTTGGTTATACGAGGAGGCAGGTTTGGTAGGTGTGAGCGTAGTGTGCAAGCTCGAAGCTTCCACAACAACCTTACCTGTCTACGATATGGTCTTTGAGTGATTGCTGTATATCTGTTGCGGAGTGAGTGAGTGACTGATTGAGTGAGTGAGTGAGTGAGTGAGTGAGTGAGTGAGTGAGTGAGTGAGTGAGTGAGTGAGTGAGTGAGTGAGTGAGTGAGTGAGTGAGTGAGTGAAACAACTTCACTCGGTCCACAACAGACGCAAGTAAACTCAACGTAACCCGTCTACTTCCACACAGGGTCCTACAGGTCAAACCTGACGAACATCTCAAGGACCCTCTGGACGGCCAGCAGTAGGCGCAAAAAATGAAAAAAAAAAACAAGAAAACAAGAACAAGGCACCTTGAATGAAACTTTCTATTTTTGAAGGGAGGACACGGTCTGCCAGTATTCGTCGTTTTAAGCAAGTATGTGCCGCATTCACTTTTCCGACCGCCTGCACGGACTATCTTTGCATGTTCGTAGACGCAACTTTCTCTTCCTGTTGGTAAACGCTGGGATAGGTGACGACTGTCGTGTCAGTGTAATAAGTTATCTTTAGTAGCAGAAAACGTCGCCTCTTTGACACTCTTTAAAAACAATTTTAATAAGACCAGCCTCAAAGAGTTCCCCGCGACAGACTGCACATTAGGTCCAGTGAACTAGTTAATAAATTGTGCCGTTTGCGGATGCGCAGAACGGCGCTTCAACAAATGTAGACACGGGGTCGCAGCATCCGTGAGCTACGGAATACGGGAGCGAAATGCCCTTACAATGTGCATCGACGTTGGCACTTCACACTCAAGCTCAACTGACCGGCTTAAGCTCCGAAGGTCGCCGGATCGAATCCCAGCCGCGGGGGCTGCATTTCGATGGAGGCGAAATGTTGAGGCCCGTGTGCTGTGCGATGTCAGCGCACGTTAAAGAACCCCAGGTGGTCGAAATTTCCGGTGCCCTCCACTATACGGCGTCTCTCATAATCATATCCTGGTTTTGGGACGTTAAACCCCAAAAATCAAATCAAATCAACAGTGCTTAAGCAGGCTTTCAAAAGAGCGAAAGTAAATCGCATATTTTAGGTTAATAATAGCTAGGCACGCTTTAATCGATTAAGTGTGTTTGTTTATTTAAATAAGGCCCACGAGTAGGACAATTATGTTGAATCGAACATTATAGTTAGAAAAACCATCCTACAGCTGCCTCGATGTCTAAACAAAAATGTTGACATAAGCTATCTAAACGTACACATGACGAACGCAGTGCGATTCCCAAGACGCTGGATTATGAAAATCTGAGGTGCGCGCTTAGAGCCCTTCTTTTTTTTTTTTTCACATTTCACCGAAACGCAGCCAACGGGTTCTTGCCTGGTCTGAGAAAGATGGCCGGTTTTTTGTCCGCATCGAATAACCACTGTCGCTGACTCTACGTCCCGATATTGCGATATACAGGACTGGCTCAATGTACACAGGTGTACTGTCGAGCAGCCAAAGAATGACGTCTTCTTGGGATGAAAGCGTAAATATACAACTGGTCGCAAGGTGTGCCCTGGCACAAAGAGCGGCGCGCGCGTCAGAGGACGCACAGCATGCCTAGCGTGTTTGACAGGCAAGTACACGCAGCCATCCTTACGAATAACAAGGTTTCCCGATTTCTATCTTCGTCGAGCCCTCGGCGATACAAAGGCAAGGGTTGCGACGGAAGTAGAACCAGGCATCATGACGCCGAAGTGACTCCATGAAGGTCGCCGTCGTCGTCGTCGTTTCCAACGGAGGCCCCTTTTTACACGGCCTGGGGGCGGTGCACATATTCAAGGCCACGATGTCGTGCAGTGTTAATAACATTGATGTGATGTAAATACACTGTGTCTTTTTTTCGCATTGCTAGATGCGAGATGAAAGCTCGAAGGGCACCCATGGTTGCCCCGCTAATCAACAGCTCTGCACTTGCTTGCTCCACATTCGCGAGTGGCAGGTAGTGGTGATACGGCAACGCTGCCTCAGTTCATCACACTGGCTGATATCGTGGCCTTTGCCTGAGGTGACGGTTCACCTCAGACATGCAGCTGTATTTTTTTTCCTGCCCACTTAGATAGATAAAGCCAATGGGCTTTCATTAGAGTGGCTTTAGGACCAATTGGATGATTCGACCGGAATCGAAGATAGTTCAGTGCTTATTGAGTGAATGATAGCAGACGTTGCGTTTTAGACCCAAAATACACGTTTCCTTTTGTTGCTTTTTGATTTTTTTTTGCTGAAAATTTGAATTTTGGATGAGTAATTTCGGATTTCGAATGTGAAAGATGCCATGTCCGACAATTTGTAAACAAAGCGCACGCATGCGGTTGAAGTTTCGTCAGCTACCTTTGCTTAGGATGCTGAAAACAAATGGTATTTCTATGCAATTCTGAGTCACAGCATTATTTCACTGGAGCGCTGTATTTCATTCACCCGCCATGGTAGCTTAGCGGCCAGAGCATTCATTCATTCATTCATTCATTCATTCATTCATTCATTCATTCATTCATTCATTCACTTTTTATTTGTTTATGCGTTGGCCTGCTAAGCTTGAGGTCGTGGGATCGATTCCCGGTCACGGCGGCCGCATTAGAAAGAGAGAGAGAGAGAGAGAGAGAGAGAGAGAGAGAGAGAGAGAGAGAGAGAAAGAAAGGTAAAATGCAGGAAGAACTCCTAGGCCTTCGCAGAGGAAGCAGCGCAGCGCAAGCTAGATCTTGCTGCGTGATCTGTCAGTCTTTTCGTTCAGTCTTACATTATTCCTGCTTCTCTCTCTCTCTCTCTCTGACAATTATTTAGTGGCTATACCACTTGGCTGCTTATCCGAAGGTCGCGGGATCGAATCTCGGCCGCGGAGGCTGCATTTCGATGGAGGTGAAATGTTGAGGCCCGCGTACTATGCGTTGTCAGTGCACATTAAATGACCCCAGGTTGTCGAAATTTCCGGAGCCCTCCGCTAAGGCGTCGCCCATAATCATGTCGTGGTTTTGGGACGTAAAACCCCAGAAATAAATCGATCAAATCGCTAACATCATACACTCGGTCAACAACCTGTCTTTTCGTGTGTGTGTGTGTGTGTGTGTGCGTTCTTAACATTATATGCCTAAGTGTTCTCGCAGACAGAGCCCATTTTGCTGTCTCAGTTTTTCATGCAGTTCGTAAAAAAATTCCATACTTTGTAGACTCGCTTACCATTAACAGCTATGTCACGTCATTTCTTGTCTCTGAATTGTAGATGTCAACTTTGATTTTTTGTGAAGAGCACGCTACAGAGAGAAAGAAAGAAAAGTCAGGAAGGCTAATTAGCAACCTCGCTTGTTTACCGCTCCATTAAGGCCAACAATACACATTTATAAATATGAACGGTGGACATTGAGTATACAAAGACGTAAATATACGCACGAAATTCTCAGGTGGCGCACGTCGTTATCAGGGTCCACCTCGTCGCTCCGCATATACTTGAAATGCTCAGGCCCAATCTCTTTCGACTTGACTTGATGTTCTGACGCCGGCGTTTACGCAGTAGTTATCGACACCGTTGCCCGCACTCACACATCCTCGCGACGTTTCATTTGACGCTCATGGCAAAATGTACTCGTGTGGAACTATAATGAGAGCGACAGTAAGGCAATAAAAGTGTCGATACCGGAAAAACCATTACTGTCTTGACCCTGGTTCACAGGAAGATAATGCGAAAGCATTGTACGCTTCCGTCGGACGAAAAACCCGGCCTCGTTGTCAGCGGGCGGTACGATAAGCCACGTAACAAATCGGTGACGTCGTTTGGTTACGAGCGATTACATCATGACGTCATCGTTATGCCACGTTATGACGTCTCTACGTGAAGTCACGGCGACGTCGTCACGTGCCCATGGCAACATCACCGTTACCATGGCGTGACACAATCACATACGTCACTGCGTGACGTCATCATGGCGTCATGTTTTAATCGCGTGACGTAGAAACCAGCATAGCAAGGAAGGCCGATATCGTGGTCATACGCCGGGCTTTAGCATTAACGCACGTGAGCAGACTGAAGTATACCTCTGTAATTCCGCTTTACAGCCTCTCGTCTCTCCTTACCCGCAAAGTAAAGCACTGGGCTAGAGGAAGTTGACTCCTTCTAGTGTTCGTTGCTTTTTGTTCGCCATAAGCTGAGTGCTAACTCACATCTTAGCGACTCTTTCGAATAACAGCGACGTGTCCCAAAGGCTATGAATCTGCGCACTGCAATCGCGTGATTGCTTGGCGGTATCCGGAAACACGTCACGGCGACCGTGTTTTAGATAACACACGCTGTCTCAGACGAGTAGGAATCTGGCCAAATTGCAAACAAAAGAAAAGAAAAGGAACAGCTCTATAGCCTGTGGTTACGGGGATTGTCGTCGTTATAGTCGGACAGACTTGTCATGGGTAGCTCTACCTTCTCCTTATTCCCCACCTATTTTTCAGCGGCAACGCAAAGTGCGGGTTTCGGTACATGCGCCGGGGCAATCTGATCTGTACTACGTAGCTTTCTGCCGAAAAAGAAAAGAGAAACAGAAAGTGCAGGAAATAACGTGTTTCAAACCAAATGGCAACTGTATACATTGTATTAGGTTACGCCGCGAGCAAGGATGATGCAGGGGCACGCGACCTTTCCGCACCGCAATCAATCTCGAAGGCGCACTTGCGACGGCGAACCACTTCCGACGTGACGCCTTCCATCGCACACCTTCGCTTCGTTCCGCGCAGCTCATCGCCCGGACGCCTCAAAGCTCGTATGCACGGCGACCAAAGCGCTGAAATTTTTCTGTCAGGCCATCGGTCGCATATTCAGTACTCGCTGGCTCCAGAAGATTGAACTCGTTTGCCTCCCTCTCCACCCGTTGTGCATCTGCGTGTTCCGTCTCGTAAACATAAACAAAAACTCAAACGACTTTTTCTTACCCGTTCGTTCTTCACTGATATTTGTCTTTATGGGCGACTTCCTTGGTTACGGAAGCCGGCGGCTATAACCGCCCTGCGAATCGACATGAAGCCAACCGCAAGTGCGCAAATAAAAAAAAATAAAAAATCGAACGGCGCGCAAACAGGCGTGCCGCGGTCCTTGCCGTTAGCTGACCACTGCACACGATGTCGATTTCGCCCGCGTAAGTTCGAACTAGTTCGCGTTCAATTAATCTTGATTTTTTTCTTCCCCTTCAACTTTTGCCTCTTCATCTATACGCCCTGTACCCGCGCCCCGTGCACGCTGAAGTGGAGCGGCAAACAAACAGCGAGGTTGAGCTAACAAACAAACAAACATTGATCGCCGGAAATCGGCGCGATCTGCAGCGCTGCCGGAGGCGACGCGTTCGCGTGTCATCGATGTGTGTGTGTTCGTGTGCGTCTGTACTGAGAACATCAGCGTGAGCGCGCGTATGTTTGCTTTTGCGCGAGCATGCTCGGGCTCGCCCGTTGGATAAGACCGCTAGCCCATCGATGAAGACGAAGAAGTTCGCTCGCAACTTGACGGCGCGGGAAAACGGTGCTGTAGGCGCCCGAGGCGCGTGGGGCGGTGGCGGTTGTTGCGGTGAAGACGAAGAAGAGGATGGGGGAAGCGAGGTAATTTCCCGTCTCCGAGAAGCGCGAGTAGCACTCAGCGAGGTCGATGGAAGCAGCGACATTTGACAAGAAGAAGAAGGAGGAGGAGGAGAATGGTGGTAGGAATGAAACAAATAAGCAAAAATGATGACGCCAGCTCGAGCATGCAGCTGACGGATGTGGAGAAGTAAACGGGGCAGGACAAGGCAGTAGGGACAGTAGGAACATCTTGCCGTTACAGACGATCGCGCGGAAAGTGAGGTTTAGCCAATACGCTTCCAATGTACAGATAGTTTAAACAAAACACAAAATGTTTTAAAGTGTAAAAAGAAGAAAGAAAGGAGGCGAATGGCTATGTGCGCGATTCGCCAGACCGAAGTGGAGCGCGCGAGCGAAGTTTCGGTTGGGAAGTCTGTGGTCTGGCCGAGGAGGCTGAGAAAACTGCGCTCCTCCCTCCACTTTTTTTTTTATTCGCCGCAGCTTGAGAGCTTAGCGCATGTTCCAGCCGTAGAGTGTCAGGTCGGGAGGTTTTTACGCGCTTACACGCGACGCAGGCACTGCAGCGTGTGAATCGCGGTAATTTCTCGTCGCCCGGTCAGCGAAAGCGAACGTTTGCGGAAGATGAGTGGCCTCTTCTAGGCCGCCTGCGAACGTCGAGCAAAAAGCGAAGGGGTTCTTAAGTGACGTTACAGGCTCTCAGGACGCATTCCATGTCGATGCCATACGTACGCGAGTTTCCAGCCAAGTGATCATCGGTGTGCCATATAGACATAAGTGCAAGTCGGCAGGGCAATTATGTTGCGTGCAGTGGGTCCAAAAAATTTTGTTTGTCGACTTGGTTATGACATTTGTTGCTGCGGCCACTTGGCACGGTATTTATTTAGGTCTCACTACCGTATCTTTCATATTGGATGTGTCGAAGTCGGCGCACACGAGGCCTGGTGGATATTGGTGAGCTCATCCATAGGCATTGCCGCAATGTCGGAAGTGTGACAGTGGAGCTGGTATACGCTTGTTTCCAGGCCGATCAATGCGTGCATAGACCGAACGCGTAGACTCAAAACTGTGGACCAACCCTAGAGGTGGTGAAGGAATATGAGCTACAAGAAACTTTACCCCCAGCGTGTGTGCGTGTGTGCGTGCGTGTGTGCGTGTGTGCGTGCGTGCGTGTGTGCGTGTGTGTGTGTGTGTGTGTGTGTGTGTGTGTGTGTGTGTGTGTGTGTGTGTGTGTGTGTGTGTGTGTGTGTGTGTGTGTGTGTGTGTGCAGCACCGTTAGTCATCCGTCCTCACAGGGAGGAATTACTCCTACTTTATTGAGATGACCAACTGCCGCAAGTGCCAACCACCATTTTGTTGTGTGTGTGTGAGAGAGAGAGCTCTTTATTGAAAGGCAGAGAATTTAGCCGGCGTTGAAATATCGTTGACACGCTACTCTGCGTGGGGAGGGTGGTTGGGCAGAGAAAGAACCATTTCGTTGTGTCAGTGCTCAAAGATTAAACGTGCTCTTAAAACGATACTTTGCTCTGATAATGGAGCACGTAGGATGTCCATTATCCAAGGAGACGTAACCTTTTGGCCGCCAGCTTTGGAAGTCGTTGAAGGCGCCCTCGTACGAGGCAGAAACAATCGAGGAATCCTCCGATTCAGCTTCCTGTTGTCTAGCCTCAAACTTTCTCAAGAAGCAGCAATGTGAAGGTCAATCCGTCATGCTCCTGAAGTAGCTTGTTATAGCGAACCTAGAAGGCCACCACTTTGTCCTTCTTTCGGTGTGTTCGAATCGTATTTCATGATGTTAAATGAGTTGGGACAGGAATACGTGGTCGTCTAGTTCGCGCAACAAGGCACTGCCCCGTGAAGGCACTTCTGTAAGGCACCATTAACATTTAACTTGAGCTATAGTTTGCTCTCTGCTTCAATTACATAAGCATGCTTTATTTATTTGTGCACTGCTGACGTTCACGAAACACCTTTCCGCACTTTCGGATCGGGATTAAGGTCTGCGAATGCGAGCTCGTGCGTTATCTCAGCCTCGGCTGTAGCCAATGGATGAAAGACGATGTTCATTCAAATGACGCCACTCATCCACTTGTCATGAGGTCAGTACGCTGCGTTTGTCTTGACCCACCGTCACTGCCACGTACAAACAAACAAACAAACAAACAAACAAACAAACAAACAAACAAACAAACAAACAAACAAACAAACAAACAAACAAACAAACAAACAAACAGACAGACAGACAGACAGACGTAAGCTGCGTTCGCAGGTAGCCGTGGTGAGCTTACGAACGCGGAGTTTCCCAGTGCGCTTGGGGAACAGCTTGTCGATCTGGTCTCTGAATGCGCGGATGTTGGTGCAGTGGTCGCAATACTATGGCCTTGCTTTCTTTTGACGACCTTCTGGGAAGCTTTCGAAGATTACGGCATGCATTCGAGGCGTGCTTCTTGTACTGTAAGCGAAGTTCTTCCTTGTTTTCTCCAAAGTGCTATACGGCCCGTGCAACGCTAACATCGAAATAGTGCCTAGAGTGCAATGAGAATTACCGTAGTTCGCTCAGTGTGCATGAACCCGGTAGAGCGTGCGCTGTACGCACTCTATATACCGAAACGCTATTTTTTTTCATTTTTTCATTTGTGTCCTTCTCCTTCTTATTCGTTTTTAAGTCACTAATTACTTACCTTATCTTCACGTTATCCTTGAAAAATTAAATATATTTTTATCTATAATTGCTTCATTAGCCTTGGAGTAGCGGGCGTATTATATCGGACATGCTTGTCATTGAAAATAAATACGCTTTCTTTTCTCACTCGGCCTTCGTTTAACTGGCGCAATATGTTAATCTAGGCGAGAGCCAGATGGCCAAACTTTTATTTAGGAAATGCGAAAAGCTGTAGTGTAGGGTGGTGAACAGAGGTACGCAAATTGCTTGCACTGCGTTACTGTGGAGGCCATTGAATGGCTGCTCTAAGCTGCACTTACGAATAAGTAAACGTGATTATGTTGGCGCAGTGCGATCCCGCAGGATTTGCATGCATTCAGTTGGAGCCACAGGGATTTGCGTTCCGATGCAAGGAGATTCATTCATTCATTCATTCATTCATTCATTCATTCATTCATTCATTCATTCATTCATTCATTTTAGAATACGTGAGGGGGACGGCGTAGTTTAGTTGCAATAGCAAACGTTGTATAGCATCGAAGAATCTGTGCGTTCATAAGGGAGGACGTCATTCATGCATATTGAAGCACCACTAAATGACGTACCAGCCAGCAAGGCTAAATTACGAACGAGTAGCAGAAAACCAACAAATCTGATGCCGATAGTGCAAAATATTTGGTTTACACGTCGATACACCACAGAATTAACTAGATGATTTGCTGGGAGAGTTGGTTCACAGTTGGTATTGGAGTTGGTGCCTCTCGCGCTCAAATATTCCTTTCAGAACAAATAATTATGCTATAAATAGCAACGGTCGAAAAATCAGAGTCAACCAGTGCAGATGGAAATACGGCAATTAATAGTGAGACATAACTGTCCGACGACTTTTCACGTTTAGCGTGAGATATGAGATGCCTCACTTGAACATTGTGAACCGCTTGCGGGTAATATATTTGACTTCTTGATGATATCGGAAACGCCACTGGAGGAGCCCATTGCGGGCTTTTTACAGGAACGAAACGAAAAAGAAATACACGGAACCGGATGATATGGACTGATATATGTTTTAGCCTGAGCGAAAAATCTGTGCTGGTACCGAGATCTGTAGTAGTGAGGGAAACGCTCCAGATAAAATAATAAATAAAAGCCGGCATGTCAGAAAGTGTGTTAGGTAAAATAAAATCACAGTTTCATCGAAAGGGGCGAAGCAGTGAATGCGATAGCAAGAAATTGTAACGTTATAGGAAGTGAGGCTGGCAGATAGCACTTTTGAATACGATCTCGCGTAACTCTACAACGTTATGTAAGAGAATACGGCTGCTCCAGAGACACTTTTCGCAGTCTCTTCGCTTTGAGAGCGCAGCACGTAGTAGGGTTTACGAGCCAACCGCTGACGGCTGCCGAGAGAGCGCGCGCGCCAGCGATGGCGACCGCGCGAAGTCCACAGTTACTGCTCGAGCGACACCCCCCTTGCGTCTTTTCACGCTCGTTAAAGACGGGCGGGGCGCTTCCTATCGGCTTCGACAGCACACGCCCTGACAGGGGTGATGTTATCGCATGCGCCCTCCGAGCGACGGAGATGGGTCGGCCTCGATTGATCTCTGCTTCAGGCGTGTTTGTCGCCCCCACTCCCGTGCCTTTACCGACGGTTAGAACGTACGATGCGCTGGAGGTTGTGATCAATTTGAACTTTATACGGGACGCGACGGCAACGGCAAAAATTGTCGAGACTGTCCATATAATTGCTGTCGCAATAAGAGCACAGGAGCCAAGGAGTAGCCGGCGCCTTATTTGTGCGCCAACATCTCCTAATATCATATCAATAAAAAAAAGAGCGCATGAAGTAACGCAATGAATGACGATGGATGAGCGTGACGTCCATAAAAATAATTTCATTGTGACGGCAAGCCAAATAAAGTACCATGCGGGGTAGGCCAACGCCACCTAGAAAAAAACGTTGGGTAGGCCTGCATGCGACCATTATGAAGGTGCGTTCCAAGCATATACTGGGGATTCCCGGCGACCTATTTATTTTGTAAAAGCTCGTCGAAACCACGGGCGGTAGTTCCGCAAATATATTCTTTATGCCTCTCACAAATAGAGTCATTAATGTCAACTTCAACTCCAGGAAATTATTTTCTCTGCCGTGTCTCTAGCATATGTCGGACGCAGCGCCGTGGTCCATATTCAATCTTCTGCGGACCTATATATAAAAAAAAAAGCAAGGCAAAGTGAGGCTTAAAATTGGGCTTTGCAAGCTCCCTGGCTTCGCCGCAAAGGCCCGGCAGAACAAGGTCGTTGTCGAACGTTTCGGCTACATGAACGACCAAACAAGAGCGACTTACTGGGCCATTGGAGAAAGAAAAAAAAAAAAAAACAATCCGTGGGAGCCCCCGTTCTCCGTTCCGTCGACCAATTTCTTCGCCTAAAGGACGCCTCTTCCTCACCAGCATCATCTTTGAAGCTATGATACCGGTGGTTTCGAAGAATGACGGACAGGACTCGAGAGACAAGAGAGAGAGGAAGAGAGAAGAGAGAGAAAGAGAGAGAGAAAAAAATACGGACCGAGAACAACAAACCGCAGAGTTCTTCATTGCGTCGCTCCTTCTACTCTCGTCCAAGCGAGCCTGAAGACCGGCAATTAGACTCGGCGGCTCGGTTTTTCAGATACGCTGCACGCATGCGCCGGTGCCGCTCCTCTTCCTGGTGCGGTGTGGCCCGCGGCGGCAGCGACCTCAAATGCCGGCGGAGATGTTCGCGAGCGGTTTGTCCGCGGGAGAGATGGACAAACAGATCGCGGACCGTAGAAGAAAACCAGCAGCGGGCACTGCGGAAGGGAAATGATTGGATGAGACTGATGAGCGGGAACGGGGCGGCCGGCGTACGGGGGCGTTGGCTTTACGGATGAGCGAGGGAGAGGCACGTGCCGCAGAATCCCGAGGCAATTGGGAAACGTTCAAGAACTTCGTAACATTCCGTCCGACCACGTCAGGGGCGCAGCGAAGAGCAGGCAGGCATGTAGAGCCGTAGATGCTTACCAGGACCGACGGATTGTGCAACCGATATACACGCAATAGAAGACCGTGTATATTCGATGGTGACCTTTCCGTGTGACCTCCGTCGTTACCGTTGCCGATTCTTACTTACTGTTTCTCAGTTTCTCGCTTTTTTCTCTTCTTTTTCTTCGCATCTCGAGCGAGAAGGTTCGAGAAGTAACTGCGCGGCGTGGTGTACATCAACTCTGACAGGGCCGAAGGTTTTGGGAGGGTTGTCCTTTATGCGCGCCAGAGGAGAATAGCGCTTGTCGCGCAACGAGCGGATACGCCGTGGACGTCCTCACGCGACTCGAAAGGAGAGTGGGCCTTCAGCGAGGGTGGGCATCATTTGCAAAACGGTAACAGCGCCGGGAACATTGTATACCGGCGGGACAGCTTTCGGGCCTGTCACTCGAGCGGACGTACAAACGAGCGCTTATGGCGATAGCTCCCGGAGTGCCGTGAAGCGTGTATACTCCAGTCGAGAACTGGGCAAGAAGAGCAACCGCGCGCGCTCGCTATATGCTCGCCCTCGTCGAGTGTCCCGTTAAGGCCGTGCCTCCTCGTGTGCCTCGCCTTCTCGGTAAACATCACGTGTCGTGCAACACGCCCCGCCATACATAAATGCCCGGCGTACGGCTATTACTAAGTGAGCCCAGTCGTATTACACAGGTGCGAGCCACCTTGCGTGTGGTCTGTTTAACGCGAAAGGGAGAACTGGGCAGGCCGGCCTTTTTTGACGTGCTTGTGGGGGGCTTTCGGTATGCGATGCAATCGAGTGCTTTGTTATGCCGCGTTCTGTTAAGGCTGGGTCGATTCGGGAATTACTGCGATAGCAAGGGAGCCACTTCTGGATACACCTGCTTCTGTGTACTTAGATGATATCGTCCGCTCGTTCAGCGGTGAAATATACAATATTGATGGCGCATTAGTACTAAGGAATATATTTTTGTTTATTTTGTTTATTTCAACGGTCACCTATACTGCAGCGATACGAAATGGCTCGGCATGAATTCAAACGGAGTTGGGCGATTAGCTTATGCAGCTCCATCCAGATAATTGATTAATGTAGTTAGTGCGAAGGATGAGACAGTTGAAGTGCTGAGGACGTTTTCACTTACCGGAAGTCCTAACGCAAACGCTGCTTTTCGATATTGCAGACGAAACATCGAAACAAAGTTCGCAGGCATCCTATACATATTTTCATCATTTTCATTATGGGCCTTCAGCGATGCATGTGTTGAGCATCTCGTATATTTGTAGAGATGAAGGGTACGGGACACGGGGAGTGGCAACCAATATTTTCTATAGTATTGTCTTGCAGATCGGCCAAGAGACGCAGATCAGCCAAAAGAGAAGGAACGAGGGAAGCCAGTGAGGCTAAGTCTGGCTGCCTGCCCAGCACTGCAGAGAATGGGAAACAAGCGTAGCTCTTTAGGTACTTGCAGTACTGGCACATAACAGAGTACAAGCCGCCGAAAGGACACTAATGCAATAATCGTGAGCCTTCTGAAGAAAGGAACGTCGTGGAGCTAATTTAAGAACCTTTTCTTACGGTGAACAGTGTAGCGTTTAGGTGTGCTAGTGTCGTTTGAGGTACAGGAGCCGTCGGAATAAAATATTATAGCTACACTGTACGTCTGGGAACACACATCCTCCTTGGACTCAACATAGCGGACAAGAAAAGATGGACCCGTTGTTTTTATTGAAGAGTGGCTCACCCTTTACGGTGAAAACTACAAGTTAGAGCCTGTCAAACATTTTATGTTCATTTGTCCCCCTACTAAATACCGGTGGTAGATCCATTAGTGATAGAAGGATACGTTCGCTCTCGCAGAGTGTGCCAATTACGCATCATCGAGTCTGGCATGTACATGCCGTGCATACCTGTACGGCTATTCGCACAGCTATGCGAGAACTCTAGACCGCATCATCCTGTCTTTCTCTTCCCAATTCCCCTCCAGTCGCAGAGTAGCCTGTCAGCGATGTTTCCTACGCCGGCTAAATTCTCTGCGTTTCAATAAAGAACTCTCTCTCTATACATATATGTCCCGATCGTTTGTTCTTTAAATCACGTTTCACAGAAAATGGCCGCTAACTTATACTTCGACACGTTCGTTAAACTATAACATTTCGTTATCAACCACTTGTCCACTATACGATCGTGCCCGTCGACTGACGTCTCGTGCCTGCGACTGTTTGACCCACGTGTGCGCTGCCCGCGTGCCCTGCTGCCCCTTGCTGCGAACGAAGGACAGACGGCGCGCATTCCAGATCACTTTCTTTTCTTCGCGAGGGCGACACGAGATGCGAGCACTCTCGGGCGTCGAAGGGCGCAGGGTGCGGTCCATGCCCGCGTGCCTGCGTCTGTGGGTCGACGCCAGATGCCGAGGGTCGCGCCCGTCTCGCCTGCGGGGCCTTTTTTTCTTATTCGTCTCGTACACTCCGCGTTCTCGAATGATAATCGATGGACGCGTGAAGTTAGACCGCAAACGCCCGCCGCGATGAACGTGTAACCACTGTGCAGGTTGCTCCTGCTTAAAGGAGTACTGACACGATTTTGCGGCGTCGCAAAAGGGACGTTTTCTGTTTTATAGGCGTGCATTGTTAACGCCCTCCACACCCCAGAAGCCAGGAAACACGTACAAAATATTTTAGTTTGATTTTAATGTTTTCGTCGTCGGCATCTGCAAGCCAGCCCCAGTGCAATGGACAATATGATGACGTACGAACACAGTATCTTGAAAATCACCGAAATCGCTGTCAGAGTCGCTGGACGACCGTGAAATCATCGTTGTTTTCGTGCCCCAGGTGCACTGACCACAGCGACAAAGTTACAGCGACGCCATCACGAAGTGTTGTCATCACGCGACTAGACGTACGTCAGACTGTGTTGACACGCCACTAAAAATCCGCCCCCTCAAAATCGAAACCCGAAATGGGCTTTTAATGAAGCAGCATTAGATATATATTCATTGCGTTGCGAGGCATGACTATACTCTTTTTAGGGTTCTCCACGCCAGAGCTCTTATTTACACCAACAAAGCCAGAATGTCAAAAATTCGTGTCAGTACTCCTTTAAGCTGTTTTCGCTGAATCGTGGGCGAAATTTCTCGCAGTACTAAAACAGTTGTGGCAGACTTTTAGTCTTATTCTGGTGCGTCACCACTTGGGACATGAAATAGTGGTGGACAGGCCGCTGATGAAGAAGAAGAAGAAAGTGGTCGAACGATGGCGTATTTAGCGAAATCGCGTCCAGGTCACCGGTAACTGTGGCACCATGAAGCGCAGTTCAGAACGCGGTACGGTATTGCATACTAATAAAGTACGTGATCTCGCTAGGCCTACAGCATCGTTTGACCTTATTCTTCTTCCTCTTTAGAAGGCGGCCCACTACTAGTTCATGTCCCAAGTGGTGACGCGCCAGAAAAAAGGACAAAAGTCTGCCGCACACTGATTACGGTTAGTCGTATGACTAATCGTGAGGAGTCATCCGTGCCTCCCTTGTTCTAAAAGCAATGTTACAGTGTAAACGACGACTGCAAGGCCCATCATAGAAGACAACGGGAGGTTGACGTGCTACTTGCTCCGTTTTCGTATGCTTTGGGCGCTTCTTTTGAAAGTCCCCTTCGTCTTGCGCTAGCTGCTAACTTAGCTGATCCGATGGGGTCGCGAGCTTCAAGGCACACGGCGTTTATAAGCGGAGGCTTGTGGTTTTACGCATGGGCTAGCTGACACATACGACGCCGATATTACGTATCTATGGTCATCATAAATAGTTCCGTGCCTTTTAGTCCTTGTTATGCATAAAATTAGTTTTACACCGTCTGCTCCATCCATGCATGGATACCATTCAGCCTAGTGGCTTCTCGGCAGTCTAAGAGACCACGGATGCCGCTTTATCAAGGCTATAGCCTTCTCTAACTCTAATCTCGTGTTGTGGGTGACGTACTGGATTCTTCTGCTTATATACGTGCATTAAAAGCGCATCAATCGATGCTGTTTGCTAGTGGCATGCGTGTATATAGTTTCGTGCCTGTATATGAGCGGCTTGGATATTAACGTGTTTACGCGAAACGTGTAATTTCATTGCCAATAATGCGACGTGTACTGCAGGAGCGGCGTTTGCAGTGCAATGCGAGCGGGTGCCGTTGACGTGAGCAAAGAGTGCTTAGAAAGCGCACCACCGTCCTCGCTAATGGTCCGCAGATAAACATTGTTATGAGCCGCGCATCCTTCTCGCCACAGATGTAGTCCTCGAACGACACGTCAGCGTATTCGTTTTACAGGAGGGCTGCGCCAACGTTCCACACATCGGCATCTTGTGAGTCACGTGATCGTCAATGGTCCCCTTGATACAGAGAAATTACTCGCTGCTTCCAGTCAGGCAGTTTTGTCAGTAATGGATGGAAGTGGATGCGATACGTATACATGCCTAAGACTGGTCGCTGTAATTGCACTGCAGGCAGCACCACTGGCCGTTGCAATGCGAGGCGTAATCGGTGCGTTTGAAGAAACGCGTGCACCGATTTGAAGATGGACTTGGGATTACAGTGGCCAACCGCATCGGTATCCCGACACCGATTTCTACTCTCACCAGAAGCGTTTCGACACCGTGAACGATAGCTGTGCGTAGTACGACTACAACGGTTGCGTACAATGTAGCAGCGAGAGCAATGAACGACAGCAAGTGCGAACCTGGGCGTCCCGGTTGGCTTGTTGAGACTATTACGAAGGTACCTTATCGCATGTTTAGACGATCTGACAGCAAAAGCCACTCCGAATTGTCATAAGGATTCTTTGACGTGGGTTGCTTTGATTTATCTCTAAATTCATTTGAGATCGCGTGAATATAGTTTGAAACGGACTGCAAACGCTAATGTTCTATCACGTGTTGCACATATCCACGTATCCCCGGCAGGGGAACGCAAGTGTGTGTAAACACGTGATTGTTAATCGTGGCGCAAACTAAAAACGTGGTGCGTTATTGATTTGATGACCTATAGGCTATGTTAGTCGCACATTCGTACTCTGCCATGCCAATTGTGGTATACGTCAAGTGAATTTGACGACTTTTTATTTTACGTCGTCAGATCCTTGGTACATTTCGCGTTGATACTCTCGCGGTAACGTTTGTCCCTCGATGAGGCATATGAAACCTTCGCCATAAAAAGCGAACGCTCTATGAGTCGTAATGCGGATTCGGTCGGCCAAGCCACCCAGGAGAGAGAAAGTGAAGGAGCCTCCTATCCAGAGAGCGGGAAACTCAAGAAAGTATTTGTGTATAACCTTCTCAAAGAATGAAGAAAAAGGTTGAATATAAATGGACAAGACAGGACGGGCACGGGACTGACCTCGTAATCGAGGTAACTTGTTAGACCATAGCATCACGCCTCGGAGAGACGCGCAAATTAAGAGGCGTAATAACAAAAAAGGAGCAGCAATAGACGGAAACAACCAGAACAGTTCCTGTTCACATTAAACACAGCCCACGAGGCCTCTCGCGCTCTGCTTGCCCGTGTGCGACAAGATCTTGCACGCCGGTGTCCACACGTCGACGTCTTGCCCGCGTAAGTACAAAGCACGTAGGGTCAGCGCTCGCCGAGCAGCTCTACGCGAGCGAGCCGTGAAGGCAGCGTATCTGTGGCGAGGAACACCAAGCGACGAGGACGAGGAGGAAGTGAAGAAAGTGCCGGGGCTGCGATGTTCGTTTTGAGAAGGCACTGTTAACACCTACTGCACTGCCTGCATCCCCTCTTTGTCACCCTCTCTCGCTCTTTTCATCACAGACTCGAGCTCGCTTTTGTCTCACCTGCGGAAAAAAACGGCGCTGCGTCCACTTCCGCCTCTCTTTACCGTTGGAAAAGCTCACAACACTATGGCTCTCAATGAGTTTTCGTTATTACTTATTTTGATTTTTCTTTTTTTGGCGGGCGGGGGGGGGGGGGGGGGGCGTATGTCCGTACGCGTGTGCAAACAAGAGCAGAAGTACAGGGAAAGTGAAGGCTTAAAGTTATGAACGGATCGGATCGCTCAAAACGATAAAAAAAAAAGAACAATGTAAATATCGCTTGAGCGAACCCTTCGATCAGTGGACGTGTCGTCGTCACTGTAATGGCGAAGACAACTTCACTTGTCGCAATGTTGGGGCTCCAGTCACATTCCCCGTTTTTCATTGTTACGTTTTTGTCGCTGTGTGAATGTTGATTGATTGATTTGTGGGGTTTAACGTCCCAAAACCAGTTCTGATTATGAGAGACGCCGTAGTGGAGGTCTCCGGAAATTTCGACCACCTGGGGTTCTTTAACGTGCACTGACATCGCACAGCACACGGGCCTCAACATTTCGCCTCCATCGAAATGCAGCCGCCGCGGCCGGGATTCGATCCCGCGACCTTCGGATCAGCAGCCGAGTGCCATAACCACTAGACCACCGTGGCGGGGACACTGTGTGAATGTGGATGTTGCTTTGTGTGTTTGTGTGTGTGTGTGTGTGTGTGTGTGTGTGCGCGCACGGTGGGAATAGAGCAGCATTGGCGCTTTGTGCGTTTACTACTTTCATGTGTATAGATTTTATTTGTTCGCTTAATGCTCGAAAGACATACGTCACACGTTCAGCATAACGAAAGAAGGGGACTGGGTCAACGGCCCGTTTAATTGTCAGACACAACCTAATGAAGCCAACTGACAACGAACACAAGAAAGGCATAGGGGACATGAATTGCGGTTTTTTAACCGTAGTGTAGTAATTTTGACATGAATGGAAAGGAACTAAAGTGGGCGAAGAACACCTGCCGTCGGTTGGGACCGAACCTACACGACCTTCAAATAACGCCTACCATCGGACGCGACCACTTCAATTCCTTTTTTTTTTCACAGTTAAAAACTACGATTCATGTACCCCTGTGCCTTCCCTCGTTTTAGTGTCGCCTTCAACATGTTGAGTATGTACTACGTATGACCGTAGGTCTGTGATTGACGTAAAAAAACAAAAAAACAACAACAACAAAAAAAAAAACATTGAGACCGTTTGGATGCCCGAAAACCGCCGCGCCGCAATCGAAGAAGCCAAAGAAAGACAAGAGGAACAAAAAATTCTCTCTCTCTTCTATCTGTTCCTATCGAACATTTCAAAATAAGCAGTAATACTCAAACTAACTCTTGGCAAATCCCCCTTGGTGGGTGAGCGCCGTATCTAATCATCATCATCATCATCATCATCATCATCATCATCTTCTTCTTCTTCTTCTTCTTCTTCTTCTTCTTCTTCTTCTTCTTCGTCGTCGTCGTCGTCGTCGTCATCAGGAAGGAAGGAAGCAGCATCCGAGTGCCGGTTACCCGCACCGTCAAAAAGCCTCGCTCGCGTCTCAGCGATTCCGGAGCGTGGGGGCGCGCGGCTTGTGCTCTGGGACAACGAAGAGAGAAGCAAGATTCGTTTAAAGCGAGAGCCTTGATGCCGGCACTGCCGCGGCATCCCGACTCGCCCTCTCCCTTCACTCCTCACACTCCTTGTCGCGCTCGGCACGGCGCATCGTTTCGATTCGCGAACGTTCTGCAGGTCTCACGCGCGTCATTTGCTTTATTTTTAATGTCGTTATTTTTTTTAATGTTTGTTTTATAGTCCCTCGAAGCATGCGGGTTTTGTTTGACTGTGTGTAGCAGGAAGACGGTGCTACTCTCGGCGTTCTTAAAACGCGTGACGCTCTTGCTTTTGTTTAGTCTAACGAACTACGCGTGAGATGCGGGACCGGCTGCAACAGGCTGTCCCCATGCGCACACGCATAGCACGGAGTTCTATTTCCGTTCCGATGAACCTTCGACGGTTGACAAGTGCGTAGTGAAGGGGTGACCGCTACGGTGGTATTCTGAGGCAATATTGAGTCCCGAGACCAGGATAGGCGAGACGAAACCGTTTGCGAAGCACGAATCACTAACGCGCGTGGAGGTAGAAACACGCTTAAAAAAAAAAAAAAGGAGCATCGATGATTGAGTTGTTCGCAGCTACGAACAGTAAGATATGTCCCGGTGACACCAACAGCTTTCGACTGCTGTGGTTGAGATACGGAAATAAGAATCGGCGCTGGAATTCTTCTGGTAATTCCCTGACGAGAGTTGGGTGCAAATTCGCTGCTCATTTGCATTTGTACTCGGGCTGAGCGAACTCGGGTGGGCGAAAATAACCTAGAGAACTTAACTGCGGCATGCGTCGGAGCTGACTACAGTGCACCTTTCTCTCGTGAAAGCTACAGTGCTAAATTAATATTCGCTGCTTGTCTGTCACCAATGTGAGTGCCTTGATCCCTGTGTCAGTGAATGGGGCGTTAAGTTCCTTATGAACGGGGTATAGAAGCATACTAACAGAAAATTGAAAACTTGATTACATGACAATGCGAAGATTTCCATTCGTGGACGGTTATGGGCCGCACTTAGTACCGTCTCAGTCTACACGCCGATATTCATGAGTGAAAACTTGACTGTCTGTCGCTGAGATGTCCTATATCGAGCATTCTATAGTAAGAGCATGCTCACACGCCGGAAGCAACGAGTGCGCATACGCCTGATAAGAGCGCACGAAAAGCAGGACACTGATGTTTTTAATAAATGATCTCTGTCTTTTTGCGCGCTCTATCCCTTTGCTGTAAGAATCCGCAACAATATTTGCGCCATGGTGTCGCTCATCTTGATTAGGAAATTGAAAAGGTGATACAAAACAATACACTCTAAGTAAAGAAGGAAGAGAGCGTCTTTCCTGCCGCTACAAAAAATTTTCCTTCGGTAGTCACTATTGCTATCTTATCCTCATCTTATTCGCTGCATTTATCCGCGTGTTATTGCTCACTAAGTGATGTGTGCATTGCAGTACACACTGCTCGGCAACCAAACAGTGATCACATAGTAACCGTAGATCGAACATACGCTGCCCACGCCGATCTTTGCTCGAATTGAACTTAGGACAGCAAAATCTTGGTTTGAGCTAGTTGGTAACGGACTATCGGTTCATAGCTGAAAACTTTCGGGCGCCACCGAGGACGAACAAGACACAAGGAAGCAGGATTGGCGTCAACTTCCAGCTATTTTTATTTCACTCTGGAAAGATGCTCATAAACACGGTCAAGACGCATGCGTGCAGTGCGCGCGCATTACAAAATCTTTGAGATTCCTTTGTACGTACTTGTCAAACCGTAAAGTGCGGCTGAGAGGGCTTGTCTCCCTATCCTGAAGCGATAGTAATGGCTTCCAGACGCGTATATCGCCCCTTTGCCTTATGTAAAACGCCTCCATCACTTCCCTCTACGTTGTGTCCTTCCTTCCACCTACAAACTTCACTTGTTTAAACTTGGGGTAGTATCGGCAATCCTTGCAGTGCTTCGCCATCAAGCTGCGAAAGCCATTTTTAACATTGAGGCGATGCTGTCTAGATCTATCATTAATTGTAGCAATGGCCAGTTTGTCCTATTTACTCTTAGGGTGTGATTAGACTGGGGAAGTCTACCGGCGAGATTGGGTTGGCTACTTAGACTTTCTCGCGGTACAATACACTGGACTCCCATCAGTGACGCAGGGACTTAATTCAATTTTCTACTCAATTTAATTCACGTTATTCGCCAGAAGAAAAAAGTATCCTGGCTGGGTTTCTAGGTTAAAAGCTCTGTCAACAGCAGTACACAATGGGCATTGAAGCTGCCTTACAGTCTCCTGTTAGGGATGCCCGCTCGGAGGTGTATACGACCGGCATGCTATAGGATGTGTCTTGTGAATCTAGTGGCTATCGGCGAAGATGATGAACGGGTGCGCAATGTTGGAAAAGTAGCAGCGAAGAAAGAAAGACTTTCGTAGAGTCCCAGACCTTGCAAGTAGGTGAAGGTTCCTCGGTCACTGTAAGCCGATAGATCGACTGCCCACCCCATTATCCGGCCTCCCATCGGCCACTGGTGTGTGTGTGTGTATATGTGGCCTTCGGACGTGCTCTCGGCCCTGTGTCACGCGCTCACTCGTGCACGCACGCACACGTGCACGACGCGGCTAACGACGCACCCTGCTCGCGCTAAGGGCTGTCGACTGTACGAATTGGAGATGCGTGCGCTAAGCTGCTCACGCTTCCGGACGCATGACGACGTAGGACGTTGTGCAAATGACGCTTGTCGTGTTTGTCGCTCGATCTGAAATACGTGATTGTCGTACAGGCCGCAGAGATCTTAAGCGGCAACGTTCGAACGAGTTGTTGTTACTAGTCCTGACGTTTGTTCATCGCTGTCATGCTTTTGCTTTGGAAGGAAATGCACTTACGCACGCTGGGCGGTTCGTCATGTCCCGCAGTATAGTTCGACCTTTTGTTAGTCGCAGCTGATTAAGAAACAGACAATGTAGCGATGGATATCGCACAATCGACGGTCCATTGTTTTAGACTCACTATGGGAAAGTAAGCATTCGACGAAGGAAAATCTTGAACAAGAAATAAATAACTAAACAATGAAAAGAAGCACAAGCATCATAAATGTTAATATTGCGGCTGAGTTTAGTTCGGGGGGCTTTCGTGAGCGCGAATTATTACGTTCTCATTCGGTGCACCGGCCAGCCGTTAACAGTTCCTAACACTAAGCAACAGCATAGCCAGCGCTAGCTAACGGCAGCAAATTGACAGTAGGAAGTATTAGCCAGTGCTCGTGTTATGACACCAAGGACATCTCACTCCACAGAGAGTGAGCTACGTTTATTTCTATATTAATGAACCTTGTAGCTTATAATTCACATAGATTATATAACTTGGTATGGTAGCTTTTATGACCAATTAAGCTAGTATTTTTCTTAGCCACTTTACGACGATATAAAACCCAAAAGCTTTTTCTGGAACTCCAGTATGCTTCCTATTGTAGAGTTATTCGCAGTAATAAGAAAACTACATCTGTGAACAGTCTCATATTACGTGTGATGTCGTGGATGTACTTGTACATATGATGCTTCTCGTGTGTACAGCGTTTTGGATACGCCTTCTGCCGGAGCGCACAGAGAGACTTTCGTCCAAGTTATCCGCAATAATCTCGGAGCCCCCTCTAACAGGATCTACGATAGCGGGAGATTTTGTCGTGGACAAAATACGTCCTCACCCTGAGAGCGCGTGTTGTCATCAGTGACCGGTGCAGTGGCAGGTTTCGGCATCGACCTAATTCAATTGCTGTCACCGCGGCTGATGTAACGGGAGCAAGCCGAAGCGAACGCGCGACTGCCCAGAGAGCCACTCAGCGCAATCAGTTCGGCGCGCTGTTTACACAGTCCAGGCGCTCTCTCCCCAAACTCGCTTGGGGCCAAGTCTTTCGGTCAGCGCGCTGCCGCGTTGTGGACGTTGCCAGGCGGATTGGTCCCGAAGCGTCCGCGTCGGCAATTTGGTCTCGTTCTTGCGCCTGTCCGCAGTGCGGTTCTGCGCACAAGCTGCTGTGATAATGGACAGGCGACGTCATACTACACTAGTTGTCATCGTGATGTGAGTGTAGCTCACACACAATTCATCTCTAACGATTTCGAACTATGAATTATATAGCTATGACAGTGATGAGATCGCTTCCATTGCCGTGCTCTGGTATGCCGATGGACATCGACGGCCATCATAAGATTAAAAAGAAAAGAAAAAAAATACAGTGAAGATGCACTGTCCTTAACTATGAATTCAAGCCATTTCTATGCTGCGAATACCGTGGGAACAGCGAAGCTCTGCTTTTATCGTTATTCGTAACGTAACTGTGAAGCGTGTCAAGATAGGTATCCCTATCATTTATCGCTGTCACTAACACTATCACAAACATGTAGCAGTGGGGTTTGGGATAGGGTGTGAGTAATGGGTGGAGGGCTAAAGCTGGTGCGCTTTTCCCTTTTTGTGTAACCCGAGACAAGAGACGGACGACGAGGCTCTTTCTTTCTTTCTTTCTTTCTTTCTTTCTTTCTTTCTTTCTTTCTTTCTTTCTTTCTTTCTTTCTTTCTTTCTTTCTTTCTTTCTTTCTTTCTTTCCTTCTGCATAATCATTATCACATAGCCGCGGGCCGCAACCAGGCGTGTGAGCAGCGTGTTGACGGCATGGGTGGTTCGGCTTCTCCGTCTTGCCTGACAGCGGACGCCGGGCACGGACATGGCAAGCCCGTAAACAGCTCCGCTGTTAAAAGCTCCCAAGCCTGCGCAGAGCACGCACACGCAGCCGAGTCACAATGCAAGATGGACTTTGCTGCGTGCACTCATTCTTCTGTTTCGGTGCTCTTCTATCCATTCCTGCTTCTGGTTTACGCTCCTGCTTCTGTTTCTGCTTCTGTTTCTGCTTCCGGTTTACGCAGGGCTCTGGCGAGTGCAATGCGGTGTCTCCGGAGAAAGGTGAGTCGTTCGAGAACTTTCGATTCCGTACAACTGTCGAGGATCCCTGTGTAGTGTAGATCCCGTTATGTCTACTTGCAACGGGTTCACACGTCCGGAGCACGCAACCTATCTCCCGCATATCGATTCGCCAGATTGTTGCTTGTGCATGCCACAGCTTCGCCAACACATCTTTCACTTTCGTGTTATGCCGATTCTTACGGCAGTGGGATCAACCGCGCGTTTTTTTTTTCCTCGTCGTCTTCCACCACTTCTTTATCATCGCCGCCTGCTTCCTCTCCTTATTATTCGTCGTGTTCTTCTTAATCCTCCTGCCCCTCTTCTTTCAGTCACACTTCCTTATCTTCTTCTTCTTCCCCCTACTTCATTGTCATCGTCTTCCTCTTCTTCGCCATCGCCTTTCTCTTTCTCCTTCTTTTCTCGCCTCCTCCTCCTTTTTCCTCGTCTTCCTCGATAAAACCGCAGCCAGCTACTGACACATGTATGATTTTTTGGAACACCTCTCCTCTACCATATGAGAGCCGTGGCGGAGAATGCGAGATACCCAACAAAGTGGTGAGAGTCAGTCACGAGTGTAGTTCACCGCTCCTATTGAGCCGGCCTCAAATGCGCACAGGTGTGGAAAGAGAGAGAGAGAGAGCAAAACGTTTACTTCCATATATGCAGTAAGGTCCGCCTCCCCCTCGCAGGAGAGGGGGACCCGATCCTGGGCTACGGACAAGACCCCGTGGGCCCTGGCGGCGCCTGCGGCCTGCTCTATACTATGGGATTGTGTTTTCTGGTCGTAGCTGAGGAGCGCGGCTTTCCAGCCTCTCCCACACGGGAATTTGCCCCACAAGGGGCCTTTGGGCATGCAAGAGTATATGGTTCAAATCCGCCCTGTCACCGCAATCTTTACATGCATCTGAATGGACATCTGGTGCGTACTTGCTTAAAACCGCCGGATTCGGAAAAGTGCCCGTTTGGAGGAGGCACCACGTCGTCACCATGCCTTCTGGTAAACTTCTGGAGTCTTCCTTTCCTTTCTTTTTTCATTGGTGCTTATTGCACCTACACACACCATCGTCACTGAAATGGGCCACTGTAACGAGCCCATAACGGCTTATGCAAGCGATAACATAAACTAGAGCCGACATCGATTGCAATATCAGCCTTACGATTTACATTTCAAATTTGGTCGCAGTTTTCGCTGGTGTTGTTGCGCGCCTGCGAACCCTCAACCAACGCCGAACGAAACGATGCGCGGACGGTTAGTGCATATAAGAGCGAGTAAGCTTTCGGCACTCTGACAAACACTTAGCTAAAGCTACAAATGAATAATAAAAAAGGGGGTAGATAGCTTCGTTTTTGTGCTATAGGAATGATCATATGACAAGAGAGGTAGGTGGGCAAGAAAGACGCGCACGTCGCACTCGCAATTCATCTTGATTTGTTATTTAGTTTGTTGCGTAAAATCCATTGCAGTTGCTGAAGCGAACTCCTTAACCACGCTTTATATGTTGTAAAATCAAGCTTGAAGGAAGAAAGAGAAGAAGACTGAGAGAACATGGAAGAGAGTGCAGAGGCAAAAGCTTTTTGTTATGCAAGAAGACATGCCAAGCTTATGGGGATCCAACTAGAGGTCCGCGCTTCTATATATACCTACGCTTCTGTAACACCGTGTAAGTGAAAGCAAAGTGTAGCTCCCGAACGCAATCACACGAAGTGGCCACCGCTCGGCAAAACATCGCGCGCTCAGAAGCAACGAGGCATCGACTGACACTTCCGGTCATAATCAAAGGGCTGCCACACGCGCCGCTTCCGCGAGTCGTGAACTGGTCTTTTTCTCTTCTACCAGGCGCCGAAACACTGGTGCTAAGGAATCCGCACCGATCGTATCGATCCGGAGCACAGCAGTTAGCCCAAAGAGAGAGCGTCTTCGTCTGAGGTACTGTGTCGAACTGTTCCTCAGAGGAAGGATTCTAAAACAGGATGCTTGTGAACGTAGACGCATCGAAAAACATAGGTAGCAGCGCAACCCATTTCCAATTTGACAGGCTTATAGTAAGAGCAGCAGCGGATATCTGGAGCGCCGGATAAGGAACTCGACGCAAACTTGTTGCGAACACAATCAGTGAACCCGCGGTCCCTTCAGTCGGCGGAGTATGGAGGGAGGGAGTTGTGACGTTGACGATGTCAAGAGACGTCGTGGCCCACCGGGTGTGGAGCGGGATACGTGTGTTACGGACCGTCGTGGCCTCGGCCTGTCCTCTCCAAGACGAACTGAGCAGGAGACGTCGTTCGTCGCCACTTCCAGTGCAGTCAGTGTGCCTCAACCTCTTTCGACGACAGCATGACGCTGTGTCTAGCAACGTGCCTAGTATAGTGCGGCAGATTTTTGAGACGGGTCTGTCGCGTTTCCAGATGCTTTAGGCGGGAGGGGGAGTGGACTTGCCCGCCTGCACTGTAGACAGCAACGCGGCCAAAACAAGGCATTGAATTGGCACAGGCAATTACTCTTCTCCTGATAATAATTTCTGAGTCCTTACCAGTCAAAAGCCCGATATGATTATGAAGCACTCAGCAGTGGAGGGCTACGCTAGGGTTAACTAAATATCAGCTTAGTCTAAGTAGACGTCCTTATGGCATTTCGCCACAATTGAAGTGCGACCGCAGAGGCCGGGATTGAAACCGCGTCTTTCGATTCGGCAGCCGAGCAGCGCAACGACTGTGCCACCACGGCGGCCATGTGCATTGTTAATCATCCGTAATAAAGTCGGCTGAGCTAATGTCGAAATAGCAATGTTTCCTCTGCAATTTAAAACACACAATAATATTCTTCGAAACAACAATGGCTTAAGTAACTGTGGATAAATTAAGGAAAGGGCGCTATTTTCTGGGGAGCTTGTCGGGAGTACGGCTCAGCGTCCGTGGCTGTAGGGGAAAGGGAATGAAAGAGTAGAAAAGAGAGGGGCGCCATAATGTAGTCTCCGGAAATTTTTACCACCTAGGGCTCTTTAACGTCCACTGACATCGCACAGTATACACGGGCCTCCAACATCTTCGCCTCCATCGAAAATGCGACCGCCGCGACCGGGCCTGAACCCGCGTCTTTTGGTTTCGTGGTCAAGCGTCACAAGACAGGTATGCCGACACTTTCGCTTTATAGAAAAAAGTGCAAAACTATCCCGTGATAACAATGTTCGCGAAACGAGCCCGGACTGAGCTCTGTCTATCCTCGTATGTTCCTCAACTCTTTGTATAAAACCGCATGCACAGGCCAGTTGCTGCGCAAACAAGCTACAAAAATGCTGCTTTCAAGTTCGTATTATTCGTTTCAAAACACTACTGAAGCTGAAGGTTATAGTACGCTGACTTTGAATTCGTCATTCCTTAAAGCGACTCTCCAAGGGCAGGTATGGGGCATCATACACTTGACTGTCACCTTTCGTCACTGAGACCGTGCTGCATGCGCTCTCTTCAAAGCCAGCGGCCTATGAGTTTCGTGGCCCCTATCTTGCGCCGCATCCTTAGAGAGAATGCGCTACGCTGCGTGATCACACCTGCGCCGCCGAGCGCAGCACGGACGGTGTTAGGCCGAGACAAGGCTTGCAACAACGTTCAGTTCGAGATAGCTTCACTCCGGCTCAGCAAGCTATCTAGTCTGCGTCACTTCGTCGCCACATACGCTTCTGCACTTATGGCTGTGGCTGGTATCATATGCAACGAGTCTGCTTTGCCGGTGTCCATTCCATGCTTACATCTACTCTCGACTACGGGAGCTACTAACATAGCGCTGCCATGCGCAGTATGGTGTAACAAGGGGGTGGAAAAGGGAAGTGAAGGGGAGGAAGGAAAGAGGAGCGGGTAAAGCATGGCATAGACTTGTGCAGCATAGGGCGAGGAGTACTGCTGTAAGGTGAAGAGGAGGGAAAGGGTAGGGTGGGACGCTATACCATAGCCTAGCCATGTACAGTATAGCGAGGGGTGCGAGGAGAAGTGAGGGTGAGGAGGAGAGTAAGGAGGAGATAGTGCCATATAGGAAAAGATAAAACAAGGCAAATGACAGAAATAAGAAGGAGGTGAAGAAATGGGAGTGCGCTAGGCGTGGAAAATAGCTAAGGATGGTAGCCCAGCTACGCTGTTCTTTCAGCCTTGGCGCGGCTATTGCGTAAAGCTGCTGATTTCTTCTTTCTCTTTTTTGTAATTACAAGTGTCTTTGTTACGCCAACTACACCCAACGCGAAAGCAAGAGCCTTCAATCAAAAGAAAACTAAGGCTTTCTGGAAGCTTATGATTTACTCCACTGCCACCCACTTTCGCGCCTTTGTTAATCCCCCACCTCCACATCCCATACACGAACACGCATTACGAGGTGCAACTGTGCAACTTTGGTTTTCTATAGCAGTCTTGCCGCTTTCGCTTGGTAGTACATACGTAGCGCCCGCGGTATACGCGTCTCTAGGCAGTGGAGCGCTTCCCGAGCATTGCCCGAGGAAGGCGACGGTGAGGCACTTTGACCGCGACCTCGGTAAACGCCTGCCCTGCGTTATCCTTCCTCGTACACGCACGACGGAGACACTTTGTTTGCGCACGGGCGTTCCTGCACGTGAGAGGGGCGCTTTAGGTACGTCTGTGCACGATCTGACCGTCTGCTCACGCCTTGCCGGAGGGGGGTCTCGTGCTCCAGCTTGTTAGTGTTTCCTTCCCGGGTGCGGAAATGTGGGGTCTAGGACTCTAGGCGTGAGCTTCTTTTCCCACTTATTTTGGCCCTGCGAAAGGGCTCCTGTTTGTGTTACGGTTTGCTTCGTCACCAGTAGGCTCAGATGCAGAACTATGTGCTCGTGCGAAGGAGAGAGGGAGACAGAGAGAGGAACGAAAGCACGTCATGGTCATGGTCGGAAGGAAGGAAGGTTAACAAGAAAAAGGTAAATAAAAGAGAACAAATGGAAGGTCAAACGAAGCATCGTGTGCAAGGTAGCACACATTTAGGAAAGACACCTCATTAGGAATAAAGCTGGTATAGTTGAATATTTCTCCTACGTCACGGGTCCAATGTGCCCTGTACGATGCCTGATGAGCTTGTTGCTAACTCAAAGAATAGTTTTCTTAATTTCATGTTAGGCATCAGTTGATATGATCACTAACCTGGTGTTTTTCCAAGTGAGAGACACTAATATGAAGCAACATGCCTACACAAATAAATTATTCTTTAAATCCTCCACCGTCTTCAATTTCACCAGCGCATATTTGTAAATATAAGGAAAAATGAGGATCAGGGTTTCATATTTGACATTCGCGCCGAAATCTCCGCGCAATAATTTCAACGGGGCGTCATGGATTTCATTTTTTTCGTATTTTCGTTACGTTGCTTCAATGAAATATTCCGAGATTTGGTAGTTAAGTCTCTGTACTTACAGGACAATGTACTTGACCTTTAGCGATTAGAAACGTGGGCCTTAGTAGATAATGTCAAAGTGTATTACGGTTTAGCGATCGGTGCAGGAACTTCACGGTGGCGTCGCCAACTGCGCTTCCTTTCTGCGCCTTTTTTCATTTACCGAACGTCTTCCAGCGTCGACGGCGGCGCTTTTGGCATTGTGAAAAAGTAATTTACCAATGCGAAGTAAATATGTTTCCTATTGAATGTCCCTTTTTAATGTGGTCGATCCGTTAGAGTAACAACGTTAGAGTGCAACTTTTTAAGTCTGGCCCCAGCGCACTTATTTACAAAAAAAAAGAAAAAGAAAAAAGAAGCATCTTTGATAGAACTGTTTTAAGGTAAGATTCCAGTCCATTCTCATGCCGCACGTATCATCAGTGAGGGTAACCAGCCAACGGCAAGCGACATTACGAACGAATAGCTTCGGCCATACGACCCCGGTGGCAGAATTCGCAAAGCCCTTCTTACATAAGCGTTCTTTGCTATTAGATGGCCACCTTCGCTGATTATATGCTTAAAGTATTGCAGAAGAATTTTCGTCGAATAGTTATAGCGAAGAAGGTTAATTTCTAATTCAGGTCAAGGGTACTTTCTAGGGCGTGATACATCAGTATGTGTAACCCACGAATAAAAAACAAACAAGGAAACTAAGAGGCGGTGCCACGTGATTCCGCTAGCCTCGGCAAGCCAACATCCTCTGTTGCCTGCGCGCGGTGCCTCTTGGGTAGGATTAGGCCTACATAGTTGCCGGAGCACTCGAAGTTGTTTGGAAGCGGTAACCTTTACTCTTTAGCAACAATGGAGACGAACCACAAAACATGATTGATGACCTGAACCGGGAAAATATTAAGATTGGACTAAAAATCAATAGGCAAATGACCAATGTTATGCTCAATAGCCTAACTAAAGAACGGAAATTTAAAATTAACAGTGAACCCTTAGAATGTGTGAACGGATACGTATACCTGGGAGAGTTACTAACAGGAACACTACCCATGAAAAAGAAATTCTCCGTAGAATAAGGATGGGCTGGAGCGCATTCGGAAGGCATTCCGAAATCATGACTGGAAAACTGCCGCTGTCAATAAAACGAAAATTATTCAATCACTGCATTCTCCCAGTACTAACGTACGGTGCAGAAATGTGGAGGATAACGAAAAAACTAGAGATGAAACTAAGGAGCACGCAACGTGCAATGGAAAGAAAAATGATAGGTGTAACGCTGAGAGATAAAAAACGAGCGCAATGGATCAGAGAACAGACAGGAGTAGCTGATATTATATCAATTAAAAGAGAGAAGTGGACCTGGGCACAAGTTTGATGAATTCAGTGAACGACTGCACCTTCAAGAAACAGCTACGAAAGATTTGTCGAAAAGAGTCGATAAGCTAGAGAAAAGCAAGGTAGATAAAGATGTGGCTGTGATGGCACAAGATTTAGACAAGCTAGAATATCGTAGCCGACGTTTGAATCTAGAAATACATGGCATTAAGGAGACTGAGGGTGAGGATCTTATGGCAAAATTGAATGAAATTGCGAAGCAGGTATCACTTCCCCTCCTGACCCGAAGTGAGCTCGAAACCATCCATCGGCTACCCGCTAAACCTGGCAAGACTCGTGGCATTATTGTGCGCTTCGTGAATCAGGAAACAAGGGACAAGTGGCTCTCAAAGCGGCGACAGCTCAAAAGCGAAAACAGTAACACATACTTTTGTGAGAATATGACTCGACATGCGCGTGAACTGCTCACTATGACCAAAGAATGGGCTAGGAAATCTGGTTTTTCATTCGTATGGCATGCAAACGGTAAGGTGCTAGTGAGGCGAACAAATGGCGAAAGAGCAGTGGTCATTCGAGGAAGCGAGGACTTAACACGCTTATCATGAAGAGTTGTATCAGTTGTACACTTCGGGGGTGATCCAGTCCCAAGATGACGTACTCACCATCAGAATTCCTACGCGATCTCCCAGCCTTAAGAAGCGGCTCTGCACTTTCAGTTTTTCATTTAAATGCCAGAAGTTTAAGAAAGAATTTTGATGAAATAAGCATGCTGTTGTCAGAAACTAATTATCCATTTGATATAATTTGCTTTACTGAAACATGGCTCTCATCAGAGGATGATTGCGTTTTGATTGACGGTTATGAGTGCATTTCTGCATGCAGATCACGAAAGCGTGGTGGTGGTGTCTGTGTGTATGTCCGTACAAACCTCCCATGTAGAACTGTTTCTGAGTTTAAGGTCGTAGGTGATAGCTATGAGTGTATAATGTTAGAATGTTCCAATGTGTTATTTTCTGTTATTTATCGCCCTCCTTCTGGTTCATTAGAAAGTTTTTTGAATTTCATTGAGAAATCACTGGAGAGATCTCTAGATTCTCGCTTACAGACTGTCTTAGTAGGTGATTTTAACATCAATGTGTCACTAGATAACCCCAGCTTTGCACGTCTAAATGAACTAATCGAAGCGTATGGTTGTATGAATGTAATTAGCACTCCAACAAGAATAACCGCCACATCGGAAACAACGTTAGACCTCTGTATTACAAGTTTCGATTATATGGATGTTAAAGCAGGTGCAATTACTACCGACATTAGCGATCATTTTGCAACATACTGCTTCCTACCAGGCAATCGTGTAATCAAAAGTAAAGATGAAATGCTCTCTAGGAATTACTCTAGCCGCAACATTAAACTTTTTGAGAACCTTATCTCTAGAATTGACTGGAGCCCGGTTATAGAAGAAACAGATCCTAATAAATCATACAACATTTTTTTAAAACACTTGACATCTTCATATGACGCGTGCTTCCCTCTTAAGCCCTGCAAAAAACACAGAAAATGCAGAAAACCATGGGTGACAGTGGAACTATACAACAGAATTAAAGCCAAAAACAACCTTTTTCAAGTTTTTTTATCTTCCAGAGATGAAAACGATTTACGTAATTACAAAAAATTTCGAAACACACTGAACAAAGATTTGAAGACAGCCAAGACGGAATACTACATTAGTAAATTTACCACTTACTCAGGAGACGCGCGCCTGCTGTGGGACACCATAAATCAGCTCATTAACAAAAAGGAGGCGTCCAGACGAATAAAATTTGAAAAACCGGGCATGAGTAAATTAGAAATTGCTGACACTTTTAATAAACACTTTTCAACAGTTGGTGGGTTTCCGACAGCACGGAAACGTACTGCGAAAACTATATAGCGTCAAATTACCCGTCTAGTGTATTTCTGTTTCCCACTGAACAACACGAAGTGGTAAAGCTAATCTCGTCATTAAAGGATAACTGTGCTTGCGGTCCAGATGATATTAAGCCAAAGCCTCTAAAGGCTATAAGTCACATTATCGCTACACCACTGACGCACATTTATAATCTGATGCTATCTTCAGGTGTTTTTCCCGATAAAATGAAACTTGCGAAAGTAACTGCCATTCATAAAGGTGGGTCATTCGATGAGCTAAATAATTACAGACCTATATCTGTACTCTCTGTGTTCGCGAAAATGGCTGAACGAGTTATATATAAGAGGATTACGGGCTTTCTAAACGCAAACAACATAATAGCAAAAGACCAGTATGGATTTTGCAAAAACAAATCTGCTGAGTCTGCACTACTCAGCATCAAAGAATACATATTAGACAACATCGAAAACAAAATCTACACACTAGGAATATTTCTGGATTTTAGAAAAGCATTCGACAGCATACATCACGATCTTCTTTTACGAAAACTTCCGTATTATGGTATTCGGGGTACCACAGCTCAATTAATACAAAGTTATCTTTCGTCTAGAAAACAATATACTGTCGTAAATAATACACACTCTCAAGTTGAACACATTAAGTATGGTGTCCCCCAGGGATCGATTCTTGGACCTGTCTTATTCCTTCTGTTCATAAATGATATCGTAAATATCGAGGGACACAAGAAAATGATATTGTATGCTGATGACACAAATGTACTTTTCGCAGGTTCAAACGTATGTGAACTGTATAAAGAAGCTAACGGTTGGATGGAAAAGCTAAATTTATGGTTAAACGCAAATAAACTTCAACTGAATATCGCTAAAACAAAGTACATGTTTTTCAAACCTAAAGGAGTAACTCATATACCATGCACTCCAATTTACTTCCAGAGCACCGAGATTCAGCGCACAACCACAATAAAATTTCTAGGAGTTCTATTCCAAGAACAACTTTCTTGGTCTCCTCACATTGACGCGATCAAAAAGATCTTTCCAGAAGAATCGGCATTTTAAATAGACTGAGATACTACGTCCCAACAAATGTCAAGCTACAAATATACTACGCTCTAGTACATTCACGGCTAACATACTGCTCCTTGGTGTGGCTAACAACGACCACCACAAACCTTAATTCTCTGTTGATATTACAAAACCGTGCTATACGTGCAATATCTAACACTCCCCTTTACGAAAGCGCTCGACCATATTTTAAAATTTACAAAGTATTGCCTATAAAACAGTTATACAGACATAAGCTATGCCTAGAGATACTACACCAGTATAGACTAAATACATCACTATTCTTGAACACATACTATGTGAAACAAACACCATACGAGCTGAGAAAGAACTTAATATACAAATATAGATCACGCACGAACTACGGTGACCAACGATTAGCTTCACAAATTCCTGACATCTTAAACAAACACCCAACTATACTACTTTTACTGGAAGATGGAATTTCACCTAGATCATTTAAAAAAATAACAAAAGAGCTTTTAGTTGAAGAAAGCGATGCTTTTTTTTGATTTTTAAAATGTGTATATATTGATATTTTGTATTCGTTACACCTTGTTCATTATTGTTCCTTTACCTGGTGCTTGTTTGTATTTACCACCACACGAATAAGGATTCTGTTAATATTTCTTTTTTATTCATACTTCTAGTTCTGTTCGACAACGGTACCCGTGTAAGATAACACGTGATGTAATTTTCTGCGTAGTGTACCAACGATATGTTTCTGCATTGCTGCCAGGGTGGCACGACCAAGTCAGGCATTTACTTAGCCTTTAGTCGTGTCCCCCAAGGCAAACTTGTTCAATTTTTGCCTTGAATAAAGCAAACCAAACCAAACCAAACATGTCATGAGGAGGAGAGATAACAGGTGGACAGTAAGAGCGACGGAATGGATACCAAGAGAGGGAAAAGGCAACAGAGGCAGGCAAAAGGTTAGATGGAGCGATGAAATTAAGAAGTTTGCGGGCATAAAGTGGAACCAACTCGCTCAGGATAGGGTGGATTGGAAATTGTTGGGAGAGGCCTTCGTCCTGCAGCGGACCTAAAAGATGATGATGATGATCCTTTACTGGCGCTTGACCCTGAATTATTTTACCGCTTGCTTACGCTGTGACCGGGGCCTATTTCCCATGATTCGTTGCTTTAAACTTTTTATGACTATGCTTCAAGATTGTCACGTGATGCCCTCTCCTAGGCTTTTTATTTCCTCCACGGTGAAACCCCGCTTAACGTCCACTGCGAATCTTCCAATCGCCGTTGAGACACCGAGCATAAAGCAACGTAACACACGTCTTCCCAGCGCCTCCCCTTTCAGGTCAAGCAAAGACTAAATCCCACCCAACCTGAAACGATTTCCAGCACCCGTATAGACGAGGGAAGTTCCTAAGCTGTGAACGTTTCTGAGAGAAAATTTCAAACTATCCTGATGCTGGACATATCATTAGAGATGTATCGAAAGTAAGCCATGGGGGAACTAGAGTGCGTATTCAGAAGCGCCGTACACACAAGGGAGAATTTGCCAAACAAAGGTAACCTTGAGAAGGTCATCCCGATTTGCGAAACGATGTTGGGAGTTTGAGGTATATAACCAAACGAACGCATCTGTTGTGTAGTTGCGCGCCATTCTTAGGTGCCTGCCCGCCAATCGGTCGAGCAGGGGCCGAATTTACGAAGCCTCTCCTTCGCAAGCGCTTCTTTTACCATTGGCGGGTTTTCTCTCTATTGATATACCCAGAATCGCGATTCGTTCAAGTATAATTTTTAGCGTAACGTGTTTGGTACTAATACGGGTCTGGTCGTTTGTACATGTACTTTCGCACTTGAGGCTCATGCAATCAAAAACGAATATTTATTTGACAGTGACAGTTTGAAATTTCGCAGAATGCTGGCACAACCGAACCTCAAATAAAAAAAAATTACACCATCTTCCGCTAAAGGGGACCATGAGGCGATGCGAAGCAGCGCGGAGGGTGCACACCGCGTTTGCATCTGTTTGACGCTAGCAGACGCTGCCTTCGTCAGCGTTGTCTCTAGCGGGCGAGGGAGCATTCTCGTTCCTTGCGAGCTGGTAAAGCGTTAATCGAAGAAAGAGCGTTTCCATAGTCAACGCGCGCCGTTCGGAGAGGAGAGGAGGAATGGCGAGAGGAGAGGAGATGAGACAAGGAGGGGAGGGGAAGGAGGATGCGCATGCGCAGTGCAGGTGTGGACGCCACACGGCGGATGGAACCCAAAAAATGCGGGTTCGATCCCGGCCGCGGCGGTCGCATTTTCGATGGAGGCGGAAATGCCAAAGGCCCGTGTACTGTGCGTTGTCAGGGCACGTTAAAGAACCCCAGGTGGTCTAAATTTCCGGAGCCCTCCACTACGGCTTTTCTCTCCTTTCTGTCTCTTTCACTCCCTTTCCCCTACCCCCCACGGACGCTTAGCCGTGCTCCCTACATGGGCTGCAGAAATTAGCGTGTTTTCCTTACCAAACCACAATCAATCAATCGGCGGGTGGATGAAGGGAGTGAGTGAGGGACACAGCCCCGACCATAAGCTGCTTCGCATATAAAAAAAATTCACAGCATATCCACGGTGTGAATGATGATGAGTGGGCGAAGCTCCGGAGGTTCATCGTAGATCGTGCCGAGTTTCGGATTAATTTAGCTAACGCGCACGCTACCAGTCCTTATGGTTCAACTACGCACAAGTGAAATCTCCCACGCACTTCACGGCAAGTCAAGATCCAGTGCCTATATATATATATATATATATATATATATATATATATATATATATATATATATATATATATATAGCGTGCGTGAGTCAGCCGTCGATTAGCTTAAACCAGCGCCTCCTCTGCTTAAACAGAAAAGAGACAGATTGTCTTAACAGTTGTCTCTCGTGTACAGACCGGCACGTTTAACCGTTTAGGTGGTCCTATACCATTTCTGAGCATGCGTAGATAAGTTGTGTGTCTTCTTTCTTTCATCGCATCAATCATTTCTTCGAAGGTGACGCGCTACTAGGAACAACGGACGGACAGACCCACACCTTAAGGAGCTTCGCCCCTAAAAGCAATGAAGGCACTGCCCAAGTTTCTGCGAGCAACTGGCCTCAAAGAACGACTGTGACACTGCTGTGTTTGTGTATGTATGTGTGTGTTAAGTCCCCACCTCCCTCTCTCTCTCATTATTTTCCTTCTAACCTTTCTATCGGCCCTTACAATGCGACAGGGCAGGGTAGCAAACTGGCTTACTGTTCTAGTGAACCTCCCTGCATTTCTCATAGCATCTCTCTCTCTTTTCGTAGAATTCCACTTTTTCGCTGGAGCAGGCGTACCTTCAGGCCGAACTACCCAGTTAAATACCTTGAGACTATCTCTCTGCAGCATGAGTTAAAGGGGCCATCACAATAAAAATTTAGAGCCTGAATCACGCACATCGCGTTAACCCAAACACACCTTGCAGCAAACTGGCGAAAATTTGAGGACATTCGGCGTGGTTCACAACTTGCATTTCAAACCTTGAGGTGGCAGTTGATTCGTACAGCTGCATGTCCATATACAACAAGCATGGTATCGCTCTGTTTCAAGATTCATGATACAGTGGAAGCTGCCAATATAATGAGGTCAGTAGCGCGTGACAACATGGCGGTCACTGCGAATAAAGGAGAGCTTTAGAGGCAGTACTTCGGATTTACTGTGCGCGTGTATAGGTCAATTTTTCGTGTGACGAGCGGCATTGGGCCATCTGGTTGATTTTAGTTACAATGATGACCCGAGATTGCTAGGACGTCCACGTAATGGACCCTTCAGGGAAAGTTAGGGTGACCTCAAACGCCGATGAATACGTGATGTTAGATAAAGTGTATCGGCAGTTACCTATTTCTTATCTTATCTGAAACTGCCCGATTCTTGATGAATCCAAAGCGTGGTATCGTATCCTCTCGTACACTATGGGTATGTGTCACTGCTTAGCAATTAATGCGCATTTTCTAAGTTTCAAATGTACCCTATGACTGAAGAAGATAACGAAAGGAGATAAGAAAGCGCCGATAAAAGACACTAATTTCACTCGATATTGCCAAGGCCAGATAGTAGAAAGGAGAGATCTTTGAACTTTATTGCCCTCTGCTTCCAACAAAAGAGCCAATGACGTACATAAAAATTCGCGCGTGGCTCGTACCTTTATTGTTGTTTTCGCGCGCATTTAGTATGCTTTCCAGCTGTCTCCCAGCAAACCTTCCGCGTTTCCATTAAGACATTTCTCTATCTTTCTTTCCCTCTCTCTGTTTCGAATACAGCACAAACAGAAAGCAAGAGGTGAACAGATAGCGGCCTTTGTACACGATTCTGAATGGCAATGAAAATAAATGGAAACGAACATCCATTCTTCTACGCGACGCTTGAGCGAAAGTAGGACCCCATGTGTGCTTTCACTGCTTGGCACTGTATGACCGTGAAGCGCACCTATAGAAAGCGAAACGCGGACCGCGCAGGAATTTCTCCTCTTTATAGTCCCAGAGTGCGCTATTTATCATCATTCAGTTTCCAAGAACGCCCCTATTCACACTGCCAACTTCAGGCGTACTTTCTCTCGGCTACTCTCTGCTTCGAGTAATCTCTCATCGTCATCAGCGCCCGCGACCGCTGAGTGGGTATAGGTGAGAAGGCGAGAGTCGAGAAGTAGCAGGGGGCGGGGTTGTAGGCGTCGATCCTGTGGGATTCGGCTTGTGGTAGGGGTCGCTCTCATCGCATACGAGCGTTTCGCTAAACGTTTGCTCCTCTTCTCTCGGTCGTCCTCTATTCTTGGGCCGTCACCTTGATTGTTCAGCCTGTGTGTCTATGGCGGTGGCACTGCGTGCATACCAAGTGTCACATAAGGAGGGGGGTGGGGGTGGGGATGCGGTCTCGATTCTAGATTCTATCGAATCTCGACGCTGGCATTTCCAAGCGCCCGTCAGAAGTCGCCCGCGATAGAGAGATGGCTGCAGCTTCGCTCTTGGCCGCATCTATTAATAGGCAAGTGTGGCCCGTCGACGTCGTTTTTATTTCTCCACGGAGGCAATGCAGTCACTAACACACACAGACTCGCCTAGCGTGCACTGCTGTACGTCGACTGCGGCGGCGAGGAAGAAGAAGAAGAACGAGGACGCGTCACCGGGGGCGAGTCGCGCACAATGGTGTCGGGAGTCACGACTCCGATGTCGGCCGGCTAGCTACTGTTACATTCTCTCTTTTTCTTTCTTCTTCTTCTTCTCTCTCTATTGTGACACGCTTTGTGAAGCAACGCAGTACGCATATATCACCTGTACGAATCGGCAAAGTGTCTAGAGGCCTTGCGCCGCCACTTTTTTCCCCGCTTACGGAGAGTGTTTGTTCATTCATTGAAAGTACAATCATCCCAACGAGGATGCCATTTCTTTCTCATTCATCGTTCGCTTACTGCGTTTCTCTTATCACTATTGAAACTCGCACCGTATTCAGTTGAGTGCGATGCACTTTGTATTTGTTTCTCGCATTAATGATGGGTCTGTTTGTTTTGTTTGTATTAAAGTTTCGCATGACGCTGCGTGTCGCAGATGACAAACACGAGCTACGGTGAGCTAACAGTACACGCTGCTAATCCTGGTGTTTCTATTTACCCGCTGCCATGCCGCGCAGTGAATATGATTATGAAACACAAGTTATCGTCGCTACGTCGTCGGCATACTGGTCGATGCGCTGCAGGTCGTCGTATACGAATCTGCAGAGTCGGGGTAACAGCGCCCAGCTGACACTGCGTGAGACAAGGAAGGCCCGTATTGTACATCTTGCGCGCGGATCACGGCACGGATCGCTGCCTGAACGAGGAAAACGATGCACATTTCTGTTTGAGATGTGAGGACAGCGTAGTGTTCTTTTACCTTTATTTCAACAAAGACGTAACAGAAACTGAATGTTAAATAACAGCGCTAAGAAGGGGCACAGAAACGAGCGACATGACAGGGCTTTTTCAGGACGCGCCAATAAGTTCGCATTTGCACACTTTTCGGGAACAGCAAGTGCACTGCACAACACTCCGCCCGTCAGAATCACAATGGCCTTCGCTAGGAGCTGAAAGTACGCAAGCCATCACTCTAGCTTTTCTGTACTTATTTATTTGTGATCATAAAGATTATTTCGAGAGCGCGTCTTTCAAAGCGGTCCTTCAAAGCGGAAAAGTATATAATAGGAAACGCTGAAAGATTGCCGCAATTTGCACTCTAATATTGCGTTTCTAAAGCACGTTTCTATGCGGCAATTCTGGGTATCTACTACGTGTTATCCCCGTCTATGAGATGGCCAAAATGTAAAATGAACCATATTTAACTATGTGTAGCTAAGATTAAACGCCTTTCGGTGTTAAGTGTCGAGCTACCCGAAGGGAGGATTCATAGGTCAGTCCATGCTAACATGGCTACATATACCGGCTCTAACAATCTATTACTTGAGTCACGATGAGAGAAGGAAACTGATGCAAGTTTCGCCTTGCACGAAGATAAAAACAAGCAATCAAATCTTACCGCATTCGAATACTTAAGACGGCACGTAAATACGCATGGCGTGTGCCATATCGTACGACTGATTGTAAGAGCATACGGGGCTGTGATGGCTCGTATCAAAGTTAATGGATCGAATGAAATATATTTATGCAGTTCTTCTGCTCCATGCCATAGTGCTGGCAAAAGTGGAGGGAATTTGTATCTGCCAGTATTATCTTTCCTTATTGTGCGTCGCCGTGATGGTGTAGTGGTTGTGGTGCTAGGATCTAGGATGCCATCCCTCCCTCCTCCCCCCCCCTGTCCCCGCAAAAAAAAATAGAAAGAAAGAAAGAAAGAAAAAAAATTGACGGCAGATCCACGAGGTGAATGATGATGAGATTGGGCGAAGCTCCTGGAAGTAATCATCGGTTAAACCGTGAAATTTCTTCCGTTAATTCGCCCGATAAAAATGACGTGAAACGATTGATTAAATGTTTTATCAAACTTTTATTGCTGGTTTCCGTTGTCCTTTCATTATGACCGCTTTGTGGTCGGCGAAATGTAAGCTAAGTGGTTCTTGCACTGGTTGCAGATGAAAACCATTGCTTTACCTGGCGTCTTTCGTTAAGCAGCTGGCGTCTTTTCGTTTTGCTTTAGAAACGTCTGGCGTCTTTCGTTAAGCAGCTGGCGTCTTTTCGTTTTGCTTTAGAAACATCTGGCGTCTTTTCGTTTTGCTTTTAGAAAACATCTGGCGTCTTTCGTTGGTTTATTTCATCAATCAACGGCGTTTTGAACAAAATTTTTAATGTTTAATCACGCACAGGAGAAATCTCACCAGGCACTACCTTGGAGGTAAACAATGGCTGCTACTGGGAATGAGAGACAGCAGAAGTCGGCTTTTAACACTTCTACTTCTACTAACGTTTCCTACTGGAACATGCCAATGGCTGCTAATGGGGAATGAGAGACAGAAGAATTCGGCTTTTAGTTAACGCGCACGCTGCGAATTTTTTTTTATTGTTCAACAACGCACAGGAGAAATCTCCCACCGGCACCACCTTGGAGGTCAAAGCGTAAGACTGGTTACGCACTACGACTACGACTACGACTACAACGAGGGACGAACGGGTGCCGCTTTAAGGAGCTTCGCCCCTAAAAACGCGCGTTTGATCCCGGCGCGACCATCACATTTTAGATGGAAGCGGAAATACCAGAGTCCCGCGTACTCTGCGTTGTCAGGGCACGTTAAAGAACCCTAGGTAGTCAAAATTACCGGAGGATGATGATGATTGCGGTTCGGTTAGGAAAGGACGCTAATTTCTGCAGCCCATGTAGGGAGCACGCCTAAGCGTCCGTGGTGGTTGGGGAAAGGGAGTGAAAGAGAGGAAAGGCCGTAGTGGAGTGCTCCGGAAATTTAGACCACCTGGAGTTCTTTAACGTGCACTGACAACGCACAGTACATGGGCCTCTGGCATTTTCGCCTTTTCGGGCTTCACGAAGGAGCGGGCGCACACCTTTGCAGAGCTCACGCAAATGCCCCGTTTGAACCGTCGGACTTGCCCTCCTCCAAACCCCACTCCCAACAAGTCCTATGGAGGCGCCTCCAGACCCGGACACTCTCTTCCCCGCAACTGCTGTCCCACTACTGTGGCACTTCCCCTGCATGTACCCTATGTGGCGAACTTCACGCCACACTTTCCCACATCCTCTTCGGCTGCCCTGCTGATCCTCCCCCGCAGGGCCAGCCTGCTATCTCAAGTTGGGAGGACTGGGAAGTCCTGCTGTCGTCTACGGACCCGGCACTGCAGCTTGCTGCGGTGACTCGGGCTGCCGATGTCATTTCCACAAGGGGCATCGCCATGTAGACGTGGCATGGGACCGCGCGGTGGTCCAGTGACCCGGGGGTCCAAACACACTGGCCAATAAAGTTTTTCACTCACTCACTCCATCGAAAATCAGACCGCCGCTGCAGGGATCGAACCCGCGTTTTTTGTGTGGCAGCCGAGTACCGTAACCATTACACCACCGCGGCGGACTAAAAAAATTACCGGAGCCCTCCACTATACGGCTTTCCTCTCCTTTCAGTCATTCCCTCCCTCCCCGGACGCTTAGCCGTGCTTCCGACGTGGGCTGCATAAATCAGCGTCCTTTCCTTAACTAACCACAATTATCATCATCACCAAGCGGCGCGTGTTTTTGGTCACCGGTAGTTAAATGTATTCTCTGAAAGCTGGAACACAGGGACACATGCCGTCAAACTGCAGTTATGATCGACGGTGTCACTTAAACTTGGTTTATGAAACGCTGATGCGGTGCTACAGCAGTTTGGCTATAGTTGATGGTTTAATGAAACGTTGCCCAAACTTAGCGCATCTTTCTGACCCTGTTCAAGAACAAGTGTCATAGTACACGTTTTTTCTCTAGAGGAGAAGGTAGGCTCACAGCCTGACGAGCAATGAGAACATTGGTGACCTCGTGGATATATGCATACCAGTTTCTGGCATACGTAGTGTCTTCAACGGCACTGTAAACAGAGTTGAATAGCCAAGCTCATGGTGGTTAGCTATGATCTGGGGGTCGACAAACGGAAGCCTTCTTTATTTGTTGTAAACGTAGTCTTCCGACGCGCACTGCATGCGGTTCCCCGGATAATCTCGAGTTTGTACGGTTAACAGATGCCGGCACAGCTTCTCGAATCCAAAGTGGACACACTGTGGAAGGCTTAGTGCGGCCATCTGGAAGCAGGGCCTACCTTTGTTTGCACGGTGACTTCCGTTTCCTGGCGGTAGCACATAAACGAGGAGGAAGCCATGTACGCAGTCCATCTGCCCCACTGTCTTCACCGGTCGACAAATACTACCCAGCGGCGCGCGAGAAATGGCCCCAGTGGGAGAACAGAAGCAGACACGGATGTGCCTTTTGAGCGAACGCGAGATCCAGACGCCATTATAAGTCGCCGAGCTATTACAGCAGAGGCAGTCAACCTTGTCCGACGGAAGAGAAGGAGCGCAGGGCGCGACATGTGGAAGAACACCTCCACACTTTTTGGCTACTGACCAGAGAAGAACACAACAGGCCAATATGAAAGGACACAGTGCGAAACGGAGAAGCCACGTGTGAGAGAGCGAAAGGCAAACATAAAAGAAACTCGTCATCTGTGCAATGTCGAGAGCGCGTATTGGTTTCCCCTGTAAGAATGGCCGTAGGTGACAGCCCTTTACCCTTCGCCCCTAGGGGTCCATACGTCCAGAGCGTATACACACGGTCAAAGCTATAGAGTTGAGAGAGTACACAACACTGCGGAGGTAAGGCTACACGACCGCTCGCTTTATTGTCTTTATCGCGGTCTCAGCGCACGTGCGTGCGCACGCGTGCCACACTGGCGTTCCCCGAGATGGACCTAGCGATAGCTGGCGGCCGGCAATGGACGCTGATCGGAAGGCAGCTCACGGCGGGCCGTTCCGTCGCTCGGATAGGAAGCGGCTCACTTCCGACCAGTCAACCCTCCGCCATCCTCGCCACGGGCGTGTGTGCGGTTCGCGGTCGAAGCGAGTGTTCGAGACTCCGGCGTCCTTTGTGTGTCGTGCGCGGCCGAAGTGCGCGACGTGACGCCGAACCCTTTAAGGTGTCCGCAGGTGCCGGCAACGCGGTATAACAAGTAGCACTGGGGGGCGACAACGAGCGGCGAGGGTGTGCCGCTGTGGTTGTAGCACAGGCGTTGGCGTGACAGACACCGGAAGTGCATGCTTGTGTTTGTGTGTGCCCACGCGGCCTAAAGGACGTTCGGCGGCCGCGCGGCGTCGGGCGAGTCTTCACCAAGTGGACCGTGGCGGCGGCAAGCGCGCGGACCAGTTTGGGGCCAGGCGGCGGCCAGCGGTGTAATTTGAGGCCGGGCCTTTTGTGATTTGCCTGGTGGGCTTTGATTCGGGGTTGTCCGACAGTCATCCCGAGGCACGCGCGCGCCAACGAGCGCCGGCAACTACGCAGCTCCGGGCGCCCGAGTCGAACCCTTTCTTCGATCGGGCGCATCGGGTGCCCCAGCCGCGCCCGCTGGAACCAACTGATTTGGGGGGCAGGCTGCGGTTTCCATCACCGCCCGCTGCTTGCCACAGCCGCGTCGTGGCCCGGAAAGCTCGACCGATCGCAGATGCGGCTGTTTAACGCCTCTTTTCGTGCTCTTTGCCTCCTGTGCTCTTCTTCCATGTCTGCAAGTTGCTACCCTCTCTTCGACTGATCAGGGGTGCCTGCACGTCCGTCGTTTGCCGTGTTACGAAGCTGTCAGTCCGCGAGCGAGCGGTATTGTGCCGTCGTGCGGGACTGGAGGAACGGTGAGATGGAAGGAGAGGTATAGAGTGGGGCGCGAAGAAGAAAAAGCACTACTCGCGCAGAATCCTAGAAGCTTCCGGATTCGAAATTGGTCTGCTCGATCCGCCGCCTAGTGTTCTGATCGAAGGACGTGTTACACGCCTCGGCGTCCTTTAGCAATTTCCTTCGATTGCGCACGCTCGCTTCTTTTTTGCAACAAATTGCAATGGGGTTCCTCCTTTCCTGCTGTGTAAGCCTGCTTGCACGGCTCCTTTATTCGCCAGCTCATGTCATGCCCGACGTTATTCTCTGAACCGTGTGTCCGTACACCGTGAGGGCAGCGGCTTATTCGAAGGCCTAAGCAGCGTCGTCAACGATACGTTATAACCAGTTTCGCTTTCTACTAAGCAAGAGCTTTTGTTTTCCTCTAAACGTTTACTTTCTTTCTGTAGCACAGAAAAAGAATATGGAGAGTAATGCATCACCGTTTGAAGTTTGCCTCCATGGACGGGAGATGTGATGCCCACTGAGGAGTGGCCGTGCGGAAAAATTGCTGCCACTGACTGACAAATTGAACAAGCCTGCCAGGATTCTACTGGAGCGTCTGGACTAAGAGCGTGGCACAGAAATAGCAAAAAGAATAGACAATAAACTATCCTTATAGACAAGTTGTTAAGTTAATTGGATGGCTGCGAATACCGTGCATACGGCATCATAAGTAATGAAACGCATGGCTGCTGCGGGACATTGTATATGCATTACAGCTAGATCCTTCTCCAAAGCGACAAACGGGGCTTACAGGGGACTGACGACCAGCGTTCTGTAGTGCCACCCATGCAGTACATTGCGCTTATATGTCCGCATATCCGCTCGTCCGCGCTGCGCTGCGTTGAAAATAGTGGAGATTATTTTTGCGGGCTTCTTTGGTGTGCAATATTGTAATAGCGCTTATGATTAGCGGTTAATGCGTTATTGTTGTTAGAATGTCTCAAGAGTTAGAATGTCTGACTGTGTGTGCGTAAAGTTATCTCCTCATCTTGGAGATCGTGGTAGGGGTGATGGTGTTCTAGAAGGCGGGCAAACATGGCCAGGGAATTTTCCGCCCTAGCCTCCTATGAGTTCATCAGGAATGTCACCCGGAATCTATCAGCCCAATGTCCCAAAGCAAGTCAATCTGCAGTTGCTGCAGCCTCCACGATGATGACGTGGGCCCTCCGGGGAAAACAATGTCCTGAAATGTCCTCTGCGTAAGGCCACTCTTTTGCAGACTGTGGACCATCGTTTCTTCCTCTTAGTCGAACTGCGGACATAGCCAGATGAAGTGCACAATGTCGCCTCTCCTGTTTTCGGCCTCCTTTTTAATTAACACGAAAGAGTGTTATGGCGGGGTCCACCAAGAAATCACTGACGTACTTCCGTCACGGAAGTGGATATATATATTAAGAAACGAACGCGAATTGACGATTTGTTTATTCTTAGTTTATGCTTAGTTTATTCTTAGTGACTTCACTCTGTCTTTACATGCACCGGAAAGTTGGTGGAACCTATCGGTATAGGGAAGGAGGCAAATTACTTTTTCCAATGCGCACTCTAAATCATAAGCTCAGCCCCGCTACATTGCAGCTTGGAGGTGTTTGCCACTGAAGTCGCAAGATTCCCAATTGTAATGGCACTCTACATCGATATCTGTCTACTTGCTTAGCAAGCAGCAATCGATATTTATCTTGTCAAATGATGCAATCAAGTAAATAAAAGAAAACTGGGCTAATTGGTTGTACACTACAGGAACAGTTTCTCTATCGTTATTTTCTTTTTTTTTTCATCTTAACTTTTCGCCACATATGGCTGTGCGCTACCTAGCCCAACACAGTACTTCACAGAATACTTTTGTTTCTACGCGTCTTGCGTGCGTACACGTCTACAGGCGACCGCGCCAGACTGGTATGTATCCATGGACTCACTGACAACCAGACCCATCTAATGACTTTCTACATATGTAAACTCCAGCTCTTCAATCACCTTCTTCGATGCTACTGGTCTTCTCGAGGCATTATGTGCAATTCGAAATACGTGAATGGCGCCAGCAATTGCTACCCACGGTGGCATCCGCTATAAACACTCTGGACAAATCACGCACGGCTTTCAAAGGAGTCGACCCTCACCTCTATAACGTTGATCTTTCAAGAACCGTGTCTAATAGGCTTGCTTTTTTGTGTGTACATTTTTCATATCACTACATATACAATATAGGGTCTTTTGTCCTCCGCACCCCTCTGAAGCGCTGAACAACTCATTCTGAGCCATTCCCAGCCGACCCACACGGCACACGGGACGCGCACACGGCGAATTTGACAGAGGGGTAACCGCATGTGCGTTCGTCCTTGCCACATGGTCTCCGCGTACTCCACACTCGCGGACTTGATTTCCTCGCGGGTTGCGACGCCATTAGGTCCGAAGGAGGCCCTGGGAAACAAAAGGCGTCCGCGCCGCCGAGTTCCGAGCACGACCGAGGAGCCGCCGTATAATCGAGTGACCCGCGCGACCCGGGGACGACGGTCGCCTTCATTCCGCGGGCACTGACTGGCTTCGCGGCTCTCGATCGTCTCCGCTATGGGAGTCCCCCATGCTCCGTTCCGTTTTGGCGGAGGGCTATCGAAGGACGTCGGGCGGCAGGGCCTCGAGGTAATTGAGCGAGTTGTTGGTTCTCGCGTGGTTGTAGTACACTTGTTTCGAGCTAAGCGATGGTACGCGGATGTACGGCAGAGCGAATGACGAGTTTGATCATTCCATTTACTCCTCGTTTTGTTCTGGGCGAGAACTTGTCGGTGGCCGTAGTCGAATGTCTGTGGATTCTCGGAGAGTACCGCTGAAAAGTCGCCCTTCTAGCTGTAATGGCACTTTCCCTGCCCTCTCATGTGTGGTCCATTGGTTGTTTTAAGCAATGACTGTATAACTTTTCGATTACTTTTTCTTCGTTTCCGTATTTTCAGTTGTGTGATGGTACGCGTTTCAGTTTACACTAAACTGATTGCCCAAATATAAAACGCGAGGTTTTTTGCCTTTCCTGTTCGTTCTCGCCTGTCCGCGTAGGCAACTTCGCTTATTCGTCGCCTGTATAGACGACAAGGTTAAACGTCATTAAAGCTGCGCGGGACCGTAATGCAATTCGTCTTCTACTAAGCGCAGTTATTCGATTTTTTCTGTTCCGCAAGTGTACCAATAAACAAAAATATCTGAGATGTATCAAGGAAAAGGTCTTGGCAGAATTAATAATATGTTACAACCCTGTCCATGCTACCATTCGTTCTGTTGCAAGTTATGTGCTGCAGCGTCCGAACAGTGGAAACAGCTAAACGCTTCACCGATAACAAATTCACAGCGCGGACTTCCTTTCAGAAAGGCTTTGTCGATACTATACTCGGCGGGTATTAGTTTGAAATGTGGCTAAGCTATGCATGGGCAATTGCATAAGCTCTTTGAGAGGCTTTTGTCCCAGACACAATTTGTCTGAAGATTAACATCAACGACGCAATGTGTTGCAGTCGACTATACCACAACAGAAGGCGTGCGAAGTATTTACGTACAGCTCAACTTTGTCATGTGAGGGGTTGAAGCGGTGGGAATAATCATACTAGGCGTAATCTTCTTCGCAGTACTGATGAAACATACGCCAGGAAGACATGACATATTCATAAATAAAAAGGCACGACGGTTCTTCAACTTGCAGCAAAGTGACAGAATGCTATACATGGTTCAGGATGTACCCTAAAGGTTTCGTCTGACATTTGAAGTGTGTCCCCTGACTCGTTTTTATGCAAAAGAAATCCTTCTGTGAATGCAAGATGACGTTTTGAATAGTATATGCACTCTAAGGGCAGAAACCCAGTCAACCACTGGTGCTCCATCACAATTATTGCACCTCGACCGTCAGAACCATTATGTCATCACGCCGTCACCACCACCACGGCAACCGGCTATTCCATCAAGCCCGCTCGTCTATGATGCTGCGCCTCGCTGTGAGACCCATTTCATCAGTGTTTGTTTACGTTAGCGCGATAGCGTATGTGTCCTGTCGTATGTATGCTGTCGTAGAGTATGCGTTAGTGCCGTTGACCGTGAGCGGAAGATGGGGACGGCGGCAACCCGTGAAGAGAACAAAACAGGTTCGAAAGTACGCAGGTGGGCGGCGAATTTCTCAGGGTATGTACCGGTGGGATGAAGGCATGAGCGCAAGAGAAACAGGCAGTCTGATGGAACGCTTCCGCCTTTATGTTAATGTGGACTGGGGACCTGAGTCTGAGCTGAGTCTGAGTCTGAGGCGGACTGAGGACCGCTTTGAGAAACAATTCCCGTGCCACTCTCCGGCGCTCGACCAGCCTTCTCCGTCCTCTAAAGGACGTCAATTGTTCTATAGGAATGCTTGACCCAGCACCCAGCTTCTCGATCGCTCTAAATCATCACCGGTATACCGGTATCTGGTGTCATCAGATCTGGTATCACCGTTATACCGGTTAAGAGAGTTGCTTCGCAAGCGTCGTGCCACGTTGCCGACACGGGCGTACCACGACGACAGGCTACGGTTACCTTTCTACGCCGCGGAGAAAGGTAGGGAGCTCGGGCGAGAAACCGAAAGTAGCTGGAGCTAGCAAGAAAACGTTTTACTATTATCTGGAACTTCCTTACTACATGCGTAGCATTTCTTGGCGAACCTAAGCTGCTTTGACCGTATCTATCTATCTATCTATCTATCTATCTATCTATCTATCTATCTATCTATCTATCTATCTATCTATCTATCTATCTATCTATCTATCTATCTATCTATCTATCTATCTATCTATCTATCTATCTATCTATCCGCCGACGTCTCTGTGCTCATCTGCTCGCCTCGTTCACATGGTATACCCGAATATTTGGCAGGTAGTGCATAAATGTATGATGAGCATAACTGACTAATCTTTAGATCACTAACATGATATACGTAACAATACACATGTTCTGCTATCAGTCGGTATGCTTTTGTGCAAAATTAATCGAACCCGTAGGAAAACTTCAACGAACGACGCTTATCATAGCACATCGCCGCACCTTATAGTGCATTTTTCTTCGTCAAAACAGACTTCCGTGCTTTGGTCTAACGTGAGTGTCAAGGTTACGTCGTACCATGAGCATTGATTCATGGTTAGCTCACGTTAAGCATACTCGTGGAGTGTGCTCATGCGCTTCGCACAAAGGAGTTGATTCTGCTCGCAATACTTGGCTGAATGCCAAGCAATTCGTCATAGGCAGTTTCCTCTGGGATCTGCGGGATTTTTATGGCCCGTAAAACCTCGGGTTTGCTTACTGGCCCCAAAACATAGGGAGAGTAAAGTCCCTAGTTTTTCCGTTTTTTTTTTTAAAGAGTATATGGGGGTATGAGTATAGAGCTCACAGACGCGCTTTCTGCTCTTCGAAGGGCTCTCGGAGCAGCGACGAAGTTCGCCACGTGCATATCCCAGAAATAAGAGCGCAATAATTTTTCCCCGATAAGAAAATTTGTAATGATTCCCCATGTCTTGGTCGCTTCCCTGCATTCTGTGCGTGTGGCCGTAAATGGAGGAGCAGCGCAGGCGGGCTTGCGTTGCTAGCGGTGGCTGTCACGACGAGGTGGCCGAGTGGTTAAGGCGATGGACTGCTAATCCATTGGGCTCTGCCCGCGTGGGTTCGAATCCCACCCTCGTCGCAATTTATTTTTGTAGTTTGCCACGGTAATGATAATTGGCGGAGTTTTCACATCATTTAGAGTTCTTCAACGTGCACCTAAATTTAAGTACGTGGGTGTTTTGTGCACTTCGCCCACATCGGAGTGCGGCCGCCGTGGCCGGGATTCGATTCCGCGACCTAGAGCTTAACAAGCCTAGTTTCTGTTGATGCCTTTCCAATTTATAAATTTAATAATAAGAATAGGACCAGGTTTGCCCTGTCAAATAATTTTCTGCTACGTAAAGCCGCTACGAATTACGGCAAACAAACTGCCTGTTTCAGCGCAATTTACAATTGGGATGCTCTCAAGGCTGAATTAAAGACGTTATCATTAAACCAGTTTCGACCGTCTTTGAAAACATACCTGCTCTCATCACTCTATTAGCGAGAGCACTCCGTTCTTGCATTGCGTTTATTGATGTGTTGCCGTGTGTTTCAATGTTTTTTTGAACATACCTGCTTTCATCGCATTAAGTCGTCTATCAATTGGTTTTTGTGTTATTGAGGTCCTTTTTTCTATTACATTTGTGAACGTGTATTCACTTTATTCCCTGTGCTTACTATTTCTTTTTATTTTGTCCAATTCTGATAGGAGGCCCTCCCACAGTTTTTACTTCTGGGCATCCTTCTGAAAATGTTGCACCTTCATATATGTATTGCGTTCTGCGATTCTTTTAATAAACTAGAAACTTGAACTTGAACCTAGCAGCTAAGCTATCACGCCAGGGGAGAAGCAAAGGGGGGAGGGGGGGAGGGTATAGTGGTAATTTTGCTTGGCTGCTGCCCCGAAAGACGCGGGGTCGACCACGGCTGTCGCATTTTCTATGTAGGGTGAAAATGTTAGAGGCCCGTGTACTGTGCGTTATCACAGTGCTTTAAAAAAGCCCGCGTGCTCAAAATTTCCTGAGTCATCCACTACGGCTTTCCTCTCCTTTCCCCTCTTTCATACCGTTTGCCCCGGCCCCACGGATGATGAGCCGTGCTCCCGACAAGGACTACAGCATATAGCCGCCCTTTCCTTTAGCGAACCACAATTCAGTGCCGTCTGATAGTTTCGAACTTTCAGATTTCTTCCTTATTTCTTTTTAAGCGTTGTAAGTCTTTCCTTGCAAGAACATTCAGCGCCAGCAGCGCCACAGTGTCACAAAATAAAAACGTGAAGGCTGATCGGCTTGCCAGGAGGGGGGCGCCGAAAAGAAGGTAAAAAGAAAGCCCGCATTTCCTAGGAACCTTCCGTGCGAAGTGTAGCATCTATTTTAACCAACTCCGCTCTCGATTAGCCTGCCACTTATAAATTTAAAAGTACAAATTGTTCGGGCAGAGGACCGGAGGGCGCTGAATTCTCTCCGGAGGCGGGCTAAAGGTCTCGTTTGAGAAATGAAAGCGGAAAGCAGCCGGGCAACTTTTGGGAACGACAACGTTTTAAAAAGGGTTACATGCTATTTCAGTCTCGCGGAATACAAGTTTGCTTTTCGCTTACGTATGGAAGCGACGGTTGAAAGGAACGTAAAATAATCACTGAATGCAACTAGGAAGCATAGAAGAAAAGAACACAACGGTAAAACTTGTCGCGTTTCGTCACTGAAGCGTCGGACGAATGACGGAAGCTGTAGCTTCGTATTCACGCCTGTGTACGGTGGACATCAATGCATTATCTGTACGCCTGCGTAGCGACCGTGAAGCCTATAAACCGTCGTACAAATTTGCTCTCGTCATCTAAACAACCTTTCGCCCCGAAGGATCAAGCGGTCGACCGACCAGATACCACTCGATGATGCGCTATAAAGGAACCGCATTTCTTTCTTTCTGTGCGCTCGAATTAAAATATGTCGCGCTCAAACGTCAGGAGGGAACGTGTCTCATTCGGCGCGTAGCACTCAGATGCCACATTTTGTTTGCACAGAGGCGGATAGAAAAGCTGAAGCACGCCCACGAAGTGCCCACAAGTGAACCCCTTTAATACGCACTTCAAACATCCGTGCAACACGAGATGAGCGTCCGTAAATACACTACGTTCGGCCCTCACGCAGAGATAAATCGACCCACTAAAAAAACGAACAAAAGCACGTACGCACGGAAGGGTCTCGCCCGGTCCCGTGGCCGGTTTCTCCTAAACAAACCCGTCAGGGGAAAGAAGAGAGCAGGCGGTGTTGGAAAGAAAAGCCTACTCGTGTCAAAGGTTTCGATTGGCCTGCCCCGTAATAGCATCCGCGCTCGCGCGCAGACCCTATTTCACGGGTTTTTATAAGCATCAAGAAAAAATGAACTCCGCGGCCGTCGGTGGGCATAGAAGGTCTGTGGCTTTCGGAAGCACGGAAACCTTCGGCTGCGCCAGTCACAACAGAAGCAGCAGTAGCAAGAGCAGCAACAGCAGAAACAGCAGCAGTAGTGGAAGCAACAGCAGCAGCAGCAAAAAGGCCAGCGACATTTTTAGTCGCCGTCCTGCGAACACGCTCTCCTGAGAAGAAAACTTGGGCGCCACGAGCGAGACAAGCGTGTACGACGCGAGCGTGCTTGTGACGCGCAACACGCGTGCCTCGCTTGTCTCGAGGCGTTCGTGTGCCGCCGCACAATGGATCTTGACGCGGCTTGAAAATGGAGGGGAGGTCGTCGAGACTCTTCGTGAGTGGCAGAGTTCAGCGGGACCGGCGATCGCGGAACAACCGTCACACGCAAGACGGAATCGCCGGGCGGGGTCCGGCTGTCTCGGCGGAGGTGGAGGTGAGATGCAAGCAAGGGTTCCGGAGGCAACGGGAGTTGCGAGTGTGTGCGGGTGAGGGGGGGGAAGGGGATTGAATAGTTGAAGAAAGAAGGGTGAAAGTTGGTGGCATCGATGGCGTCGCAGGTGCGCAAGCGTGTGAAGTTAGCGCGAATTTCTTTCATTTCTTCTTTTTAATTTTTAACCGTGAGGTGCGTCGTGCTTCATCCGTTTTGCCGAGAGAAGAGGGGGAACGAAATATTTCCGATAAGAAAGTGAGTGGCGGCCCGAAACTGTCAGACGATGAGGCAACACCCCCCCCCCCCTTCCTCCTTCCCCCCCTCAGGTCTTTGTGCCGGGTTAGGTGTATCGGAAGGTGGTGGAAAGGGGAAGGCTTAGGTTGGGAACGAGGAGGACCTAAGGAGGTGACGGCAGGAGGACATGCCTCCGTAACAGGTGGTCAGCGAGTCTCTCTCTCTGTAACGGAGTCGCGTGAACCGGCACGGTCTCATCGAAGTTGGTTCTTTTCCGCTTCTCTACGTTTCGTTTCTCGACATTTCTGACTCCGCAGCCTACCCACACTTCCTCTCATCTAACAGACACGCTACGCGTGCAGCATTTATTTCCTGCTAAGCTTTGCTCTGCTGTTCTGTCGTTGCCTTTTCTGCCATATTTGTTCATCTACTCGCTCTGTCGTGCGAGGCCTCCGTCGCGCGCATGTGTGTGGTTATAACCTACGACGCGAAAGCAGCCCTGGTTAAGCTATACCAACCCTTACGCGTCAACCCTATTCATTGCTCCTCCCATAGTTTGCTTGTCACTACTGAAAGCTTTTCCGCTTTCTTACTCTGGTTTGTGGTCGCGGAGTTCTGACGTATACCGTGACGCTGTCGAATCACTGCAGTTGGTGCCGCGTATAAGAGACCGAAATAGATGCGGTTCGCTGCCACGCCACTAATATATCGATTCGAACGTCTCTGTCGGGCGGCCCTGTCTGCCTGCAGTCCCGGCTCGCCAGCACTACAGCGCACACTGTTCGCCGAGCTTGCTCTCGTGCAAATTTTGGGGTCGCGTGAGAGGCAACCGAAGGAAAGACGTTGCCCCATTACCACACGTGAAAGAGTGATAAAATCTTGATCCTGTCAAGGCAGTCTCCATCCGGCGCCTGCCTCGTCACGAAGCAACTCTACTATGTATAGACCGTGCCTGACCTATGCTTTGAGAAATACTGTTTTTTTTTCTTTGTTTCCGTGGGTATCGCTGCAGTGTTCTCTGGCTGTGTATTCTGTAGCATAGCGAAGCAGCCGCTGACCAGCTGTTCTGTCACTGTCTGGTTGAAGAAGCGACCGCCCTGCTCCGCAGTAGAGCGTTTATTATGCGACTAAATGACGGTCGAGTTGGCGAAGAAGACAGTAAACCAGAGAAAGGGAATGGGTTACTTGATCGACCCGCTCCACATGTCGTAGGTCAAAGAGGAAGGGCCAATGGAGTAAACCTAATGAGCCGATTGCGAATTTATTTTGAGAGACTACTTAAAGGAGAAAGATCGCGGCAATGGGTGTGAAAGTTAGAAGAGTGTACAGTTAGTTAAGGACAGGAAAACCACTCAAGCTTAGCCGTTAGGCCAGTTCTTATAGACTATTCATGTGCTTCCAGAAAGTACGCAGCGTTCTATTCGTGCTATTTTTAAACTTCTTATTTATTTTATATTTATTTATTTATTTATTTATTTATTTATTTATTTATTTATTTATTTATTTATTTATTTTACTCTAAGGAGCTGTACATGCATTACACAGGCGGGCATGAACTAAAAAATCAAGTGCAATAACATAATAAACATCGGCAAGTGTCAAAAGAAAGAATACACAGACATAATTAAAGCACTTCATTAAAGAAGTTAGAAAGAAAATCGACAAAATAAATATCAGAAATATACTGTTGCACCCTTTCTGGGCAGTTTGAAACGACGAGTTGCTTTAATTACCGCTTTCTCGCGTTCGGTTTGGTTGTTTGTCCATCTCCTCTGACGCATCCGACAAACTCTCTCCAGTATGCTATGCTACGATAGTTACTACTGTTTGCTTCATTACAGTGTGTTCTCCTTCACGGCGCCATGCAGTAACCTTAAAACATAAAAAACACTGCCGCTTCCCATGGGGAGTACTATGGAGGCGGATAGTCTTAGAACTTCCACTGTAACTGAACGGTCATCTAGGGCGAGATCAGTGACCGTTGCTCGTTTTCCAATCTGGACATGTTTGGTTTTCGCCGCACGCCATAGGCTTTGGCCACGCGGACGTTGTATCTCGCGGGACGTGACCATGTACGTTTTTGCATGAACACATTTTCTTTGCATATAGCCACGTAGTGGTCATGAAGAGGAAGTAATAACAATAAATAGTTGTAATGAAATGTGTTCCTAAACTTAAGAACAATTTTAAGCTTCAGAAGAAAAAAAATCCACGCATATCCACGGAGTGAATGATGATGAGTGGGCGAAGCTCCGGAGGTTCATCGTAGATCGTGCCGAGTTCCGGATTAATTTAGTTAACGCGCATGCTACGAATCCTTATTGTTCAACTACGCACAAGTGAAATCTCCCACCGGCACTTTATTGTGAGCAGTCGGTATTTTTCAATCAAGAAACTCGCTAGAAGACGCTGCCTGCGTCAACGTTGTCTCTCGCGGGTGAGGGCGCGTTCTCCTTCTTTGAGAGCTGGTAGAGCGTTCATCGAAGAAAGAGCGTTTCCATAGTCAACGCGCGCCTTTCGCTCTCTCTCTCTCTCTCACACAAGACAGAAGATGGAAGAGTGAGAGGGCTCGCGCACCGGGAGGCACGCGCCGAGGGCGAGCGCGAGCGTGGCTCGAACTAGACGAGGTGGCTACGATGGACAACTACGGCAGACAAGCCTACGCCTTAAGGAGCTTCGCCCCTAAAAAGAAAATCTCTTTGTTTTCATAAAACAGTCTAGGCTTGAAACATTCCGCTTTGTATGTAGTACATTGTCCAAAGACAGACGACAAAAGGGGCTCGTCAACTTCTGGGTTGTTGAATGCTTTCCGAGTGGTTACCCTCGCCCTCTCGTTCACCATCCTGGCACGAAACAGCGCTCACTTAAACAAATCAGAGTGAGATATCTTGAAAAGAGCCGCGCTTAGCCGGGGCAAATCCGCAGCTCGCACAACGAGAACCGCGCCCCAACTTCGTGAAGCTGCAGCTAGCGAACGTGTTCTGTTCAGAACAGATATCTCCAATCGCAGCCCTGCGTATTGCTTTGTTTCCTCCCCCGTTCATGTGAGGTGGCGCCCAGAGTAATTTACCTGGCTATTTCGAACACTCCGTGCTTGGATAGGCAAGTTGTGTAATACTGGGGCCACTTAAAAAAAGAAAAAGAATCGCCGCCTTTTCCACTCCGTTAAGTTGGTCCGCCAGCGGAGGGCTGGTTTAGTTGCACTGAGTGTTACATTATGCAAGTGGAAAGGTTGATAACAGTCTGTGTAGTAAATATCTTTTGTTTGACTTTGGGGGGTTCAGCTTTCCAGCGCTGTCGTTTAAACTCGGCATCTTTGGCGAACAACTCGGGGTCGGACCCACGACGGCTAGCTTGTTCACGAGCCGATTCCCGATGACGCTGGCGATGGCAACTTTTTCCTCAGGAGTAAGCATTACTCGAACCACCAACCCATAGCGCCGCATATATAAGGACATACGCGCCCTCCGGATGACGATGCCCTGACCCAAGAAAATTCGCGCCATTCGTATGGTTCACATGTATTCTCACCTCGCAAGCGCGTTGTGTATAGTGTGTTGGCTAAAATACTTGTGTGCGGAGCGTGGGGTCCCTCGTCGGAACCCCAGCACCGGCAACAAATCTTCATTACTGCTATCTTTCTTTCTTTCTTCCCCTCTCCCGCTTGGTCACATGACCCCGTTTTAGCGAACGCAATCGAGTACCAGACACGCTCCCCAAACACCTTCGCTGATAACAGGACTTATACAGATGAGTATCGCTGTTTCCAAAAAGACGAGCACACACGCATGCCATTGCCAGCGATTCGTGAGCCACCTAACCGTGATAGTGAGGTCATTCCAGGTTTACTTGGAAAGGTTTTGCAGGGCCCATATAAAGGGAGGATCTCATGGTCATTTTGTCTAACTGCTGTGTGATGTGCGACCATCCCATATGTCCTGAACCGCGATTTCGGTGGTAATGCCCGCAAGAACAATGCGATGGTCACCTTCTTATTCGTTCGCGTTCATACGAGGATAGAGATAGCGCGTCGTAATTTCATTCATTTTCTTTCTTCCGTTTCTTTGTCAGTTTAGTAAACTGCTCATAATCTCGCAATAGCTGGCTCTGACGTATCGCACTTTCTCCTGTTTTCAAATTTAAATGAAAGAGAAGTGCTCAGCTTGGCGGTTGACACCTCTTTAGATGTGCACTTGGAATGCTTGCGGTTTCGTTCTAAGGAGAAAATGAACGCTCACTAATTTTGTTGTTGTCGTTGTTACGCAGGCCGTCTGAGCATCGACGTTAGCGATGACAACGACAACAACGACAATAACAACGGCGCAGATCGAATTTATGGCTGCGATATAGGGCGGCCATCCCGGAATAATAGGCTCCGATATTGATGACGCTGGGAGTATGCGACTGATGACCTTGAAGGCTTTTGAGCTCTCATATTTTTTTACGATTGACACCGGTGATTCCTTTCATACAGGGCAAGGTCAGATCGCAAGGTCTCCCCGCCCTTCATCGGCCCAAAGAGTCGTTTCTCATGAACGAAGGACTTCGCGTGTAATCGGATATACGAGTTTCTGACGAGATTAAAATGTGCACGACCTCGCCTCAGTTGTTTGGGCATCGTGGCCCGTGTGAGAACGCCGAGTGTGATATCTAATAACGATACGATAGAAATTATGAGAGAAAATAAAAGGGAGGGGGAGAGGGGGAGTGAGTAAAATTCACACAAATGCTGTTCGTGAAGGACTCTGGGCATTTTTTAACGAACAGCACCCATTTCGTCAGTTTTCAATATGCTGGTTTCGTTTACAGAGGCGAAAATAAAACATTTCGAGATCTTACGGTCAAGGTGGAGTCTGCATGCTTAGAGATCAGCGCGCAGAGAAATGGAGCACATTGATTGATTGATTAATTAATTGTGGTTCGGTATGGAAAGGACGCTAATTTCTGCAGCCCATGTAGGGAGCACGGCTAAGCGTCCTTGGGGGGGGGGGGGAGTAGGGGAGAGGGAGTGAAAGAGGTAGAAAGGAGAGAGAAGCCGTAGTGGAGGGCTCCGGAAATTTAGACCACCTGGGGCTCTTTAACGTGCACTGACAATGGAGAAGGGGATATGTCGCAGGCGCCGAGGCGGTCATTTTTCAGAGTCCAAGTTTGGTTCATCTTTACAAAGATAAATTTCCGACTCTCGCCTTATTGTGGGCATCTAAAAGTGGACTGGACGAAGGAGGGGAAATATGATGACGATGATGGCGGTGGTGGTAACTGTGGTAGTGATTGTAATGCGCACCTCTTTTGTGCCATTGGCGCTGTCTTCACAACAGCGAGAACGAAGAATTTTGCGCCAAAACCACGGCATGTTGTGGATAACTTCTTTGCGATGGACGCTATGGGAGCACCTTTTCACTTACTTTTTATCCAATGTGCGACAGTCTTCCAGAGGTGTAAGACGTAAATGTTTGTATGGAGGAGGGAAGGGGGGGAGGAGCAAAGTGCCAATAATATTTGAAAAAAATTACAGCATATCCACGGAGTGAATGATGATGAGTGGGCGAAGCTCGGGATGTTCATCGTAGGTCGTGCCGAGTTCCGGATTAATTTAGTTAACGCGCACGCTACGAATCCTCATGGTTGAACTATGCACAAGTGAAATCTCCCACCGGCACTTCATTGCAAGTCAAGATCCAGGTCATATATATATATATATATATATATATATATATATATATATATATATATATATATATATATATATATATATGGGTTGCCGGTGAACGCTTCTCCAACGCGAGCAGTCGGTATTTCTCAATCAAGAAACTCGCTAGGAGACGCTGCCTGCGCCAACGTTGTCTCTCGCGGGTGAGGGCGCGTTCTCCTTCTTTGCGAGCCGGTAGAGGGTTCCTCTAAGCACGGCCACTAGGCGCTTCGCCGTGTCCCCTATAAGGGCGACAGAAATTAGCGCCTCTTCCTTTCTTTAAGAATCACTATATATATATAAGCACGGCCACTCCATAAAAAAAAAGGTGCGGCCTGCCGAATGAAGCTGTTTTCAATGGGAATGCGTGTGACAAGCGGGATGGTGCATTGGGATGGTGCAGGTATCTATAGGCCGGCTGACGAAAGTACAAAAATGGGTGCTTTTATTTATTGTGTTTACGTGCACGTGCTCACAGCTGGCTAGCCACCTGTGCGAACCGGTGCGGACCGGTATTCTTTCTACGATGTTGAGCGCCATTGCGGAGAAAACCAGTACTATCGCGTTCACAGGTAAAGAAGCGCATTCGGCAGGCCGCACCTGTTTTTTATTGGGGGGGGGGGGGGCGTGCTCTAAGAAACAACGTTTCCATAGCCTACGCGCGCCTTTCGCTCTCTCTCTGTCTCTCTCTCTCTTCTCTCACAAGACAGCAGAGGCACGCGCCGGGAGAGAGAGAGAGAGAGGCACGCGCCGAGGGCGAGCGCGTGCCTCCCAGCACGCGGGTTACGCCTGACAGCTGACGCGTGACAAAGTTAGACTAAGAGGAGCTTCGCCCCTAATATATTTCATTTCCGGTATACTGCGCTGAACACTGCAGGACAGTCTTAAAATGACCGCGAACTGTTCGCTATCACCCTGTCTGAACACGAAGTTCGTATTACTAAACGCTCGGTGGGTGGTTGCTGGAGGAATCTGGGCAGTGTGCTAGAAGTGGCGGGTGGCTGATAGCTGTCGCGTGTGCAAGTCGTTTTGATACCCCCGTGTTCTTCAAGCGTCTTACTCCGATAGACGCATACCAGTCACTATGCCGCTGTCGCCCTGTCATGCGAGCTCGTAAAGTTGCAATCCATACAAAACCTACGCTTAAGGAAGACGGTTCTAGCAGAAGCTCATTTTTTTTCCCTCAGATGTCTGTCGACACTTCTCGAGGCAGTGGCACCAGCGACATACTGTACGCAACTATTTTATCGAGACGTTCATCTTTCCGTTCATCTTCTCGAGCGATGCCTCGCGAGCACCTGGAGAACTATACTGTGGCTCGTGCGCTCATCCTACAGCGAACTGGCAGCGCCTATTCTGGTCTTGTCCGAGTAAGCCGCTCCCACCTGAATTGGTTGACGCTTGGGGCGGAAGTTCAGAGTGGACATCGCTGTTAGCCAACGAAGACAAAAGAATTCAGAAGTTTGTCGCCGAAAAGGGAGAAGGAGGCTCCGCCAGGCCTTCCCCGTACAATCACCTAGCCTTCCTTTGAATTAGAATTAACCAACTCACCCCCCCCTCCCCTCTTCGCCCCCTTTTTTTTATTCCATGTCCCTTCCCCTCACCTCGCCTCCCCCTTGACCGCGGCAGCCAAGGCGTGAAACCCTTCTACAATAAAGTTCTTCAGTCCATCTATTACGTAAAACCGCATTGTCATTCACAATTATCATCATAGCTTTGCTAATTTTCTCACTTCGCAGTTGCCTTTCCAACACCCAGAATGAAGACGTACTGACGATATAGCAAAACCTTACCAGTACTGTCAGAGAAGCTTTCACAAAAGCGGACTTCTTCGACAGTGCAAGTAGCAGCTAAACGGATGGCTTCGCTGACGCTCAAACTTACTCGCAGGTTGTCTGTCGCTCCACACTCCCCGAAATCGGAAGTTATTGCCCAATTAGGCGTTGTATGAACGCATGCCCACCTCGTTCGCACACGTTTCCAGTCTCCGCGCTTCCGACCAAGTAAATCGCAACGCTACTCCGATTTCTTAGGCAATCGATACTGACTCCCAGCTTGTGCATAATGCATGAGCCTGCGCACCCCGACGCGGCATTGATGACTTTCAAAATGAAAGGAATGAAACGATGAAGCATCCAAAATCATTCCTCGTGATTACCGCGGTGCGGGGAACACGATGAGACGTATACGTTATACTGAGAAGGCGGGTCGATAGAGTTTCTCACATGCTTCAAACGGTCTCCCGCTTGACGCCGAACGCGTGAGGGACCTATAACCCGGGTTTGTTGAGGCGCTCGCTTTCTGAATACATTAAGTACGCGCCGCGTTCCGGTGCTTATTTCACGCCTTAAATGAAGTCACGAGCGCCGCCCCAAAGTCGCACATGCTGGAGCGTATCCCGAGATGCACTCTCGCGGCCTCGCCAGCACGGTGAATATTCAGGTCGATGAAGTGCGAGCGAGGAGAAGCTTCGAAATAGCGGACCGATTCGTGAACCTGCACGTATAGTGAGGGCCGTTATAGAGATGCTAGAAGTTGTCGCGTAATTCTTTGATTGATTGATTTCCGGGGTTTAACGTCCCAAAACCGCGACCTTGTTATGAGAGACGCCGTAGTGGAAGGCTCTGGAAATTTTGACCGTCTGGGGTTCTTTAAGGGGCCCTGATGTCGCACTGTGCAAGGGCCTCAACATTTCGCCGCCATCTATATGCAGCCTCCGAGACCGGGATTCGATCCCGCGACCCTCGGATCAGCAGCCGAGTGTCATAGCCACTAGAGCGCCGTGGCGGGTGCACGTCGAGTAATTCTTTATTAGCTGTCAAAAATTGTATGTATTTGGCACAAAGGGTAAGTTTGTTCTAGAATATCAGCCATTAAAAACGAGGCGGGAATAACAAATGTCGAAACGCAATGTAGCAATCAAAGGTACCACGAAAACGCGTCTAGCTGTTGCACTATACTTGATGGGCCAATGACCTGGCGCCTTGCTAGATGATCGCCGAACGCGACAGTGTCTCCGGCTGTGACGTAAAATGTCGCGTGCCCAATGACGAAGCGACTACTTGCCCGCCTTTCCCGAACCAGCCAATCAGAGAGCATCAAATGCGACGCTGGCGATATCGTGTTTGCAGATGATTCTCAGAACACGGCCCCTACCGTTGTAAAAGTGACACAAAGTGCGTCGGTGAAACGGTCAGTTTAGTCTCTATGCCCAATGTGTAATGCGGATTAAGACACCATGTGAAAATTTGCAGGTTCATTCATTTAATAGCAAATTTTATATATCATAGATCTATCACTGCCTTTCAGATGTATGCCGAACTGAATCGCTGTTCTATGTTTTTTTTTTTTTTGGATAAAGGGATAAAGGGCATTCCCGCAGCCTCGGGCGAGGGATTAGTAACGCAGAGTGACAGATAATTGATGCAATGACTTTCACGAATACAGCATGGAAGACTGTACTTGTCACAGTGTAGAGCAGGCAATGTAGCGGTTCATTTGGTTTAGCGCATTCAGAAACACTTACGCTAGCAGTTGCGTTGCAGTGTGAAGTAGCCTATAGCGCAACACGCCACTCCTAGCGGGAAATGGACAGTGTAGATTCCTAGCTCGGTAAGGTTGGCAGAGTTTGCTTGCCCTTCACGCTGAACCCCACGTTTCGGAACATGACTAAATAAAATGAAGTCCAAGTGTTCAATGGCCACGTGTTCCAAATTGTGTGCCAACAGTACTTTGACTTGGGCGAATTGCTTCATGCTCCGGGATAGGCAGCGCGACGAAAACGAAGACGAGAGGCAAACACAGACGAGCGCCGTTCTTTCTGTCCTTTTTTTTTTTTTTGTCTTGTGAGGGTATCCAGCTCTCCCAGTAGTCGAACTGCTTTCCTTTTCTCTTTCTGCGGATTGAATTAGACTTGCTTGAAATTCTTTTCAGGGGCAAGACCAGCCTTCTCATTGACTCGGCTCTCTTTGTTTATGTGTGTTTCCCTTCTTCGTGTCTGTCGCGCTGCATATGTCGCTTCTCCAATTTTAGCACAATGCGCAAAAATTTGTTGTTACGGCCTTGAAGATTAGCTGGCAAGTTCAGGTTGCTTCCACGTAGGTACAACAATGCAATTATCGTGTGTGCCAGCGTCTCATTTATATCTATTACAATGTTTTCTTCTCCATTCACCGTTGTCGCTGACTGAAAAAACAAACAAAGAAATCGAATTAAACACAAACTAGCAATGTAAGGATGGGCGTGCTAATAATATAACACAATACGTTAAAATGCTAGAACACTACGAGAAGTGGAAGTCTTGAGCTTTATGTGCTCATTTGTACGCTTCTACTTTCACTGCTCACTTATAGCACGATGGAAACGTGACAACCTCGTTATCGAAAGTGAAAGCTCAGTTCTCTCCCGCGTTAGACGAACATACATAAATTCATCGCAACACCCAAAGGTGAGATGCAAGGTCCCAGCTCTCCACCTTTAATTACACGCTGTCCGGAAACTCAACGCCTTAACCATCCGCGATAGCAGAATTCGTTCCGAGCAATTTAATTGCAACGAAGACATACGTAATGAAGGCATCGAATTTTTTTTCTCGAATAATCACTGCCCATGACGCGTTAATAACTCGGCCACGGACAGGCGACAAAGAGACGACGCGCGAGCGCTGTCCACGACTCGCCGTCAGCCGCGTTTGCGCCTCTCACCACTTCACCACCAACCCCACTACACTCTCTCACCTCCGTACCTTCGAGCCTCTTGCAACGAGGCGATGTGGACGCAAGCTGCAGCACGAACGGTGTTAATAGGGGCCCGAAGACATGCGAAGCGGTCAGGCCCCCCGACCTTGAGTTTCTGATAAGCTCATTCCGGGACCGTCACAGTAGCCGCCTTGAGCTCAACACACCTGCGATGTCCGAGTCTGCACAATGACAATAAACTCGTCGACCCGTGCTTCAGAGGTCAGTTGTCGCCGCGAAAGCGTCGCGTCGCACCGGCGACGTAAAGCTGGACGGTGACTCCAATCAGCGCCGATGTCAACATTGCCTCGGACGGTGTCCGCTACTCGCCGTATAGACGAATTGCAGAATATTTAAGCTGGCTTAACCCGAGAGGCTTGGATTTCCCACGACGTGATGGGTCGGCGGATCGTCCCTTAAGTGAAGACGCTCGTTCCGCAATCGAAGGCTTTGGCAACAGCGTCGAGGGGGCATTGGCGACTTCGTGCTAGAGCGGCGTGTATAGTATAGCATACACGAACAGGATCTGCCTGGAATAGTTCGAGCGTCGCGAAAGAAACGATAATAATAATAATAATAATAATAATAATAATAATAATAATAATAATAATAATAATAATAATAATAATAATAAAATAATAATAATAATAATAATAATAATAATAATAATAATAATAATAATATCAACAATGGAGGAGACTGCGGGTAGCAGTTGCTTGAAACTCAAGCAACTTGACACCTTGACAATGTCCGCAGCCACCTCTACAATGCAGGCAACGATAGCATACATGTACGGGAAAAAAAGAAAAGAAAATCATAAAGAACGTATACACACTCTACAAGATATCCAATAAATTAATACAATTTCATACAAAAACAGCCACGGCAGCAATAAAAAATGAAGAAAGCAGAAAATTTCTCTTATTTACTATGCGAGTAGGCATTGATTAAATTTTCACGCAGTGCTCAGGCAGAAGTTATACTTAATTTACTTAATTCAATGTCTGATAACGGTTGTTTGATTCGTAACAGAGTGATTCTTGTAGAAAAAAAGAATGGTGGGGTCTGGTGTGCACAGTAACCGTCTTTCAAACGAGGACATCTAAGCAGAAGCGCATGCGGGAACTAGGGAGAAAAAGGAAGAAGAACGCACCGTCTCGAAGCATAACCTCCTCTGTGAGAGGATAACGCGGAGAAAAATGCCGGAGAATAATATGACCACCTAGCAGAGTCTAAGTGCTATAGGAATAATCTTGAGTATGGTAATGGCTTTGTATATATATTGTGCTCCGATATGGTGCATTTTCCACTGGTAAAGACGACTTCAATCGTTGTATGCGCTGGCGGTTTTCGTTAACAATAATGAAAAATAATTGCGATAGTGCTTGTGAATTAAGCATAATATAGCAATGACAACACAGTACTATTAACGTGCCAGGAACGATTAGAATAACAAATATAAAGTGTAAACGAACATGTGACGCTGGTTTGGTATAAGCCTTACCAATAACCACGTGTGTTCACTAGATACTTCACAAGAGAAAAAAAAGAAACATAAATGGCGTTGTTATAGACTGACGTGCTTTCACCAACTGATGGCGTTCTCATCCGAGCAGTCAGGAAGCGTGCTGCAATCACGCCCGACAGTAAGTGTGAGAGGGACCAGTAACCACGATGACACCAGGCTGTTTCGTCATGCCGCATGGTTAGGGTGATACGTATACAACACGGTCGCAATCTCCGCGGTTTAGTCATGAATCGTTTCCAGCACAACGCTACGCAAATGAGGTGTTACGGCTTACGAACGACCGGGTGCGGAAAGAGCTTCGACGGGCCGCCCTAAGTCGATTAATTTCTGCGCTCAAGGGCGACGGCAACAGAATGATTACGACTGCAAGCCCCCGTGTCAGACGCAGAGTGGGACAGTTATGCCTCATCAGATGCACAGAGGCGGTTGCCGAGCTCGACATTGTATCATTCTTGTCGTATTACTACTACTAATAATGGATTAACGGATGTGTGGATGTGGATGGATGTGGATTAACGCGCCAAAACCAGCTAGAATGCACTCTAGCGGAGCACACCAGAGTAATTGTTACCACCCGAGGTTCTTTAACGTGGATCTGAATCAACGTACAAGGGCGCTTTGGTTTCCTTTTTTTCTTTTTTCCCCCATTCGCCCTTATCGGAATGCGGCCACCGCGGCGGGGAACGACCCCACGACCTCGAGCTTCACAGCCAAGCCGCTAACCAGTACCACGACCGATTCCTGGTATTACTAGCCGCATTCTGTTCTTTCATGAGACAGTTCAAGAGAGCGCATGGAGCTTGTTTCGACTGCTTGCATTGCAAGCGTGAAATTTTGACAAAAACACGCAACGCTACTGATCGTAGTCATGCGGATCTTTTAATGGTGCTAGCACCTTTTCTTTTTTTTGCCTTCTCTGCTCGTACAACGAGATGTGCAAACATCTTTCAGGAAGGCTCCTGCCTCTGCCGCACTCCTTACTGTGCAGGGCCGAGGCTGTCACTTTCAGGTCTCTAGAAAAAAAATTCACAGCATATGCACGGGGTGAATGATGATGAGTGGGCGAAGCTCCGGAGTGAATCACCGGTAAACCGTTAATCTTCCGTGTAATATCGCCCAGTCGATCATCATGTAAAGACGTGAGAAACACTCTATTCGAACGCTGGGATCTCGCGTTTAAGGGGACGCTAGCACAAAAGCGTTAGAAACATGCAGTACACTCTAGTAAGGGGGGAGAGGCCACAGCGTCTTACGCAGCCCCTTGCACAGGCCGGAACGCGCACCGCGTTTGCCGACGCAATCACATGACTGCTGAAAGAGTATAAGGCGGAGAGGCCACAGCGTCTTACACCAGCTTCTTACACGCGCCATAACGCGCTAGGACAAACGCATCATCATCATAATCATCATCATCGTTAGAAACGGGCAGTCTTTCGCTCTCTCTCTCTCTTTCTGTCTCTCTCACACAAGACAGCAGATGGAAGAGTGAGAGAGCTCGCGCGCCGGGAGGAACGCGCCGAGGGCGAGGGCGAGCCTCCCGGCGCGCGAGCTATCGAGCGCAATCCTAGAACGAGGTGGTTACGACTACAAGGGACGAACGACCCACGCCTTAAGGAGCTTCGCCCCTAAAAAGCACTTGCTCGATTGACTGATTCATTTCTGGGGGTTTTACGCCCCAAAACCAGTCCTGATTATGAGAGACGCCGTAGTGGAAGGCTCCGGAAATTTCGACCACCTGGGGTTCCTTCACGCACTACACCGTGCGGAGCGTTCGAGTTAACCGTGCTGACGGCTGTACATTTCTGTTATCTGAAAGTGGGAACAAAATGTGGTTGATCCCTCTTTCATAGGAATCGGTATAACACGATAGCGAAACTTGTCTTCGCACATAAGCGGCAATCTGGCGAATCGAGGGGCGGGAGATGGGCTGGGTATTCTGGACTCCCCTTTTCATGTACAGCGGAACCTCGACAATATACGGGGATATTCGACAGTTGTACGCAAGCGAGACCTCTCGAATCACACATTTCTCCGGAGACAATGCACTGAGAACGCCAGCGCCCTGCGCAAACCTGCCATAAACCAGGAGCTTCCGCCAACGGCGAAACCTTGCAAGCGTAACCGAACTGATTGTCGACGGCCGTTTTGTGAATCCAAACTTCACTGTGCGAAAGGCGCATCATTTGCTTGTCGACGGCCGTCTACGTTCTTGGAGTAAAGCGCGTCACAACGCAACTGGCTGTCATATACGTCACACAAGATAAATTATGCAGCGGCCGTGGCTGAGGCAACGCACCGGCAGAACGCCGAAGCCTGCGCAGCGATAGAGGCATCGAAACTACTGAAACGCTAACTTCCAGCGCGCATATTAACGCGACAATTTACGACTTCGCTCCATCGTTCCTAGGTGGCGGTACCACCGCTGAGAAACAAGAGTGCAGTGAAAGGTAGGCGATGTCAATTTAAGAGCGATTGTGCTTGCTAAGTACGTTTGCTTTAACCGGACAACAATGAGATGCAAATTGTAAAGCGCTTTGGTAAATATATAAGGCCCGTCTCTTCCTGCTCGTTGCAAGTTCGTTGGTGGCGTGGTCGGTTGCGCTTGCAGCTCCTAACGACGCACCTTGGCTGGTTGTGGGTTCGAAACCCAGCGGGTGGGGCTTTTTCAATCTGAAATGCGTGCTTATTTTTCGGAAATCTACTTTCGTTACGGAAGTACGTCACAGATTTCTTGGTGGAGCCCGGCATGAAACACTTTCGTGTTAAAAGAACTTTTCTTACATTTTATTTTCTTAGAAACACGCCTTTAACTAACACCTCACGCACCCAGAAGTTTCTTGGCGTCGCACGCTTGTGGCGATCTCGAAACTACATTTGACGCTGAGCGTCGCCAAATATGAGCACACCGAGGAGCTTCTACGTTCGGTTGTGTCCTTCAAAGACAGCAAAGGATGTCACCATGGGTGAACACAAATTTCTGTTTGACACTGAGACGTAATAACGGTACAAACTGCAGAATAAGAGATCGCTGTTAGCAATGAAAATGATCCATCGAGGTGACTGCTGATGGCGTGATTACTTACGATAGTCGCCAAGACTTCGAGGCTTATTTCAGAAAACCAATCCCTGCCATAGTGTTCTCGTTTAAGTACATTTAGAGTGCCGTAGCTTCTCGATGGACCTGTTACACCATGTAATGTGGTTTCTTCTCGTGTAGGGCTTTGAATCGTTCATCCATTTGTTCTAAGCAGCTCTCTATACGACAGCTATAGTCGGTGACAACACGCTGTGATTGTGGTTGAACAGCGAAGCTGTAGTCTGCACCCACAACGATTACCCTTCGCGGCGTCGCTTGGATTTCAAATGCAACGGCATGCATACAATCGACGTCTTGTGCGAGAGCTACTGGGTTTTGCCTACGACGCTGCTGAGCAAGTTGGTTTTGTTCTTTTAAGTGCGAATGCACTTTATAAGCGACCCTGAATCCGCCGTCCCATAGCAACGGCGCGAGGAGCGGAGGAGCGTCTGTAGCAACGGCGCAGCGACGTCACACCCCACGTGACTGCGCGCGCTCCGCCTCCTCACCGCGGTTTGCGCGGGCGCACCGCTCTCCGCGGCGTGACGTCACGGCGCGCTGTGCAGCTGGCGTCGCTGTGCAGCTGTGTGTGTGGCGCCGGCGCGTCAGTCCGTATACGGCTGCCGCTCGCTCTCTTCTCGCTCGGCTCCGCGGTCGGTGAAGTCTTTCGCAGTATGGATCCATCGCAGGTTGGATCCATCGCGGTAGGAGTTTCCGACCACGATCAACGGTGGCTTCATAGACTTGGCGTTCAGTAGGAACTGTACGGTCCGCGCCGTCTTGCCGGATCCGCTCACCGTACATTTCTCGGATCACAAAGCGCTGGTACTAACCGTGAGCTACAACGATAACACCAATAGGTGCTGATCTGTAGTGACGTGTGTAGAGTGTGTGTGTGTGACGTGCTCGGCGATGTGTGCATTTATGCATCTACGAAATTGCGAGGTGTAAATAAATAATACTTCGTGTATAAATGTGTGTGTGTGTACAATGCATCATGACAACACTTTAAATTCATTAATTACACTTTAATTATAACTTTACTCCCCCTCATAGCATCACCCCGTGCATTCGCACTTAACCATGTTCACCCTCGGGGAAATGCTTTCTTTTTTTCTTTGAGCTGTTCCTCTGGCATCTTTACTTTCCGTGGTCTACCCATGGTAGCCCTCAATGAACTGAATGAGTTGCTAGACCGGCCTCTATTCCAGCAACCGGCCGAGCCACCGCGATAGAGTAACGGAAACCGGGCGCGTTTGGCGCGGGCGCAGTGAAACCACTACCTCCTCTACACGGTCAGCATTGGCAGAAGCTGTACGCGTCCCACATCGTCTGCTCCATTCGTCCTCTCTACCTCGCTTCCGATACGCTGCGCGACACTATTTTTGGCCGCGGCGGTGTAGTGGTTATGGTGCTCGGCTGCCACCAGAAAAAAATACTAATAAAGAAAAATAAACGCGGGCTCGACCCCGGCCTGCGGTCACATTTTCGATGGATTGATTGATTTGTGGGGTTTATCGTCCCAAAACCGGCTCTGATTATGAGTGACGCCGTAGTAGAGGTCGCCGGAAATTTCGACCACATGGGATTGTTTAACGTCCACTGGCATCGCACTGCACACGGGCCTCAACATTTTGGCTCCATCTAAATGCAGCCGTCGTGGCCGGTATTCGATACCGCGACCTTCGGATATGCAGCCGAGTGTCATAACCAAAAAACCACCGTGGCGGGGCGCATTTTTCGAAGGAGGCGAAAATGCCAGAGGCCCGTGTACTGTGCGTTGATGATTTGTGGGGTTTAACGTCCCAAAACCAGCTCGGATTATGAGAGACGCCGTAGTGGAGGTCTCCGGAAATTTTGACCACCTGGGGTTCTTTAACGTGCACTGACATCGCACAGCACACGGGCCTCAACATTTCGCCTCCATCGAAATGCAGCCGCCGCGGCCGGGATTCGATCCCGCGACCTTCGGATCTGCAGCCGAGTGCCATAACCACTAGACCACCGTGGCGGGGCCGTACTGTGCGTTGTCAATGTACGTTGAAGAACCCCAGGTGGTCAAAATCTCCGGAGCCCTCCACCACAGTTTTTCTGTTCTTTCTATTTCTTTCAGTCCCTTTCCCCCACACCCACGGACGCTTAGCCGTGCTCCCTACATGAACTGCAGAAATTAGCGTCCTTTCCTAACCGAACTACAATCATCATCATCATCATCGGCGTTAGCGCAATGGTACAGCACCGGCCACCTTTCGTCGTGGAGCGGGCTACTACGAGTTGGATTCTCAGCGCATGAACAGAAGCTTTTCTGAGTATTTTTCCTTGTTCCTGTTTATTTTACTGCGTCATATCCGTTACGGTAGTGACGTACGGGGTCGTGGCGGACTCCGGCATAAAACACTTTCGTGTTAAAAGAATTACTAGCGTAGTAACGGTGCTGCCACCTATGCGTCGATCTCATGGCCAATAGATTTTGGTCCCTCCACCGTTCTCGCATAAAGAATCGATGTAAGGACATGTATGAAACACGTGGACGAGTTGTATTAGCAGAAGAATAATGTAAAGCGCGACCACGCTTGGAAACATAGAAGCCCCACAGAGGAGGTCATCTAGTAACGACATTGGCCTTGTACGAATGGGGGGAGCTCATTTCGTTAAGGAAAGTATCTCTAAATGTGGCATGAACCAGATGCGTTTTGGTGGCCGTACGACTGTGCAATGGAAGTTTCGTGAAGCAATTGTCTGTCGTTGAATTAGAGATATTTAACGCAAAGCGATGCAGGATAGGGAACAACACAAACGCTCGCTCACTGCGCCCAGGTGTCACGCGCAGAGATACGCAATTATTTTGTCAACTTTCATTCGTTAGGGTGTGCAAAACAAAACGCACGTCCATCCAAAAAATTCCACGCATCTCCACGAAGTGCATCATGACGAGTGGGCCAAGTACTGGGGATCGTTCGGTGTTACCGTAAATCAGCCGTTACATTGTCCACTCGAGCTTGTAAAGGAGTGACAATGCGTGTGTCTATTTACACACGCGGTGTCATTCATGCTCTTGGTCTTTATGAGGTTCCTGCGCTCCCACGTCATAGATCATGCCGCGTTCCGGATTACCTTTAGGTGAACGGTTGTGCAGTGCGAGCAGTATGCTTTTTAGGGGCGAAGCTCCTTAGGGCGTGGGTCTGTCCTTCCCTCGATGTTTGTAGCCACCTGTAGTTTCTGAAGCGCTCACTAGATCCTGACGTGCAAGTGTCACTTTGCAGGGTCTGCGGCAGCGAGGAGGAGACAATAGAGCATATCGTTCTGAATTGCTCACAGCTGACGCCACGACCAACAGAGCTTCCGGTGGCACTGGGGTTTGAGTCGGCTGCAGACCAGCGATACGATGCAGTTTCGGTTGCGAAGGCCCGTCTGCGAATGTGGTGGACATCAGTGAGACGATGACTGCAAATTCCGTCCCGTTCGGCCTGCTCTACTGTATTATGGCTTTATTTTATTTTATTTTAATTTTATTGTTATTTTTCTTTTCACATCCGGCTAGGACGCAATAATGCGTCCACTTGATCTAAAGGGTACAGCCACAAATCATCATCATCATAATGCGCTCGAATCCCAGCATATGCTCTCTTCCTTCAGATGTATGGGAACGCGTAGTATGGGAGTCTGTCTGTCTGTCTGTCTGTCTGTCTGTCTGTCTGTCTGTCCGATCGCTGCGGTGCTGCTTAGCTAGTACGTGAATTGATCAATAGATGGCGCGGAGGCGCTCGCTGCGTGCTCTTGATAGGAGAGCGCTAGATGGCGACACAGTGTTTGTCACGTCTTTGATGATGTACTGGGCAAGATTCACGGAAGATTGACGGTTTTTACCGATGAAACTCCGGAGCTTCGCCCACTCATCATCATTCACTCCGTGAATTTTTTTGATTGATTGATTGATTGATTGATTGATTGTGGTTCGGGTGAAGAAAGGACGCTAATTTCTGCAGCCCATGTACACATATACATACAGCGCGCAGCATACTTGAATGTTGTGATCATTCAAACAGTCTGGTTGCCGTCTTGCAGATTGATCTCGAGAAAGCTTTTGATTGTGTTGATCATGAAATTTTGTTTGCTGTTTTAAACCATGCTAACGTTGGTTCTGTTATTAGCGAGGGAGTGGCCTTCGCGAACCGAAACTGCACGACGAGATTGATTGTTAATAAGAGTTTGGGGGCCCCCATAAACGTGCAACGTTCGGTGCGTCAGGGATGCCCCCTTAGCCCTCTCTTATTTTGTATTTATATCGAAACCCTGTGCATGAAAATAATGCAAAACAACAACATAAATGGCTTTAGGTTACAAGAAGTCGAAGTGAAGCTATTAGCATACGCAGATGATGTGGCTATTTTCACAAGGAATCAACACAGTATAACGGAGGCCGTCGAAACTGTGCGGAGATTTAGCAAAGTCACGGGGAGTGGTGTTAACTGGTCCAAGTGCCTTGGGCTATGGCATGGCCTGTGGCCAACGAAGCCAGACCATTTTGCAAACGTGCCTTGGGCGACGACACCTGGCAAGTATTTAGGTGTCCCGCTCGATGCCTATCGCGACAGTGAGACGTACTGGAAAAAACAGATTGAAGACACACGGGAGAAAGCGGGGAAGTGGAAAGGGGCACACTTATCCATTTTTGCCAGAGCCACTGTTTGCAACCTTTTTTTGATAAGTAAGCTTTGGTATGTTATGCAAGTGTTGCACTGTTCGAGGAAAAATGTGCAGAAGCTTCACAGAATTTTTGCCGTCTTTGTCTGGGCTTCTGAATGGGAACGCTGTAGCCGTACGAACTTGTTCCGACGTGTTAAAGAAGGGGGCCTTGGTCTCAGTCACCTCTTTTTGCGGCAAATGGTTAACAGGTTCTTTTTTCTGCGAGATGTCACAGACCCGTTCTTGCGTACAGTGTGTCAATTGAGGCTTGGCAGACGGCTACCCGACTACGTTGTGTCAACTGCAGAGTGTGGTGGATGGTTGAGCGGTTACTATAAAGAAATTGTATTCAGTGTTAGATTTCTGATGGCCCGATTTTCAAGAGACTACTTGAGCACTGTGAAAAGAACTGTATTTCGCGCTGTGTGATGTTTTTCCTGTGCCTCTGTATAGGTCCTTGTACAGTGGAGGTCCTGGCACAGATGTCCTAAAGAGAGTTAAGAAAATGCACGTTCAGTCGGGAACTAAAACCTTCTTCTTTAAACTCCACTCGGGAACATTGCCCGTTAAAGGTTTTTTGGAAGGGGAGGGTTTATTTTTGCCGTGGTGTTCACACTGTTTAATTTGCAAGCAGCCAGAAACAATAGACCATGTTTTTTTACACTGCTGGGAGGGAGTTTACTTTTGGGACGTTTTACAAAGGACTATGAAGAAAGATTTCCCCCTAGACCCGTATGGAATAAGGTTCTTAAGCATTGATAACGAGGACGGGGTACCCTATGACTTGATCATGCTCATGGGCCTCCACTGTATATGGCGAGCAAGAATGGCAGGTTACCACTGCGATAAGGACGCGCGGCCTGCACGTGCTTATTTCCGCGAAAGTGTGTATTGGTTCGTTGAAACTCAGAAGGCGTATGCGGAAACCCCTGAGTGGCTTTCAAGAGTAGAACCGCTCACTGCTTTGCCGGAATTTTAATGTGGCCAAGCCAGCACTCGATGATGGAATTCTATGTGTGACACCCTGAAAATTTGCTCTTTTGTATGCCTTTGTTGATACAAGCATTGTACCAAAGACAGGTATTAAAGAAAAAAAAAGGCCTCTGGCATTTTCGCCTCCATCGAAAATGCTACCGCCACAGCCGGGATCGAACCCGCGTTTTTGGGTGGCAGCCGAGTACCATAACCACTACACCACCGCGGCGGGGTGATTTTTTTTTTTTTTTCAGTCAAGGAATTCGCTAGCATACGCTGCCTACGCCGGCGTTGTCTCTCGCGGGCACTCCGTGCTCGCGGGCGAGGGCGCGTTCTCGTTCCTTGCGAGCTGGAACAGCGTTCATCGCGGAAAGATGATGATGATGATGATGATGATGATGATGATGATTGTGATTCGGTCAGGAAAGGACGCTAATTTCTGCAGGCTATGAAGGGAACACGGCTAAGCGTCCGGGGGGTGGGGAGAGAGAGAGTGAAAGCGAGAGAGGAGAGAAAGGCCGTAGTGGAGGGCTCCGGAAATTTTGACCACCCGGGGTTCTTTAACGTGAACTGACAACGCACAGTACACGGGCAACACCACCTAGACAGACTAGGTGACGTTGACACAGGCCTCTGGCATTTTCACCTCCATCGAAAATGATGATGATTGTGGTTCGGTTAGGAAAGGACGCTAATTTCTGCAGCCCATGTAGGGAGCACGGCTAAGCGTCCGTGGGGGTGGGGGAAAGGGAGTGAAAGAGATAGAGAGGAGAGAAAGGCCGTAGTGGAGGGCTCCGGAAATTTAGACCACCTGGGGTTCTTTAACGTGCACTGACAATGCACAGTACACGGGCCTCTGGCATTTTCGCCTCCATCGAAAATGCGACCGCCGTGGCCGGGATCGAACCCGCGTATTTTGGGTGGCAGCCGAGTACCGTAACCACTACAACACCACGGCGGACACGAAAATGCGACCAAAAAGAGCGTTTCTATAGTGAACGCGCGCCGTTCGCTCTCTCTCACGAGAGCAGACGATGCTGTGCTGTGACGGACGGACGCACGCACAACAACAGACAAGCCTCGACCTTAAGTTGCTTCGCCCCTAAAGACATCCCTGGCAAGGACAGAGACGGGGTGCTTATACAATCGCTACCCAACTTTGCAATTTTAGCGGCTCCTATTATCATCGCCTTTTGTTACACGGTTACAATGCTCACTTAACCTGTCATTGAAACAGCTGCTGAAACAGACGTACTGTTTTCCGCGTGAAATGGGCATCGATACACCATAGCCTTTCTACATTCCACGATCCTAGTCTTCTAAGTATGGTTTTTTTTCTTGCAGGCATCGGCGTTCTGCCATGCGTGGCTACTGATTCTACAAATTCAGCTTGCAAGGAGTTGAGAAAACTAGTTGCACATTCGCATGTGAAGCCACACGTTTAATGTTGCACGAAATTTTGTGCAGGTAAGGCACGATAGCTATCCTTTTCCGAGTAACATCATAGTTGGAACCTCGGACTTGAGCCGAGGTTCCAACTCTGATGCTTCTTGATCAAGCCCTCGGCCACTGACACTGACACTTGAGGACGCGCAAGGGCTAGCCTGCATTCCAAAGGCGGGAAGACTGCTTCTAAAGACTGTCCATTCTACAGCGACAACACGATTTCATAATAGCGCTGTCCAGGAAGTGAAGAATGATGCTTTTCTTCAATAGTGTGTAGTGGGCTGAGATGAACGGCAAAAGCTGCTTGTTATCTCATGGTTCACACTGACAACATGTCCGGTTATCGAGGAACATGAGCTTGATACCAAGGAAGCGACGGCTGCCACTGTTGCTGCTACCGTTTTTAATGCGCATTGCGGCTAGGGCTTTCTTGCACTTTGTTATCGGGACATCTCTCTCATAGTAGGGTGCAGTTGCCCTCCATCGTGTACGCTTGTCCTAAACACACATACGCTCAGCCCCAAACAGCATATTTGCATCCGTCGACTTCCTCCGGACATCTCTACCGAGCTCTCCCATAGCAGGAGAGTTCACCATTTGTTGTGAATACAGCTATACGCACAGCTTTCTCATAGCAGAGTGTACTACGTACTCCACTTCCTTAACACATTAAATCGTTCACACCTGATCTAAACACGCGCATTCCGTAACGCTGCTGCGTTCGTGAGAACGCCACGTTTAGCACGATGTGTCGAGGTTTTGCGCGTGTGGCCTATGGAGAACTTCGCGTTCTAGCGCTCAACGCCGTTACGGACGCTATAGACGCAGTACTGAAACTCGCATTGTCTTGTGGCGAGAATAAGGATGCGGGAACCACCGGTGGCGTTGGAGGAGGCTGGGCGAGAACTGGAGCTTGTTATGATGGGCGGGCGAACGAAATTAGGTCGTTTCGCCGATTCACGAACTTGAAGCTGGGTGGGCGTTGGCACCCCGCGCCGATCTCACGTCGACAGCCTGCTGCCACCAAATGATCGGCGCTCGTCGATATGACAAGGGAAAAGGGCACAGACAACTAGGGAGAGAAAGCGGGTGAGGAAGGTAGAGGGAGTGGGTTATGAAAGTAGCTGTCGCCACCTGTTTAACGATGGGCGAGATTGACACTGCGCTGACGTCACTGCTCCAACAGAACAAAAAGAAATGGAGTCGAATGTCGCACGCCCCTGTCGCGCGACCACATGTTGACATTCGACTCCTTTTTTAGGGGCGAAGCTCCTTAGGGTGTGGGTCTGTCCCTCCTCTGTATGCATGTATGCAGCCACCTCTAGTTTAGTTTATGAATGGCTCAATAGATGGCGTTGTGTGTCCAGGCTGCTACCTGGACAAACGCATCATCATCATCATCATCATCATCATCATCAGCAGCAGCTACCTCTTTCCTGAAGCCATGCGCTACGCCACGAAGCGCACATGGAAACATGCACCACGATGACACTAAATACCCAACATTAACGAAAGACTGCCCGTTTCTAACGATGACGATGATGATGATGCGTTTGTGCTAGCGCGTTACGGCGCGTGTAAGAAGCTGGTGTAAGACGCTGTGGCCTCTCCGCCTTATACTCTTTCAGCAGTCATGTGATGGCGTCGGCAAACGCGGTGCGCGTTCCGGCCTGTGTAAGGGGCTGCGTAAGACGCTGTGGCCTCTCCCCTTACTAGAGTGTACTGCACGTTTCTAACGCGTTTGTGCTAGCGTCCCCTTAAACGCGAGATCCCAGCGTTCGAATACAGTGTTTCTCACGTCTTTACATGATGATCGACTGGGCGAATTACACGGAAGATTCACGGTTTACCGATGATTCACTCCGGAGCTTCGCCCACTCATCATCATTCACCCCGTGGATATGCTGTGATTTTTTTCTTTTTTTCTTTTTGTTCTGTCGGAGCACTTACATATCGGCACGCTAGGTAAGTGCTGTTTTTCAGAGTCGTGGCTTGAAGTTTGATGTTAGAAACTTATTATCACCACGTAAGTACATGACATGCATAAACAGCAAGTCTGGCTGGATAAAAGCTGACTGAGGAAGTTGAATCGTCCCATCCCCCCTTACAGTACAGGCAACAACGTGGTAACTATTCCCAACAAATGCATTTGTTGCAACATTAAATAAAAATAGAAATACACAGAGCAAAACTAAACAACAGTGGGATCTTAGCAAACATTGCGGGGACACGTCAGTAAAGTTAACATTCACAATAACAGTCGAAGTATAGTGTATTTTGAGGAATGAAGCGTATGGTTTCATCGCATAGCTTGTTCTTACCAATGTTCCGCGACCACGTACAAATGGTACACTTATTCTACATACGGGTGCAAAATGATCGCGGCGTCTTTTTGCCAGAGCGATTTCTTTTTCTAGGTCAAATTCCTTTTCTTTAAGGTCCTGCGTCGTGACCTTCTTGCGACCATGTGAAGCACAAGCAATCGCGTTTTTTTACTCGAGCAGGGTTGTTAATTTTAGCGCTTGTCGCTCACGCCTAATGGCACAGGCTGCCTGCTGATTGCTATCGGTTTGCATATGTCAATGAATGGGGGCCACGGTCGTTTTTTGTATATAGTTTCTTTTTCTTTTTCCGCAGATGGTCACGTCTGCCCTGTTTTCACATTAATGTATTGAATGAAGCGCCACATTGGCCACGTTGGAATCGCAATTGCGAATCTGTGGCAGTAATAGGCGATAGAATCGTAATTTACGAGAGGATAAGCAACAACACGAACGTAAATAGAGCGCTGCCTACTATGCTTAAGTCGTCCGTCTTGTCAACGCGAATTTCTGCGCCGATTACTAAACTCAATTTCCGCCTTGCTCCAAAGCTCTACGTCTCGGCAAAACAGAGATATTGCAGTTTGTACGCTGTTAGTTTCGGAATCAGCAACGAAACAATGCCACTTCGACGTCACCGTGAGGAGGCGAGGCACCGGTGGTAGCCTGCGAATGTACGAAAGCTCTGGATACTGGCTTTGGTAGTATAGGGCGGTACAACGTGGTCGCTCCAGTACCACTATTTGTTGAGGTTAAAGAGGCACCAAAGAGAAGGAAAAAAAATCCACGCATATCCACGAGGTGAATGATGATGAGTGGGCGAAGCTCCGGAGGTTCATCGGTAAAAAACGTGAATCTTCCGTGAATCTTGCCCAGCACATCATCAAAGACGTGACAAACACTGTGTGTCGCCATCTAACGCTCTCCTATCACACTAGAGCACGCAGCGAGCGCCTCCGCGCCATCTATTGATCAATTCACGTACTAGCTAAGCAGCACCGCAGCGCTTGGACAGACAGACAGACAGACAGACAGACAGACTCCCATACTGCGCGTTCCCATACATCTGAATGAAGCGAGCACCGCAGCGCCATCACGCCATCTAGTGAGCACTTCACGAACTAGAGGTGGCTACTACAAGCGGAGGATGGACAGACCCACGGCATAAGGAGCTTCGCCCCTAAAATTGTTGTGTTTGTAAACTACCGTTTTATACCACCAGAAAGAAGAGTTGTTACTCTTACCAGTACTGGCAGCGACACCACCTTAAGGTCCCTGCACCAGCTAGGCGTGACGTCATGAGCTTTTGACAGCGTCTACTACGGTCTACCCGGTTCTTCATCGGCAAAAATGGACTACATTGTACCCCACGGGGGACGAGAGACTTAACGCGCCACTTTTTAACACAATTAAAGTGCTAAAGAACGCGCGAAATCTGCGACATGTCGTGCAGAGATTTTGGCGCGAGATTTAAGAATGACTATTCGACCGTGCTTTTCTACTTTGATAGGGCAGGAATGGTTGCAAGATTAGCGAAAGAATTTTTTTTTGTTGCTTTTGGCCACGTAGCTCAACTTTGGCGACTACCAAGAAGTTTTGGTGTTGAATGGTGTGACGACAAAATAAATGAACATTCCTGCAAATGGGAAAGCGCAAGTCATGGCCATATTTGCCTCCTGGCAATGATGTTGATCGGTATTGCACATATATTTTTACCCGCTGCATTTAAGATACGTTTGTCCGTAGCACAATCGTGCTTTGCGGTGTTCTTCTCTTACCGAGAGACACAGAAAGCTTGTCCGCTCCTTCCTCTCATTGTTCCACCTAAACATTACAAAAAAGTGCGACAAATGGCCCAAATAATGACTAATGACTTATTAATAACTAACAGCTGGCTTGCGAAACCCTGTATGTCACCCACGCAGCGCTAATAAAGGGCGGGAATAATAATAATAATAATAAAAAGAAACGGCAGATCCCACGCGTTGTGGACATCGCTGTCATGCAAAGCAGTCACAGAGAAAATTGCCTGTGCAGAATCGTTTGGCATTAAGCCGAGTGTTAGAACTCACGAGTCAATGATTTGATCCATTGATTTCTGGGGTTTTTACGTCCCAAAACCACCGTTGACTACGAGAGACACCGTAGCGGAGGGTTCCGGAAATTTCGACCACCTGGGGTTCGTTAACGTGCACTGACATTACACAGCACACGGGCCTCAACACTTCGCCTCAATCGAAATGCTGCCGCCACGGCCGGGATTCGATCCCGCATCCTTCGGATCAGCGGCCGAGTGCGCACATAATCGTTGTTGTCTCTTGCACTAAAGAAAACGTGAATATTGGACAATTTGCACGAATGCACATTTAGAGCGACCAAAAACAAACTTCGCAACTTTGAATACTCCCATACCCACAGTTACAAAATGATCGGCACGCAGTTGCTGGTTCTGCGGGCGCCGAACTTGAGAGGTCACCCCTAACAACGATGCGCGTGCTGCCGCCTGGGAACTGCACGCGGAGGCGCTTGGTAGCGCACATGGCCGACCGAAATAACCGCGATATACAAACGGGTGGGACGGTTCAATGCTTACAATCTCCTTGGGCCCTTTTGTCAGCTCTTGTTCGCGGCGACATCGCGCATTCTTTGTTCCCAATATCTCCTCGTCATACCGTGACAGCCATTACAACTGCTCTTCGAGAAGAAGAAGAAAAAAAAACTTTTCTTTTTTACAGGCAAATATAGCCAGTTGGAGCCAAGCTTCGAAACGGGCGTTTCTTGTGTGTGCGTACGTGCGTGCGTGTGTGCGCGCGTGTGCGTGTGTGTGTGTGTGTGTGTGTGTGTGTGTGTGTGTGTGTTTCTGTAGTTGTGTGGGGCTGCTCGATTAATTGTAAAGGAGTCACACTTTCTTGACATGTTCCCGACAGGTTTATAAGCCAAAGCGGTCCGCACCTAAACTCTCAAAGCATTCTTTCTCCATCTCCGCGACGTACCAATCTATAAATAGATTGTAGCCAACCGATAAACGGAAAACTCGTGTTCAGTTCCGAAATGCCGAAATTACTGTAGCCTGGAAAGTACACTGCAGCTACATGAATAAGTACTAGGAAGTGATTTGTGATGAAAGTGAGATTCAGCCGGAGCAGTTGTTGCTTTTGAAGACTGTGTCTAACTTATGTCGAGCTTTGGTGCATTGAAAGGCGTCGCTTTGTATGCCATTTAATTTCTGTATGCGCCACTCGTAGTACTATTGTTATTTCTAACCACCTGGTGTTAATAATGTTGTGTATGACCCGTATTACTCATTACCACTTTTTAACCGTGTTATGAAGCACAACAAAAAAAAGGAAATAAGAGGCGTGCGTGTGGAAATTTCAAGCTTTCAAAAAAAAAAAAAATTAAACGATGACGTGTTTGATTCGGTTTCCAAATCGAAAATAATCACTAAAGACAAAATCGTAGGGAAAAATACTTTTTGAGAAGGTTACGAAAACTAATATTCGTTAACTGTGGGCAATAAACCTCGAAGTCGAAGCAGAGAGAGAGAGAGAGAGATGAGAAGGAAGGCATGGAGGTTAACTGTAAGCTGGCGTCCGGTTTACTACCCTGAGCTGTGATTGGGGTAAAACAGGATGAGAAAGTGGACAGAGAAAGAGAATGAAAAAAATAACAAGAAAGGACACACACACAGAGAGAAAACAAAAATAAGCAAAAGAAAAAGAAAACCGCAGACCACACGCACGAAGCGCGTTCTAGTTACAGTTGTCCAGACCGAAGTCGAAGCAAATGTACAAAAACTACGCAGGCAGTCTAAGTTAATTCGCGCCACACTTGACTAATTTTTAACATTACCTCAGCTAATAATATAAATTAATTAGCCATCCTTTAAGTGATTACCTTAAACGCCATATGTTCAACTAGGAAGTTGTAGAGCATGTTCGCTATTGTACAAGTAATGTATTTCCATGACAATAAATGAAATGGTTTTAATTTCTCTGGGCTTCTAAGAAAGTGCGCGATATTTGAAAAAGTACCACGTGACCAGGGCTCGCCCGCAGCAAGATAGAACTCTCAAACGCACTAAGAAGGAACCGCCGACGGTGCATGCACACCGCATGCTTGGACAGACCGAAAGGTGCGTCCACTAATCACTTTATCTTGTAACCTGATCAGTGCGGTTTGTCTGCGTCCGTCGTCGGCAGTTCGTGTTTAGCACATTCGAGGATGCTAATTTCACTGAGCGTAAGTGCGTAGTCGCGTGATACTTTTGAAATCTGGCACATTTCTATAAAAGCTCGAAAAAAAATAAGGCGATTTTGCTTGTTATCATGGAAACACATTTACACTGATGAACATGCTCTAGAACTTCCCCATTGAACAAGTAACCGTTCGAAAGTTGGCTAAATAATTACCAGAGATCATTTTGAAGAATGGCCTGAGGTTGTCTAGTCGACGGTGGAAAATACTAAGATACTAAGTTGGTTGCATCCCCTAACGCGCGCACGCACGCACATTTGCTTTCTTTTTTATTGCGATAGCAATTATATGGACAGTCTCGGCTGGTTTTTGCCGTCCCCGTCGCCGCCGTCATGAACCGTATACATAAGGGTGTGTATATATATAAAAGTACCAAAGAAAAATAATTCGGATAAATGCTTCCGACGCGCGGAATCGAACCAGGGACCTCTCACTCCGCAGCGCGTGGCGCTAGCCACTACGCCACAAAGAGCAGATCCTTTAGCGAGCTGACGGCGAGCCTTATATACACACCCTTTACCGCTGGCAGGACACAGAGACGGCAGGCGCTTATAGCGTTTCTTCATTACCAGCGAGATGGCGCGAGGAGCGCAACGGGCAGCCGCCTTTGCAACAGGAGCGCTGTTCAAACTGACAGTATTCATTGTGACAGTTTATTCGCGCTCGTTCGGTGTATATCTGTGCGTTCGTTTCGTGCGTGCTTCACTTGATAGTTCGCGCTCATCTTCTGTTTGTTCATTCAGCGGCCTCTCCTAGCTTTGTATGGGTAGCCTTGTGACACACAACGTATAAAGCCCTTCGTACTAGCATGCGCTGCCCACGGGAGGCGCTCGAGTAGCAAGTGCATGTTTGCTACAATTAATATTGCTCCAAGCTGCGAGCCTTACTTCGTATAGCATTACAGTTTCTTGCTATCGCATTCATTGCTTCGCCCTTGCGGCGAAACTGTGACTTTTTCGTTCTTTCTTTCTTTTTTTTTTTTTTTGAAGAGTTACGCAAGTTAGTTGCAATACCCTGTATTACCGCGGTCATTATGTAGGTACAAAACATGGGAACATTCGCAGGGAAGCGCCCGATGAATTACTGAGCAAGATTTTGCCTATTTGACGGCTGTGAACTATCACCCGCACTCGTAGAAAGGTTCTGCGTTCTGATTTTGCGAACGCATTCCCTGCTTGTTCCTAATGGTCCATCTGCTATTTTGTCAAGTAACGTTTCATTACGTGCCTTAATTTTGTGCCTGGACACTTACTAACGTTGATGCTATAATGCTAGGGTGTCAACATCGTTTCGTATCAATGGTAAAAAGACGCACATTCGTAGTACGAAAAACTATTCGTGTATTTCCGCTTAGGTTGTTGAATCTAGCGCCAACTGAGCCGATGTCTGTGTGACCCCAGGATCTTAACCAATCTCTTTCTCTCTCTCTTCTGACCGTATGTAGGCTTGAAAAAAAAATCACTCAGCTTCTTGGAATATGGGAGTCTGCGTCTTAATTTGGAGTTCCTCATGCATTTGCAGAGGAGCATTAACTATTACTCGGTCCCAACAAATAATAAAACAAGAAACAGTTCGATGATAACGTGCATTTGGTGAGTCAGGAAGCTGTCGAGAACTATCGCCCTCTCGCTCCACCATATGCTTTCTGGAAATCAAGAAAGAAAGGGAGAAAGAAAGAAAGAAAGTGACGCACGAGACAAAGTGGCGCAGACGGTCCTAACTGGATCAGGCGGGCCGAGAGCGGTGAGAGGTCTGACGGATGCCTATGAAATTGCACGAGGAAGACGACGCCCGGCCGCAGAGGTGAAGGCAGCGTGCCCCACCCCCGTTGTCTGCTGACCGGGCTCAAGGACTCAGGGAAGGAAGCGGTGCCTCTTGGAGAAGGCCGCTGTCAGAAACCGTCAATTACAATCGAACATCTCCGCGAGCCTTCTCGCATTGTTCTTGGCCCGCGTGCTTGCGGCCCTTTTCCTGAGCGCGGAATTCGATCGCAACACTTCAGGATGGTGTCGCGATAAGCTCGCCCGCTGCATTCCTGAGACGCGCGCTGCCTTCCCGCTCTCGCGCTATCGGCTAGCGGGCAAGAACACGAATAACGTGTCTCCTTCTGTGGTATTAGAGTGGGTCTAGCCGCCATAATGTCGCTTTCATGTATTTCCTACCACTGCGCTGCGTCCGGATGGGAGAAGTATGAAGATTAGATAGATAGATAGATAGATAGATAGATAGATAGATAGATAGATAGATAGATAGATAGATAGATAGATAGATAGATAGATAGATAGATAGATAGATAGATAGATAGATTTGCCTGCCGACACACATGTCAAGTTGCTCCAGATGAATATGATCAAAAACGAAGGATACGCACAGTGTAATCTGCGGCTGCTGCTGATAACTCGTGCTAGGTTACCCTCTGAGGCATCAACAACAGGGAATATTATAATTATATTCTCCGAGCGATCTAGCGTTCTCAAAATCCTTTACATAGCTTTCTTTTTTTTCCTTGTTGTTCTTCTTTTTGGTCCACCGTTTCGTACACGCAAGGCTGACAGCACCTGATAGCTTCCGAGTTCTCTTTTTTATGCTTTTTAATAGAGGCCCTGACGTTTGGGAAGAAACTAACAGGCTTTTCTATCGCACGGTGCTTTGAAATTAAATTCGACAAAACAATGATCACTTTCATCAGAAGGGCATTCGGTGGCAGCTTTGTATAGCGTGTCTCTCGAATTTTTTTTTATAACCTCTATGCAACATGGAAGTACTAGTTGCACGGTGCTTACTATAACTGGCTGTATATTAACGTGCACTAAGTGTCTCTGAAATCACAATACATTTATTTTTCAGCTCTCTAGCCATACAGCGTCTCTTGCCGTCTCCTAATATAACGAACACATTCGATGTGTGGTGCCGAAAAAAAAACGGATAGAAAGACATACATCATGCATGTTAGCTCTCCCAGCGATCATAACGAGGTAAACTAAACGTGGACCGTGGTCGCAAGCCTCGCTGGTTATGTTGGGGGCGCATTTCAGTGGCGCCCGCCCACTCATCTGACATCCCGCAGAGCGGGCCAGATAATTCGAGTCCGGAGGGATCGCGTTACCTTTGGGGCCGGAGCGCAACAGGCCGCCTGCGCGTCGCTTTCCCCCCCTTTGTTCTCTAGCCGTCCTTTCTCATTGGCATTGCGGCTGGGGTGAGAGGGGCCGTGTATGAGTTCGTGTGTGCGTGTAGATTGTGATCTCACACCTCTGGCTCTTCCGCCCGCCCTCCTCCAGGCCGCCTGTTCTTCTCCTATATGAGCTGCCAATAAAAGAAAGCGGCAATAAAGAAACCGCGCCGGTGACCGCAAGCACCCGGAAGTTTGCCCAGCGAGTGGTGTGCCATTATCATCAGTCATCGAACCTGTCGCTTGTCAGAACTGACTGCACCGATGAACGCTGCTTGGCCACGAGGAGCGATGCCTGCTTTGCTTTCCACGCCGCACATGCGGTCGTTCTTTGATCGTGCTTGTGCCAAGTCTTCTTCGGCAAGTGTATAGAAGGGAACGGGAAGTCAATTCTAACTACTAGACATTTCGTGGTGCTTGTAGCGCAGCCGTTGGGTTTGGTCTGAGGGTAATGTACATAGGTGCAACGAAGACACATGGCTGATCCCCGAAAATTCTGCATGGTAATAACTTTGGAATGCTTGTATGGCAACGACAAGTCAAGGGGAGCTGCTCCTCAACTGTACATCTAGCGGACATGTCTACTTGTGTCCGACGTCATCAGACAAGCAGACTAACGCACAGTCTCCGAGAATTGAGTGAGGAGTAGCGAATCTCGGGAGGCGAGTGTCGCCGCGTCGAAGCGCATATTCCGTATCTCGCATTCGTGTACAGAGCTGTCTGTAGCTCGGTGACGTCGAGTGACGTGTTTGGACAAACCGGAAGCCCTTCTTCGCCGCATGTTAGCGAGCTCTGTCCAATCAGCGGCGTCCGAAATGGACAGTCCACTAGCTGGACAACTATAAAAGCAACCCAGGCTTAAACGCGAAGGTCTTTCTTTCTTCCAGATGCAGAGAGTACCCACACATATGGCTTTGTCCCATGCGCCAACTTCACGTGGAGGACATGCTTAACTAAAGCTGGGGCACGTACTTTAGCCGGTGGAAGACGTGAGACGTCAGTCAGCCCTGTGCAGGCATGCATTGAGGTGGTAATAGCAAAGAGACGCTATGGTCTTGCCTCACCGGACGTCGATCTGCACATGCCCTTTTGCTCATTGCGTGAGTAGGCGAAATCATATGTTCTCTGAAGAAATCCTCTCGTGTAAGTGACAGGCGTGAATCTGACGAAGGAAAATAGTGAAAAGAACAGGCGTGTAGAACACTGACACACGAGGAAAGAAGTGGAGAATACAAATGCCGACCGCGACATAATTCTAGCACGAAACATACACATAGAAATGAATGAAGCTAAGGAAGCAGGACTGTGCAGATAAGTAGGAGAACGCGGAAAAGGGCTCAGAGTACTAGAAATGAAGCTCAAAAGGGCAGCAAGCTAAGCGAGTTGGTAAGGGTCCATTTGGTCCATTCGGAGTTGGTAAGGGTAAGGGTCCTTTTGAGCTTCATTTTTAGTACTTTGATCCCTTTTCCACGTCCTACTTATCGGCACAATCCTGCTTCGGCGAAGATTGCTAACCCACAAACAGCTCCGCTGTTAATGTTACGCAAAGATGCTAAAAGCCGTCGAGCGCGTCACTCAAATCCGACGTCACCTTGACGTCACATGCACTGCTGTACGCGCATAGTGCCTGGACGAAAACTTTAACCTTGTTCCTCTCCGCCGAAACTCATTGCGAGGCTTTGTTCACTACACAAATTAAAGCATAAGATTGATAAACAACGTCATACGTATGCCCACTATACACTAAATTTCTGTCTCGCGTTTAGTGTCCGTTTGGTGGGAAAGCACCGTGCAGTACACAGTATACAGACGGTATAATTCGAGTGCATCAGGAGAACAACTGAAGATTGGATCTGTGCGAACGCTTCCTTGCAACCTTTAGCTACGATGGGAGGGATAACATGAGCAGAATGTTATATCGCCTTTCTTTAGAAGCGTGCCAAATAAAGAGCAAATAAAAGGCAAAGTAGAAGAATTGAAAGCCGGCCGGACGAATAGTCAACTTAGCGCGACCTAAAACGTAATGCTTTGAGCGCGCACAAAACAAAGCCCCGGATGCTGTTGCGGAAGTTCGCGCGGCGTCCTTGTCATGCTGGGCTGGTAAACAAAGCGAATCCAACGGGCACGGACGGGCGTTGAGTTTCTTTGAAAAACTCACTATATACGGAGTACCATGGTTCTATATAGTGTTTACGGATGCTGCAGACGGGAGTGTCCAGCCAATAGGAAAATAATAATAGGCGCATATATTTGTGTTTACGCCCCGAACCTCGTCGTACTTCAAGCTCTGCTTTCTGAACTTTGACAATAGACCACTTAAACTTTTCTTTAATTTGATTGCTTTTTTTACGCACGATTTTTACGTGCCGTTACACTCTGTTCCTCGGATTAACCTCGGATTAGCGTGAGTTTTTGCATTTCATCCCCATCGAAATGCTGAAGCCCTGGCTGGGAATCGAACTCGCACCGTCCTAGTTAGCGTAACGATCCCATTAGGTCTAGGCCGTCACGACGAATAATCGAGCGTATTCAACAGCAAAGTGCCTTGTGGTGGCAACATCTTCATTATATGGTTTTTAAATCGCAGTAACGGTACCTAGAGTAGGACCTCAGGAAACTTCCGGTTGCGTGAGCTGTTAGTTTACTGAACTAAAGGCGTGTTTCTGAGTTGCTCAAGTGTAAGAAATGTCTTTTCGTTTTTCGCCCTTTCAGATAAAAGAAAGGTCCAAACCTAGTACCCATGTTTCTAGCTTAGAACTTAATTCAGTGCTTACTTGCAAAAGTTATGGTTATGAACATGAAAAAAGGTATTGTAGATCTGCGGGCTTCTGGGCTACCGCCCTCCTGCTACATGCCATTTTGTCGTATGGCTGCCAAAATTTATGGGCCTGCTACAGTTAGAACAACCGGAAGCTGTCCGGATGCATCTTTTGCAAATAGTGAGAGTTGTACGGCTTGAATGCGCGACTTTGTTTCGTAAATTATGAGTGATAAGCAATGTAAAAAGAAAGAAAGCCGGTGCCCTGGCAGCTAGGAAACCAAGGCTAAGGTGAGGCGGCACGTAAAGAAAGCGTGCGAGAAAGAAAAAAAAAAACTAATAAAGCTTCACTAACGTGAAACCTGGGAAGGTGCGAAACATGCGGTGAATCAGTCACCGCTAATGGGCTTGCTTTACCGTGGCCATGACGACGACGACGTTAGACGCCGACAGCCCGGGCGCATTAGCAGTAATCTCGTTAGAATCGCTTCTCACATGATAACCCTACACATGTACTGTCTGGGTGTACTGCCTCCAGGATGGGGCCACACAATTTCCGCAAGCGAATTTAACAAATTTCTGTTATTAATGCAATAAAATGCTGACTAGTCGTTTATTTTAAGTTGGTTTAAATTATGTTAGTTCCAGTTCTTATTCAGCATGCAATTTTTATTCAATTAACCACTCGCTTTTGTCCATAGTATGACAATTTGAAAGGACCAGGACGAATTTTTCGGCAACTAGGCAGCTTACATTTCAGAGAAATCCGTATGGATTTCCTTGTAGCCTTGTGCTACAAAACGGGTGGATGCTAATTTTCCCTTTCATAAACGTTACTCCACCTTGCGGGTTTCCGCAGAACTCATTTGCCACAGTATGACAACTTGCATTACCGTGACGACAGCAGAGATATGCCAACAAGCCCAGCACCTAAGGTGCTCCGCACCTAAAAGGAAATGACACCTAAGGATCATTTGAAGACACAAGCACGAATTGTACACACGTGCTTTCCAACCATCGTACTCAACAAGCTGCGTTTAGAACAATGGGAACGATTCATAGTATATCGTAGTTATGTGACAGCTCGACAGAGCGGTGTCCAAAAAGAAGTTATTCGACTCATGACAAAGCACTGGTTTGCACTGTAACAGAGACTCCTATATATATATATATATATATATATATATATATATATATATATATATATATATCGTCCAACCTGAATAAATCGTAACACACTTGGTATAATATACAAAACACAAGATCACAACAAGCACCACGTGGAAATAATACACAGAAAGTCCAATTCATGGCGTTACACAATTCTACCCCGTGACGTGTACCACACACGAGCAAATGTCACAAAGGGAAGTTTATTTGACACAAAACTCTTGACACAAAGCAGTTACATGGGATCCGCGAATACAAAAGCGCCGGGAGTCTCGCGTCATTAGGTAGTACCAGGAAAGTCTGATACAAAAAAAAAAAGGAAGGAAAGACCGTTATACAATTTCTAACAGCCGCTTGGCTAAACTATGTGGCGCAAACACGCGCACACAGAATTTAAAACATGTGTATTCACGCGGGGCCACGCGTACAAGAGTGAGCGGCTGGTTCATGTGCCGCTTCAACACAGAAGAGGCGTGCTCATATGCAGGGGAGTATAAGAGACATGAAAGCGACTTCTTGCCGAAGGTTGAGCCACGATAACTCTTCCAATGTCGGAACGTATACCATCATGTATACATTAGTGTAGCGGGGTTCGGAGCGAAAACTTGTGCGTTCCAGCAAAATTTTACTTGTGACTTCGGTACTACTCTCAGAAAAATTTAATATTTTTGGCAGGAACGACGAACGTTTAGTTCTCCAAGTACGAATTTAATATGTTCAAAAATGTGCTGACCGAATGTGTAAGCGAGAAACGGTCACCCGAAGAAACAGAAAATGGAGGACGGACACGCGCTGAATGCAAACAGAGAAACATTAGTTAGCATAATCTAGGCGTTTTCATCCTTGAACGCAATCACTGTCCGCCGAGATGGTTATGATGATTGACTGCGGGCCCAAAAGACGCGGGTTCACACCCGGCCGCTGCGGTCGCATTTTCGGTGCAGGTGAAAATGCCGGAGGCTCGTGTACTGCGTGTTGTCAGTGCACGTTAAAGGAAACCGTTAAAGTGCGCGTTAAAGTGCTCGTTAAAGTAGTATTGTAAAACACAGTGTATAGTGCACACACACACACACACACACACACAAAGAAAAAAAAAACCCAAGGAAGACCCACGAAACGCCGCACAAGGAACGCCTCGTCATAACAATTTCCTAGATGACTGTATGCCGCTGATGACACTGTAAAAGGTGCGGGCCCACCGCACCTAACAAGCTATCCTTTCCAAGTACCGACGCTTCCTATTAAAACCAGCCGTAAAGACTCGTGAAAATCAGAATGGTGGCTATGCTGCGGTTCTGCAAGGGGAAGTTACATTCATCCATAGGTTGTAACAGATTATAGCCATTTTTGCACAAACCTCTGACAGGACGATAGAACGAAACTCGCGCCCTCGAGGAATGACGTACGCCGTAGCGGCGGCCTGAACACGCGGCCCGTTGCCATGGTCACCACGGCGAGTCGGAACAGAAACAGCGCCCATGCATGGCACGCTCGATGCGCTGTTCTGGCAAACGCCGCGAGGGCATTCTTGGCGATCAAATCACTGATGTCAGCGGGCTGACGCGGTTCCGCCTTAAACGCTAAGCGTCTGGACAGCCTGGAAGGTACAGTAATTTCATGCGCTCATCTTGCTTTGAAGTAGAAGGTTGACGGGCAGAACACGGCTTCTTCGGTTACAGCATTACTGCGAAAAATGGTGTAGCGCCAGGACTAACATGCAGGTTAGTGTTCCACTTTACTCTGTCATTTATTATTTCCTTGGTGAAAAGTACCTATCTCTCCGTAATTGTATTTCATGATGGAACTCGGTGAGGACACTGCTTTGGACTGTATTTCTAATCGATAATGAAGTGAAACTTGCATGTCTCCCCATTCGTCAGTGGGCTAAAAGAGCGCCACAACAAGATAGGTGGTATCGTGTGTTGCCGAATACCGCTTAGAAAACTTTCGAAGCTTTATCCTTGGCCGCATAAGTGATGGGAGCTCTGCGAATTCAGTCGTCATAAATGTTCCTTTCTACAAATGTAGTGATCTGCTTTCGCGAGTGGTTGGACGCCTCTAATATGAACTTTTCCTGAGGTCTGGCTTGTCAGTCACCCTACATATCCAGAACCAACATTTTATTGGCTGAATTTTACTTTCTTTGAACCCATAGCCTCCAACGGCTTTAATTTACGGCTTTCGTTCTTGGGCAATCGTCAAGCTGCTGCGACAGCTTTTTGCCAAGGTGGCCCTCCAGATCGTTTTTCAGCTAAACAAAATTGAATTGAATTGAATTAATTTGAATTTCATACTCATACGAAACGGGCATATAACGTGCTATGCATACCGTCACACTGCGAGACGATTAGTGTCGAATAAAAGGCTGACGATTCTAATGATCCAAGAGCTTTTTCTCCGATCACCGACCACATTGTTACTGGAAGGAAACACCGGTGGCAAAATGGCGGAGCATTTAACACCTGTTTTCCTGTTTGCATAAAAACGCAGCTCGGAGGCCTTCGACATCGCGCACTCCGGGTTTATGGGAGGAGTCGCTGGTGACGAGCAGCGGTCCGGCATCAGCGCCAGCCGGACGACCACGGATGACCGCTGGCCGACGCCGTGCCTTTGACGGTGCGGCGGGCTTTGCGGTTTTTTCCCGGGAAGCGCATTCACAGCCGCAATGAACGTCCGGGTTCGTAGCGCGCACCACAATCGGAGGCCCAGCGCGCAGCTCTCTTCAGCTTGGCGGCCTGCGCTGTCACCGGTCACAACGCGAGATTGTTCCTGCGCCTGGTCTGCTGCGCTTGTCCCGCTGCGTCCGACGTGGACGCCATGGGGGGCCCGAACCTTGGCGCTGCGGCCCGGGCGTTGGTGCTGTTGCTGTTCGGAGTATCCGTCATTGCAGGTACGCCAAGTAGGGCTAGTTATTAACGTCTACCTTTCAGGTGGGAATGAATGCGTTGCTTTGATAAATATATCGAGAAGAAGACGACGCTTGCACTTTTTCCCTTGAGAAAATATTAGGTCCATAGCCACCAAAGATACACCACAAGGCCTTAAATGCCCTTCAATGCTTCTCTGAACAGACAAAAATCAGTGACAATTACTGACTGGACCGTTTTACAGTGTTGGTGTGTGCGAGACGCGAGAGGACTCCTTTAGGACAAGTTTATGATTATATTTTTATTATTTATTTATTTTTATTACGATGATGTTACATCATTTAAGCGAAAAGGGGTAGCCGTCACCAAAAATGGCGACAACAACTCCTTAATTTATTTTTACATCAATAAAAATTAAATGACGTTTGAGAGTTTATCCTGAAGCGTGAAAGAATATTTCGTCACCGCTGGAGTTCTTTATTTTCCTTCGGCTGGCATAGAGTAACGGTCACCTCCTTTTCGGGGTCAAACCATTTCTATAGTGAATAATGACAGACATCATTTCAGGGCGCGTGACCGATTCACTAATGACTACGTGTGATATTGCTAACTGGACGTCTTGCTTCGCACATTAGGCTACTCCATGAGCCATATCGGAATAAATTTTGACACTCATGCGTGTCGTGGCTATTAGTTACTATCGCCCAGCCACGGTGGTCTAGTGGTTATGGCACTCGGCTGCAGATCCGAAGGTCGCGGGATCGAATCCCGGCCGCGGCGGCTGCATTTCGATGGAGGCGAAATGTTGAGGCCCGTGTGCTGTGCGATGTCAGTGCACGTTAAAGAACCCCAGGTGGTCGAAATTTCCGGAGCCCTCCACTACGGCGTCTCTCATAATCAGAACTGGTTTTGGGACGTTAAACCCCACAAATCAATTATTAGTTACTATCGCTTTAACAGGTTCTTCAGCTTGTCTTTTGACATCGTGCTGGTACATGGATTGCCCGCTGCGTCCTCTGGCAGGCTGTGATAAGGGGCCCACGCCTAGAATTCCACGTTATCTACTCAGGCCGATTTCCCTACCTTTCTTGAGAACTCTCCCTTTCTCTCTCTATCTCTTCCATTGCAAAAACAGTTGTATCCACATCATATGAGCTAAAGAGGTCTAACAGGAAATCGGACCTCTAATTTAAACACTTACATGTTCTGTGAGGCTTGGATTACATGCAGAGCAATCAGAATTAATTGCACTTGCTAGTGTAGCTTCCTATTCTGAGAAACGGAAAGGATCGAAGGTACAATATTTTGTGTCCAGATTTCTTTTGCTGAACATTAATCAAAAGAAGACTTTTATACCAAAATAGGCTCTTCCTGTCGAATCCCATCTGCTCAAAATTTATATTTAGAGCTCATACGAGGTTTCCAGATCTCACTGCCTTTGTTTTGGACGTATGTTAAAGCGTCATCATTCAGCTCGCCCATCACAGCCGTCATTCGTTGAGGTGAACACAGGCGGTTATAATTCGTCAAACCACACGCTAGAATACTCTCTGCCCATACTGTGCATCTCTGGTACCCTTCCTGACCTCATTTAGATATCTAGAGTACGTGACTTCTCATTTATGTCTATGCCAGAAGTGTACGCGAGCGTCTCTGATTACTTAACCACTGCGCCACTGATCTATTTGCTCCGGCTTCTGCGATCGACTGTGTGTAAAGTCTAATGGTCCAACGTCAAGTAACATAGTCACATTTCAGAATGAGGAGCATGTGGCGTGATAGCGATGCTGAATTTGCAACTTTAAAAAGTAAACAGAGAGTGAGGTGGACAGAGGGAGTGAAAAGCGAACGCAACAAATGTAAAAGACAGTAGGCGCACCCGGACAAGAAGCACACAACGCGCATGACATGTCCGCTTGGTCATCGCGTGAATGACCTGCGAGCACGCAATCACAGCACCGTGCGCACTTCCGCTTTCGCTCTCTTCCGATAGCGGCGTCTGTCAGCGGCGTACCACGACGCTGCCCATTGATGCATTAATGATCCAACCTCTTGAGACGCCAATTCTTTTCATATTGCAGCAGCAGTATTTCACGTGGCAGATGTTGAAAACCAATAAATTACGCCATCGATTCTAGAAGCCACATGGTAGTGAAGACCATATGGTTAAAGGGAAAGATGCTCAACTCGAGCCCTTGTTTTCGCATTCCATTGTTGTTTGGATAACATTGGTTAGCGTGTGCTCTCCATACAAGTGTAAAAAAAGTGGACAGGTGGCGCCGTAAGAAGGGGGGGGGGGGGGGCCGTGGCGGGGAGGAGGGCGAAGCAGGGAAAAGCAGGGAAATGGTTTTTATAGGAAAATAAAGTGAAGTGTTTAGTCAGGGAACAGACTAATCGCGCGTTAATCGTCACGAACCTTTCTGCAATGTACTAATATGGGCATACGTGTGTGTGTGTGTGTGTGTGTATTCTCTCCCATTAGTTGTTCGTCGTGTTCGCACATCACACGTTGTATGATAGTAAAGGGAGGTTTCTGTTGTATTGTTTTACTTATGAGTATGCCCGAGAAATGGTAGCAACGCCGTCACGACTAAGCGGTAAAACTGAAATTGTCACCGGTTGCTAAGAATTCATTGCTTCAGAGACGGGTTGCGGACTTTGCCTAGCATAGCCGACGGAGTCTGTACTAAAGTAAAGGCCGCACGCATGAAGGTGATAGGTCGTCTCAGCTGCGCCACAGACGCAATGAGCAAAGGTTTCTGTCATGATCGTGACAGGTAGAAGAAACAAATAACCATGACGAGTGCACCCTGTTATAGTTTTAGAGGGCTCAATAGGGTCAACTTTCATACCGAACGAGAAAGGGAGCTGTATATGTGTGCCCACAGAATGTATAAGGGCAGATTCAGCCCTCCAAAGTGTTCTCGACGATTAGGCTGAGTTCATTGCCAATAAGACACAACTGTGAAATACAAAGCTAGTACGGCGACTTCAGTGACAATAATGAACGCAAATCAAGCTCCCCTTAAATCTGTAACGACAGGCTTCACTTGTATTATCCATACCAATGGCGAACTGGGGCATGTAAGCATGCCTTCCTTGCTTACGTAAGTACTTGGTTCGCAAATGTTAACATAGTTTCATATGACTCACTTGACTGTTTCTGTATAGCCATAGCTATTTAGGGGCGAAGCTCCTTAGGGTGTGGGTCGTTCCCTCCTCTGTAGTACTATGTCCGTAGTAGTATGTAGCCACCTCGCGCTCGCCCTCGGCGCGTGCCTCCCGGCGCGCAAGCTCTCTCACTCTTCCATCTGCTGTCTTGTGAGAGAGAGACAGAGAGAGAGAGAGCGAAAGGCGCGCGATGACTATAGAAACGCTCTTTCTTCGATGAACGCTCTACCAGCTCGCAAAGAAGGAGAACGCGCCCTCACCCGCGAGAGACAACGTTGGCTCAGGCAGCGTCTTCTAGCGAGTTTCTTGATTGAAAAATACCAACTGCTCGCGCTGGAGAACCGTTCACCGGCCACCCATATATATATATATATATATATATATATATATATATATATATATATATATATATATATATATATATATATATATATATATATATATTATAGGCACTGGATCTTGACTTGCAATGAAGTGCCGGTGGGAGATTTCACTTGTGCGTAGTTGAACCATAAGAATTCGTAGCGTGCGCGTTAACTAAATTAATCCGGAACTCGGCACGATCTACGATGAACCTCCGGAGCTTCGCCCACTCATCATCATTCACTCCGTAGATATGCTGTGGATTTTTTTTTTCGTAATGCATGACATTACAAAATGGAGGAGCACATACGGGCAGCGTCACCACGAAGAAGATAGTACTGCAGGACGTTCAGCTGGAAATACAAACACGGCTAGGCGATGCGCGTGCATGTTAGCGGTAAAAACAAATTAGGTGCGTTGGACGAAATTTCACAACGTTCATGACGTGTAGTTTCAGGGAATCAATGTACACATCACCTGTTAAAGTTGTGTGACCAGCGAAAACTGCAAGGATCTGATGATTAGTGCCTGGTTTGGATAGCATATATAGCTTAACGCCTACTCTCCATACTAGTGCGGAGAACGTGGACAGGTGGCGCCGTAGGAAGAGGGGGTGGCGGGGAGGAGGGTGAAGCAACACAGCCTATGATTGAGCAGTACAAATTGCAGGCAGGAAATCCTGTATTCTTTAGCCCTTGTCAAATCTCTGTGTTTTGTTGTTTAGTTCTTTCATAACGTTCTCTTCCATTGCTTCCGTTGTTTCAGATGCGCTCAGAAAGGACGAAGGGCTGAACGGGGGATCATGGCTTCAAAACAGTCCCGTTAGTTCGAGGCTTACGGCCGAACATGCACTTCACAGGTGGACCACTGATTCGGAACGCTTCGCCCAAGCGTTTCTGGAAGGTTCCGGAGACGGAGGAAACAGCTACAACACTCAGAAGGATGAATCCACGCAGGTTTTACCTACTGCTAGCGCCGATCCCGGAGGATCACTTCCTATAATGGCAACTACTGCAGCAACAGATTACGGCGATTTTAGCGACAGCACTGAACCTTCTCTGGCTTCTTCGGACTTTCCCTTCAGCGACAGCTGGGACCTGTCCAGAACTTCGGTCGTATATGCGTCACCTTCTGTAGCTACCCCTGGAACTACAGCCGAACCTGTTGCACTGGAGCCTGAATTTATGACACCCTCGTTTCACAGCGACCTCTTGGATACGTTTTCGTTGGAACATGGTATCTCGACATCTACGTTTTCCGTTATCTCGGAAGAGGGCTTCTCCGATGACACTGTGCTGATAACATCGTCATTTCTCGTGGATAGCCCAAGTGAACTCACACCAACGCCTGGTACTTTGACGTTAGTTTCGCCGAGCTCATTGACGTCCCAGATTCCTTCCAGCTCTATTCCCCTCACTGACGAGTCGTTCGCAGTGATAGAAAGCGCCTCCACAGTTGACACTGACGATGTGAGCGTTACCAGCGGTAACGCTTATTCGGAAAATCAATCCGTACCGGTGCACAATGCCGAGTCTTCGATGCAGCCTGCGTTGTTTCCGACAACCGACGAGATTTCTGTTCCCACTGACGTTGATGAAAACGTAACCGCACCGAATGACAGTGTGGCTCACCCGTCTTGGCAAAACGCCAGTTCTGTTTTTACTGACGACGCGACTGTTCTTCCGGCCATCGAGTCTTCCACGCCCTCCCCTCAGATGACTACTGTGCCAACGTCAACGAGTCCCTTGTATTTGTCGAGCTTGACAACCTCCTCACTACGAAAACCGGAGACCTTACTGCCCGTCACCACTGAACTGCTGCCTATAGAAAACACCTTTGACATCGGGACCCACCTTTCCAGTGCAGCAACGACGCAAGTTCCACCATCGGGAAATACAGAGGCGTCGTACTTGTCCGGTCCGTCGGCTCTGTGGACATCAGAAAAGAGCCGTGAAAGGACATCTTTAGGGGGCTGGCGCGGTAGTGTAGAATCCAATAGGCCGACACTGTTGTGGTTTACTACAAGCCCACCCGCGACGAGAAAAACGGACTGGTTTCTGACGTCAGTCTCTAAATGGTTTGTTCCACCGTCAACGACCCTGCCGGATTGGAGTCGCAGCCCTCCGGACACCATCGTGAGGCCAACATCGGTGTTCAGCTCCTTCGGTAACCTAGACAACGGGTCGGAGCCGTCATCTGAAGCTTTGAATGATCAGATGAAGTATTGGATAAGAACAGGTACGTGAGGCAGCGTGTCCATACTAAAATGCTTAAAGATCGTTTGCACTTTTAAAACGAAGTTCTGAGTCGGGTAACTTGTATTTAGAGAAAAACGTGTTTGAATTTAGTATGTTGTTTAAATAAGGCAGATGAAATGTTCGGTACGATTCTTTTCAACACCTGGCACTGTTTCCCCTAAAGAAGGCGAAGTTTCACGTGAAATAAAAATTAACCAAGGAAAAGCTGGATCCTTACTATCAGCAAGATGCTAAGGGTAACACGATGCGTGTTGTTCCCGCAAGGAAAGACAGATAATTACTTTCAATAACTTTGCTCCTATTGCAATATTCAAACCTGTATTATGAAGCGTACGACGTACCGTTTTAGTCCAATCAGGATTTTAAATATTTGCACTGAAGTATGCCTCCTTCTCCTCTTCCAACCTTCGGCTGATCTTTACAAAGGTTTGCACAAGAGAACCAAACGCCTGTAGCATGTTCAACCACACATTTCTTTCTTTTTACAATTCTATCTTACCGCATATTATCTGCTCACGCAGTGCTTGTTGTTTGCCATACTGACCCCCATTTGATTTACATTTTTAATGCCACTACTTGTGCTTGCAGTGATGCGTATAGAGCGCTATAACCATTCGAACACCGAGAAGCTTGCAAGGAACCTGGCATTCGTGTACGAGAAAGCATTCGCCCAGTACCGTGCATCAAGGCGAGGGAGACGCTACACGGGCAGGTCCATGGCTGTCCAGGTCAGTGCTGTTACGTAGTGAAATGTGTTGCCGCGGAAAGAAGGCGCCCTATCTGCATGAATATGTCGCGTGGAAAGGCTTCTCACGGACTGTAAAAACGATATATTTTTGCGGATGTAGTGTCATATGGTAGCACAATACCGACTAGCATACCACAACTACTTACAAGCATACCACAAAAATAGTAAACCGAAGATTTGTGAGATGGCAAGTATAAAACGTTATTATAGCCAACAGTGGTGATTAACTTTCGTTTATGTGATTAATATATTTATGCCATTATTTCCTTGCCAATATTGTATTATTACATTTCGCTGTTCTACTCTGTAATGATGTGTCTTGTAGAGGCACCCCATAGAAAGGTTATTGCATGAAGGTTGGCGTTGGCTTTCTTACACAACCTGGTCACTTGGTGGCAGAGCCTTATGCAGTGATCGAGCATTCCCGTTGTATTTTGCGTGTATGATGTATTACAGCTGGCGTTTGCTTAGCTGACGGCAAAATAAGAAAGTTTTAAATTTTACAGACGCAAATACAGCACCTGTAAAAGAAACCATGAACCGGAAAAGTTGAGGAAAAACACGCAAACATTATTTCATTCCTAGGATGTTAATTTAGGAAAGTGCAGGAACGCACTAAGACTTACGTGCTTTTTGTTAATGGTTGGCAATATTTAGCCGCAACAGCTTGAAAGATCCTCGCACACATTGATTTTATGCTCTCATCATACAGCTTGACCATGCCATCGAACGCGGCAGTTTCGGGACTGCGCAAGTCTGGATGACTTTGGGAACAGAACCTAAGGCAGAAAGGTCGCTGCCGGAATCGAAGACAAGGTGTTGTTACCTGCTTTAACTTCAATGAAATAGTTTACTTATATCCCATCCTTACGGAATGAATTGTACTACTCTTTGACAGGTAAGAAATTATGGCTGGATGACGCGTACTGAGAAAAGTCTTATATTCGGTGCTCCATTCTCACGTATTGTTACATGGTATGGCCGAGATGGATCTAACAGCGGCATTTCGAAGGCAGCATGCTTCGATGCAGTGATCCCTAAGAACCTCATCAAGCAGTAAAGCTGTCCCACGTGTCATTTGTGTGGCGTAAGAGCTGAACATAATGGCTACCCTGTCCCTTCGTTTCTGCTTTGACAGGTGGTGAATCTCTCGGTGGACTATAAGGAGCAGCTCATGTCTCTCGTCTACACACTGTCGCAAGAGGGCAAACCTGTGTTAGCGGAGACAGCAGTGGAAGCCATGTCTGTAGTCAACGAGACAGACATGTCTCGGCTGCTTGGTTACCCTGTCGTCGTCAAGGCTGAGCGTGAGTACGGCCTGTGATTGCGCTCTTTACAAGACAGCGAGTGTTTGTCAAAGCTACTTTCCTTTAGTCAACTTTAGAGCGAAATGCTACAACGGCATTGTTCTACGTATATAATGATCACTTGCGCCGGTTCTAAAGAAAAGCCATTTTGGTGAACCCCCTCCTATTGCCGCTCTTATTGGACTTCTCATGCATACCATCGATAGACCTTGATTTAAAGAAGTAGTATGTTTTCTCGAAAACTTGTAATAAAGCCCGAAACAACGATTCACATGTTAACTAAGAGAGCGAGTTCTCTTAGGTTTTGCTCGTTTTCTCTAGGAAAGTGCCACAGGAGTTCTTCGCCGTGTCATTGTCCGGAGGCGTTGTGACATAACATCGAAAAAAAAAAAAGTTTCAAAGCATATTTTGTCTTATGTAGTGGCTTGTCCTCAATAGTTTAGAATCCTCTTAGGTCGCAGTTTTAATTTTTTTGTCAGTACTATTATGTTGCACGGAGAGCATAATCGCGAGGAATTATTGGGCGGGAACACCTTGATTTTCCAGCTAGTTTTTTTTTTAAATGAGTTCCGAAAACGTGCTAAAAATAGCCGACAGGAACACGTGCGGCAAAGCGAGCGCACTGCTTTGCACTGAACTTACCAGCCATCAAATTTCGTTCGCTGTTTACTCGTCGTCAACAAACCAGCGTGCCCAAAGTATCTAAACAATATATTTTTTCAGCCTACTTGAAGCCAGCAAAAACGGAGTCCGTCTCGCGGCTGGCATGGATAGTGGCAGGTGTCCTGGCGTCCATCTTCGTCCTCGTGTTGCTGTTCCTGGTGCTGTACTGCAGGTGCTGCCGACCGAAAGTGCACCGCAGCCCGTTCAGCGATACTGGATCCGTTCGCTCTTACGGCCGAGAGAACAGGCGCAAAGTGAGTTGTCGTGTGGGTTGTCGTGTGATAGTCCTTGATATATTTACGCTCAAGCGTATAATATGCTGGGTCTGTGAAAGTGCCGACGCCATGTGCCTCGCCGCGAGGGAAGCCAGCGTCAGTAGATGGCGTGCAGAGGCCGAAAAGAGAAATGCGCGTGTTGAGAAACGTTTAATGCAGCAATTTAGTCAATTTTATTTTATTTATTTGTATTTTGAATCATTAAAGTTTTTTTTCAACATTGCATCGAGATCTTAATGTCTTCTTTAATACGCCTTTCCTGTCTGTAAATTACCGTATTCCTAAGCTTTATACTATTTCCTAGCACCGAAATTCTTGGCCGATCCCCCATGGCGGGTGCGAGCCACAAGTCTTCAGGTAATCAAGAACAAGAACAAGAACTAGTTAAGTGCTGACCATGCGGCGAAGGAAGGTCATGAAGAGGAAAGTCTCGGTGAAGGAGCAAAGAAGGAAAAAGAAAAAACGAAGCGACGACAAAGCGTCGTGGAGGAGTCGAGCGGGAGCCGTGATTGAAAAGCACAGCAAGGAATGAAGAGCGCGCGTCAAGCTTTGCCAGAGATCACACATTGAACACGCTTAACGGGTTAAACGGGTTATCCCCTTAAAAGATTCCCACGGCTTCCGCGTGAACCCGTTCGTTCTGTTTGTTCTTGCGCCTGCGGGCACAATTCACTTGGCTTCCAGACGGGCTTAAAACGGGCCTAAAACGGGCTTAAAGCGCGCGGTTGGGGAGTTTTTTCAAGCTCCGTCGTCTTGCGCAGTGTACCCGCACTGTGGCGAGCCGCCTAGCACGTTCATCGGGATTCTCCTCGTCTTGAAGAAACCGTCGTACTTGCGCACAGTGTCATACTATACGGACAATCCAGAACAAGAGCGTAAGCCCTCATATGCTTGCAGGTAGGTAACGATGACTTATAGCGAAACGCCACGTGAATTCTCTTTACCCTATGAGTTACACGGACAGCATAAAATGAACGAGCGCTTTCGCAGCTGAATGAATGAATGAATGAATGAATGAATGAATGAATGAATGAATGAATGAATGTGAGACAGGAAGGAAGATTATCTCGGATGGGCTAAAGGTTGTTTTCTGGGAAAATGGCTGCAAGGGCTCATTTTATCTGCACAAAGTCGCATATTTACTTCAAAAATACGTGAAGTGATTAGAAGTGCTTAAATGTGTTATTTAATCAAGCCTTTCTTGGGTTCGCTGAAAATAAGATGCTCTACGAGCCCGAACAACGCTACGGTAAACAGTCCTTCTTTATCGGAGCATCAGCCTCAAACGCGTCTCAGTTGCATCGTGTGTTTACATAGCAATATTTTCTTAAAAGCGCCATAACCGTTGCGGTTTCAAGAGCGCGGCCGGTTTCAAATGGCCGAAGCAAGTGAGACAAACAAATAAAATATAAACGCGGAAACATTCATCTTCAATTGAACCAGAGAGATACGAAGACTGAAGTTTGCGGTCGTTAGTATTAATATTTGTACCACGCGGATGATATGTTTGTTGTTTATAAAATATTTCTCGTGATATTGCGAAGGAGTACAGTTGCAAACATATTAATCGATCATCATAGAGCCCAACCAATTGACTGAACGGGATTTTAAAGGTCAGGGACTTAGAAATGCTGAATTAAGACAGCAAAGGTGCAGAAAGCTGGCTTGTGTTTTTTCTTTTTCTTTTCTTTTTGTTCTTTTCTTTTTGTTCTTTTCTTTCCTTCTTTCTTTCTTTCTTTTATTTATTTTTTTTTTTTGACGTGTAAGACTTACCGGGGAAACGGTGCGTGTCCGATAGTTTGACTTGGCTTTGCGAGCATTGGAATAACGCAAGAAACGGTTTATTTAGTGGAATAATACATATTCCCGGAACGAAGTTTACTTTAATATTCTGCCCAAAAATCTGGCCAGCAAAGGTAAACACTGAAGTCGATAACGGCGCATTACCTCAAACTATGACCACTACACAAGCTTGCCGATCGAAGCCTAACGCACTTGTTCATAGCAGCGACAGCAATGCGTATGCTCTAACGACGAAATGAGGTTTGCACGATCCCATTGATTGACAGCTTCCCGCCGCGGTGGTACAGTACAGTTATGGTGCTCGGATGCTGACCCGAAAGGTGTGGGTTCGATCCCGGCCTTGGTGTTCGGACTCTTAAAGCAGGCTACAAATAAATGCTACAGAGGCCCATGCAATGTACAATGGTGTCGAAATTTCCGGAGTCCTCTACTACGAGGCGTCTCATAATCATATCATGGTTTTGGCAGATAAAACCCCAGTGGTTTTTATTATTATAAAGACTGTAATTTTCAGAATCAGCTCACAGTACAGTGCTATTCAACATTTGCATGTGAAAGCATCATGTGCCCGTGGTGTTTCTGGCTCGCAGATGTTCGAAGAGTCTGCCGGAAAGTTCGGATCGCTGGGTGAAAAAACCTACAAGGACGTGTTCACAAGCCCCATTCACGTGCCTTCGGCGCCTCCGGTGGAAACGGACATGCTGACGACGTAAGTAATGCGACGCCCGAATAGAGTAGTAAACATTTATGTAATTTTATGCAAAGCGCGTTGAGAAGAGCTCTGATGTTTTGCCTGCTGCGCAGTTACTGAACAAGAAATAAACAAGGCAAAGTTAATCTAAGCCAGTAATCAATACCTTCGACGTTACATACAGTCGACGTTAATTCACTTAACTGCAACTTTTAAATCTTGCACGCACTAAACTATTCCATCCCGAAGGAACACTTACGAAGCCATGGTATTGGCATTTCGTATGTACAGCGTGAGTTGTGAACAGGTGTGCTGCGCATTTCTGCCCAAATAAGAAACTCGCACTGAATGAACAGAAGCAGGGTACTTGGCATTTCACAACGTTGAGACGTTGGTACCACAACGAGATTGACACAATTTTAATGACCCCCCCACGTTCATTTTCAAGAATTGATATTTTCTCTTACCGAGCCATGCTGAAGAACTTACGGAAAGGAAATTCGGTCCTCAGCAGGCTTAGCCATAACTCTTTATATCCACAAGAGAAGGAACGTTGAGGTATTTTATCAGACGACGCAGAGGAAGTCTTATGAGCTTGGAAACCTCGCTTAATGTTGATGTGATTGTCGTTGCAATGTCATACGACGTTTCTTTCTTGCTACCGCAGGCGGTCCAGGCCTAAGAATCTCAGCGAATACTTCGTGAACAAGGCTTACGAACCAGACCGGGGTGTCCGGGCATCAGCGGCTGCAAGCGGCAGACTGCGTGCCACTTCTGATTATGATGAAGGTACGATTTGAAGGATTAGTGAGCAAACTTTAAAAGCTGAAACATGGCGTAGGTGGAAGGATATTGATTAAATACTTCTCCGCACTCTGTATTGTCCGATCAACCCTGTACCGGCTTTGTGTATACAATAAAACACAGCAGTGACCCAGTTCTTGCTATTTCGATGCAGTCAGTCCAGGCTTGGACGAGATAAAAGGAGGCTTATTCGATCACGTGCCGCCCCACCTGCACCAGACTCGGCAGACTGCCCACTGCCGCTGCCTCGCAAGAACATGCAGCTGGACGTTCATCGAGGCGATTTGGACAGCGATAGCGACACCTCGTAAGAGATTTAGATGTTGCCATAATATCGCTCCATGTTGTACTTCCGTACTTTATTTCCATGTTGTTGGGTGTGGCGTTCAGCTCTTAGCGAGGCAAACGTGTAAATCAGCAACCGCTGCGCAGCGAGGAAACTAGTGTGAGCCTTGAATCCCGAAACAGCGCGACACATGTAAGGAACAGAAGAGAGCAGTCGCTCTGCTATCATTGTGCGATAGCGTGAACTTTTACGGTATCACGCAGTTCCTAATAAGCGACAATCAGGCGAGAAGGAAATTAGCTGCTGATCAAGCTACAAATGGTCGTTGGCGAGCGCTCATTGAGAGTAATTAAGTTATCCCACTGTACGCTTTGCAGATCCATGACGAGCCCATTTCATCTTTGTTAGTTTTACTTTTCGGCTTATGCATGCACCCACTCCACATGTGCTTGCTATAAATTAATTTATTTCGTGCGTCCCTGTACGTCGTGTTTAGTAGGACCGAAGATGCACACATTCGCGCAAGTCATGAAGCGTTCAAATGCCCTGAGGTGAGCAACCGAAAACATACGAGAGCGAGATTGGGAAAGTGATAAACGACAAATTATTGTACTTTCGACTGGCCTGCTTAGACTGGTCCGAAAGAAAGAAAGAAAGAAAGAACGAAAGAAAGAAAGAAAGAAGGCATTGAAGAATGAAGAAAGCATTGTCATGGTAACACGTATGAGTAGAAGTGCGGGGTGTAATCTACAGATCGACAGATTCTTAATAACGATGTTTCGCCTGTCCAAGCCACTTCTTTCTTTCTTTCTTTCTTTCTTTCTTTCTTTCTTTCTTTCTTTCTTTCTTTCTTTCTTCTTTCTTTCTTTCTTTCTTTCTTTCTTTCTTTCTTTCTTTCTTTCTTTCTTTCTTTCTTTCTTTCTCATCGTGTCTACTGCATTGCGCTTTGCACCCACCAGCCTCGAATCAACCACGTCGGCTGAATCCGCTGACGAGAAGACGGCAACAAGCGCACAGGAAAGCGTTGCCACATCACTGCTTTCTGAAGAGGTAAGAGAAAAGATGCTTACGATTTTCGCGACTGGCAAGCAGTACACTAGCTACCCTCTTAAATAAGTAGACGGCCTAAAGCTACTCACTATATTCCTCATAACACTTATTTACTGGTAGCTTATCGATCACATCAATGGAGAATCTTAAGGTTTCTACAACAGTAATCAGTTTCAACAGTAATGATTTAATGTGCTTGGACTCTCAAGTTGGAGGAATCCTCCTTTGAATCATTCTGAATCGAGCGGCGAATGAGTGACGAACGCGCCTTGCGGTCGTACGGCGGAAAGGGCGTAAATGTGCGTGTCATTTTATGATGAGCTGTGTCAAGTCAGTCGTGCAGTTTTTATTACAGTGCTGTAATTAGTGAGCTTCCAATATTTATAGTAGATCTTGCCAAGCAAAAAAAAAAGGCTTTTAAGGAATAAAACGAAGCCAAAATATGCATTTTTTGCTGAGCCGGAATGACTTTTTAATCATTGCGCTGACACACTGTCGATAAAATAGGCTATGGTCAAAATGGGCAACGTTGGTGCAAAATGAAGATCAAAGAAGATGATCTGCTGTTCTTTGTGTGCCACCTGTACACTCTCTCAAACAATCACTTTTAAGAACATGGTTTGAAGCCAGCTTGTGCATTGCGATCCATCTTTGTAGCCCAGCGAGGCAAACCACAACGACAGTCCAGGAAAGCTGTGCTCAGACGAAGACCTGAAGGAGGCCCAGAAGGAATTGGACAATATGAAAAAGAAAATCGGGGACATTCTTGACAGCGCCCTCGAAAAAGCAGCGGCTAAGAAGGTTTACGGCAGGTGAGGTTGCTCATATATGGGAAAGCTTCGCTTTTTGTTCTTGTTGTATATTGCCTAAGACTACATTCTTAACAATACCGTAATTGCTTCGTATCTGACATGAGACGATACCTACTAGTGTACGTGACTATCTTTGAGACCATATTTTTTCCGGCTAACTATAATGTAACGAATTAAGTTACCGCTTGACGGAATATTCTCAGTCACGTGTCCAAAACTTCTGAAATGCTAGTGCTGGTTTTAATAAGATGGCATGGACAGCGGTGTACATTGTGGAAGTTTTGCGACCCACATTGCTTATGCCAGATTGTACAGGGACACAAATAAGAGCCGATGCGTCTCACCAGTACGTCAGATACTGACGACAGATTTTTCTGTGTGCCGTTATCGCAGGAGTCCAAACTGCGAGTGTTTATGCATTTCTGGGCATAAGTTGACCCATCAAGCGGCGAATAACAATTGTTGGTGTCTAACGTGCCAGACTTGCGATATGGCTATGAGGAACGCCGTAGTGGAGGGGTCCGGATATTTCGACCACCTTTAACATGCCCCGACATCGCACATGCCACGAACCTCTAGCATTTAGCCGCGACCACCGAGGCCGGGCTCGAACCCACGCCTTTATGGCCACCCAATAAGGAGTTCGATGCCCTATTCTTCACCTTCAGAACAATGTGAAAATATATATTGCATGTGGTAATTGCGTCCCTTGTCGCTACAGGAGTTACGACGACGGATGCCAAAATTACAGGTTTAAGTAGGCTCTAGAATCCTTCACGTTTCGCTACGTGCTCGAAGGTAGCAGTGCGGAGAACGGTCATGTTATGCCACACCTGAGAGTAGTGGCAAAGAGTGCAGCTTCGTCAGCACTGAAGTAAGGAACATACTTTCTGGGATTTTACGCCCCAAAACCACTATATGATGATGAGAGACGTCGTAGTGGAGGGCTCCGGAAATTTCAACCACCCGGGTTTCTTTAACGTGCACTGACATCGCATAGGACACGGGCCTCCAGCATTTCGCCTGCATCGATGTGCGGTCGCCGTAACCGGGATTCGATCTTGCGACCTTCAGGTCGTCAGTCAAGTGCCATAGCCACTCGACCATCCTGGAGGGTACCGCCATTTGATAAAGGACTTGAAGTTTTGGCCGAGTGCGTATGTACGAATAACATATTAGACATGTCACGCCGTCAATATCTTGACACCCTTACCAGTTACGGGACGATTGACGATAAAAGAGCAGCTTCGCTGTTCCGAGGGCTTTCAACGCGTGGAACTGGTTGGAGTGTTTCAGGGTCACAGTTCAATGAGTTGTCTAAGGACTTTGCCCTAACTGATGCTTTCCCATCTTTTTCCTTCCCGATCTTCACCGACACAGCCTCCGCAGGCAGCATGTCCCTCCATCTGCAACTGCAATGAGAAGGACCAGCAGTTTGAAGGTGTCTAGGCCCCGGCATTCGTCGGCAAGTGCCTTTCAGCGACCGCAAGTGTGAGTGCCCATTCAGGACAGTTCGGCAAGGAAAAAATATAAAGATATCGAAGAACTTGCCTGACAACTGAAATGCTTTTTAAACACACATTTACAAGGAAGGATCAAGTTATCGTAAGAAGAATTAGCCGTCATTGAGACAGGAAGAACAGATAACAAAAACACGGAGTGTCAAATGAAAGAGCGGGCTCTGTAGTAAAACAAGGTGGGAACAAAACTTATGTGCGAACGCTGAGGAATGGCACCAGCAGCCATCACTCCGGGACGCACGAAATAACTATTTAGGCAGGGCATTTATGCAAAATAATCGCAAGATAATCGACGACTGACCAATTATGTAAGCACTTCCTTTAATATTATTACTACAAGCCTTTACCGTAGCTGTCATTTCTTCATCGTTTTGGTCGTATATACAAAGCTACGCACCCATCATATTCTGGTATTCGCTAGCAATCATGACAGCGCAGCACAAGATATATAATCTTTCCGGCTTAATTGGCCTCTGGTCTGTACTACGGCTTCTCTGCTAACGAGTTGCGCTTTATGTCGCTATGAGCAAACGCAACTACGAACTAATATGCTCGAAACCACACGCGACATTTGATAAGCGGATGCCTAAACGAGAGAGTTAGATTTACTTTAGCACGTTCTGTTCTAGTCAAAATTTCTGCGACCTCTTGCAGCCTGTCTTTCTCGCCGGAGGAGCCGGAGAAAAAGGACGTACCGACCCAGACCAGCGACGTGTCTTCTGGAAAGCCTCGCGTGGTGTGGTCAATCTACAAGACATCGGAAGCTGCAGCACAAACTTCTTTCCTGGTCAGTCAGCAAGAACTGCCTGGGTTTCATGTGCCAATACCACGATATGCTTATAAAGAACACCTTAGTGGAGGGCTGCGGAAATTTCGGCCACCTGGGGTTCTTTAACATGCGATGACATCGCACAGTAGGTGGGAGTCTATAGCATTTAGTCTGCGCTCAAATGCGGCAGGCACGGCTGCTATCAAACCCATTTTTTAAAGACTATAGTCTTTCTTGCGATACTTGAACGCAGAAATTTTGGTCTGTCTGTTTGTCTGCTGTCACACGATTCAGACACCCGGTCAAAGTCTAAGCACTTGCCTAACGTCCAACCACCTTGAACTGGTAGCTGTGTTCATACTTGTGAAGATTGTCGATCAAAAAGCAAATATTACGCATATCTGAGGCACGACATCAATACGTAAGTATTAGGAGGTGTGTTCCTTTACTAGAATAGAAAATATATAAATACGTAATTCTAAGGACCCTAGTGTTTCTTAGGCTGCGCTAAATATGCGACGCTATGCACGAAAAAGGCCGCTGCCGATGATTTGGTACTGCCACCTGGAAGTTGCCCAGGGATTCTGCACAAGCTCACGGTTTCCCGACGACGCTGCCAGATGGCTTCCATATTTCACGCAGCGTGGTACGGCCGGCAGAAGACTATCGTTTTTCGACGACATTTGCTGCGAAGCACACAGATACGCTGGCCATTTTTTTTTTCGGGTGACCGGCTGACCGCCGTATAACGATTGTGCCACCGCGGCGACTCATGCCTGTGCATTTCGCGAATTCATGCGACGTAAACGTCGTTGTCATGATCAGATTGACTGGACAGTGTTTTGATTCACCGGTTTACCTGGTTTAAATTTGTAATAAAACATTTAGGCTGAGCACCACTACCGATTAATCTTTATTACTTGATTGGTATAATGTCAAGCATACACGTGTATTGATCCACGTTCGGCTGTTGAAACACGATAGCGCAACCGGGAATAAAACGACAACCCTAGGTTCAGCAGCATAACGACGCAGTCGCTATTACAACGCCGATCGGTGTAACTAAATCGCCTTACGTTTTCGGAATGGCGTGCACATTCATGGCTTAAACGAAATTTTAAAGTGCGGCGAAGGTGGCAATCTGAAAATTCAAGTGGATTGGCTATACAAGTAACAGAAGAAAGAGAAGTGAATCTTAGGAAGCCTCGCTGACACGCTCCAGAATTTGCAGTATTAATAACATCAAATACAGGGTTTAAAGGAAACGTCAGAATTGTGAGAGTTATTTTTTTGTTTAATTATAGAACTAGCATGCAGCATGTATCCCAACCTCTTACGGGAATACAGATGCTATTGATACCCAAATCTAGACGTTTTTGCTTCAGATTTCAGCGCCGCAGGAACAAAAGCTTAATCAGCCTAGTGTCATCATCATGATATCGGTTATTTCGTTCGCCGAGCTCTAGGCAGGGACCCTTTCTTACATGCTCCTGCGCACGGAGGAAGGAATAAAGCTAGGACAGGACGTCACGTCACAACCCAGAAGCCCAGTCATGAAAAAAATTTAAAAGGAGAGAATCATCTACGCCATCTACGGTGCTTACGGTTAATTAATACCTCAAAGGCTCTAGTCACTGCTGCATACAAGGCTATCCCACTCCACATAACTGCATTTTTGTTGATTAAATCTAATCACAATGTTCTTTCGTCAATGTTTATGAATATTTCTTTAGAATAAGATATCGTAGACTGTTCGAGATATTTTGAAAATCCTTGCCGCAGTATTCGAAAACAATTTGAATAGTATTTTACTCGTATTCGTATTTCATTCGTTTCTAAGAATAATTTTTCTTAATATCTTACATTGATGCCAGTAAAAGTGAGCGAGTAAATTAGCGGAAAACCTAAAGAAAGCACAATGACGAGGTGATGGTACTTAAATTTGTTTTACTTCCCGCTTTGCGTTTCCTGTTCACACTTATTGCGGAATAAATAACATGGACGAGAAAGAGAAAAGAGAGAGAGAGAGAGTGAGAGGACCGTCGTTATATCGACCGATTTTCAAAGGTGCAGTGGGAAATTAAAAAGAGTATCAATCACCGTCAATTTTATGCTGAAAAGGCGCAGCTAAGCAGTTCTGATTGCAAACATTTTTTTTTTTGTTCCAGGAGCGCAAGTTAAGCAGGGACGATGAAGACTCGCTGTCTTCCCGGAGAGGAGATGCTGGCGAACAATCCCCTGTGACTTCCAGCGTACGCGATTCGACCCAAGCGATGCTCAGCGCCATCCGCGGCGAACTTCAGAAGTTCACGGTAGCACAGAGGACGCAGAATGGCGAGAGCTTCGCATGAGACAGCGTATTACGCGAACATGTTGAGATGCCTGCCCACTCCTAGCAAGCACCTTGTCCGTCGTGTGCGCTATGTGCAAAAACGACATCATTATTAGAATCGAGCGAGGCACATTAGTACTGCAGAATTCCGCTAGATGGAGAAAAGTTTATAATAAGCAAGAAATATACTTATCTACCCATTTGTATAGAGCGTCAAGCTAGAAGGAAATTCTCCCAGATACAGCACTAAGCTACAAGAAAGTTTCCAAGGTGACGAAAAATCGGTCAACCATAAGGTCGCACCAAGAGAAATGTTTGTCAAAAGAAAGTTCCTTTGTCCACGTCGATTTCCCTACAGCTTATTGCTACATACACATGTGTGTCGGACAAGTTCTCATTTGAAAAAGTTTTTCTTGCTCCTTCACCCTTCTCATCCCTCATTTCACGATATTATTGTTGCACCAGTGGTCACAGGCGGCGAATTCAAAATAGTGCATGATTGAAATTGGTGTTCGGGGGTGATGCATACGCACTAGATCAGGGTAGACAATAAAGTGCATAAATGACATTCTTCCTGTGTAGAAATGTCATTAGTAACAGCACTACAGCTTAGACGTTTTTAAGTTTGCCAAAATTGCTGCAATATTCGGCGTAACCATTGGGCTCTCTAGCTGTGTTGTCAGTAATGTTAACAGAATCGCAGTAGGTAAGAAGTTGGTGTCCGTAGTTCGCGAGAACTATTTCCCACAAACTGTAAATCATGCTTATGCCGTACGAACGAGAAACAAAGAGAGAGGGAGGCGATTGCGTTTCTTGAAGAAACAAGGCAGTTGGCAGGGTAACGTTTTTACCGCATTTGTCATAACTCACTTTTGAGGTGCCCTATAGAGAAACATTTGTTGCTTTGGTGTCGGAGCAAGTATTCACCCACATTCCTTCGAACGCATCCATTTCCACAATTAATTTTGTTGTTCACACATAATTATCACGCGTCTGCATTGACACAGGCATATTGTGGAAAGTCACCGGAACGCATATGCATTGACCGGTTACTGCAGTACAGAAAAAAAAATAATGACACAGCGGAATTCAGTGGAACACGCAGATAAAGAAAACTTCAAATATGTTTACTTGTGGTATGTTCAGTGGTGATGGTTTTCTCTCTGCCGTAGACCCGGTGTTTTTTTCACAGAGGTAGAACATCACGAAGCGTGCACAAGCGCGCTATCGGTGGCCTTTGAAAATGATCGGTTATATAGTTCCCATCTGTCTGAGCTAGCTTGGTTATCAGAATCGCACTTGTAAAGCGTGTCGATAATGTAATTGCAATTCCATGACGTAATCGCTGTTTTGAAATAGCAAGTGTGAGAAACGATAGATGGCCCTGACCGAGAAATTCATGGCAGACACTTTCGACAGCGACGTGCCTTGCTCATTCCGTTTACTCAATTCTTTCACGTGTCTGCAATCCGCTGCCCACAGCATACGTGAAGCTTGCGCGATAATTACTTTAACCAGCAGATGTCGTTACACATTACGGAGACATTTCTTAGTGTACATTATGTCGTGCAGTGCATGTAACCTGTATATGTTTTATTTTTCTGGCTTAACAAATGCCTTGTTTGTTTTCGCAAGGTAATAGGTGTGCTGTTGCATACTCTATATGAGGCTTGGTGAGAGTTAATACGTAAGGCCTCGTTGTATACATGGGACAGCGGGCTGTACCTTATCAACTGTATTCACGACCACCTTCATTACCTATGTAAAATAAACACTTTCTGGTTCCTGTTGCGTTGAACGTCGCACTGATTTGTTCACCTGCAAATAAAATCAATAAGTGTCCCGATTGAGAGGTAAGACAGTGCTTGGCTTTCTTTTTTTTTCATCTCATTTTATTCAGCTATCAAACTCAAGGTACATATGTATCCTTCCCAATGTACACGTGCTCACAGCGGTTCAACAACAACACTGGCTCATACAGAGTCGCAAAAGGCACCTCTTTTCAAGTGAAACGAAACTTAATCGTAGCGGCACAAAACAATCGCGACACTGTCGACCAATAAATATATCCACCAATCGCGACTTAGATGCCGCGAATTGAACAGAAGCGATTCACATTGAAAAATGTCAGTCAGACCACAGAGATTTCAAGGTTATTATTTTTTTAAATGATAACACAATGTTCACCGAACACTTTGTTTCAAAAATTCAAAGCAGTTCAGGAACATGTGGCCGCCCAAAAGAAAAGCAGAATAAACCACGAGGGAACAAACGTTATATTGCCGCGAATGATAATTAAAAACAGCTAGACGTAACAAGAGCACTTCCATCAAAAATAAACCTCTCGCATTTAGGTCACCTCGAATTTTCCAACGTTCGATACCTCAGACTCTCAGAAACAGTCAACGACCACGTTTTTTTTTTTTTCATGTATATACTTTTTTTCGGAGGTATGTGCCACCACACCCAAACGGTTCCGTATGCGTTATCGTAACTGTTTACGATATCGCTCATGCGGAAATATCCACTACCTTTGTGGTGGACTTTCCGAATATTTACCCCACGAATAGCCTTAGTTAACAAAGCCGTTAGCATCTGGCTCCCACCGGAGAATGTTGTATTCTTCTTGAAAGGAAGAATACAAAATGCAAAGAAACGACTTTCTAGGTTCAGTGTTCAAGACACGTGGAACTGCGTCTTTAGAGTAAGTTTACCGCGTAGCAAAGTCCCACTCAAAGAGATACGGAGCGGGTGCCAACTGCTCAACTATTTTAGCAATCGGCAAACAGTTATTCGTTATATCGCTCTGATCACGTTTCATCGTACACATTTTGTACGGATTTGCTTCGCGCTAAACTTACAGTAAAGAAGCATCAACTACTACCTTCGAGCAAACACGTGGAGACGCATACGGAACCGTTTCGGTGAGGCGGAAGCAAAATATCCACCGAACGAAGATAACGAAGAAAAAAAAAGAAAAACAAGCGAGGTGCCTTCACTCTACACACTTCGACGCGGTATTCATCTACTTGTAGCTGACGGTGAGCTGAAAGGTCTATGTACACGTTATCACACAGTCCGGCAAAGGACACCTTGCGTTCCGTCCATATATTGCGTGCAACCGCGTTCCGGTGTTTTTACCTATTTACACATCTCGTGCTGTCCTCAAGAAGTGCTCGTCACTCCTCGCGTCGCAAAGCAAGGCTGCAGCGGAGAGCGCAGCTGATGACGTCACCTTGTTACGTCACAGGCGAGAAGGCAGCGCTGGAACGCTCCTCGTGACCGAGGCACCGGACGAGAAAAAAAAAAAATGAGGGTGTGTCACAAACGTGTCCTTCTGAGACATGCAAGCACGATATAAAGTGAGCGTTTAATGCGCTGAAATGAACTCTTTTCGCGGGATGTAATAAAGTACAAAAATAAGTTTATGCACGTCCGTAAACAGATTGACATCAGCGATAACTCTGCGGTGTACGAAAGCAGCAGGATTTAGTTATTGGAGCTGAAGATTGCCTTAATCAGCTCTCTCGCTTATGAAGGTGGGGTCTGTTTGACCATGAGCCCTCACAGAGAAATATGCACGTTCAACAAAACATCGTGTAAGGAAAAACACGAAACTGCCAGTTCAATGGAATACAAGAGACACGACCGGTTTGTGATTTAAATTCGAACTATAAATGCCCTGTTCTCGTCTCCACTGGTACAAGGTGCACGTAAGGTTTACAGCGCCAACTTCGCACCTGTGTTCGCCGACGCATTGACTTTCGTGTTTTTCTCTTCCTTTGCGGTAACTTTTCTCGGACAGCCACTTTTGCTTACGCGTCGCCGCTAAGCCCGACGACGCGCGAAAAACGACGACTGCTTCGACGACTACCAGTCCTAACCAGCTTTTTCCGTCAGGCGCTGCGAGTACAAGCTACGGCTCGTGTGAACCTTCACCTTAAAGGAGTGCTAAAGAGAAGCCTTACGTAAGGTTCCATTAGCATGCGGCATAGTGGAGTGCTAAACACACCACTCTCACACCGTAAGCGGAAGTCCGGTAACCTGCAATTTACTCAGCAATAGCGGATCACTAGCGACGCCAGTTGAAAATTTCTGCTCTTATCATCTATGACATCATGAGCTTTGCCTGAGATTGAGAGAATAGTTTTCAACAAAGGAAAATTGCATTGCACCCGGCTGAGAGAAGAATGTAAGGTTGAAAACGTTCGCAAATATTTGATTCACAAAAATGGTACGAACAAGCGCGAATACTGACAAATCAGCAACTTTAAGACTGTCGTGATCAGAGGCTTAGTTTCAGTGCAATGTCGTCCATGAAAAAAATAAATTTGCTCCCTCTCATGCAAACCAACATTCCCTTGCAACGAAAACCAGTCTCTCAAACGTACGCACTCTACCAGTCCGAACTTTACGTGGTTTCTCTTCGGCACACCTTAAGGCGTGTCCCCCGATATCACTGGCTGTATACGGTTGTCTCGGAGGTCGCCTCTCACGGTTCGGATCTCGAAGCTGGCTGCCCGGCACGCATAGCGGCGGTGTCGACGCCACACTGGACACGAGGAGAGACGGAGTATGCGCGCACACGCTCGATCTGATGCAGCGATGAGTGGTGTGAAAGCGAGTGTTAGGTACGACAGTATATAGACGGAAGGAGACCGATCCCGACTGCCCGCGGGTCCCGCCAAGGCGCGGGCCGTTCCCGCTGGCAAAAAGAACACCGCCGCCCGTCGCGCCCCTCATGAAAGACTATATTCCAGGAGGAGGTGAAAGAGGAAGGGCTGAAGTAGGCGCGCGCCCCTAAAAGATGGCCTCGGCAAGACTCGTGTTACACAACTATGGCGCGCAGCTTGATTGACCAGCCAAACGCAACTGCAACAGGTGCGACGCGGGGAAGCTGACTGCCGCTGCCCAGTTTTTGATGCTGTTCATATTGCTTACAGAGTCCAGGTTAAAAGCAGCAGCGTTTGGGAGCTCGAATATGTAGGCGTGCTGTCTTCAATAGGTTCCGTGTAGGTACTGCGGGCAGCAAGCGAGTTGATGCAGGAGTGTGGTACGTGGCTAACTGAGAAGAATCCCAAGGGTCTGCTTCGGTGTTAAACAAGATTGCGCCCGCATTATTTCTCGCCAGAGAGCTCGAACAGAAATAAGCAATAAGGTAAACTGAGGAAGCAATGCAGAACATCTTCGAAGTTGGAGCGCCCGTAGCCCACCCCGCATTCTTACTGATTTGTCCGCGGAATGGAATTAACAGTTGGAAACCTTTAGGCTTTACGGACGCCTGCCTTTTCACGATCGATTTTTTTTTTTGTACACTCGGTGTTACGACTTTGCATTTGCGTTTCTCATGACTGAAGGAGCACTGTCACATATTTAGTACAAGCGCAAAATCGAGGTGTTAGAAAAATGTTGCCAGTATTGTAAGCCGTCGTACAGGCTGCTAAAGGCTGATTTCTGCGTTAAATACCGCTTGCTCTTTTTTCATAAATGTTTGACGTTTCAGTGCTGTCTGCTTAAACTGGTCGCAACTAAGACCCATAGACCATAAAAGACCCATAGACTTGTCGCAGTTAATATTTCATCAACCTCATCACTTACTCCTTTTCTTCTTTAAATTTTATACACATGTCATTGCAGTCCTCGAAACACTCAAAAGAAACATGTTTTCGACCGCGAATTCAGGTATTGCCACAAATCTAAACGCCATAGCCGAAGCTACGAGGTATTGATAACGATCCAATGAAGATAATGTGACACAAAAACTAATTGTTCATTTAGAGCCAGTACTCCGGCATAGTTTTTAGCTATTGCTTGTCACTAAGACATGGCACCGCGGCTTACGCGAACAATAAGATCGGCGAGTTTGTAGACGCTACAGGTACACGTGTCGTGAAGCTTGCTAGTAAAAGCCCCTTGACCGCAAGACACAAGCGAAGCTCGAGCAATTGTATATATACTACCTTTCATTCGCTGCCGCAGGATTCACAAGAGTCTCATTCACTGCCTGCCGGCCCTGCCACCAACTGAGACCTGCGGCTTCGTGTGATTCTCTAGTGCGTGACAAAGCTCAAGCTCAAAGGAAAAATGAAAAGAAAGGAAGGAACTGTAACACCCTCCTCCTGGTTTGAGACAAAAAGAAAAGCAAATCAGAAACAAATGCGCGCAGGGTTTTCAACCCTGCGTCCCAGACACCCGAGCTCAAAATCCGCGAAATATTACTCTCTATACACGCAATGTACACGTGATGACCTGCCTCTGACATTCTGGTTTCGCGTGCAGATCAAGAGATCGAAAGAGAGAGAGAGATAAAGGGAACTATACTGCGGTAGACACATACAGCTAACACACTAATGTACACTATTTACACTCGAGTGTTCTACGAGTCACATATGCTGAGCGGTACACAGAGTCATCAGGCTAGTGTTTAGGCACGGTCTACATATTCGCGAGTCGATTCGCCGGTGCGGTAAAAGTATAATGACGTACGGGCACGTAATGCCACAAAGTGCGGAGGCGCCAAAGGGAGCTTCTTTCTTTCCCCTTTCTCTTAGCACACGAGGTGTAAATAAGCTCCCGCTTGGAATTGTTAACAACGGAGTAACACGCATTGATTCTAGGAATGAGTTACCCGCCTGCTGGGGCGGAAATAGTCGCCAAGTCCGAGCTCAGACATGCTTCCAGGATGAGGGCTACTGCCTGCTCAGTCAGATGTTTCGCACCAATGCTTGGGAAAACCGGCGAAAGACGCGAATTGAAAACAAGGAGAGAAGAATGCAACACAACACTGAGCTAGCAACTGGCATATGTATATAGAACCGACACATTCCTCGAGCAAGCAACCAGCAGCGCATGCGCAATGCTCTGTATGGACATTAGCAACGTAGCTGTTTAGGCTTGGCAAAACGCCGGTGTAGTCGGCACAAAAGTGGGTAAGCGAGTATATGCGAGGCATGTACCAAGCAGCTGTTAGCGTGGCACATCCATGCACAGTCTAGTATAGCAAGGTGGTGGGAGAGAGAAGGGAGGGTGAGGAGGAGTGGTGTGTGGAGAAGGGAAAGGAGGAGAGAGTGCAATAGAGAAAGATGAAAGAAAGAAAGATGACAGGGAGGAGAAAGAAGAAGCAGCAGCTGTAGAAAGAGCTGAAGAAAGAAAGAAAGAAAGATGACATCAAGAAGGAACTAAAACGTGAAGAACTCAATCTGCATTCGCAAGGTGGTGGCGCTTGCTTGCGAGCTACACTGTTCACTCAGACTGCAGAGAGGTGTGAAATCGACTGTAATCTTTTACATTTTTCATACAGTGCTAAGACCATTGCGAATGCGTTGGCGCATGCTTGTTATATAACATGCCGATTTCAAATATATGTCAGCTGCTAGTCCAGCGTTGTACTGCCTTCTCCCTATTGTGTTTTCGTGTCAGATTTCTTCGGTGGTTTTCTCAAGTTCCGGGACAACGTTCAGACGCGAACTAAGGGGTGATCCATTGAGATCCAGATACGCTCATCGCTTAATCTTCAACCGTCTTGATCCGTAACTACGACTGGGTCACATACCCAAAGCCAGCAGCACCCAGGTGCGAATGCATTGAACGTGCTGATGCTGACTAGCACGCTCGCTTCTCGCAATCGAGAAATCAAGGTTACCGCCTATTCAGTTCACTTCTTACCGTCCATATTATTCATACCTGTTAAACGGTTACGATCGTAACCGGTCATGCGCTAAAACCGGGAGATTCGGCCCTTTCGAACATACAGCAAAACGAAACAAAAGCAAAGCTCTCTCATTGTTCTCGTATATTACTGATCTATGAGAGAGCCTGGAGAGAATTGCTGGGAAATGTTGCTAAATGCCCACTGAAACGAGAACCTCGCACTTGAATGAAAACATTCAAACAAAAGCGGACAAATTAAGAATGAACTACGACTCTCGGAGTCTACGTGCGACGAGCAATGGAAACATCGAACATTTAGTTGGAATGACTAACGCAAACCTTTTCACACTGCTATGGCAGAACATACGCCGCGCAACGGAAACCCGTACACGTAAAATGTCGTGCCACGTGCGCTGCCACGGCAGTTCAGTGCAGTTTTGTCCGTGCAGTTTAGTCCGTTCAGAGGTCGCTAGCAGCGGGGCGACTCCGGCGACGGCTTTTAAAACTTACGTGCTATGCTCTACAAAAATGTAACTATGCAAAATAACTTCTCATCTCAATGTACAATGTCAAGCACTTCGTCAGTTTTGCAAGTGTCACGTTTTTTTTTTTTCTTCTTCTTACAAAGCTATATAACTCTATATACTACGCGTTAAAAGACCCGAGGAATCACACTTCAATGACAGAGACTCGTCACAAGGATTTTCTGCGATCACATTCTAACCACCAGTTACTCGGAAAAAGCACAACAACATCGTCATAAACTACACGTAATGCACGACTAATGTAACACCAACTAAGCGCTTCAGCGTACGATTTTCACTAAGTCTACACAGTGGCATGTCGGTGGGTATTCGTCCTCTCTTGGCAAAAAATGAAGGGGAAAACGATAAAAAATGCGATACGTAAGCACAAGGGCCGTTTGTTCACACCAGCAAACATGGTCTCGGGGCGAGAGAGAAAAAATAAGTCACATGTATACACCACAACGACACAGAACCTTCATTGAAGGGGCGTCACATAGATTTCTTCAAACTCAACCGTTAATCGTCCAACAAGAGCGACAGCGAACGAATAAATATGCAAGGCTATCAACAATACACCGTTTTGTACAAGCAGTGCTGTGTCGGGGGAAATAAAACTTCACGTCATTCTTGAACGATGCTATATGTTACACGTATCTCGTATGAACATCAGAATCACAAGCAGACGCCGCTAGCGGCACGATAAAGATGTCGAAGTGCTTGCTGACGTCATGTTCTCTGGAATGTGCCATACCTGTGTGTCGGTTGTCGAGCAACCATGAGAATGTGAGGTTTGTTTTTTTTTCAGCTGGCTTGTGTACTGTACGTACTAAATGTTGTCGCGTTCGGCAAGTGCCTACGAAACGCTGTTCTTTGGCAAGTTCTTTGCGAGATGAGAGGAACTCCCTGTAATTCAAGATGCCAGACGGATGGGCCAGCTCAAAGGCATCCTCGCAACTTGATAAAAGTATAGTGACGAGATCAGAGACAACTTGAGGTCAGCAAGAAAATATCGGCGGCGTCTCGGCGTGATGGTTGTTTCACCGGGAAACAGAGCCACACGCGCACCACGAGAGAAATAAAAATGAGAAATGCAGGTATTTACACGCCACCGTTCAGTTCACAAAACGTTGAAACAATGTCACTGAGCCAACAGAACGCGACGTCAGTAATGTGAATAAAATGAACGTTACGTACGTGGACAGCTAGTCGTAACCTTTTCTACATTCACCTCGTTCACTCGAGGGAGTCTTCGCTAAAGAAAAATTTTCAAAGACATACCGTTTCTCTCGCTAGAATTCTGGCACGCGTCAAGCAAAGAAACAGCACTGTTCCTTTTGTTGAGTCTGCGTGCAAATACAACATTACTCCTTCGGCCGAACTTTTCTATTAAACGTTCTTGGCCTTTCCGGCTCGTCCAGCTAGAACAGCTCGGAAAGGTAAACAGCTCCGCGAAGCCATCCAGCGAAGTGTCACGCATCCGATCGCATGCTTGAGCTAGCAAGGCTAAAGAGGAGTGCATTTCCATACACCCTCCTCTCTCGTTCCTGCGGTCGAAATCCGTAACAAACAGACCAGCATTCGCAAAAGAAGCCTGCTGCTCCCTCGTCGCATCCGGAACTCGAAGCGGCCGTTCTCCTTAAAGACAAAACCATGGTGCCGCACGGTTGTCACACGTGGCACCGATTGTCCACACGAGTCCCTAGATTGAACCGGAGTGGAGAGCTGGAGGAGAGGACCGTGGCCAACTCGACGATCCTGTAAGTCATCGGCTTTGATGAGGGCGCGGCATCCGCGCCCCGTTCTGCACCTCCGTCGCCGAGTCCGGTTAGCCGCCCTCGAGGAGGCGGCTTGGACTCAGTCGTTCGACCTGCTCTTGCTTCGCAGGGAGGTGCAGAGGTCCTGCAGTCATCAGATGGTCGTCTCGAACGTGTACGTCACGTTGAAGGAAGGGTTGTCGAAGGAGTTCTCGCGTCCGATACCGCCGTTCATGCTACCATTCTCGTCCGTGGTGTTGGGCCTCAGCGTCTGCTGGGTCTGCGCTGGCCCCCAGCCCTCGGTGGGCCTCATGGTGACGGCCACACGCTGCAGAGGAAAGAGAGAGTGCGGGATGAAGGCATTCATTCAGATTAGCTAACTTTCTGTCTATTGTCAGAAGGCAGAGGACGGAGGTTAGCAGATCAAAAAGGTAAGAAATAAAAAAAAAAGGCGGTGAAGTCAGAATATTCAATACCAATTTTTATGCAGCAAACATAGTTTTCTAGCTTTGAAAAGCGAAACGTAAGAGCCATACGAGATAACACTTCATTATTTGAATTTGCGGCGAATGTTATCCTCCTGAATGGTAACAAATCGCTTACAAATCAAATATGGTGATCAGTAAAATACGTAATCAGCTTGTTGTGTGCCGCGTTATTAGACGTTCGGTGCATCTCTTACCAGCTGCTGCCCTTCTAGAGGACGAGGAAGAATATGTGAGCAGATGGGTACTGGCATCAACGCAAGCAAGAAGCAAGAAGCCACCTTTGCCACCGTACAAGAATATTGATCAGCACAAGGGGATGATTGATAGACGCGGACTGCGAGTAAGAGCTCACGAAGAAGATATTTGCGTTCATGTTTGTCGTTAATAGGTGTCCAGGTGGTCAAGTTGGCAGATAACTTGGCTGTCGCGGGCGCGTGTTTCTTGCAGAATAATAACATAGTATAACCTAATCACCCCGGGTACTTGAAATAATTGAGCTTTTTGTTAAAGTCTCAAATGACGGCCCGGCTGCTAAAGATAACCGTTCTAATACTGAACTTGTAACATGACTACAGTAGCGCCTTCACCTGCCGCATTGTGTACATTAATTGCTGCAACTAAAACACGAGAGAGATTTTGTGAGAACTTCACAAAATTTTATAGAATAAAGAACCATACACGATTTTTCGTGTTACTTCAAATAGTTTCACGGGAGGATAGCGTATATCCCGAAGGAACAGGTAGTGTTACGCGTACATCGTCTTCGAAAAAATTACAATTAGCATATTTCAGTCAATCAAAGAATAAAGACATCACATTATCGCATTAGAATAACTTACGGATTGGATTACGGTCGCCAACAGCGGTAACAGCCGCTCACACTGCAAATGCCAGAGGCTCGCAACATTCGAGACAGCGAAATGTCGTTTTACATCAGGTGATTTGGCACTAACTTTACTAGCCATATGTCACACTGCTGTCTGGCAAAGAAAGACCTGACGTTGTGCCAGGAATCCGCTTTCGGAAACAGATGCCAGTCCCGATAGCCGGCAAGTTGGCAGTGATGAGGAAACAAGGGTCGCAGCTACCACCAGCGTGAGGTCTATTTATAAGGGACGACGCACTGCCCAACATTTCGCTTGTGTTTTTCGAAGTGATGACATGGTGTTGCAATAAACATTTGTCTCGACTTTTGCAAGGTCGCACTGCTAATGGGAAGTCAAGGAGAACTCCACGTGCTTGTGGTTGAGAGGGCATAGCGACGAAGGCGAAACATAGGTCTCAATCCGTGTGAACATGACCGGAAATTAGGTACTTTCGTGTGAGCTCCTTTGCAGTGGGAACTTATTTCACGTATAGTCACGTCATATTCCAACGACTTTGATTATTTCACGACGTAGTGTAGTATCCAGAAATGGGGCGGAAGTTCAGACATTCCTTCTCCGAGTAGTTTTGATCATACCCTGTGAAAGCTATTCAGTATAATCGCAACATGTAGTATATATACACACCTTCAGTTATTGCACCTGATTCGAAGCGACTGACTCACAATGAACATAGTTAATTCGAGCGAAACCAAGATGTATTTTACTGCACGAGAACTTGTAATTATTTCTGTTTGAAATGGAAGTAAATCTTGACTAACGGAGGTGCGTGTATTCCGGACAAAAATATCATTCATATATTATTCTCGCACATTGCATATTGGAGAATGCGAAGGGATGAAATGCATTCAACGCCTATTTTTACGGGTGAATTTTACAAGTGATACCTAGGAGAATTACGCCGACACCTGCATGCTCCTCCAGGTAACAAGCATTCTGCACTGACTACATTCAATTCCGAAATCAAACGTTGACAAATTACAGTGAACGTTGACAAATTACAGTGAATAAACCTACAAAGCATGTTAAAGCGATTATTAGGGATCACCGCGGTGCCTCCCGCGGCCGACTTAGCAAACACTATTAGCAAATTGTGTTCCCGAATAATGCTCACCACATTTGAGATCTTTTAGGAGTCCTAAACGTGACAGCTACCGTAGTGTTGTGTTATCGTCGCCGCCAGAGCGATAGCGGCGGCTCGATTATGGCGACAGTTCGTTATATAAACCCAGCCTTGCGGCCCTCGAGCCGCATTCTACTACCATCGCGCATGAAATAAACCACGCTCAGTTCTGCTTCCAAATATTCTTCCTGATCAGCCTGCCGTTTTCCCTCCCGACGTAAAAACACTGGCGACGAGGACGGGATTCGAACCCATGTGGGTTCGAAACATAAGCACAGGCTAGTGACTCACGTGTCCCAGGCTGCCCTTGGGCACCGAGCAGAGCTTGATGATCATGAGGACGAGAATGGTGGCGAGAGGTATGAACACGATAGTCCAGCCGACGCCGATGGCCCATGGCGGGTAAGTCGGTGCCCTTGGCTTGAGAGTGCTCCACGATGTTGAAGATCAGGATGAACTGGGAAACGAGACACGTACGATCTGAGCACTTGTGTCTGTTGTATATGAAAGTAAGGGATCGGGACTTCTAACCTTTGCCTTGTAAATCAATTGCCCGACAGCTATAATCTTGCTAAATCAGATATCATTGTGTGTGACTTGAAAGTACGGGTCTGGCGTCTTGACGCTTCACAGCGGATTCTCAAGTGGACCCGTAGTAGAGAACGCCGGGCTGTATTTGGTTACTCTGACGGCCTGCGCTTTAAACACGGAACAAGAGTTGTTTCGCATTCTTTGTCGGTTGCAACACGGTGAGAAATGCCACTCGTAGCGTCGTTGTAGTACCATAGAGCACGTGTGGTGGCTACGCAACGACGTACAGTTCAAGACTACATAAAAAGAGGTCTTGACTACAAGTTCGTAGATCAGCAACAAAAATAAACTTAAGATATAACTTATAACTTTGATAGAGACGTTGTTTGCGCTATTATATGTCTTGTGTTGCACAATATTCGCAAAGTATCTGCCGCGACAGCGTGCCGTATATCATACATGATATCCCTTTTATACACAAAAGCCAAGGAGAGAGGTATTATTCCTATATTTCAGATTTGTTTGTGCCCCCGTGCCCTTCAGTGGCGCTTGAGTGTGTGTGCTCGTGCGACATCGGGGATGACACTAACTGATATGTCAGGAGGCCGTTATGCTCAATGGTGTACGCAAACACAACACGGCATACATGATCGTTCTCCGTTCTTGGCTAGTCATGGTGTGCCTTGTGTGATTTCACCTCTTAACTTGAACCATTTTAATTACACACGCAACACACAGCCATGTATAGAAGGCAGTGACGTAGACATCTAGGCAAACTTACCACTAACGTGGCTGGAGTGAAGTATTTCCACATGATGGTCCAGAACATTGTCCACGCATAGGAACGAGATCCGATCATTTTCTCGATGTCGCAGAGGAACTTTTCCGCACCTACGGCATAGGGATAAAAAAATATCAATTGTATTAGTAGACGGTAGAAAAAATAATGAATAATTGTTTACAGTCAGGGATGACGTTAACACTAGTCATGCGGCTGCTTGTCGTGCTGATGGTAACGTCAGACGATTGACTGTTAGCTTTGTGTCATTTCTGCATCTATTGTCAGATCTTTTTCTTCATTCCTCTTACCACCCTTATTTCTGCCACGTTTCTTCCTCATTACCCGCAACATCTATGAAACTTTAGAAATTTAGACGCAGGTAAATTCATGTTGTCATCAAAGCCATATTTCTATGCTGGTAGACATGCACGTCTGGCGCTTTTAACAGACCACACAAGTAAATGCAACAACTCGTATACACTGCTAACATTTCAGTGTGCACATACCAATGACTTTCTGCTTGTATGTTGCATACAAACCGGTCAATGTACGAATAGCGGGCGTTATACGCTGACGAAGCGGATGTGGCTAGGGCGATACTTCGGACAGATGTAAGCAATTGATTAGTAAGTAACCCGCAGCACATGACCAGATTGTTTTTAGCCTGAGCATTTTAGTTACATTCGTGATTTCAAAATTCTCAAATATCCAGTACTGCTCAGTAATATTCAGGCCTAAATTATCACATTCCTGACAATTGTGATTAGGTGAGGCTGCTCTCTTGGTTGGCTTCGTCTTTGTAGCTTAACGCTGAAACTGAAATAGGAAGACACAGATGCGAGTGCCTGTAATTTCTAGGTGCACTTATGCTGCGACCCTTTTAATCCAGTATTCTGCTGCGTATGGTTTCTTGATTCTGCACGGTTTACCCAAACGTCATAAATTATCGCGCAGTCTTCACATATGGGTGTCTAGTAACTAATATGCCTCACATTACTAATAGCACTTACCGTAGTACCAGGCAATGAGTGTGCACTCTCCGATGGCAATGACTAGCACAGACAAACTTGCGGCGTACTTGTCAAATAGCTCCAGCCAGTGCACTCCAGCCTGTTATTGAAAGGAAAACATTAATGAGTACAGTTAAACCTGGATATAACGAAATTGACAAATGACCGAAGATTTTCGTTATAAAAAGGTTTTCGCTATGTCCAGTTTCGCTATGTAAATTAAATAAAGCATGCACATGAAGCAAAAAGCAAATGGAAGTATCCTTAGCCCAGAACACATTTACTTCGTGGCAAAAACGCGAAAGGCGCTGCTCGAATCTTCCTCCAAAGATTCATCGCCATCGCCGTGGTATCGGACACTTTCCACCAGCGCCTCATCGGACATATTTTCGGTAGGGCCGGCACAGTCGCCCGTAAAAGAATATTTCAAAAAGAAACCCGCGAAACTGCACGTGGTCCATGACTGCTCTATTCGCGAGCAATGAAATCCAAGTTCCTGCGTGACGGGCGGGCCGTCCCTCCGTTGAAGCAGTCGTCCTTGCAGCGACACACCCAGACGACTGAATGCGTGGATACGGAGTCCAATCGAACGCGTGTGCACAGCGTAAAAAAAAAAAAAAAGTCCACAGCATATCCACGGAGTGAATGATGATGAGTGGGCGAAGCTCCGGAGGTTCATCGTAGATCGCGCCGAGTTCCGGATTAATTTAGTTAACGCGCACGCTACCAATCCTTATGGTTCAACTACGCACAAGTGAAATCTCCCACCGGCACTTCATTGCAAGCCAAGATCCAGTGCATATATATATATATATATATATATATATATATATATATATATATATATATATATATATATATATATATATATATATATATATATATATATGGGTGGCCGGTGAACGGTTCTCCAGCGCGAGCAGTTGGTATTTTTCAATCAAGAAACTCGCTAGAAGACGCTGCCTGCGCCAACGTTGTCGCTCGCGGGTGAGGGCGCGTTTTCCTTCTTTGCGAGCTGGTAGAGCGTTCATCGAACAAAGAGCGTTTCCATAGTCAACGTGCGCCTTTCGCTCTCTCTCTCTCTCTCACAAGACAGCAGATGGAGGAGTGAGAGAGCTCACGCGTCGGGAGGCACGCGCCGAGGGCGAGCGCGAGCCTCCCGGCGGTGCGAGGTGGCTACATACATACTACTACACACCCTAAGGAGCTTACTACTACACACCCTAAGGTGTGTAGTAGTACATACTACTACACACCCTAAGGAGCTTCGCGCCTAAAAAAAGCCAACGCGAACGGCGTGATGGCTACATAAAAAAGTAGGACATTCGCGCAACCCACTGTAAAAATGTAAAAAGGTTTAGAGGGAGGACGAAAAAACAGCCGCGGCGGCACGGGTCGCGTCGCCGACTCGAGTGACGCAGGAGAATTGAGAAGTGGGGCCCGCGCGGCCAAGCGTCCTCCCACCTCGTGTTTCGCTGACAGCACTCTGCAGAACCGAGGTTACCGCGACAGCTGCGTTCGCGCCATTTACGATGATATCGCTTCGCGCTTATTCGTCGGTGGGGTGGCCACAGGAGTGGATCCGGCCGCTGCTCGCGCTAAAATTTCATATTCGGGGCGAAATTACTAGGTTGTTGGTAGGGAGAATTCGTTATAACAAGGATGTATCCCACTGCCACTTCGTTATACAGAGGCTACAAATACATGTTGTTCTATGGAACTACGGCGGGGAATCGGAGACTTCGTAATATCGAGGTATTCGTTATATCAAGGTTCGTTATAGCCAGGTTTAAGTGTAAATTCATTTATCCGCTAGTAAGCAAAACTCCATGTATAACCGCTGACGAAGTCAAAAAAGCTGCCAAAGGCATGTCCCGCGGTAAAGCAGCTGGTGACGATGGTATAACAGCCGACTTGATCAAAGACGGAGGAGATATTGTACTAGAAAAACTTGCATTGCTCTTCACGAAATGTATCAAGACATGTAGTGTACCGCGCAGCTGGAAAAAATGCTAATATAATCCTTATCCACAAGGAAGGTGACATAAAGGAGTTAAGGAATTACAGACCAATCAGCCTACTCCCAGTAATATACAAGCTATTTACAAAGGTAATTTCTTTTGCCTGCCACCCAACCGAGAGAGCAAGCTGGCTTTAGGAAAGGTCACTCGACAATGGACCACAGCCACGCTATCAACCTAATAATTGAGAAGTACGCGGAATATAACAAACCTCTTTATATGGCGTTTATCGACTAATAGAAAGCATTTGACTCCATAGAAATACAAGCAGTTCTAGAAGCTCTACGTCGACAAGGGGTACCTGGCGTATACGTGAAAACGATAAACAACATATACAAAGACTGCACAGCCACACTACTCCTACATGAGAGAAGCAGAGAAATCCCGATCAGGAGAGGTGTGAGACAGGGAGATACAATATCCCCGATTCTATTCACTGCATGTTTAGAGGAAGTCTTTCAACGTCTAGACTGGGAAGAAAAGGGCATTCGAATTGACGGAGAATATCTAAACAATTTGAGATTTGCAGACGACATTGTGCTCTTTAGCAATGATGGTGACGAATTACAAAACATGATTGATGACCTAAACAGGGAAAGCATTAAAATTGGATTAAAAATGAATAGGCAAAAGACCAAAGTTATGCTCAATAGCTTAGCTAAGGAACAGGAATTTAAAATCAACAATAAACCCTTACAATGTGTAAACGAATATGTATATCTGGGACAGTTAATATCAGGAACTCCTACCCAGGAAAAAGAAATTCTCCGTAGAATAAGGATGGGATGGAGCGCATTCGGAAGGCATTACGAAATCATGACCGGAAACTTACCGCTCTCTTTAAAGCGAAAAGTATTCAATCACTGCATTCTCCCAGTACTAACGTACGGCGCAGAAACGCGGAGAATAACGAAAAAACTAGAGATGAAACTAAGGAGCTCGCAACGTGCAATGGAAAGAAAAATGATAGGGGTAACGCTAAGAGATAAAAAACGAGCGGAATGGATCAGAGAACAGACAGGAGTAGCCGATATTATCTTATCAATTAAAAGAAAGAAGTGGACCTGGGCAGGACATGTCATGAGGAGGAAGGATAATAGGTGGACAGTAAGAGCGACGGAATGGATACCAAGAGAGGGAAAACGCAGCAGAGGTAGGCAAAAGGTTAGATGGAGCGATGAAATGAAAAAGTTTGCGGGCATAAAGTGGAACTAACTCGCTCAGGATAGGGTGGATTGGAAATCGTTGGGAGAGGCCTTCATCCTGCAGTGGACCTAAACAGGCTGATGATGATGATGAAGCAAAACTAAGCCCAAGAAGAAAAGGAATGATAAAAGTGTTTAAAAGTCTAACATCTTATAAAGTCGTTGACAGCTAGAAGTATTCATACCGTGAAATGCCGATACGGTTCAATCTCGTTCATACAATAACGATAAATGTATTTTTCGAAATATGTTGCTTTTGCCTGCCACGACCCCACAGGCGCAATCTATTTTCATTAATTTTCGGATATGTCATACTATCAGGACCATGAGGATCGTATCAACGATGTTTCACTGCAGATAATAGATAAAATGAACGAAAAAGATAAGAAAATACGGTACGGCTTCGATTATCGACTTACTCGAGTCGTGAATATTAGGCCTCCGAAGTAGCCAAAGACAGATATTGCGAGAACCACGAGTGTCTTCTTTTCTCGGAGGTTCGGAAACCGGTCGAAGATTGCTGTTGACACAGTCTCCAGAAGAGCAAACTGAAAGACAAGAATAATGTTTAATAGGAAACTCAGCGCTGATCCCACAAAGCGATAGCTAAGGCGCTATGCGGTACTCTCAAAGAAAGCAATATCTGCGTCAATGCATTTGCAGCATGATGAGGTACATACAATAAACAGTTGCTATGAATAGTTAGTGAAGTGAGCGTATAGCAAATATAAAATCAAGGATTAAAGATGGCACAGTCTTACATCTCCTGCGAAGCCAATGGATTCAAGCAAAGATGTGTCAATTGCCTATAAGCTGTCACCTAAAGATGTCGTGTAGCATGCGTATGGGAATCCCCATACTACCACCCCACTAGTAATTAGCGTCAGCAAGGTAGGACTATGTATTCGTTAGTTAAATTAGGTGACATAAAGCACAAAGCATTTTCTTCGGTTACTTTGTGATAATAAGTGTTACAACTTTGCATAAGAACTAATCTGTCCAGCTTATGTTTTAAAGTTGAATACACAGCTGATATTTTCAAGATAATTAGAAACACCCAAGTCCAAGTTGAGATCAGTAGATAGCATGAGCAAACACCCTTACAAATTTGCAAATTAGACAGACATCCTAGCCAAATTGAACATCGTGTATGGAGTACAATATGCTGCAAAGCACACTGACAGCTCATTATATACAAGATGCTGAATTAAGGAGTAGACGCTGAACATAGCCACTACTGTTTTATGCGCCACCAGAAACCATTGTATGAAAACGCAAATACCCCGTCACATTTGGCGGACACTCGCATACTCTGGCACAACACGCGTGGGTACGAGCAACACGTGATGAATTGTTAACACTTGTAGTTTTTATAACCCAGGGATAGATAAATAGAAGATTACAGATGATTAATAGTGATATGTGATACAACGATTATACGAACGTCGTGAAGCGCACAGAGCAGGAAAAAGACAGAAGTAGTATGACGCTAACTTGGAATATGTGAGGGAAGCCTACGCCAAATTTAAAAAGACTTTTACAGCTTTGTTGGTAATCCATCTTCGCAAGGTGAAATGGCTGTCGATTATTTTTTTTTAAAGAAAAGCTTGTATATTCTATCGAAACGATCTAGTAACGTTGGTCTAGCCCTGTGTCAGCGTAGGTCTAGTTGTGGTCTTTACGCGAGAACCAGCTGCTTCCAAAAAGATGGAACTCTTAGAGCCGTCTATGAAGTGGCGGAGTAAACTAATGCATTAGTTTCTCCCGCCACTTCATAGGGGGCACATTGGGGCAGAAAAATATTGTTACTGGTGCTCGGGTTTGAACGCGGACCCCCGCCCGCGGAAGGCAAGTGTCCTAACTTTTAGCCACTAGACCACACACCCCGCGTGTGCTAAATGTGAACACATGTGAACCATATGAATGACGTGGATTGTCTGCCACCACGCTTAGGACTTTCAAAGAGCAACAGAGAAACAGCACAGGAAAAGAAAGAAAGAAAGTGCTGTAGGTCAAGGATGCCATTGCCATGCTTCGTTTGCCCCACCTTTTCTCGCCAAGGGAAGGAATTCTGATTTTTTCAAGAAGGCTGATCACCCACACGCATTGACTCAGTGGTGTCCATACCACACAATTGTACGGTCACAGCTTCACAAGGCACGCATTATGCTTTCCGAGTACCAGTAAACGTGCGGTTTCCATTGCTCACGCAATGGTGAGATAGAGATGGGGCGACGGTACCTGACTGTCGAGGCCGAGGGTGAGCAGCATGAAGAAGAAGAGGAAAGCCCAGAGGGGCGCGACCGGCAGTCGGGCCACCACTTCGGGGTAGACGATGAAGGCGAGGCCAGCGCCCTGGTCCACGACGTGCTCCACTTCGACGTTCAGCTCATGGGCGAGATACCCGATCACCGAAAAGATCACGAAGCCGGCAAAGATGCTCGTCAGCACGTTGCTCACAGACACAATTAGGGAGTCCCTGAAATCGGAAGGTCACGTGTCACAAGGTGGCTGCAGCACAAAGCACGAAGTAACAGCTTTAAGTTCCAAAATCATTTAGCTTTCTTTGGGATTTCAGTGTACGAGCGTTCTCGTGGAGCGTTGTCGACTACAGACAAGACCCTCAGAGCGTTGAAAACTACACTGTGATAAGTTTCTACAAGCGCTTCAGAATAGCCATCAAACCGGTTTAACCGGACGGAAGTGATCGCGGTATCGAAAAGCGGTTACCTGGTCACGCCGCCTTCAGGAAGCGGATATCCAGGATATCAGGTCTAAACAACCGGTCAATGGGATATTTGAATTTCGCAGCTTGAATATTTGATCTCGGTAATACATTTGGTGAGGGCGCCATGACGTAGCCAGGTTAGCTTCCATTTACTGCATTCATGCAATGTAAAGGAAGCTGCAAACAATTCGCACAATGCATTACCAGCATGTACATAATTCCGTAAAACATTTATGAGGCTCTAATTGGTGTCTGCCTTCTTCACGTGTTGCGAGTCATATTTTACCGTACTGCACAAATCTCGTACAACGTGAATCTACGACGAAAGTTCTGCGATGTAGAGCCATTCAGAAAGGTAAATTGAGAAACACGAAGCCTATATGGCCATTAACAAGGGCGCATATGTGGTTTGCACCGGCGCTTGCAACGATGAACCGAAATATAAGAATCCAGCAGGGGAAAAAAAGAGGTAATTTTTGCGCCAGTACTGTAACGTAATGTCCGAATATTCGAACATAGGAATATTAGCATAATATAAACGGTATAAACAACCTAATAACCGGCCACTCCCGTTATCCAGTTTTCCTATTCGAATAACCAGTGAATTGAATAATCGAGTGGACGGTTTCGTCCCCAAATCGGTGTGATGTTGCCGCCCTCGTCTCCATCGGTACCGGCGGAATTGTTGGAGTCGTTTTCCTAACGTTTTCACTTTATTAAAGAATTATTGACAAACTTTATTAGACGTGTTTGCAACAACCGGAATTTGTAGTCAGTGCATTCCACACAGTTGCAATTCGTGAAAATTAACCTATTTAATGTGCACATTGCGTGTTTGCCATTTCAATAGAGAACAACGTGGATAAATACAAAAAGAACATAACATCACGAGAAAGCTGAGGGAAAGTGCGAGGAGACGGGGGCAGTGAATGGCGCAAACAATAGCTTGAAGGCAAATATAACTTCGCTTCAATAGAAAAAGAAGCACAACGCATGTATAATGCAGCACATACACAAAGGAAAGGTACATTATTGAACACATATACATTTCTTTAGGTATGTAAATGAAATGCGTACGTCAGAATTATTGCGTGAATGAAGACTGTAATCTGAATAACCCATTTGATATATATTTGTTACCATTTGCGTCACACGCTACGTGTCCAGCACTTTCGTGCCAGATAATTCGCAAAACCACTGGCAAGATATAAGCGTTTTTCGTGGTGGTGTTTCCGAAAATGTCTGAAAGTTTCATTTATGTTGCACGAGCTTTCTCTCGAATACGTCAGAGCACCTGACCATGTTAAAGTCATGTAAAACGTCAACGAGGAGCACTGGTTGCCAAATATAGTCCAGCTAATTTTACTTCGCGCGAGAAGCTAATGGCAGATAAGCACACAATAATGTCCTCGTACATAGCATATGACAAGAAAGCTGTTTATTGATTTTATTGATCGATGCTTTTCATAGACCACGAAGCGAGAGAGCGAGAGAGAGGAATGTCTTTGGTGAAAAAATGTAACAAAAAAATACTGGCGCAGAACAGAGAGTGCTATTATTGTAGGAACCAAACTGGGAGGAGGACATTTAAAAAGAAAGAAAAAAAAAGACGACTCGTGAGTTTGAAACACGTGTGGCGAAGGGAAGAAAAATCGAACAGTGAGGAAAAGGGTGAAGAATAGACCGATTAATAATATCGATTATTCAAATAATAACCCTGGAAATTCGCGTTATACGTATAGGAGCTTGCACCAATACGCGACTAAAACACATTCATAGCAACTAAAATACCGCTTCTCGGGAATGCGTAACCATATTTCATACTTCAGTTGTTCTAATGTGATTGTTAGTCATCATGTTCGACATAAAGCACTGTTCGTGCCTCTCTCTCTCTCTCTCCTTTTTTTTTTTTCGCACAGCAGCGACTTTCGCAGAACTCCACTGCCGTCGTTTACGTTCTCACTGAATGAGGTGCTTCAGCTTCTGCAGATGCATCCTCTTCGATTGCATCTCGGTCGTAGTGCGCGATTTTAATTTTTCGGTCTTCCACACGCAAATATCTTATGTTAATTTTATATCGTGCGCTGTGGTTGTTATGGTGCATTCATCACCAGTGGCGAGGACAATAATATTCGCTAAACCCCACTATTCGATAAGGGTCAAATTATTTGACGTAGGAGAGACGAAAAGAAAAATACAAAACGCCGCGACTGTTCAAGCGTTCATGATTTATAGATATGGGGCAGGGGTGTCTGCTGCCTACGCGCACTATCCCTAAGTTTGATTGACAAAAGCTAAATTACACGGGCGGTTTGGTTAACTAGTAGAGTTACGTGTGTAAGCGCTGTGGTTATTACGTTGGCTCTATAACGTCGCATTTCAGCGTACTAAATTTTTACGCGCTTGAGCACTTCGCGTATACATGTTCTTCCAAATAAGAATCTGTCGTAAGTTCGGGCTCATGTGTTGTCCTTGTAGCCCGTCGTTTAACTTCGCTCACGTTTTTGCATTGCCTGTTTCCATGGTGCACTATGACCTCACACCTTGAATGGAGCGTACACACTGCCGCTGACTTTCCTAAAATGTTCTTGTGGGACACCGGAATGCAAGCTGACGGACTTGATTTGCATTGAATGATGTGGATGAGGAAGAAAGCTGGAGTACGTCACGAATTAGAGAAGCACTTTTCCGTTTTTAACAAATCAACGAAAGCGGCAACTCACTTGTAACAGTCGTTATGAAACTTGTTGTAAGACGAAAGTGTGATGAGTCCGCCCCAGGCCGGACTCAGAGCAAAAAATATCTGCACCGCCGCATCTCCCCAGACCTAAGAGCAGAGAAGAGGAGCGGTAACAGTTCACTTCACATATATCAGAAACAGCCAGAAAAACACCACAGCGAAACTGCGCAAAAAAAAAAGAACTGAATATACATAAAGTGAAATAGCTAGTCGGTTTGACCGACAGGCTACTTGAACCACTTAACTATGCTTGTAAATTAAGCAGCCTTTGCTTTGTAAGTAGAAAGAAGTATACGGTGTCCTGAACTGAAGTATTGACATATTGTGCTTAAACAACAGCGCCAGCATGACAGTGTGGCATCAGTAGTTCCGTTTTTTTCCGTATCTAGGCTTTCATGACACTGTGAAATTTGCTGAAGCTTAGTACGTTTAGCCTTGACATTCTGAGAACAGAATCTAGCTCCCCTTTAGCGTTAAAAACTACGTACGTTGGAACAGACGTCAAAATTTACGACGTCAAGCTGAGTTGGTTTGATATGTTCAAGTTGACATCACCATCTGTCTACATCTCATGCAATATTTCTAGCCTATGAGAGCCTCTTTTATTCATTTGTGTATTCAGTTCATCTCACAGACTAACATCGCATCATTGTGCGATGGAGTGGCGGGAATTACTTAACTAGTTAAGTAATATCAGGCGCATTAGAACATGATTACAGAATACTGATAGATTGTTCGTTGCACACACTGAAAAGTAATAACGCACATGTACAATACAGTAGGTAGCAACAAAGTAGCAATATGGAAAAAAAAGGAAGAAAGAAGGCCGCTAGTCCTGCCCTAAAATGGACTAAACAACGCTAAACATTAGTAGAGAGCAGTTAAATGGTAAAAACATTGTTGATGGCACTTTACTTAGTCAGACAAAGCTATTTCTTTTCGTAATGTTCTTTTAATCTTAGCGTCACTTGTACTGGACGGCATATTAATGGTTTAATCAAACATATGCTATGTAATGTCCAGCATTGCACATGTTTTGCAAATTCGAAGTTCCATTAAAAAGTCTATTCTGTTCTATCCTACTGTATTGTATTGCATTATCTTCATAGCTAAGCTACAAGAAAAACAGTGCTAAAGTGACTTTAACTATACTTCCTTTCGTCACGTACCGAATTGACTGCTAAGTGACAGATTCATGGCAGTGCCACGATCTATCGTAGCTACCAGTGTGGTACGTCACGTGCTTAGATAAGTCGTTTCAGAATCTTCACCCGCGTACTTCAGTTTTTTTGAAAAGCTAGATTCACTTTTATTGTTACTAGCTTTACAAACTGTCCCTCATTTACAAATTTCCAAAGGCGAAGCAGCCGTTCATTCACGAGTGAAGCGGCATTCTTCATTGAATAAATCGCATCGAGAGGAAATACGTAAGTGAAAGCGTGCTATCTTTATAAAATTTCGATGCGAATGGTAATCAAAACACATGTGCTTACCTGCGGGGTAAGCAGTAGCCTCCAATTGGGCGTGACGTAGAACATGATTCCCTCATAGGCACCGGGTAAAGTAACACCGCGGAAAAACAATATCACCAGCACCACGTAGGGAAAGAGGGCAGTAAAGTACACCACCTGAGAAATAGAAAAGAAACAAGAAAACTCGAATTAGAAATAATAATTGGAATAACAAAATGGTGGTTGTTTCGCGCAAAGGCGATGCATTGAAAGCGATAGCGGGGAAGTTTAATGCGCGTCGCATCGTAATCGATATTAGGGGCGAAGCTCCTTAAGGCGTGGGTCGTGCGTCCCCGATGTATGTAGTAGTAGTAGGTAGCCACCGGCGCGTGCCTGCCGGGAGGCACGCACGCGCCGGCGGCGAGCGCGTGGCTCCCGGCGCTCGCCCTCGCCGCGAGCGCCTGGAGCCACGCGCTCCCCGGCAAACTCGACACTGCCCCGGCAAACGCGAGAGACAACGTTGGCGCAGGCAGCGTCTCCTAGCGAGTTTCTTGATTGAGAAATACCGACTGCTCGCGTTGGAGAAGCGTTCACCGGCAACCTATATATATATATATATATATATATATATATATATATATATATATATATATATATATATATTATCTGCGACCAACGCCGCAGATAAGAACGAGATAACGCAAGCTGTTTGCGCGGCCGGAGCGGCGGTGGCCACGGGCGAGTGGCGAGTGACGAAAGCCGTGGGGGCGGCGACATCGACGTCACAGACGCTCTCAGTCCGTCTAGTTTCGGTATCAAGGAGCCTGCCACGGGGAACTAATTGTTCGCGTAGCTCCGACATGCACTCCGCTATTCAAAATTTGATCGTTGGGATAGGTAGTGTCGAGGACGGGCTCCAAAGTACTCATTTACTATTGCCACCAATTGCTGATAATTAAAAAGTTAATTATCGTAATTTCGCTAATTATGCATACAAGTGCGGTAATTTTTCTGTATATAGAGGCCGCCAACCCGTACACTCGAATGGTACACAAGACATTCCCGCGATTTATGTTTTTCTAATTTTAAAAATGTGTTGCATCTAAAAAAAAACACCCTGTATATATATGCACTGGATCTTGACTTGCAATGAAGTGCCGGTGGGAGATTTCACTTGTGCATTGTGCATAGTTGAACCGTGAGGATTCGTAGCATGCGCGCTAACTAAATTAATCCGGAACTCGGCACGATCTACGATGAACATCCCGAGCTTCGCCCACTCATCATCATTCACTCCGTGGATATGCTGTAATTTTTTTCTATGGAGTAAAGTTGTGACCGATGGTGCCGAAGGTTCTTCTTCGGGATTCCAGCTCCCCGCTCGGCGTCCTAAACGCACCGTCCGAGACGGCATGTGCGAGTTGGGAAGGAGCTGGCTGCCGCTGGTATGGCGGCGATAGGCTCGCGGGCAAACGTGTAGCAATTGAAGAGGAGGCTCAGACACTTCAGTTTAAATAAAAGGTAACGAAAACTGTATTTACAGTAATATACAAAAAAGAATACATGGAGTTGACTCGTACATAAAAATAAAACTGATGCTGAACTATACGTAGGGCGACCCTACTCCGGCGTAGCCGGCAGTGCGTAGCACTTTTTCCACCCGTCCAGCATGCCCCGTCCCATGGCGGAGCCATCTTTATTAACACAACCGCTCCGCCTCACCGTCTCAGCCGGCGAATCATCTTCACTTCGCTCTGGCATTGGGCAGCGATTCCACCTTTTGCCCCGCCTCCTCAATTGGGGCGGTCCAATTGGTGAAATCACCACCCAATCTGTTGACGGTGAGAGGGGTATGTTTGTACAATAATAAATAAAAAGCACATTCATCAGCACTAAACAACACATACATAAAAGCAAACCATGCCACCCAAGGCCGAAGGGCGATGGTAAAGATATGGCGCACATGAAACGCGTTACATGCTCACGTGTCGCGTCTGATCAGGCGCAGTTACAGGAAGCGAACGGTGCTCAAAAGACTCGGAACCCCGAAAGAGTTATTGTTGTAAGGAAACGTTCCCATGGGAAAGTTAGCCCATCCGCGCGTCTGCTTCTGGCTATTTCGTCAAACAAGCCTAGCCGCACCGACTTTCTTAGACGCGTGCTACCCCACGGCGTGCGAGGAAGGGACGCTTGAACAAAAGCCATTCCGCGGCACGCGTGGTCCACAACCCAGTGACCACAAAGCGGCGCTTCCGACGCCGAACAACAAAAGGCTCGCGCGTCTTCGTGGCTGTCAACACCGGCTCGTCTCATGCCGCCGCCACGATCAGCCCAGCCACCCCAGGTCGTCGTGATGATGCACGCGGTGCGGTCTACAGAACAACCGATATGCAGCTATCACCGCGTGCTCACGCACAAAAGGGCGGCCTCCATTCAGGCAAGCGGGGTGGACGCTTTGTCTCTCCGCGGTACGGAGAATTGGGGATGGGCTACCACATCGGCTCGTCCGCCAATTTCGGAAGAACTGCCTTCCGAACCACCGCCAGCTTCCTCCTTGCGCGCGCAGGCGCTCACAAGGTCCTGTGTACATGTACACTGGAACGCCGCAGGGCGTCCTAAAGGTCCAGGCCGTCCGGGGTCCGCCTGTGTCACTGCCGCGACCACTGTCCAAGCATCCCCCTCCTCACTCCGCAGCGGGGTGCCCGTGTCCCCAGAAGACGCGGAAGACACATATGAGGAAAGCAAATAAAATGAACAAAGACGGCCGGGGTACGATAAGCGGAAAGCCCATGCCGCGAAACACGTCCCATTGACCGACGTCGCCCGTCTCCGAGTGAAATCTTAAAGAAAAAAAAAACGCGCCTTGCTAGCGGCAGGCTTACATATGGTAAGCTTTGTCGCGATGTGGTTTTGTTATGCGGCGGAGCATATCTGGATTGCAGTGAAGCTTACAGTTGCTGCAGCGCAGCATACCAGGAAGGAAGAGCTATGAAAACCTGCGGTACGCTTAAATAGGCGCATCGTGCTGTGGCATCTAGAAACTACTAAGGAAACGTACAAGACTCCGCGATAGTGCTTACGTTCCCCTGTTAAATATCCTTCAGAGAGCCAGGAATGTGCTTGAACGCCCTAATTCACCCGGGCATTTCTTTATGCCTTGCTGCACAAGAGCAAAATCTTGCAACAAAGATATCTTTAGGAAATTGATCATTGCGAAATTCATAAAAGACTTCTATTACTCGCCGCATATTTCGAAGGCGTCGCTGAGGACGTGCCTGCACGAAGCGCAGAATATTGAGGAAAAGGGGAAATAGGGAGTCAGGCGGAGCAGTAAAACAGTTTTTCGCCACCCCGAAAACGGAGAACAAGGAACGGCAAATCAGAATTCGAAAACGGAAGATGCTTAACTAGAAAGTGGTTCAATAGCGAGCTTCGCATAGACCTGCAGCACCAAGAACCCCTCATTGGGGGGCGATGCAGCCTGTCTTAATATATGATTAAGCATAACTGCAGTGGGTCGCATTTGAAATAACTCGGGCACATTTATCTATGACAGCTCTTGAACTCTATAGAAAAGATAGAAAAATAGATAAGAGAAGATGAGAGGCAGCGAGCACTTACTTTTCCCGAGGACTGGACGCCCTTGCAGAGGCATAGGAAGACAATGATCCAGGCAAGCAGCAAGCACAAGGCCAGAGGCCACCGTATCTCGCCCGTTTCTCGTATACTGGGAGACTCGCCGAGCACGAAGAACCTGCAGTGTGGGCATCGTAAAAAAGGTCCATCACTCGTCGTTGGTGCTGTTTTCACGCGTCGTAATTACTTAGATTTCACTCTTATGAATGCGTTTGATTGATTGATTGTGATTGATTGATTGATTGATTGATTGATTCAGTGAGTGAGCTACTTAGCGAAATGATAGTGAGAATCTGCGTGGCAGCAGATGTCAACCTGAGGCTTTGTACACCATGAACCTGCTGCAAAACCGTAGGATAGCGTTACGACTATCTCCTTTATCTCGTGAAAGCTACCCACGCAGTGTACAAGCCTAGGACACTGACGCAATCATCGCTTCTCTGCTTTTTCCTTCCATTAGTACTACTAGCAACAGGTAGGGTGACAGAGTAGGTCCCCAGAGAAGGCAAGCGTTGCAGGCGGCGGCAGTAAGTTGTTAGGTGGGAAGATGAGATCAAGAAGTTTGCGGGGATAAATTGGTCGCAATTAATTAGCACAGGACCGGGATAATTGGAGCTCTATGCGAAAGACATTTGTCCTGCAGTGGGCGTAGACAGGCTGATGATGAATACCGCTAGTTAAAATTATTACACTTTTATCAATCACTAGTCAGTTAGCACCTGTAAGCTTTGAAGCCCAGAAGTGGTGCGTAGTAAACAAGGCTTCAGCTTTGGGAGACGCCATGATCGAGTGTCCTAAATTAAGTTAGACTGCTTTTGGCTAGTGAACATACACTCAAACCAAGGCGCACCATCAGTCGTTCTGCTCAGTAACTTCTTTTCTAATTTCCCGAGAGGGTCATTGCGTCTCACCTGAAGTATTCGGCCGATGGCGTTCGCTTTGCCATGTTCTTTACAAGGGCCGATATGTTCAGTTCTTGCGCCATACTTTGGTTGAAGCAGGTCTGGTTGTAGTAGGATCCGTTGATCCTAAAGCACGCGTCGGCGTCTTCATACTGATAACAAGCTGAAAATAATCGTGGAAGAAAGAGAAATCGCAAAGCAGCCTTATCGAGACCTAGTTAAGTGCAACACTGACGGCAAAACTGCGGTCATAAGTGCTTACACGGGAGCTGATAAGAAACCAAGAAAAACGCCAAGTGGAGGGTCGCGCTCAGCTGAATACACACTTCCAGTGAGGTGTACATCACTTGTCTGAGTTACAGTTCTTTCTCTTTTTAGGTCAGGAAAGGTTGTTCAGGATGGTGTTTCAAACAAGGGGATGACCTTTGTTTGTAGGTGCATAGGACTTGTTGCCCTTATCATGCCACGGCTAAAACAACTGCTTACGTTCGATGCGCATTCAATTTGTGTCTCAGAGTATTTGCATAGCAGAATGCATAACTTTGTTTAACTGACAAAATTTTACGGCACGCAAGATCATCAAACCGTGAGAAGACTAAACCGTGAGAAGACTAATCAAACATTAACGATGCCGCGATCCTGGGATAGCGGTAGGCCTTTCTTTTTTTTCACATGTAATGGTATCTGTTAACCTACAGTGCATAGACCCAACGTCACAGCAGGGCAGTCTCCGAGCATGGGCGGCAGTTTTAGAGCAAACCGCTGGAGCGGATGCGTAGCCTTCACTACACACACAATACAAAAGACGCAGCAATACCCAAGGTAACGAATATCATACCTGGAGTGCACCACTCCGGGTCGCACTTTTCCCAAGGCAGCGTTTTGGACCAGGATGCGAACATATAGAACAACGTCCAGGCGATGATCAGGTTGTAGTAGAGCATAACGATGCCGGACACAATCACCATACCGTAGCCTAGACCTGCAATGGAGAAGCCCAAAGAGCTGTTAAACCCGCACCGTGCCGCACGCTTCCGCTTCCGAAAGAGCTCACCAACACTTGTAGCCATTTCCCAAATCAGTTTACCTTCACTACAGCGCTACGGAAATGACGTGGATCGATGCTTAAGAGAGCCTCCTGCACTAGTTACGCACTCCGAAGCACAAGACAGCCAAGCGGAGCTACTGTGTTCAGCCTGCACACGTGTATATATAAAGCAAGCACCAATGCTTTTCGTAGGTTACCCAATACTGCTGCCCCAGGTAGGAGATACTCGCATTACTCGCGGAATACATTCAATCGATCGCGTGTCTGCTTAGAGCATGAGGTAGACTAACAATACATATGAAATTAATTATAAAACTTGGTGAGCCCGAACAATCTGCAAGATTATTCAAGCTCTGCAACTTTGAATTATTCTAATTTATTTATTTTACTTATTTATTCGTGCTGTCAACCCTTTGCCATGGTTATCACAGGTGCCGTGTTCTGCATATACATACCCATAGACAACAATTATGATTGGCAGGAGCACGAATACGTTCGTAAAACTGCAAACAAATAGGTAGAAAGGAAAGGCGTGCACAATGCGTAGTACTGGTGTAAGTGCACTAGTTCATATAATACAAACAAATAACTAGTCGTATTAGAGAATATGTACAGCAGTAAATAGGAATACAATTATGCGAAGAACGCCATTAGGAAAAATAAGAATCATGTTCAAGGTTGGGAAGTGAGAAAAAGAAGCATTAATATGGCACGCCAACCAGGCTCATCTACAATTGAAAACTTTTCATAGCAGTTATAGAAAGTCGTCTAATCGTTGGTTTTCTATTAAATGCTGGTCGGGAGAATTCTATTGGGCAATACACAATCATAATAAAACGTGCTGCTTTACGGTTATTCTTGAAGTGCGAAATCATAGTGTGACGCGTTTCTCTATTTCAACAAGTCCCGTGTGCTCTATCTTAAAGCAGTCGCGCAGTAACGTATGTGAAAGCCGCAGGTGATGATGTCTCGCTCGATTTCAGAGTGTAGGCAATGGTGCACTGCATTGCGATCCTCTCAAATGGAGGGGTCGATGACCCTTTAGATACTACCGCCTACAGCACTTATATATATATATATATATATATATATATATATATATATATATATATATATATATATATATATATATATATATATATATATAGTGCTGGCGAAGCAGGGAGTCGCACGGCATTCAAAGCATGTAAATCATCGTTGTCTGTCTTCCCTACTCTTGCAACTAACCCCACTAAGCATAAGCACCACTACAGTCCCTATATGTTGAGTCTCCTCTGGCGTCATGTAACAGTACTGTGAGCCGTTTAATGCAGATTAACGACCAAGGACGTTTTCTTTCAGTGCCACTTGATACGACTCGATACGACTTGAAACGGGTGTGCAAATGCATTATACTTAACGCTAACAGATATACGTACACAACGGAACAATGCACGTGCTATCATCTAGCTTCTTCAAGGATATTTTTATTTGATCATACTGCAGGCCCTTCACAACCCTTGCAGCAGTGGTCAGAAGAATATAGCAGAGCACATACATTGGCAGAAAGTTATAAGCTCAGCGTAGCCTACGCTCTGACAGAGAGAGGCTACAACGTGACGAAATCTGGCGCGCGATGCTTCGTTCAAGCTGCCAAAAAAAAAAAAAAAGAAACAGCGACAAGAAAAAGAAAGCACGCACACACACACACAAAAAAAAAACAAGCAAACAAACAAACCACTGTCGAGACCTAAACGATGCGCCACGTACCGTGGAAGAGAGGGCAAAAGCGCTCAAAGATGGCGATAGGCCCCAGACTAGAATACTGCCCGAAGGACAGTTCCATGAACATGAGCGGAAGTCCCGCAAGGATCATCATCACAAAGAACGGGATCAGGAAGGCCCCTGAAACAGCGAGAAAAAAAGGCAAAGACAAAAATATATACACACAGGGACGCCATGGTAGGTCATCACGTTCTTTCCCTATCTCCTTTCTCTGGGGACACGGGCGCTCTCGAAGAAATGCGCGCATCAACGCTCGCGCCGCCCTAGTCTCATCCCCGTGTACCCTATCAGAATAACGCGCGAAGAACCAGTGGAACGGTCTCCACGTGCGCATCGAAGACGGCGCCCGGCCAAGGTCGCGCGCCTGCAAAGTAGCGCGGGTCGAATCCTTTCCGCATCACAAAACAATGTCGAGATGGGATGCGGAATGGCATTAAGCGTTGGCCTGCCGGAGGGTTAGCGTGCCTGGTGGTTTTTTCTCGTTCGCACAGAAGACGCAGCAAATATATACAACAAGAAGATGTAGTGGAGTCTCTCTTTTTTTTGTCCTTATCACCTTTACGTTGTCCTTTTGCTGACTTGACAGCCGGACTCGATTTTCTTGCGAGACCCCCTTCCCCCCGATAGTCCTCTCCATGATTCTGACTATACGACGAAATAGATAGCACTCTGCATCCGCGACAATGGCGCGAATGTATTGATTCTTGCTCGTCGATGCCTCTGGGCCTGCATCGGAGGATATCAGTAGGACCATTTCGGTTGCTTTAGGAGTGCTGAAATCCAAGGGCGCAAATGTGTTTTTATTCGAACAACAGCTTTTGTGTGTGCGAAATGAATACTCGCGGTGAAGCTGTTTCCCGCTAACTCAGACTGTCATTTTGTTCGATATATCCACGCTGTTCTTACGATTCAGGCAGTGCCTGCAGGAGCTGTTACGAGTAATTCTCGCTCTTGCAAGTGTCTCTCTAGTCGTAGCGCTATATAAATAATATAACCATGCAACCATGGCCATGCTTAAAAATCTCGCTGACGGATACCAATAATAAGCATCGAACTACTTAGAGCCAGTTTAATCTTCTGTCAACATATCTGTGTACGTCACAAAGAAGGCTGTAGATTGCCGACAGAGGTCATAAACTATTTTCTGAGCTCTTGAATTTGCAGCACAACAGAGGTACTTACTAAACACACAAGCAACGCTTTTATTTTTTCTGTGAGCGTACCACGAACTTCCAGTACGCAACACTGCATCGTCTATCTGCCCTATCGTAGCAAATTAATCATGATTTTCCATGTGACACCAGCTGTACATTATGTTTGACGTATGTACTACCTGTTGTATATGCATTGCGCTGCACATAGACTGTATTGAACAAAGCGTCCAGTATAACGTAGCATTGTATAATACGTGCATGAGCGCAACATTCGACATCTGAACACTACGTATTGGTGATCTGTAAACGAGTACTTGTTTTATGTGTCCAACAAGCATCCCTTTGTACGTCTGTATTGAACAAAAACTCCAGTCGCCTTGGTAAAATTGTATAATACTTGCCACACAGCACATCGAAATTGTGAACATAACTTCATCAGTTGTCTGTAAACCTGCACTTGTTACGAGATCAAATAAACTTCCCTTTGTAGACCGACTTGTCTTCGCTCAACTACGATATCTCCCAGGAGACCTGCAAACTTTCAATCTAGGAGCTTGTTCACTCACCGCCTCCGTTGCTGTAGACGAGGTATGGAAACCTCCAGACGTTTCCGAGGCCGACCGAGTACCCCAGCAGGGAGAGTATGAAGTCGAAGCGGCCGGTCCACGTGCCGCGCTCGACGTACTCGCCGTCCGAGCCCCGCTCCTCGTCCTCGCCACCCCGCGGGGACAAGGGAACCTGGGAGCTGACCCGTGGAAACTCCTGCTCCATGTCATTCTGCAATGAGACACATCCTAAGTCAGTCTATATGGGAGGGCACGTGTTCGCGTAAAGGTCTCGGGTGCATATAAAAAACAAAAGACGCGACGAAGCTTTCGAGCAAGATCTGCAGACAGCGGGTCTCACGTAATGATTCTGCAGGTATGGCGCACGTGAAGGCATAGCTCAAGTGCAAGTTGATGAAAAAACAAATATAATGTACTCGAAGGCAGGAATGCAATCGAAGACAACGGTGCACTAAGTGTTCAATCATGTATTACCAGAACTTCGTTCTTTCGAAAAATTCCCTGGGTATTGCTAATTGAAACGTTTGCATATCTTATTGACACCTCAGTGAATAACGATTTGATCACATATACTCTACCGATTAAGTGGTTTCGACGACGACGATGACTATGATGATGATGATGATGATCAGGATAAGCAGGCCTCCTGCTCCCCGTCCCCGGCACAGGTATAGGTGACGGAGGCTGGCACCTCCGCGATTAAAAGCGAGCGAAGAGGTTTTGACTCTTCGCGGCTTCATTCGCCAGGCGGATGGCTCGTTGCTTGTGAACCAGGGTCCTCACTCCGCAGCACGGCTTCCCAGGCCTCTCTACAATTTACATTCGCTTTATCCCCTGGGGAGCTATCGCACCCCTAGATTATGCTGGGGTAGTGTCGAGTATACGAAGCAGGAAGGCGCAATTATCAGATGAAGCATATCTCTCTGAGAATATCGCTCACGAACATTTCAGTTTCAGTCTTTACAATTATGTAGCTGTAACAGTGTACATAATGCATTAAGGATAGAGTTAAAGAGTGATTTTGCTTTAAAGACACACAGACATGAAGCGTGGGCGCTGTTGAATTGTGTTCATAATCGTATTCCGGTTTTTGTTACGTTATGCTGACTCTGATGTGAAGTAGCGCAATTGGCATCGACTGTAAGGCCCGTATTCGTAAAGTTACCTTATCCTTATCTCTTGTTTTCCTTTATCGCACCGGTGATATTAAGGCGTGTTAAGGGGACTAAAACAGTAAACAGTGCTAAATATTATTATAAGGATTGTTCATAGATACTGGACCAATTTGTTCACGAAGCATGATAAGGGCACAGGGAAGATAACGAGAACAAGCGATAAGGATTAGGTAGGCTTATGAATACGGGCCTTAGACTGCAGTGACTGTAAGAGTACGCCCGCCAAGCACTTTGAACTGTGCCCTGCTTCGACGGGAAAGCTTTTTCTTTACACTTTGTCGCTAAACCTCGTAGCATCAAAGACGATGTTTATTTTAAGATATACGAATTCCATGCGATAAATACAGGAAAGACATACAGAAAAGAAGATGGAATAAAAAGCAGATAAATAAAAGCTTGATGCGAAACCATAATACAAAAGACGACTTAAACTGTTTAGTAACTCTTTTACCAAAATGTCCTTTTTTTTTCTTTCGTGCGATGCATCTGATGACTTGCCAGGTGGTATACTAAATGATCCTTTGTAAAAGGAATTCTTAACGCAGAAGCACACACTTCATAAGGGCATGTAAACCCACTCACCGATAAAAAATGCCATCTCCAAAACTGAATAAAGGACAAAAAAAAGATATAGTATCATACCCTAAATTATACACTGCAAGGAAAGCAGGGGCGTGTGGGAGTCAAGAAAGGAATCCAGAGCAAACAGCCAGATAAGAAGAACAAACAATTCCTATAGCTGCCAAGCGATATCGATGTTTCTTGCCCGTTTATGGGTCATGTTTATCGCACCGGAACCAGGCGAAAAACAAACAGCTGGACATCCAAACTGAGCAGCTCCCGTGGAACGTTTTCCATCCGACGTGAATGTTTACACATACCTACGGTAATGTTCGACTTCAGTGACACGCTGTGAAAGAGGCGCGGCTTCTGCGGCAAAGTTTACAAAACGAAAGGTGAGAAAAAGGACGTGCTCATTTTAAGCACACGTATTTCTTACCCATCACATTTATCTACAAATACTGCATGGTTGTGCGCTGTGATGGAAACGGGCACTGTATTGAAAGAACATGCAGGAAAGAAAGAGAAGGATCACAACGTTCTGCTCACCTGGCGACTAGAAATATATTTCTGGTTTTTCTTTCATAGAGTTCGCGCTCACTCTCTCTCTCTCTCACACACACACGCACACACGCACCCCTCACTCACTCACTCACTCACTCACTCACTCACTCACTCACTCACTCACTCACTCACTCACTCACTCACTCACTCACTCACTCACTCACTCACTCACTCACTCACTCACTCACTCACAGGGCTGAAGTTTTCTCACTGCCTTCGGAATCCCTGTAAAAATTCTGTAAAAATTGGATCCGTCGTCCCCCACCACGACGATCAATCGTTGCGGCCTGTTGCGTGCACTGAAAATGGCGGAAGGCGCTTGCGTTCAGAAAGAGTACGAGCTGCCCATAGTAGAGCCAGTCCACCCTACCATGAGAGGCCTGTTGCAGGCGCCCCGGAAAGTGATCAGTACGTATGTGTTCATAAGGCATGTGTGTTTAGAACAAGTGCAAATGATGAGGGCAACAGTACCCTACTATGGGGGAGCTGTTGAGCTGCGCCGATAATCCACATGCGCACAATGCAATCCTAAACAAGATGGAAGCGTTACGAAATATACGTCGGTGCTTAGTTGAGCGCACCATGCACCGCCGTGGTGCCACAAATCGTGGCGCGCCAAGGAGGTCTACACAATTTTCTTTTGTCTCTATGTTACTGCTTTCCCTTCGAAACGTCAAAGTCTTGGCAGATAACCAGTCAGACCAACAGTCCAGTCAGACCAACAGACCAACCAGTCAGACCAACAGACTGGTTGGCAGACCAACCAGTCGTCTCATCTCAGCTGCGTGAAGGAAGATAAAGAGGGCGTCAGGGCCGTTGCTGCTGCACCGACGCCATCTTTCGAGAACATCGTGACCACTCGGCGTTGTGTATAAATATCGGGGTACTTAAGTCACTCAAAACATTATTATTGGCTCTAACATATTCATGACTCATATGGCTATGTTTTTCTTTTTTTATCGGGAACAACAAGCCCTTATACTACAATTTCAACCAATAACGTCGGGCTCGAATTTGTGGTGGCCCATAATGACACGCTCTGTTGTTTTCGAAAGACACCGTGAAGCTCATCAGCTTCTTATTTTTACAGTGGGACGCTACAGCGCTGTTGGACTCCGTTTACACTGGTTTCTCTTAGAATACTCATGAAAATTAGCGCTTTCTTTCTCTGTAGGACGCTCGAAATATTTCAGTTTCCCCGTCGCAGAATAACGTTTTCTCGTACATTCAAATTACAGTCCGAGCTACATTTAATTCGAATCGCGGTTCACAGCTTTTCTTCGAATTTCACTTTGATAAGTTCAATTTGATTTATTCCAGTACCTGCGCCTTGGCCGAGGGCTCGCATGGTCGGGTGCTCCGGGTTGCTACGGCGGTTGTCTGAATTGACTGTTTCCACCGGGAACGCCGATCGACGCCCAATTTTCTGTGACACGAGGTCCCTAAAGCTCTCGCGTTAATTCCAACAAAGTCACGCACGCTCAGGCAAAGCTCGTTTTGTTTGGTTTTGTTTTTTTAAAGAAAAACATCGGAGGTATTTAGGGTCGAGCCTGCGCCGTTTGTCCCAAGTCCATCTGTCCGCCGGTGTCACACAGGAGAGGAAAGCAGACCCGCACGCGCCGTCGACCCACACTATACACAACCGCGCTCTTTACACTCTTGTCCTCAGCTCACTGCTGCATGATAGTGATTATGCGAGGGCCAATGTGCGATGATGTGCAGAAGAGGTTTAGGTAGATGCTGCAGGCTCAATCCCCGTAAACGCCGTTGAATTTCAATAGCACGAAAGGTAAATAAATAAATAAATAAATAAATAAATAATAAATAATAAGTAATAATAAATAATAATAAATAATAAATAAATAAATAAATAAAGAAGGGAGACGCATGAGTGCACGGTGAATGATCACGTACGGTCAGCAGATAATGATGAGAAGCGCGGCAAGGCTAACAAAACTGATACGTCATGACGTGAATAACAGTTGACGTCCATGACCCTTATATCCCGATCAACGATAAAAAAGCAGTTTCACTGTTCCAACTTTTTTCACGGCGTGAAACCGACGTGAATTTCTTGTTCGATACATACGCGGGCATGTTACAAGGAGGTCTTAATTTTTTTTAAACGTCCTTGGGGTGTACAAGGGCGTTTTCCCCTCCAGAAAATTCTTTTGAACTTCGTTGGGGTGTTGCTATACTAGCCCAAACTCCAAGGATAGTTTTGAAATTTAAAACGACCAGATCGCACGAACGTCTCAACTCCTTGTTCGCTTTCGTGCCCGTGTGTTCTGGGACGACGCAACAGGCCGCACACTTCCTCGCAATGATATCGAGGTTTCGGCACACGAAGCATTTAGGTCAGTAATGAGGTGTAGCACCGCATCCCTGAAGTGTTACTTTCAAGTTGCAAATGTTTCCGCAGATTCAGGGCCGAACAGTGGATGTGCAAGGCAACATGAATTTATTTTCTTTCTTTTAACACGCAAGTGTTCTATGCCAGAGTCCACCAAGAAATCTGTGACGTACTTCCGTAACGGAAGTAGTCTGAAAGACAGGCACTCACTTCAGGTTGAAAAAGTTCCACTAACTGGGATACGAACTCGCAACCAGCCAGGGTGCGACAGTAGCAGCTGGAAGCGCTGCCGACCACCCAACCGCCAGACTCACAATACGGAGAAAAAAACAGGCCTTATATCTTTACTACACCGCTTTATGATTTGCATCTAATTGATGTCCGGTCAAAGCAAAGGTAAGTAGCACGCAACATTGCTCTTAAATTAACATCGCCACCCTTTCACTGCACTCTTGGTTATCAGCGGTGGTACGGCCACCTAGGAACGATGGAGCGAAGTCGTAATTTTGTTAGTGTGTGCGCCGCCAGTTAGCGCTTCAGTAGTCTCGACGCCTCTATCGCCACGGAGGCTTCGTTGTCCTGTCGGTGCGTTGCTTCAGCCAAGACCGCTGCATAATTTGTATTGTGTGTAGTCTATGATAGCCAGTTGCGTTGCGACCATGGAGGTTTAAAAAAAATGCTGAAGTGGCAAAACCCGCTGAACCTTACCGCGACGGGTGAAGCCGGCGTTTGCCTATGGTTCAGCCATAAAGGTTTGCCAGAGTGTCCAGAAACCAATATCATGTCAAGCGTTCTTGATCTGCTAAGTAACTCTAGACTAAATGTAATGTAAAAACGCATTGTTTTGGATCAATAAAGTACCATTGACCGAGTATCAATGCCACGATATTGCACACAAGTTTTCGCGATGGTCAAGTTTCACCCCAGCACCCGTAGCACAAAGAGGCACATCAAGCAGTGTCTGTCCAGCCAAGCTGATTGCTTTAAAGGGGTTAAGAAGCGTGAGGAAAACGCTTTTTATTTTGTGCTATTTGGATGCTGTTATTCGATGCCCTGAGTAAGATGGAGGCAGCCGGCTTCACTTTTAGCACAAAATCTCCACTCCAGAATTTTAGGGGCGAAGCTCCTTAAGGCGTGGGTCGTTCGTCCCTTGTAGTCGTAACCACCTCGTTCTAGGATTGCGCTCGATAGCTCGCGCGCCGGGAGGCTCGCGCTCGCCCTCGGCGCGTTCCTCCCGGCGCGCGAGCTCTCTCACTCTTCCATCTGCTGTCTTGTGTGAGAGAGACAAAAAGAGAGAGAGAGAGCGAAAGACTGTCCGTTTCTAACGATGATGATGGGTTTGTGCTAGCGCGTTACGGCGCGTGTAAGAAGCTGGTGTAAGACGCTGTGGCCTCTCCGCCTTACACTCTTTCAGCAGTCATGTGATGGCGTCGGCAAACGCGGTGCGCGTTCCGGCCTGTGTAAGGGGCTGAGTAGACGCTGTGGCCTCTCCCCCCTTACTAGAGTGTACTGCATGTTTCTAACGCGTTTGTGCTAGCGTCCCCATAAACGCGAGATCTCAGCGTTCGAATAGAGTGTTTCTCACGTCTTTACATGATGATCGACTGGGCGAATTACACGGAAGATTAACGGTTTACCGGTGATTCACTCCGGAGCTTCCCCACTCATCATCATTCACCCCGTGGATATGCTGTGAATTTTTTAGGGGCGAAGCTCCTCTTAGTCTAACCTTGTCACGCGTCAGGCGTCAGGCGTAACCCGCGTGCTCGGAGGCACGCGCTCGCCCTCGGCGGCGCCTCCCGGCGCGTGCCTCTCTCTCTCTCCCGGCGCGTGCCTCTGCTGTCTTGTGTGAGAGAGAGAGAGACAGAGAGAGAGCGAAAGGCGCGCGTTGGCTATGTAAATGCTCTTTCTTAGAGGAACGCTGTACCAGCTCGCAAAGAAGGAGAACGCGCTCTCACCCGCGAGAGACAACGCTGGCGCAGGCAGCGTCTCCTAGCGAGTTTCTTGATTGAGAAATACCGACTGCTCGCGTTGGAGAAGCGTTCACCGGCAACCCACACACACTATATATATATATATATATATATATATATATATATATATATATATATATATATGCACTGGATCTTGACTTGCAATGAAGTGCCGGTGGGAGATTTCACTTGTGCATAGTTGAACAATGAGGATTCGTAGCGGGCGCGTTAACTAAATTAGTCCGGAACTCGGCACGATCTACGACGAACATCCCGAGCTTCGCCCACTCATCATCATTCACTCCGTGGATATGCTGTAATTTTTTTTAACTTTAAACCTCCTTGATTCAACCCATCTCCCGCCCCTCAATTCGCCAGATTGCCGCTCATGTGCGAAGAGAGGTTTCGCTTTCGTATTATACCGATTCCTATGGCAGAGAGATCAACCACATCATTTCTTGGACACCGCATTCGGTGTTAGGTTAAAGGCGTGGTAGTCTTGTTGCAGTTTGTTAACCGTGGCTGATAATCATTTTCGACCTCAAAAAAAGCGCTGTGATACACATCAGAAAACTTGTAGAAACCCGGAACGTGTACAGTGGTCTTTCCATATGCCAGGAATGTGCTTGAGGGAGTGTTACTGGATACATCGACAGCAGCGGTTTGTTGTGGTCTCACGGCGGCTCTACCTAGCTCTCCCGTAGTCGAGTACAATGTAATAAATTTTTCTAAACACGATTGTACTGCGAAAGTTCGCCATTTGTTCAAAACACAATCTGTTCTCTTTCAGAGAGTAAAGTCACGTTTGACTGTCGCGAGATCGAACCCCGGCCACAGCGGCTACATTTCAACTTTCAAAGCCCTCTACTACGGCGTCTCTCATAATAATGTCGTGGCTCTGGGACGTAAAACCCCCGATATTATTAAAGTCATCTGCGTCAACGTCCGACTGTAGGGCGCCGGACTTCTTGTTTACTATTTCGTGCGCAAGTTGCGTGTACAAATAAAACTTCCCCTTATCTTACTAGTAGGATCAAGGTTTTTGTACAAGTTCACTGGTTGTGGGCTTAATGTGAGCTTATCCAGCATGTCGACAGCACTATCGGAAGCTCCCGAAATTTTGCTTTTTACCGAAAATAATTACGCAGTAATAGGTAATTTCCTTATATTGTCAAGGCATTCAGCAAGTAAGTGCACATACCACCCTCCCTCTCCCTTCCCACCTCCCCTTCTGAAAAAAAAGGGAAAAAATTGCTGGCTACGGGCCTGCCACGCAGATTGCGCTCTCATAAAATTTTCATGTCAAATTTGGTTGGCCCGTTGATTGAGATAGGAAGTAATATTAACATCGAATCACCTATGGCGAACACCCACGCATCCCGGGCCCAGGTCTACGGGTATGAGCCACGTGTGATCGTATAATCCTCCATGACGTGCATGACAAGTATTTAATGTTGGTGACACCAAGGTCAATCAGTTGTGTTCCTTATGCATTGAAACTCCATCTTAATTTTGGTGCGCACCACGTGACGGACGGACAGACAGACAGACAGACAGACAGACAGACAGACAGACAGATAGATAGATAGATAGATAGATAGATAGATAGATAGATAGATAGATAGATAGATAGATAGATAGATAGATAGATAGATAGATAGATAGATAGATAGATAGATAGATAGATAGATAGTGACCTAAGTTCGCTAAGTGCACTTCGAATTTACTTACTGTGAGCATCCACTTATACTGACAAGTTGAGCAATAATAATGTTGAGCAATAGGAAACAAGAACATTATTCACACGCAGTACGCTTCCATGTTCAACGATAAATGAGACCGAAATTGAACCGCTGGTTAAGTACCCATGATAAATTCAATGCATCACATATCTGAAGGCACCTACGCAGTAGCCTATAGCATCGCGTGGCAGAAAGATAATCTTGCTTATTACTGAACCACGTATTCTTAACTTCTTTTTAGTATACGAAATACGCTCTAAGTGTACGTGATTCACTTTGCTGCGCGAGTACAAGTGCACTGATGAAGTAGCATCTAGGACGAGATGCGAATATCATTCACGAACATCGCTCTACACATTTTACAAGCCGTCAGCCATTCGCGCCTCTTCTTTCCTAATCATGACGGATGGCCAAGCGCGCAGAAAGAAAAGGGCGGAATCGCGGTACTTGGGAATGCGTGAATGATACTGCCTGTCCCTCGCGAACACACACACACGCACACACACACACACACACACACACACACACACACACACACACACACACACACACACAGGAATCGTGCGCGTGGGTCGACTCTGCACACACAGACGTAGCCATCGCGCAGCGTCGTTTAAAAGCGTTCTAATGTTAAACCCCTTCAACTCGATCTCTGACAGTACCCTTCTTTCGACACCTCTCCCTTCCCACCTTTTTGCTCGTTCGGTAAGCAGCTTTCTATAAATCATCATCGACGACTGCGAAGGCGTCGTGCAGCAGACTCTGTGGCCCTTCTTTTCAGCAGGCCCATAAGGCGAGGACACCTGCTTCATCCGGCTCCCCTCCTAGTACGTCACCCTTCTTTCCTTCCTTCCTTTCGTATTCGCTTCCTTTTTCTCTCTGAATTCGCCTTTTGCGTTCCGCCATTTCAGAGACACACCCCGCGGGACGCGTGTGTCGAAGCGCCAAGAATACAGAAATGAGACGAAAAAGAAGAGGGAAAGGGCGAAAGAAAGAACAAGACAAATAACAAGAACAAAGGCGAGGCGGCTCGATGACACGGCCGGAAAAAGGGAGAGGGTGGCGGTACAGGGAAGGCGGGTTCATAGCGATAGAAAGAAGAGGAACAAAAAAGGGGAGGTGGGGAAACCAGGGCACGGCCAGAGTCACGCTTTTGTTCCCGGGAACTAGGTCAGCTTGCGGGCGAGTGCTGAGGGAAGCGCCATTGACACGCGGCCTTTTAGACGGGTGCTTTTCGGGAATGGGCGCGCGCTCTCCTTGCTCGTTTTTGTGGCAGTTTTCTTTTAGCGAAGTCGTCTTATGTTTTTTGAGCGCCGTTCCCGCGGTGCGCGCTAGGCGTCTCGACTGAACCTGCATGTCTCTCTTTAAGTAAGTCTGAAAGCCACAAGCTCGCCTGCAACGTATCATTTAATGCGAAGTGTACTGCGTAAAATAAGACGGGAATTAGCTGCACTGATCACCACCGCAAACGCTACTTTCCCCGGCTGGGACTCGGAAAGACTGCTCTAGTAATGTCAAGTAGGACATAAATGTGATCCTAAAAACAAAAATAATTAATGTGCACTAGAAGATTAACAGATTTCTTGCGTGTGTTTCTGCTATTGCGATTTCCCCAATCTTTAACGCTATGCAGGCTTACGCTATGAGCGAGTATGCTGTGCTCTTATTATATTTATCTTCACAAAGACTTTAAAGTTACGAAATACCAAATGTGCAAAAGACTAGAAATGCCCAGCATGGAATTACAGTACGGTGCACGAACTAGCCTCTTAAGACACCCAAACTAAGAAAAACTTGCCTCTGTGGAAGTCGCTGTACACATAAGGAGTAGGTCGCATTGTCTTTCATTGTGGAGCTGTAACGTACAGGAGCGGCTGTGAAACAAATGGTGAAACGGACTTGTGTGTGCCTTGCGTTGTAACGTTGCTGTACTTTACAGCGCGATTATCCAGGACAACGTCTTATCAACTGGTGCCTATTGCGGCACATATTGTAGCTCACATTATTACGGCTCCAGTATTGTAAGCGCGTTATATAAGTAGGCCGATGCACAATTTGCAAAATGCAGATGCTAATGCCATAAAATATTGGTGTTTAACAACAAAATGAGAATGTGTTAAGATGCTTTGATTGAATGCAGGTTTTTAGACAAAAACAACAATATTCAAGAACACGTCCGGGTAAGTCATAACGAGGTAACCTGTTAGGGATGGTCATTCCAGGTTAATTTTGTACGGGCTACTGTAGCGACGGCCGCATCATTATACTGTATTTTCTCTGACACGCTGGAAACGACAAGTAAAAGCTTATGATGGAAAAATTCGATTTATACTTCCTGGCAAGTATTGCCGTAGCTTGTCTTCTAGTTAGTTTGCCTGCTCGTCTTCATCGAAGCAAATCATATTTTTTGAAAATAATATGGGTAAGAACTCACTTATATGTCGAAGCAATCCTAAAGCTTTCAAAGAGAGTGAGCCTTAAGTTTTACACTGAATCCAGGGATACCGTAACGAAGGAGGAGGAGGAGGAGGAGGAGAGGAAGAAGAAGAAGAAGAAGAAGAAGAAGAAGAAGAAGAAGAATCAACTGCAGCGATATCGCTCCACGAAAGAAAATGAGCTACGCTGGCTTCGAGATGAGCCGAAATCTGCAATAGTCGAAAGAGAGAGGAATAAAAAAAATATGGCGGAAGAGGGAGGTAGCGGACAGCACGGAAGAGGGAAAATTATTAAGTTGTCTTTTATTTGCGCAGTCTTTTCTCTCTTCTCGATTTTCTTCTCTATTTTCCTCTCTCCTTTCCCCTGAGGTAGAATGCGCGGGAAAACAAGAAGGAAAATAAATAAGACGAGCCGGCCAACACGTTTATTGAACTATGATTGCGAGATTCGATTGGGCGCCTTCGTCGGGAGAAATATCCCGAGCGAAAATGATCCCCATTCGGGGAAAAAAAAAAGAAAGAAAGAACGATTTTATTTTTTATACTTGAGAGACATCAGCGAAACGTAGAGGAACCGCAGAGAATTGTTCATTCGGAATCACAGCGGGAGGGCTGCTGCTGCTGCTTTCCGAATGTCTTTTTCTCTCCTGGAGCACCTTATAACACAGACCGAATGGCAGCGACGATCTCTTAACTGAGGTATGAAAGAAAAAAAAAAGAAAAGAAAATGACCATCTGAGAAGGTGCGAACGACTCTCGGCTCTCTCTCTCTGTGCCAACGAGGAGAAGCGTGGACGGGCAGAGACGAAGAAGGAGGAACGGAGTTCACGCGTTTGAGGCTGCGGGTGCGAAGGAAGGAGGAAAAGGCAGTGGCAAGATGGCAACGCGGTCACGTATATGGTTTTCCCTGAAGCTCTTCGCTGCCATCTACGTCGGCACGCAACGACGGTCGCTCAATATGCAACTGCGAATCGTGCTTGCTCGCCCGGGGGGCTCGTAAAAGCGTAGATAGCGCGCTTTATGGCAGTGGCGGCGGCGGCGGCGGTCACCGTGGACGAGAGAGCGTACACGCGGGCCGCGTGTATATAGGCTCCTCGCGTACATGCACTCGGACCTTTAACAGCTAACGCTTTGAGAGACACTTTGTGGTTTGTGCTTTGCTTGCTCAAGGGACTTTATACGAGCCTGAGCTATGATGTGTGTCCAGGGTGTCTGTCGCACTTGTCGGGTCACGATCGAGTAGTTTCCTTGTACGACGTGGTTCTTCACGTGTCTCGGCTAAATAGTCGATGTATTTATATTCTGTTTCTTTTTTTTTCCCCCAGTTTATGTGAATTCCCTTGTTTTGGGGGGGGGGGGGGGGGAGGGAGGGGGTCGCATATAGGCGCATTAGATAATCAAGGCTTGATCAACCAATTAAGAGTTTCGGTTGGAGATATTTTGATACGCTTAAAGTTAAAAATTAAAAATTATATTCGGGGCGTTGCATGTGCCGAAGCCGTGAAATGATAAGGCTCACCGTATAGTGGGAACTCCGTATTGGCGTTTGACCACGTGCGAGTAAATTTTCCATTTTCTGCCATTTCAGCCCTTTCGATGTGCGGATGTCGTGGCTAGATATTGCGGTTAAAATGCGTACTGACCTTAGAGAAGAACAACGACGAAATAATCTTAAATATATAGAAGGGAGGGGAAGGGGGGGGGGGTGTGTGGTCAGCGGCTGCATGAAAGTGCCTGCCCGGTAAGATATGAAAGCTTGTCATATACCCCCCTATTTTTCAGGTACTGGAGAATGGCACACTGCTTGGTGTATGCGCACAGGGCGATGAAGGACATCTCCAGAAAAAAGTTAAAGATTACCTTTTGTTTAGCTCCTGATCTTCTCTTTATATTGTGCATTTGCCGTCTCTTGATATTTTTCCCCCTCTTATTTTGTTTTGTACTGTTTCGTAACATTGATTATCATCAGGGCTCGTATAACATTTCTATGTCGCGCATTATTATTAGTGTGTATCAAAGGTAACTATTTTACTTATTGTGTTTTGATCTTATTTATGCCTGTGTTTTGACCTTCTTTTCTTGTTACCTGTATTTGCGCATGTACCGCGGCTTTCCACCCTTGAGCAATGTATGGGTAGGGGGGCATTTGTCAGGCAGTTGCATCTGCCTTTAGCCCCTTCATACCAAACAATGACTGTCTGAATAAAAGTTCAAATTCAAATTTTCACGTAATACGTCTTCAGAGCTCTGAATTACAATTTAAAAAAACAAGGAATATTTAGGAGCGATGCATAACACCACTGTCAGTCCTGTCCGTGTCACGCAAACCAAGTGACGCAAATAAAATGGCCAAAGTAGTCTTCGCTATCACGCGATAGTTGCCGCGTTTGCGTTGGTTACATGTTCATGTTACAGTCCTATACGCATATGGATATCGATACCAGGGCACAGATTTTTTTTTTTTCGTATTCTGTGAACAGCGCTCGCATGTGTCCCTTGCCTTCGTATCAGTCGCGCTCTATGCAGCCAAGTATGAAACAACTTGCTCAAGTCCAAGTGCTATCGCGAAAGGCGACGTTGCTAGGTACACGTCTATTAAGCATTGCGACGATTGTCGTTAAGAACTCAGTTCAAGCGCTCCCTGGGAATGAACTATAAGAAATAAAGCATAGACTTAATCTAAACCGTGTTCACTTCGGAAAAATTTATAATCGCATAGCGAGACAGGAGAAGAAGATGAGCACAGTGAGGTAGAACAGCACGCAAATCGGCAGTTTGTAAGCATGCATAGAGCGCAGCGCAGCGTCAAGCCGACTCAGTGCCCTGAAATGAACATGTTAAGCCTACCACCTTAAGGACCTCAATGAGCGCTGAGACAGCTTTCTGTTGTTCTCGAAACAACATATACATATATATGCTAATGTGTGGATTGTAATTATTTTAAAGTTCTGTAGTTAGAATTTCGGTGCAGTGTACTGGGTGAATTCCGGACACTTCAACAAATAACATTTCGATTGGTCTTTAGCCATACGGATCACACAGAATGGGTGCGCGGCATATCCGATCTCTCGGAGCTATTCTGGAGTAGACGTTGTATCCGCGCGAATGCGATGCACAAGGGAGGCCTCCGAGTGCCTTTTTTTTTTTCCATTCATCACACGAAGCTCGTGACGTGGAAACATGCCGATTCGAAATATGCAGATTCAAAATGAATGACGTGGGAAATATACAGATTCGAAATAGGGGGATCGAGTGAGGAGTCGCCCATGTCGGCTTCAGTCCTTAAGACTTCGCAAACAAGGCTGTCGACCCGAGACTTTCCCGCTGTGTTTACATGCGAGGGACGTCCCTCGAACTTCCTTGTCAATAACCAGACGCGCGGTTTGTTTACAGCCAATAACAAGCTTCCTGTACGCCCGTTCAGAGCAAATACTTCTTACAACTCTAATGCGTACTTCCTATTTGGTAACGCAACAAAGCACGGAGCGCGGCATGACCTCGGCTTGCCGCGCTCAGTCAAACCGTGTAATCAGAGTGTAATGGAAATCAGAAACACTTCTGCGCTATCTCCCTATTTTTTATGGACAAAGCCGTCAATGAAGGCTATAGAATACCCGTGATACGTCGGCTCCGAGACGCAAAGTTAAAGTACTGCCACACTACAGAAGCGTTCTTCCACGTTTGAAAGCGTTTGGCTGCAGATACCAGTCAAATGAAGGAGCGCCGCACCCTACAGAAAGAGCTTACGAGAGAACATTGTTCTAACACGAAAGGTGTGTTCACGTCAGGACGTATAGAGAAGGTGGAAACGAAGAAGGCTTTCTATTAGACCTGACAACTCCTGTTTAGCAGCTCCTGTGCGCTTCGAGGTCGCCTTCGCCTCAGTGCGCCTCTTCGTACAGGGAAGCCACAGACGGCGAGTTCAATAAGGCAATGCCGTACGCCTTACCGAGCGCTGCCGCTCACGTAGCGTGGAAAAAGCAGCAGGGCTTGCCGGAACGTACGCGGCCGGAATAAACTGATACCAAGCAGCACGCTTAAACCACGGCGGGTGAGCATGGCCTCCGCAATCGATACTAGCTCAACACATTCCTCACTATGCCGATGCAGCATGCATTCTAGCTGAGTACGCTCGCGCAGTGCAAAGGTGATTCCACCGCCGTCCGGAAATGTTTCTTAGTATAACTCCCGCACCTCGAAGTTTGTGGCATGCCGCACCTAACTAGACTAACCAGCCTCCGTATATTATCATAAATAAGCCTTGGGTGTGGTTTCTCCTTACTCGCGCGCATGGCTTTCCCTAGAGAATATCTGAGTTACGGACGCAGGAAAGTAGGAACAGTTTGGTAAGAGGAGATAAATTATCGAAATTAGTGGAACGGTGGCGAAACGAGGTGTAATAGGGTGATCGCTGCTTAGGAACGCCACATGATGGAGCACATATATTAACGGCCACTCGATGATTTCCGGCTCCCATCAATGACTTAAAGATGCTTCGCATTAACTCACAAGCCTTTAATTTGGCTAAAGTTGAAATATATTCCACGTGTGCTCTCGGCGTACGGAATCACTCCCAGAGAGCTCAAAATTCCCGATGCTAGACATCCGCAGTCGCACCCTTCCTAATGGTGCGCAATATATGTTGTTAAAACAGGCGTGCCACTTCAGTGACTGTTAAGAAAATACATTTAGATTTATGTTTACGGCAATTAACGCATAAAATATCGTGCACCCAGACACCCGTTCAATGTACCTTGATTATTCATTTTAATATGACTAAGCGTTTGCCAATGCCGAAGTCCGGAAAAACCAAAAGGCATACGTGCCGATACGTGATCGACTTACAACAACGCCAGCGAGTATTCTTTGTCTTTTCCTACGATGTGAATAAGAACAGGCCGCTTATGAAGAAGCAGGGCGAACTCTTCCCAATTTCTCTAACTGAGGGGCTTGTCTATTCAAAAACATAAAATTCCGGCGTTTTACGAGACCAAACACGATTATGCAGCAGGCCGTAGTGTCAGCGGGAGGCGGAGCGGACATGGGATTTGTTTTTTCCAGCCGGAGTTTTCTTTTTCTATATGCACCTAGCTCACAAATGTCGTTTGCATTCCGCACTGATTTATTAAAACGACAACGTTGAGTACCTCATGAGACGTGCGATGCGACCGTCCGGTGTCAACACATATTGTAGCTAAAATCGAAACTCGCGCCTCGTTCACTGCAAGTATACAGTGCGTCCGTAAAGTCACGGCGCACTTCTCACCGGTCGCAGGAAATCAAACGCAACATGATGGAAATATGAAATCTTCACCAAATAAACAGAAAGCTTTCTAAGTTTCATACCTTTTCAGTGTAGCCTGACATGGCCTCCCGTTGTTGTCTTGCACATGCCTAAACGATACTCCCGTTCTTGCTACACAGTGCTATGAAGTTTGGTGTAACAGAGTTAGAAGCGCTCTTCAGTAGCTGTTTTAAATAATCAATATCGTTGATACGTTCGCTCTACACATATTGCTTCTCATAAACCCCGCGAGTAAATGTCTGACGGCCTCAGGTCCGAGGATCGTGATAACCACGGCTTGACAGAACCCGTGCCTATCCACCGCGTGGGCTGATCCTCTGCTGCGCAGTTCGTGGTGCTGCGTCGTTGCCTAAGTGCGTACATCCTCGCACATCGCACACCGCAAACTCCCGAGATTGTTTCTTTTATTTGGCGAAGATTGCACATTTCCGTCTCGTCTTGTTGCTTTCCTATGACCGCTCAAAAGGCCACCCTGAGTTTAAGAACACACTGTACTATAGAGTTGGCATGCTAGGACATGAATGTCCGATTAACATGACTTATATGTCTCGACATCGACAGCATGACATGCTTGTCACTTGTGCCACATTTAGCGATAATAGGATCACGCGCGGCGCATAGACACATGCAGAGAAAGCGCTGCAAGTGGGTCAATGTTAACCTTTTCAGCTCTACGTCTTATTACATTCGGGAGACGTCGAATGACCTTAGAAATAAAGTAATGCAACCCGCGCAACAGAATCCTTACGACAATGCGAAGCGGCTTCCGCTGCCAAGTCCTCGTAGCAAGCTACAATGGACACGTGAATTCTTACAGCAAGCATACCGCCATAGTTTTCTTTCTAAAAAAACTAAAAAAAACTTCAAGAGCATCGCAGTACTTACCGCACATGTCGTGTACCGTCCACGCACGCAGCCACATGGCAAGCGCGCGCTGCAAATCTCTCACACCACGCCTCACACCCCTGCCGCCGACGTATCGCCATTTAGATGCCCGTTTTAATACGTGACGCGAGATAAACGTAGGGTCGCTAACGACATCCCGCTTTCCTTTTCGGTCAATCCTAGTCATCGCACCGTTTATCCTAATGCAAATTACGCGCTGCTCCACCCAGAAAAAAAAAAAAAAAGGCTGATCAAGCATGCAGCTAACGGCAAGCGTTCTCCACGCTCGTCGTGCACGCGGTTTTTCTACAAGCCCAGCAAAAAAAAAAAAAAAAAAAAGACCACACAGAAAGGGCTTCTCGACAGAGCTAAATGAGGAATATTGACTCGAAGCGCTCGCGTATCGATTGCCCCCTGTAGATGAGATTGTGTGCGAGGGGGCCGCCGCCCGTACGCCGTCGTTCCGGTGTGGCTCGCTGCAGCCGACAAATCGGGCAAACACGCTCAAACCGGGGGGCGGCGTGCCGTTTCAGCTAGCCGGGCTGCCATCTGGAAGTCAAACTTGTGCTCGACGACAGAACTCTTCGGCTAAGACTGACAAACTGCTCGCTTAACCGAAACCATATATAGCACGACTAAAAAGACAAAGAAAAGGCTTCATGCTGTTTATGATTCTGATTTGTCCGGAGTACTTTATTATCGTGACCTCCCTTCTCCCGGAGGGGAAGCGGAGGTTACTGAGCAAGAAACTTTAATGTCCACGGGTGCTAGCGCCCATAAAAGGATAGGTATTCATTCCCGTGGAGATGGAACGGTAAACGCGAGAATGTTGATAATAATCTCTGGGGTTTGACGTCCCAAACCCGCAATATGATTATGAGAGACACCATAGTGGAGGGCTCCGGGAATTTCGACCATCTGGGGGATCTTCAACGTGCACTGACATCGCACAGCACAAGGGCCTCCACTGATATGTGGCCGCCATTCCGTACTGCGACAAAATGTGAACCCGCTAATACTTTATTATTTATGGAAAAGAAAAACTTAGGGGTGAATACTGACTTTGGCTGCCGCCGAGAGCGTCCGATGGCCGGCAGTTTCAGCCATCACGTTTACTTATGTTAATTGTTTCTTCCAATTTTCTTTTTTTTGGTGTCTCATGCCTCGTTAAGTTGTCATAGCCTTTACGTTTGTTGATTGTTGTCTTAATTGAATATCATAGGTTTCTCCGAGCGTTTTTATGCCTTCACCCGTCGCCCCTACTCCGGTTATTTGTTAAGGGACATATTAATTTTTTTTTTGGCTTCCTTTCACACACTCGTGCACGTCCTTTCCTTTTCTTTTTTACTTGAGTATACTGTAAGAATGGTTCGTTTCTCCCGTTGATCATTCGTTCGCAATCTCGTTTGCACTGTGAGTAGGCAGATTTCTTCGTTACGTTTATGTGCGCACGTAAGAGTGACATGACAGTGTGTCCACGTGTCCAAGTTATTCTATTAAATAGCCGCAACTTGCTCACCAGAAGTGAGCAGTTTGAAGTCTGCGCTCATGGTTATGCTGTGTGTTTCTTCCCCACGCATTTTTAAACGTCTTAAAGAATTCAGCGGTACAGGCGGAAACGCCTTTTGCTGAGCTGCGTGAGAACTTCATTTTCCTACAGTTTGCAAAATGTTCGCTTTGCTCGCAAATTAGAGCAAGGAATAACAATTATGATGACTGGGGTTTACATGCCAAAACCACGATATGATTATTAGAACGCCGTGGTGGAAGCCTCGGGAAACTTCGACCACCTGGAATTTTTTACGTGTACTGACACCGCACAGTACACGGTCCTCTAGCATTTCGCCTCCGTTGAAATGCAGTCTCCGTGGCTGGGAAATTGACGAACTAGGAAGAAATTCACCACAAATAGCATGCTAGCGCGCGAACAACGCGGCCTTACGCGCGGCTATGCTATAAGGTTTAATTTTTCTCACGCTTTATGTGTGGTAAAGCAAGAGTAAAATCGTTTTCGCGGACTCGACAAAATAAGGATTTGCAAGACAAAAGAGAGCAAAGTAAACAGAGTAAAAAAAAGGAAAAGAAAGCTTATAGTCTTCGAAGACACAACTACGCGCCTATACTTCGAGGCGTAGGTGACACGCCGAGGTCTCTCATCTAATGGAGGCTTCGATTCGGGGGCATTAAGAAAAATTGTCCGCACCTGTCGACGTATATAGCTCACGGAACGAACAGCCCACGTGTGAGACCGGCATACAGTAAAATGACCAAAAAGAACCGCGGAGGAACATCACAAGTTAGACGCAAACACGCTCTAGCGCCTGTCGGCGTTGAGCCTTTCCTTTGAGTGAGCATCGCAAATAGAGCTGGGCCAATGAAGTGCCGCTTTGAGAGCGTCAACACGGTTCGGGCCACGGGGAGTCCACCGCGGGTTCCGAGAGTCAGAAAAGAAAAAAATAAAGAGAGGGAGGGCTGCTGCTTTGGCGGCGAGCACAGAGAGTGTAGCTCTGCGAAGCGCGTGAGAAGAAAAAAAAATGGAACTATATAAAGAAGACAAAAAGAAATCTTTGCTGCGACGCCATGCAAAAGCCCTCCTCTACTCCGGTCTCCCGGGCTCTGGCGTCACGCGGGACCGCTGAGAAAGGCGATGCCGCGGAGCATCTGGTTGCCCGCGGCGCAGCCCGGCGCGCCGATCGCTTCACGACGCCGACTGGCGCAGTGTTTTGGCGCCGCAGCCAGCGTGCCGGCAAAATCGGTGCTATACGGAATGCAGGCGATGCGGAGTAGCGATTATGAAATGGAAAAATTAGCGCCCATCAGTTTTGTAGCGCAAAGCTAGAATAATAAGGATTCATTGACGGGGTTTTAAGTCAATACCACGATATAACTATGAGGCACGACGCATAGTGGGTGGACTTCGGGGTAATTTTGACGAAGTGGGGTTCTTGAACGTGCGCCTAACACGAAGTACACGGGTGTTTTCTGCATTTCGCCTGCAACGAAATGCGGTCGCTGTGGCCGGGATTCGATCAAGCAACCTCGAGCTTAGCAAGCTAACACCCCAGCCGCTGAGCATTATCATGGCGGGTTAACACACAATACTACAAAAGAAGCCGTATTGATTTTTCTTTTGTAGCTTTGAGCTACGAGAACGGTGGACGCAAGCTTTTTTTCTTTCATAATTGTAAATTCAAGAACATCAGCGTACGACTACAAAAGTTATTGGATGGGACTCAACGCGTCAAAGAGGACAACGAGAAGGGCTATAACAGTTACCTTGGTTTTACTTGTCAAACGATATCACTATGAGAGACGCCGTAGTGGAGGGCTCCGGAAATTTTGACCACCAGGGGTTCTTTAATGTGCACTGACATCGCACAGTACACCGGTCTTTTAGCATTTCGCCTCTATCAAAATGCGACCGCCGGGGAAGGGATCGAACCCGCGTCCTCCGGGTCAGAGAGAGAGAGAGAGTGATTTGATGGAAAGAAAATAGGCGCATATTTCTGCAGACCATTAAAAGGTAGCACAGGCTCAGCGCCAATCCGGGTCAGCAGGCAATCGCGCAGTAACGACTGTACCACCTGCGGTGGCGAGCAGGAAGAGGGCTATCTAGCAGCGTAGATTGCAAGTTTGTACTAAGATCGTCGAGGTGGTGTCGTGGTTACGGTACTCGGCTGCCACCCAAAAAACGCGGGTTCGATCCCGGCCGCGGCGGTCGCATTTTCGAGGGAGGCGAAAATGCCAGAGGCCCGTGTACTGTGCGTCGTCAGTGCACGTTAAACAACCCCAGGTGATCTAAATTTCTGGAGCCCTCCACTACGGCCTTTCTCTCCTCTCTATCCATTTCACTCCCTTTCCTCCACCCCTACGGACGCTTAGCAGTGCTCCCTACATGGGCTGCAGAAATTAGCATCCTTTCCTAACCGAACCACAATCATCAAGCTAGTCAAAATTTAGGAAGCCCCCTCTAAGGCGTTCCCGTATTTCCTGCTTTGTCTCTCTCTCTCTTCTCAATGGCTCCACGGATGTTGAGGCATGCTCCGTACAAAGATTGCAGGAAATAACGTGTTCGCCTGTCAACAGAGGCACAATTATTATTATCGTTATTGTTACTATTGCTTATGCACAAAAAATACCAATGAGGTGTAGCAAGGGAGGTTAACCGGAATAGAAACTTCTGGTTTTCTACACTACGCTATAAAAGAACAAAAGAAAACAAAACACCAAGAAACTGTAGTTCATGGGCGCATTTTTCACACCACCCTTGTTTGAAGGTTGGGGCCGGAAACCGTACTCGCAAACTATGGTGCTCAATAGTGGCACACCAGAATCGCTCAGTAACCGTGCCATAATTGCCGTTAAGCCGTTGGTGATGATTCGATATGGAAGAGCACCGAGCGTTCACGATTGGCACAGTATAACTGAGAGCTCACGCGCACCCTGCGGTTGCGGCGAAAAAAAAAAAAACATTCCACTTATATCGATCAGAACGGTACGGCAGCTTCCTTTCATGCTCACATGAATTTGCTGAATTGCGATCGCATTTGCCAAGTACGGTGAATGCCTGTAGATGTTATAAAGCAGCGTCTCCTGATTCAGTCAGGTACCCTCCTATCCCCACCAGCCCCCCCTCCGCTCCCCCCCCCCCCCCCTTTTTTTTTTCACCTGTTCGAGTTGTCTGCACCTGTTACTTTATCGACTTCTTTCGCCCTCGCGAAATCAGCACGTGCTATAGACCCAAGGCAGTTCGCAAAAGTGCTTTCTAGCGCTCATGCTCGACAGTACATATATAAGGTCGACTGATGTGCTTCTCTAGGACTTGCCTGACCCAGACCTCGTTGGCTTCGGCGATGCAACGACATCTGGCGAGCACCACATCGCCGACCGATGAGCCCGTGCTAGAAAATGCGTCCTCGATGCACCCCGCTTAAAGTATATAGACGAGAGCGTTGTAGCAGCGGCGGCGTCGAGCCAACACTGCGCACGCCACCGCAGGCAGCCTTGTTATGTCCTGGAGATTGGTTGCCCGGCCGGATAGAAATGCGAGGACGCGGTTTGTATCGTTTCGGCGGCCGGTGTGCTGCGCCGTTACACCTCGTGACGAGCCGGTATCTACGGTTTCACTGCGTGGGGTGTTCCCGCCGGTCTCACGACATCGGAGCTGCACTCCCGACCGTTCTGCAACGTGCGTTCCGCGATCGCCGGCAGCAGAGTGGTCTGTGCGTACTCCCGTTTCACGCGTAGGATACAACGTTATAGTCGAAGGCTACGCGGACTTTCAGTGCTCTCGCGTTCACAAACCGAAATTGTCGCTATTCGCGCGAACGGAAAGTGAATCATATAATGCGGCTTAGCTTGAAAATTTGGTAATCTTGGGTCGCCAGGTACGACGGAATTATTGCTCGAAACGCTTCGCTGGTACGAGTCAGCTAAGCGTTTCGAGCAATACGAACCCCAGGATGCCGAAATTTTCGAAGCCCTGAGCTACGGCGCCTCTAATAATAATATTGTTTCGGGACGTAAAACCTCAGTTCATCTTAATTCTTCTTCTGTTGTTGTTTTCCTCAACTCTTCCACTTACCCACCCTTGGGCATTTTCCAAGATGTTAGAGTTAAGTGAGAAGTACTATGCAATACCAGCCAGAATCGTATGATCAGGATAAAATTAATAGTGACGATTGCGAATTTACAAACAGAACCGGCCTGAATCAATTACAAATTCTGCAACAGTAGAGCATACATCCCCGTGACAGTGTATTATTATTATTATTATTATTATTATTATTATTATTATTATTATTATTATTATTATTATTATTATTATTATTATTATTCAAGACAATCAGTCATTCAAAGCAACGTGGGTAGCGTTCGTGATCAAAATTGGAACGGCGAGTTGTCAGATTAGATTATTCAATGCTACATCGTGGGACATGCACAAAGGTCGGCTAAGCTTTCGAGTTGCTTTACAAGCTCAAGAGCATTACGACGTCGTTACGCTGTGTTAACTTAGGACCCTACACGTGCGATCCTAACACGTCTACACGTCGTCGACTCGAAGCTGTCAGTGCATGTGCACCACACGCGATAGAAAGCATGAATGACAGAAGCAGTGCACGGACTTAGACCCAACGCTAAGACACGTGATCGTGCAGTTTCGTTGCAGCTGAAGTCCGGACTTAACTATATTCCAGCAAAACGAGCGATGCCCGTGAAGGCGCGCTGGAAAAGAACGCTAACTTCACCGAAGGCTGTGATTCCGCACGCAGTTCCACGGTAATAGAGCTAGCACATCACATCAAGAGGAACGCTGTACAACAACGACACACTACGTGGAAAAGGCGAAGACACATCGCAATTCGACAATGAAAGACTTACTACAGAGAAGTTCCGGACCTTATCCCAACGTCTGCGAGGCTGGCACTGTTTTCTCGATGCGAAAGAGCTCTGGAATTGGCGGAGAGCAGACGCATTGGCTGTTCGAAGGGCAACAGCGGAATGTGAGCCGCCGTATTCCACCGTGTCGGGGAGGGAGCGCAGAACACTAACGCAGCACTGACGAAAACAGAAAAAGAAAAGTAGTTTATCTGCGGATTCCTCTCTCGCCTCTTTTCAGCCATTGACAAAGCCGAAAACGGGCCACAGCTACTGATGCACTGCTGGCTTGCTGGTATACTACGGTTACAAGAAAGATGAAGCACTGCACAGAGATGTGTTTGCGACTGCGTATGTAGACAGGACTTCCCTCAAGGCGCACCGCTTGTGCCAGTTCTTCCCGTCGCTCTCATGATCTTCTTGATCACGAACGAACTATCTTCTGTTGGATGTTCCTTAACTGATGCTGTTACGAAGCAGTATCTTAGAATAATACTGCAGCACATATAAACGGAGAAGCGGGTAGCACCATGTGAGTTTGTTCATGCTCCGTCACTGTATCGGTCAGAAGTGCTTTTGTATGCGTGACAATCAAACAACAGAACGGTCTCGTGTTTGAAATTTGGGTGTCATAGGTCATTTAAGAAAAGAAAATGGCTTGTCAGTAAGCCGGGGCCAACTGAGGCGCATGTATTAACTTACGAAATTCTTTATTATGTTACCGCCGCCTTGTTTACTTCTACTACGGTTTCCTCATGCGCGACACTAGCAAAGCACGTCGACTACGCAAGCCAGTCGACAAAAATTTTGATGTCATTTAATTGCGACACGTTTGTTTTTCTATAACTCTCAGTACCGTCTCACCGCAGATAAAAGCTACGAGCTATAGGTACATAAACAAAAAGTAATCCGGTAATGCTCGCTACGCACAAGGTAAAAAAAGAAAATGGACATGCTCCGACGTGAAAGATTTAACGAGATGGCATTAAAAACAAAGGCCTCAGAACGCGACACGCGCATGATGTTCTGGCTTCTTGGAACTCGTGATGACGTGCTGAAGCTTTCACGTGTCATCTCATACAATTAATTACCCACGGATTTAAGAAGACAGTAAGTGGGCGTGCGCGTTGCGACAACTGGCGCTTTATTTATTTTACCGTTCTTGTTTACCGATAGTCCAGCTGTTATTGGGCAACAAGTTATGTCGCTTGCAAATATAAAAATGAATTTACGTAACGCACCTTGGCTTTAGGAGAGCGAGCAGAAATATCGCTGCTATTGGAGCATATGCGGACCATTTTTATTTTTAATTCGCCAGCGACTTGCGTTTAGTTCAATCCTAACCTGTTTATTCTTGTTGTGAGGAAAAAAATAAGCAAGAGTTAAAAAAACATAATGGAACACATGTTTCTGTGTCGCAAATTATAATGCGTTTGCGCCACCGGTGTTTATTGTAACCGCAGTACTCGAACTTTCTAGCCGCAATGATGGGACAGTGGAGCGGGTGATGTTGACGTTATATAACGCAGTTCCGGGCTGGAACGTAAGTACATCAGCCTCCGCATGCTAGTGAAAGACCCCTATAATAAAGTAATAAAGAGGGAAATATGAATGCTGTTGCTCAAGCACACGAGAACTGTACTGCGCAACGTACGTGAAGAACGGTGGCAAGATAGACAGGACAAAGAGCAGTGAAAGAGCGCTATCCACACTTTTCAATTTATCGCTTTGTGATAAATTAAAGGTAACATTACCTTCGGCAGAAGCAACATTACTTCAACATTGGGAAATTTGTCATTCACACTGCTTTCGATACCTTCATCTTCTAAAGTGTCAACTAACTGATTCACAAGCAGGTATCATCATCCCGGAGCAGAAGCTGACAGAAGTTAATTTTGCGCGGCAAGGGCGAAAATATGGCGGGACGTTGAACTGTGTTAACGTCGAACTATACATCATATTTTGCTGAACTCTCCACATTGCCTTAGAACAAGCAGGCGTAATCGTGACTCCTGTTATCACGTTCCATCGTGGCCATCTCAGGCGTTGCGGATTTGATTACGTCCCAGGTAATGTCGAGCAAACACGATAAGGACTGGCCGGGACTTATTGCAGTCGTTCGTCCCACCTGGCCAGCGGCGCCCGACTAAGCATGGCCACTCCTAAGAAACAAGGAAAATTCCGGTCGATACAGATAGAATGGGCGCTAACGTAGTAAATTGGAACAATGGCTCGATTGCTTGTTTTTTTTTTTTTTTCAAACCATCGCCCCTATGCATACAGCTATCGCTTACAAGGGATCCATTTCATTCAAGATCTGCACCCACTGGCATATCTAGAGGATGACGTTGTTTACGCACAGTCTAGTTAACGGTTTGTATTTCGTTCATTAGGTTCCAGGTGCAGGTGTCTAGCTGGAAGTCAGTTGCTGAGGTATCTATATATCATGTTTATTAGACCATGACCACGTGACTTGAAAAGCACAGATGGTAATGCACGGGTTACTACATTCACTGAAGTTTGCAATGAGTAGATGAACTCGTACTAAGCGACACTCTATGCTAACACGTTCGTTTTCTATCCCTAAAACTATTTCAGCTACGTAGGATAAACAAACTGGCATTCGTTCAAGGCTCTCGCATTCCTCTTTCCGACTTATCGTTTTTACCCTGCAGTTAGTGCATACTATAGATTAACTGTTAATTTTTAACCAGAGCAGACAAACATTCGGTAGCTGTATAGCTTCGTTTCGAAACATGCTTTAAGTAAAATCTGTTGTACGTGGGAGCAAACATGTTATAATATGCTCAATTAGAAGCTATATATAGCTTGCATAATTGAAAAGTAAACTGAGCTGGTCGGTGCCGAACGACGGCATTAGAGTGGTACCTAGACTATGGACGCATAGGATTTACACACAAACTAGTGCTGAAGCTTGGGAAAGCTGGTTTGGCATTCTTAAACTGTGCTCCGCCACGGTGGTCTAGCGGCTATGCTACTCAGCAGCCGCGCGGGATCGAATCCCAGCCGCGGCGGCTGCATTTCGACGGAGGCGAAATGTCGAGGCCCGCGTACTGTGCGATGTCAGCGAACGTCGAGAACGCTAAGAAGGCATGACGGGCAACTCACCTGAAGTAAGGAAACGGCCACAGGTAAGGAGCGTTTCTGAATACGGGCCTGAGAATCACGACCTTCATCATCATCCTATTTTACGTCCGCTGCAGGACGAAGCCTCTCCCACCTATTTCCAATTTGCCCTATCTTGCGCGAGGTGGTACCACTTTGCGCCTGCGAATTTCATACTTTAATCGCTCCATCTAATCTTTTGCTGCCGCTGTTGCGTTTTCCTTCTCTTGGTGTCCATTCCGTCGCTCTTAAAATCCATCTGTCCTCCGCCCCCTTTTTTTAAATTGATTTGATAACATCAGCTACTCCTGTCTGTTACCTGATCTATTCGGCTCGCTTTTTATCTCTTAGCGTTACACCTATCGTTTTTCTTTCCATTGTACGCTTCGTGATCCTTAATTTCATCCCAAGTCTTTTTTAGTTATACTGCAGGCTTCTGCACCGTACGTTAGCACCGGTATAATGCGGTTATTAAATAGTCTTCGCTTCAGTGACCAGCGTCAGGTTTCCAGTCATGATTTGGGAATGTCTCCTGTATGTGCTCCAGCTCATCCTTATAAATGTTTCCCAAACGTAGATAGGCATCTACACTACAAGGCCTGAACACTGACAACATGCGTCTGGTACTGTCGTCCGATATCTTCCATAGATTCCGCGGCGCTTGCAGCCGAATGACTCATGTTTATTAAGTCTTTCCGACGCGGCGTGAGCTATGCATTCCACGCACTGGAGCCCTTACTACAGTACTAATTCTTTATTACCCGCGCTATGCAAGATGCGAAAGAAAAGCAGCATGCTTTAGTTACAAAGAACTATTTTCACGTAATACGCTGAATAAACTAATACACGCACCATTGCGAACGTGACACCGCGAGCAAGCCGCTACCAGGCTTCCTAGTTTTCTCGTTATACAGGGTAGGTTTTTCTATCACGTAAGTAAGCGTATCATCTAGGAAAAAAAAAAAGAAAACAATAAAGGGAAGCTGAAGTTTTCAACATTAAGTAAAAGGCGTTCGATTTGCGCGTAGGGCTTCGTAGCATTTGCAACGGCACGAGGAAGTTGAAAAGCGAAGGCATCCTACACTGAAAGGATTCAAAGGAGAAACGTGCTGAAACCGAAGGCCACCTGTTTACGCAGGAAGAGAAAAAGAAAACATCCCACAGTTTCGCCATTGGTGAACGTTACGTGAAAGAAATGCCACCCGTTCGACATTGCGACAGGAAGCACTTTTCTTCAAAACCCTTTTGCATCCGGCTACTTCGACACCGAGGAGAACGTGCCTTCTACGGTCGTGCGTGGCGTAATCGCGTTTCCCTCGCCATCTTTTTTTTTTTCTTGTTTTTCGGTTACGAGAATCGTGCGTTGAGGAAGTGGGCAGCGATCGCGCCACAAACTTCTGTCCGAGAAAACGTTAGAGAAGGAATGAATCGCATTTCTACGGTTTCGGTGCTGTAAGTTACACATTTTGTACAACTGGTGAAGTCTTGTTTTTGCCACTGCTTTCGTTAGGCTCCCGCCCACACTTTTGCATAGTAAGGCTCTCCTAATCAGAAGTCAGTAGTGACTCGTTTCACGTAAGCAGCGTCCTGACAATGAGAGGAAGAGGGAAAAACGGTAGAGCCAGTTCCACGCTTGTCAAATCTGAATAAACAGTGCAGCTGGGGCAAGGGTGTGCAGTTCAGTATCACTATCATGTACCATTATAGTAATCGCTATCACTACCACGTATCAGCGGACTGACGGCAAGAATGCGGTTAGTGGGTCGAGGGCTAACGCTGGTACGCTTTCCCTTTATGTGGAACCAGATACATTTCTTTTTTCATTTCATCTTTCTTTCTTTCTTTCTTTCTTTCTTTCTTTCTTTCTTTCTTTCTTTCTTTCTTTCTTTCTTTCTTTCTTTCTTTCTTTCTTTCTTTCTTCACATATATGCTATCATGTAGCAATGTGAATAGTGGGTCAAGGTGAAGAGGAGACCCTCTTTTTCCTTCTGAGGGACAGCTCCGCTGTTAAATGCGAACGCCACTACGCACGCTTCTACCTGGACCATAAACAACTCCGCTGTTAAAAAGCGGTTGCCCTTAATTCATGGTTGCACTTACATTACACTTGCTTTCAATGCTGTAGAGTGAAGAAACGTTCTTAGTTACACCTGTTCAAGGTTCGTGTTGAAACCTTAAATGTTGTTCATGCTTTCTTTGTTCATCTTCAAGTTCGTCATGCGCCCTCTTCAGTCCAAAAAAAAAAAAAAAACGCTCACACTGATTGCACCGGTTCCATGTACCTTAATCGTGAGAACCTGCACGAGGTGTGTTAAGAAGTGAGCTACAAAGTGGCTGCAACGGCAGGAACGTGCGTGAGGCGTCGCAGAATTTACGGGAATACCGCCGTGGAAGCTTACTGGAGCCATTACATGTTAAGCAGCGTTGGAGAACAATATATGAAACGAAATAAACGTGTCTTCAAAATTTTGTAAGCAACAGCTTACAATTATCGAGTCACGGTATCAGATTTGGTACGCTTCAAAAGCGTTCCTGTCATTACGTCAAGCAAGTGTGCTGTAAATTTCTCTAAAATTATCCTTATTAATATGCACCAGCGATTTCACTTCACAGCACGGTGAAAACTGCCTACCGATCAATGCAGCGAGCGCGTCGTTGTGATCCAATTGCGCGATGCACTGTTACATGTTTTAAATTCCTTTTTGTAACTTGTAATTTCATAACGCCAAAGCTGCTTAGGTAACGGGCTTATATAAGCGCGTTTCCTGCGAGACAAGAAGTGGGTCTTAGATAACACCACCGCTCTTCTTTATTTGTGTGTGTTTTTGATGCCAGTGCCAAGTCCGCGCTTAATACTTCATAATGACGCTACGTAAAAGTAAATTGAAATGTGATTACCATAAATTTTTGTGTAACAAAGAAAACAGCTGCAATTTTGACATGGAGGCTTGGTGCGAACATTACCCGTCATGGCATCTGGCCCATGAATATCAATTGCGGGGGTTTTACGTTGCCAAAAACCACGATATGATAATGAGACACACCGTAGCCGTGGCCTCAGGAGATTCTCACTCCCTGCTCTTTTTTTTTCTTTCTTTTGCGTGCAGATGACATCGCGCAATGCACGGGCATCTAGTATTTTTGCTAGACCGTCGTACTTCGGGCCACATCTGGCAAAATGGGCACCGTTTAATGAATGTATTCGGTCGTCCCCGGTTGAAGAAGTTGCCTTTTCAAGCAACATTTAAGCAACATTACTTTCACCGCGGTTATTCTAATTTCATATTACTACCTCGAAATGACGTACCAGAAGGCAATAAGGTCTCTGAATCCACTCTACCCCTAACTAACAGACATGCCTTCTTCCAGCCAATTCAATGGTCTAGCGACTACCACTAAATAGCCGAAGAGAATTCAACACACCTTCCATCCTTCTTCCCACAACGGACGCTGGAGCTACCTCAGAGAGGCAAGGTTACAGCTGAAGGCGTCCCTGCCTCCTGCAGACGTTGCGTGTACATGTGCGTGTACTACGCAATATTTTCTATTTTGAAAACAGGTTCATCTACCGCATGCTTTTCCACTTGGCGGCTCGCCACAACGCGTCGACCTAAAAACAAGGGCACACCTGTCTGGTGCAATCTCGTCATTATGTTCAACATCGCCAAGGTGTAAACATCTCGAAGCTTGGTACAAAACAACAATAAGAATAAGTGCACCATATTAGCTGTACAATGCTCACGGCGGCATGAATAAGTTCGCTGCCGCATCCGCGTAACGCAGCGCAGATTATCTATAATCCGAACTTAATAACTTGTGTGAAGGATAGACCTTATTTCGCGATTGAAAGAAGGTGAAGCGTCGATTTTCTGCCGAAACGCAATTTGCAATAGCAAACGAGTGTTCGTCGATCATTGTGGATCTTTGCTATTGGCATAGCCTAGGAAGCGGGAGTACGGGGGCTTCAACTCCCTCCCCCTTTCTCCTGTCCACCTCGAAGATATTCAGTTTGTATGTGTATATATAGACTCACACATACAATCATACGCACAAACATAAGACCCCCCCCCCCACCCTTCTCTCCCCTCCTTATCAGAATAACATCCCGCCCTGATTTTTACCGTTTCGAAGGAACATAGGCGCAGTGTGACCTGTGGCACTTCGCGAAAGCGCATATTCGATGAACAGTGAGGTTATCTAATACGATGGGGAACGCAAGGTTTGTAAGAGATAGCCCAATAATGGTGGATTCAATGACGTCATTGCAAACCGCGAATATTGTTCTGCCTGCGCGAGCCTTTTTCGACACGGTCACGTTCGTGCATATATAACGTCGTACACGTTAAGGACGAAGAGTAGCAACGAAAAACACGTCAGCATAATTTGCTGCTTAAAGAAGCATATGCGGCGTCCAGCCATGACGAGCCGTTCTCGAACACTATTTAATTTTTTGTTTTTACTTTTGAAACCGAACCATCTCACGAAACGGGCATACAAAACTAACCTTCAGCGTGCATTGAGAGGCAGATAACACTGAAAACTTCCGTACATTTCTAAAAATAAATTTCATGCTTGCATTGATTCGGAATCATTCAGGTTATCCAGCGTACTGGATATCGTTCAGATGTATGCCGTGTCGCGAATGGGACAGGGCTTGACAAGAACAAGAAATATCCTTCCTGTTTTACACAAACACCTACACAATAATCTGCATAGGGAACACCATTGGGGACAGATAGGCCCTAGGAAGCGGAGAAAAGAAAAGCGTAAATAAAGGCGTGAGAATTAATGATTATGATAGGTGAGCGTGTCACAGAGGCGATGGTACCCACGATTTCAGTAAGTTAGAACTTGTCAATCGGACCAATGTTTGAAGGAATGATTTAGAAATTTAGTCTTGACACTGCTTCTAAAGAGAAGGAGCGAGAACTAATACGCGTTTTAAATCTCGTGAGCCTCGGTAAGCGGGAAAATATCGATATATATTAAAATAACATTGCCATTCGGATCGGCAACGTAAACCATACTTTTGCTTCTCTGCTTTTCAAGTCCAAGAACTAACCCATCGCTGCGATTTCAGTTGGGAGGGAGATACCCTGACCTGGTGGCGCTCGATGGTGTGGGTAACCTCCTGCCAACTTCCACAAGATGAAAAGCAACGCCGCTGCCGTAGGGTCAGTCTCGCTGTGTGGTTGCTAGTGGTAGCCCTTCCGCCACTCCCCCTTTTATTTTTTTTCATATCAGAATTTAAATTTGGCGAGAGCCACGTTCATTTATTTTTACAATTGGTTTAAATCCCGTTACACTAGTGGCATGCGCCGGGACCATTTAAGTTATATTTGTATTTTCTAAATTGGCCTCACTAATACTTAATATCTGGAGAAGCTGTCCTCTCTTTCCCGCTTTCCTCTTTCACTCCACACTCCCGTCTGCAAATACGCGCTGAGACGTGGTCTCAACAATGAAGTAACCAGTGACCTTCCTTTTCTTTTTTCTTTTTTCAGGGAACCACTGTATATGCGTATTTATCTGCATCATTGATTGCCCGGTTGTTTGTCACATCACCTGCGCCTTAGACAGCAAAGGAATCCTACCGCATTGCTTAAGCAGCACCATTCCTGGGGGGATCGCAGTTCACTGCAGCCCTCGTATGAGACACCGCGGCGTGTCGAGCGAGAATTCAGCTGAATCTACGCTGCAAGGGGAAAGGCTGACAGAGGTCACAGCGGATCATAACCGGTGACTACGTCTTACCCTTTGTTTACGAAACGGTCTTCCTCGCAGCCGCTACCGCGCTGGGTGTTCTATGGAAAGTTGCCTGCGCTCTTTCGAGGAATGGAAGAAACGGGCGCTTGACTGGGCGCCGTCCGGAAGCGGCGGAAATCTGGCCGTCGCTCCCTCAGCACAATACGCGGGCTTCATGAGATTGCGGGGTGTAGCAAGCACAGAGTGGCCTTATGGATCACTTTGTACATAGGGTGAATAGAAACTGTATGAGCAAGTGCTTTACTTGATGAAATTCGAGACGTTGTTCAATTGCCCCGTCGCCAGTAACTTCCAATAGTAATAAACTGTTTTATGGTCAGCTCACGCTAGCATGTTGGTAGTCACGGTAAACCAGCGTAAGCAGATACGGCCGAGACTTACTTCCGACCTGCTTCTGACTACTATATTGACTGAACTTACGACATACAGAGAGGCAGGCGGCGCAACCGAATAATAGTGATAACTTATGGGGGTCTTTAGGTAGACCCCCTCCCCAACTCTCTTCCTCGTCCCGTGTGCGAGAAGCGGGGGGGGGGGGGGGCTCTGGATTAATTTTGGCCAAGTGGGGTTCTCTAACGTGCGCCTAAATATAAACACACGGGTGTTTTTGTATTTCGTCTCTATCGAAATGCGGCCACCATCGTCTCGAATCGAATCCTCTTCCTTGAGCTTAGCTGCTCAGGACCGCGCCGGTGACGCGGCTTACCAGAACGCTCATTTCGGAAACTCAATAATCACCACACCATGATTACGCGTTGGGTGCCGACGTAACTTATTTTTTTTTCGACGTGCCTCCATGTTGGTCGTATTCACCAAAACGTATACAAAAGGAAAAGAAAAAATGCTTTGGACGACTTGCTAAGCGTCGATATCTTCAATCAGATCGAATTGTCAAATAGCGTGAAAGTTTACTTGGGAAGTGAATGCCTGAAATTATGTCGATAGGAAAGGGCTCGTACGAAATGCAAGCAGTAAAAATATCGCATGTCTTTTCCAAGTATGCGGGATGAGGTTTTGACTGGACGAAAACTGCTTTTAAGGCAATACTACACAAAATAACGCAAACGCAACATTGTCTTCGTGTTCACCTGGCGTCGTTAGCCTTGTTGCGCTTCATATATAGAGAGGAGGTGATACCTGAATCATGATAGCAATAAAAAATAATAAAACAATGAAGGATCAGAAAAAGCGGAAATGATGTAAACTGTATAAGCACCTCTCCTAAGGACGTCTTTGAGGCTCCGTTTAAGCCAATGGCCACAAAGTTAGTGAGGAAACACAAATAAGCTGCATTTGAACTGTCGTGTTAGTCTAAGCCTCCGTGTAACCTGTGGACAACATAACGTCCTGTTGGCAAAGATAAAGCTCAGCAATCAGTAGTCCCTGAACTGTTTAATCCCTTTCAGCGGAAGTATACTGCTTGGGTCACTTGATGCGTGGTGCCGAAGCGGCTGGCAAAAGATGCATTCGTTAGAAACTGCCTCAGTGACGCAAGCGTCCCGTACCAGAAGCAAGACCCCTTGCAGTGTTTCAAGGTCCCGTGAAGCATCTTTCCCATGAAACGTTCTCTTATCCTGCATTCGCATTACCAAAAGAAGGAAAAGAAAGACAGACCAAGAAAAATCGAAATCGTCGTCTTACCCTCCAGTCAAGAAAGGGTCGCAGCCTGATCGTCTCGCCAGCCTCTTCCTCAGACAGGCTATCATCGTCGAAGTTTGCGTTCGGGTTGTCCATCGTGAGCTCTTCTCTTTCGTCGCCTTCTTTCCCGGACGGGACGGGCCCAGCTCTCGACGCGAGTGCGGTGGCGCAAGCAACAAAGTGAAGAGCCGAAGAGAGGGAAACGATAAGAAAGAAAAAGGGGCCCCCGTGCGCCGAATACTCCAACTCACATTAGGCTTAGCGGCGACGTCAGCGCTCGCACGTACCCTGCTGCAGCGAAGTTTCCACCGCGACTCCTAGGCTTAGTGGGCTCTGGCACGGCGAAGCCGAGCATAGCCTCCGCCGAAAATCATCGCTCGCGCGGCGCCTTGGCCGTGCGCGTCGTGTGCGCTCCGCGTGCTTCGGAGGAGACGTTGCTGGTGGTGGTTGTAGCGGGGTGACGTTGCCGCCGCTTCACGCGCTATCATCAGCGCCGGAATGAGACAGTTGTTCCTCTTCCCCCTCCCCTCGTTTTCCTTTCTTCTTGTTCTTCCTCTTCTTCGTCACCCGTTGTGCTATCTTCGAGGAAGAGGTCGTCCACGTCGTCACATCGCGCACCACACGAACAAGTTTCGAATCCGGAGTGGCTGTCCCGTGGGCTCCAGCAGTTTGTGGAAGCGGGGGGCCGGGCGACTTCGTCACGCGGCTGCGTCGGCCCCACAACAAACGAAGAACCTGAGATCCGCCACGGTCGCTTCCGGTGGCTGGGACGGCGCATGCGCCGGCGGTGAGGACGCGGTGGGGGAGGGGCCCGACGACGTCACGCCAGGATCAATGATGCGCTGGGGATACATACACCAACATGTACGGGCCGAGCGTGTCTTGGTGCTTCTTTCTTGATCACTCTCTCACTCTCGCACTCTCTCTTTCCCTCTTTCTCTCTTTTCATTTATATTGTTCTCGTTTGGCTCACCCGGGACCTGGCTTCGGCGTTGGAGTGTAAATCAATACGTTCGCGGCGCCCGAGGGCGAAGGAGAAGCGAAATCTGCTGTCACTTTTTGTTTGCCTTCTTTCCACTAATTGACCGCTGAGTGCTGTTGGGATGACAAAGAGCCGGAGACGAAGGGGAGGAGCAGTCGGTGTCAAAAAATGAGGCGTGACGAAGACGCGCGTTTGGGACGTCTTTAGGTGTCAAACCGCGTGCAGTTCGAATAGGTGCGCTGAAATCAACATGCGTTCGGCTTAAATCACCGAAGCGGCAACAGTTAGCGGCGGTGTTCATTTGGCTGCGTTTGTAGATCTTGTCAGGCGGCAGAACACTGAACAAAGCGAACGCAGTACGCATAGAACCACGTGCCAATATCTTTTTTCTTGTCTTCCGTGGTTCGGACGACGTCGCCAGCTGAACTCGCGTCGAAGCGGGCATCCGAACAGCGACCTTCTCTCCTGTTCACTTTCTTCTTATTACTCATTGGAAGTGATCATCTGTGGTATTCTATAGCATGTGGTTGCGACAGCGTACACAACATTCTCAACGCTTGAGTGAGTTGTATCTACACTAGCACTCAAGGTAACGCTCGAGGTCTCATGTGGCTTGCGTGACGGCATTGTTGCTGAATAATGTGTTCAACAATGTTGTGAACGCCTGCTGTGTCACTCTTATAAGACCAGATGCCGTGAAGATGACTGTCTCCTCTGGGCAACGTATACGGTCATTCAAAGCGTGCAGGACTTATAAGTTGGTTGTATCGGTACATACCCAGAAAAAGAAAAGAGCGCGAAGTGGGACAGGGGCAAAGAAGAGTCACCACTCACGCTATCCTCTTTCTTCATCATTTCCTTTTCTATAGGTTCAATGGCGTCACACTTGAAATGTTAGTAGACATACACATGCGGGCTACACCATTGAAGTTACAAAACACAAAAATGTGCATTTGTTAAGGAAATAAATTTTACTGAAAGGCAACTACAAAATTTATCCCTTCGTATTGCATCACTGAAATGAAAAATGATCCGGCCAATGCGAAGAGCGAATGGCGATAAAGCTAAGGAAATCGCGAGTACGAAATCTTTTGAGCAGCACCTACCATCAGCGCTCTTGCAAAACTCGGCTCCGTCGGGTAGCCTCCCACAAAAGGTTTCATTTTTTTTTAGCCCTCTCTTATCGCAGTTTCTTGAGAAAGAAAGAAAGAAAGAAAGAAAGAAAGAAAGAAAGAAAGAAAGAAAGAAAGAAAGAAAGAAAGAAAGAAAGAAAGAAAGAAAGACGCACACAGACGCATTTCGGCAATGACCTTTTTTTTTCGCTCATGGCGGCGTGTCTCTCCAACTGTGCGACAATGACACCAGCAAAATGAAATAAATAAAAGGAAGGAAACATTGCACATAAAGTGACAGCGATTCGATTTCCTTCACAGCCAGTATATTACAATAATCGAGTACCACTCATTTGACCTGCGCAATACGTGTCAGACCATATTAAGTTACCCAATTATACCGGCCAGAATACTGCTGAGCCATCAGAAATTTTGTAGCCCTTCATTCGTACTCGGCGGTATCGAGAAGAGACGCTGGTGCTGCTGGAGATCGGACTTGAAAAGCTAACGGGCGTACAAAAACGCCGGACAATAAACTAGTGCTGCGTCAAATATCGATGATCCTTCACTAGCGACTTTACTCTGCCAGTCGCGCAGATTGGTATCTGAAACGCCTCTGAGATTCTTGTTTCTTTTTCCCCTTTCAAATGTTGAGCAATTAGTGAAATAATTAGTGGTACCAACAATTCGAGGCAACTCTTTCAAAAATCGCTTTAAAGGACTCGTGTGATGAACCGATAGTGGCTGAAACGGTTAGCGTGGTGGCCTCGCAACCCGGAGGTCGGATGTTCGAATCCACAGCCAGACGAGTAATTATTACTTTCGGTAGATCTTATTACTCGAAGCGAAAGAGAAGAAGGGAGTGCGCTCGCACTGCTTCCATAATGGCGACTGTTTCCTCGTACGACGCCAAAGCTGACGGCGACACAAGTCCCCCAATACAAGCTTCGCTTCTATAACTAAAGAGGGCAGAGACTGGCGCCTTGACAGCGGCCTTGCGGTTTGGCAAACAAAGCAATACAGAAAGAAAGAAAATGAAAAAACGTAACGAGCCATGGTGTACAGAAGACACCAGCCCTGTAATGCAACATAAGCTGACGGTACGCGGGACAAAGTCTTGAACACGAGCCAACACATGAACAAGAGCAAAAAGAAAGCATTTCCCCGAGGGTGAACATGGTTAAGTGCGAATGCACGGGGTGATGCTATGAGGGGGAGTAAAGTTATGATTAAAGTGTAATTAATGAATTTAAAGTGTTGTCATGATGCATTGTACACACACACACATTTATACACGAAGTATTATTTATTTACACCTCGCAATTTCGTAGATGCATAAATGCACACATCGCCGAGCACGTCACACACACACACACTCTACACACGTCACTACAGATCAGCACCTATTGGTGTTGCAATTCTTCAACGATGCGTGCAATGCTCGCATTCGATTGCGTTGTACTCGTTGTTGGATGTATCGCAGTCGAGGTTGATGCCTGCGATGGATACATACTGCGAAAGACTTCACCGACCGCGGAGCCGAGCGAGAAGAGAGCGAGCGGCAGCCGGCGGACGTTTATATACGGACTGACGCGCCGGCGCCACACACACAGCTGCACAGCGACGCCAGCTGCACAGCGCGCCGTGACGTCACGCCGCGGAGAGCGGTGCGCCCGCGTAAACCGCGGTGAGGAGGCGGAGCGCGCGCAGTCACGTGGGGTGTGACGTCGCTGCGCCGTTGCTACAGACGCTCCTCTCCGCTCCTCGCGCCGTTGCTATGGGACGGCGGATTCAGGGTCGCTTATAAAGTGCATTCGCACTTAAAAAAGGTAAAGACACAACACAAGCAGAACAAACAAGAGGGACAGGATAGAGCGTCCCCTCCAATTGGCGCTCTGTCCTCTCACTCTTGTTTGTTCTGCTTGCATTGCGTCTTTAGCTTGCTTGCGCAGTAAGAGCCATCTAGCACTGGAACATGTCTTACATGAACATGAGAAAGCATTCGCATCCTTTGATGCACTATCACGTCACACATCACAATCAAGCTCGGTCTTCCTCATGCAAAAGTGAAGAAGAGTCGCCGTGGCAGCTTATAAGATATATAGCGTCGCGCTACCGAACTTAATGAAGCGGGTGCGATTCCCAGCCGCTGCGCGAGCATTTCATAGAGGGCTAAATACAAAGGCGCCCGTGTAATTATATTTCAGCACCCGTTAAAGACCCCACGTGGTCAAAACTAACCCATGCCTCGGAATGATGCAGGGGTTTGGCACTCAATATCCAATCATTAATTAATTAAACGAAGAATGCAGGTGTTCGGCTGCGGCCACGCGCGTGTGAGGCATACCATTATACTATAGTTGTTTTCCTCCTATATAAATCACTACATATTGGGCGTCTCACTCAAGTTTATCCGAAGTGAAATGAAACACGCACGCATCACCCATTATACGGTTATTAGTAATTGTGTGTGAACTTGCGAAACGTGTGAGTCATTAGATTCGAATCGCACATAACTTTTAATTGTTTGATTGATTTATTGATTGATTGATTTGTGGGGTTTAGCGTCCCAAAACCAGCTTTGGTTATGGGAGACGCCGTAGTGGAGGTCTTCGGAAATTTCGACCACCTGGGGTTCTTTAACGTGCACTGACATCGCACAGCACATGGGCCTCAACATTTCGCCTCCATCGAAATGCAGCCGCCGCGGCCAGGATTCGATCCCGCGACCTTCGGATCAGCAGCCGAGTTCCATAACCACTAGACAACCGTGGCGGGGCAGCTTTCAATGTTAAACGCACTAAAGTACCGGAAAGTAAATATAACGGACAAAATACGCCATGTCCCGTGGCGGTGCGTTCACACAGTTGGTAAGCTTCACCGCATTAATTAAATGTAACGCGGCAAAGTTAACTTCAAAGAAAGCCATTTCGCAGCGTTGCTGAGATTGTGAAAAGGAAAACGTTTGCACGTATAAATAGGACACTTCGTTTGTATGAGGACATTGTTTATGGCCTGAAGAGACTAAAATTGCAGCCGCACGGTAGGGAGACTCTGAAGTACGACGCAACGCGAAATAGAAAACTTGTTTATTTATGCGCCATCGCGTGCTCCTCATTAAGATTACAGCAGACAATTACGCCGACTGATAAGCAATAAATGCCACACGCAAACGCTGCTGCTGTGCTGCGTTAATTAGAGACAGAACAAGCGGTGTTTTCCACTCCTTCACGCGGACATATGTTAAGAGAGAGAGGAAGGTCACGCAGGCCCTCTGGGAATTCTGTTCGGCGTCCTTCAAGGCCAGAAAATATTAAAGCCACTGTCATTTCTTAATTTCTTTTTGCGGTGGGATTAGGCTTATCCACAAAGAAATTGATGGCCCATGCAATCTGGAGGACTGCTCAAAAAGCGCTGGTTCGATCCCGGCCGTGGCGGTCGCACTTTCGATGGAGGCGCAAATGCCAGAGGCCCGTGTGCTGTGCGTTGTCAGTGCACGTTAAAGAACCCCAGGTGGTCGAAATTTCCGGAGCCCTCCACTACGGCGTTCCTCTGCTCTCTGCTGTCTCTTGCAGTCCTCTTCTCCTACCCCAGCGGACGCTGAGCCGTGCTCCCGACATGGGCTCCATAAAATATGGTCCTTTACCGAACCACAATCAGGACTGCTCATAATTTAGGGAAGAGGGTCGCCCAGACAGGTTGGGATAGCTGACAGGTACGGTTTCAGTGTCTAGAATACGGCGCGAGCAGCAAAAGGTGAAGGAAAAAATAAGCCGGCTCTCACGCAGCCTACATTCCCATGTTCCCACATTTAAATAAAAAAAAAATAAGTGGGTAGCTTGCAAGGCTGGACGGACAGCGAAGCTTGTGGCCAACTTATCTCCTTCAGGCGTCCACAAGCTCAACTAGGCCACGTGGTTTGTCACGTGACTAGCTGCGACGTCATGTTACATGATCTGGGTCACGTGTCTAGGTTCGAACTGGACTGGCGGCTATGTGCGGTTGTGTCATCCTCCTCCTTTCCTCCCTCCCTCCCCTCCGTTTGCCACCCCTTACTATAATGCACTGTACATGCCTATGCTATGCTTCCCTCTCTCCCCTTCTCGTTTCTTCCATCCTCACCCTCAGCTGCCTTTCCCACCAAGTCCCGCTATGAATAGCCTCCGCCTTTACGTAGTAGGGGGCTGAAGGGCATGAGCCCAAGAGAAGAAAAAAGTACGCGCGCACATTTGCACATTTTCTTATGGTGATAGATTTACCCGTCGGAGCGGGATTTAACCGATAACTTCAAGAGCTCACTGACAAAAAGAGTACTTATGAAGAAGCATGCGGAACAACCATATGCCATTAGAAAAGCTGGGAAGCAAGCGTAATGTAACCACGCGGTAGCGTCCCCGATCTATTGTTAGTGCTGCCGTTACTGGCGGTACACGTTTCCGTTTCGGCTGTCAGTACATCCATTTAAATTTAGAGTAGATCGACCTACATTCATGTAAATACGGTAAGCTGCACACCGCAAAGAAAAAACAAACGAACATGGGTGCTCATGCATCGCAATGTCTAATTCACCGCGTGGATCCCTCGACTGTTCTTTATACTGGACTGTTTGTTTTGCTGGCACTTCCAACCAACTTTGTGGAAGTAAACTAGTCGTTGCCGATAAATTAGCTATTCAGCTATATTTCGCGGTATGTATTTTTCTATGATTTGACCTACACATAGTCGAAAGAAATATTCGAGAAATATTCTGTTACATTCGCACTCGAACATTAGCCATTCGAATTCACTCCGCACCCGAAATTCTTTATTCCCACAGCCCTACAGTTATTAGACATATAATGTGAGGCGTCGTTCGCCGCTTCCCGCCAGAAGTACTGTATTTGTGCATCCTCAGCTTAGCTTTAAGAAAGAAATAACGACAATGTTAAATGACAACTTGATTAAGGTAGTTCGGGGCCCGCAATGTAACACTGATCACGCATTTCACGCAAAATCTACACGTCCCTTGGCTTTTTTTTTTTGCATGGCACGATGCTTCCTTCTTCCAGGTGTTTGTACTACAGGGCTCAAATTTGGAGCTAGCGTCCAGCGAATAAACAAAAGGCAAAGAATGTGACGACACCAATGTAACAAGCCCTCGCATTCACCTAAACTTCTGCTGACACGGTGCTTTCTTTTTGAAACGAAACGATTTCTTCAAGCTGCTAGCAGCTGTGAACAACCGCACCCGCATTTGTGAGTGCTCAATTCAAGAACTATAGACATTCTGCTTGTTTCGCATTTGGTATGTGACTCATGACTTCATCTTGACGAAATCAGAACTTAACACGCTTAATGACGTTCGATGAGAACTTTGAACAGAAGTCATCGTGCGAACGGACGGCGTTCCAATCGTAAAGTGGCGATTGAAAACCTTCAAGTGGCATTGCGTTAAGCTAGTCACGAACTATTGGCTTAAAGTATGTACTGTAAATCTACATTCGCACTTTCGAGAAGTGAAAATGAACTGTCGATTCACCACCTCGTTAGTGCGCCATTTCCTTGAACACTGACTGCTCTGGTAAGAATTCAATAATGAATGGGGCAAAGGGTGCGGACACGAACATAACAGAAAGGAGTCATTGTCACACGAACGCCGACGTTTGTGGCGATCGTGATTCGGTTTTGCGAAAGGACTCTAATTTCCGCAGCCTACGTCGGGAGCACGGCTAAGCGTCCGTGGGGGAAGGGAAGGGGACTGAAAGAGATAGGAAAGAGAGAAAAGCCGTAGTGGAGGGGTCCGGAAATTTTGACCACCTGGGGTTCTTTAACGTGCACTGACAACGCACAGTACACGGGCCTCTGGCATTTTCGCCTCCATCGAAAATGCGACCGCCGCGGCCGGGATCGAACCCGCGTTTTAGGGGCGAAGCTCCTCTTAGTCTAACCTTGTCACGCGTCAGTCGTCAGGCGTAACCCGCGTGCCGGGAGGCACGCGCTCGCCCTCGGCGCGTGCCTCCCGGCACGTGCCTCTCTCTCTTTCCCGGCGCGTGCCTCTGCTGTCTTGTGAGAGAGAGAGAGAGAGACAGAGAGAGAGCGAAAGGCGCGCTTTGGCTATGGAAACGCTCTTTCTTAGAGGAACGCTCTACCATCTCGCAAAGAAGGAGAACGCGCCCTCACCCGCGAGAGACAACGTTGGCGCAGGCAGCGTCTCCTAGCGAGTTTCTTGATTGAGAAATACCGACTGCTCGCGTTTTTTGGGTGGCGGCCGTTTGTGGTATCTGGTTGTCTTCTCTTGTGCTTGGGTCTTACAAAAATCACCTTCTTCCATGATGAGTTCTAAACTCGCTCGCAAGCTGCCCAATCCAGCCATGCTGATGTATGCGCTCCATGTTTCTACCAGTTGTCAAGGGCACACTCAGCTAAAAGGTTCGCTGTGTTGCTCTCGTCATCAGGCTGCGTTAATTCGAGCTTGATCACTCATATCTGACGCGATCAGTTCAGCGCTTTATACGAAACACGGCACACTGTTTTACTGCGTGCGACTTGTGGTGCGTATGATGATGATGATGATGATGATGATGATCCTTCAATTTTGGCATCTACCCACTTGGGGGGATTAGCCAAGAGTCAGGCGGATTTGAGTTTAATCCTTCCCAAATTCACACTTCTTCCTCATTGTTGATTTGCTACTCCATAATTTGAGGCCAGTTGAAACGGTGAAAAGGTACCTCTTGTGATCACCTCTTGTGCACCTGCTTGAACGGTCAGCATACGCTTCTTCGAAGCGCGCTAAGCGCGGTAGAGCAGGACTAGAGACGCAAAAGTATAAGTTGCATGGTGGGCCCGGTCCAAGTAGCGGAGCGTGCCTTGATGGTTTCCCTAAAATAAACGAACTCGCGGGAAGACGCAAGCTTGTAGGCACTTGCTCGTATACAACTGAACCCTCGTTTCTTCTGCATTTCCCCGAGCTCTTTCAGTGCCTAATTATCTTTCTCCTACACTGGGCAGTCCTATCGACGTCCGGCTAAATGGTTAACGGCCATCATCTTTTTGTTGCATTAGCGATAGGACCGTCGGCACGGAAAGATCGTTCATAGGGTCGATCAGAAGCCGGCGGCTTCTGCACGTGCAGCCATGAATAGATGACGCACGCAAAAGGGCAGTAAAAGCCACTGAGGGCGAGGGCAGTGACGCGGAGTTTGTATGTAAATAAATAAATAAATAAATAAATAAATAAATAAATGTTACGGCAGCGGGGTTTCAACTTCGGACATCTAGTACCGAACCTGGATGCCTTAAGCACTACACCACAGACGCTTTTTTATTTCTTTATTACCAGTACCTTAATGTGGCACAAACGTATCAGACACTTGTTTAAACAATAGTGAAAAACAAGAAAAAACGTGTTCAAGCAGTCATTAGCCTATTAATTGGTTTGTATTATCCATATTCTTTAGGGTGAACCGAAGGCTCAACTTCGGGCAGGCACTCGGGGACACACTTGCGTTTGCCGTACCTAAGTGCAAGTACCTCAGTACTGCAAAGTACATTGAGGTACTGCCAAGTATCTCAGTGTACAGGCAAGATAGTTTTGCAGACGTCCGACATAATTAGGGAGAAGGGGTGAAAGCGGAAGAAACGTAAGGAATTTCGAAAAAGAACGCTGAGAAGGCGTTCTTCAAAATGTACACGAAAAAAGGGAGGGGGTGGGGGTGATATTTACATTGAGGCTACAGTTGCTCACTGAGGCCCGCCAACTTAGTCCGCCGCGGTGGCGTAGTGGTTACGGTGCTCGGCTTACACCCAAAAAATGCGGATTGGATCCCGGCTGCGGTGGTCACATTTTCGATGGAGGCGAATATGCCAAAGACCTGTGTATATACTGTGTGTTGTCAGCGCACGTTCAAGAACCCCAGATGGTCAAAATATCTGCAGCCCTCCACTACGGCTCTTCTCTCCTTTCTGTCTATTTCATTTTCCTTTCCCGTACCCCCACGAACGCTTAGCCGTGCTCCCGACATGGGGTGGTGAAATTAGCGTCCTTCATTAACCGAACCATAACGACCAAGTTCAAGGATTGCGGCAACGTACACGCCTCCCTTTCTGACCTTGTGAAGCTCTTGGCCATAGTAGTCCCAGGACATCGGTGTTTCTGTGATCTTGCAGGCGTTGCGCAGAAGCAGCTGGTGGTCTCAAGGGATACAGGTTCAGTGAATGCTCGACAGAATTTTCAAATTCGAAAGTGTCGTACGAAAGTATTTTGCTCATTGCAATGAAGCATCGCTCTTTGTGAACATCGTACTATACCACATGCAGCACAGACATGCGGCGTCGCGTTAGGTGATGCCATGTGTTAGTTGCGGCTAGGAAAAAGGGACGAAAAAGGATAAGTAGCAAAGGATGGAAAGGAATTCTCAAGTGGTACATTTAAATGCTCGCTAGTTCCTTTAGCGATAAGAGCCTCTGATGCGATCCCGTGTTCACACACGTACAAGAACAACACATTGCTGTAATCGTCCGCAAGATAACATTTCTGATAATTATGATATTGGATATATGATTCGCGAATGTACCGGCCAACGAAAAATGAGCACTTACGAAAAAAAAAGGCTTCGTGAATTCGAGACCAGAATTCCTTTGGTAACAGCAGCAGAGGTGACAAAAACATCATAGTAACTGAAGGAAGGGAAGGGGTGGGGGGAGCAGATTCGAAGGGCTGGTAGTTGGTTAGGAAAAAAATGGTGGCGCTATTTTGTACAGCCTTAAAAGGTGCACGGCTCAGCACCAACACAGCACTATTAGTAAGATAATAGATGAATAGATTAGACAAGGATATAGGCGTGGGGTCAACTAAGTCAGCATGAGTAGGTTATTTAGAAGAGAATAACGCACTTAACCTGCATTGCCCTTTGTTACTTATTCCAAAGCCCTGAACCCTCTGAACCGAATCACTCAAACACGCCTCGAATCCAAACGGCAGGCAGTAAAGACTGCTGGAACGGTATGGGAAGAGGAGAAGGACCAACATAGGGAAGCAAAGGGATGTGTGTTGCGGAAGATGCCTAAGCGTTATGAATGACGATAAAAGAAATCATGAAAACAGAGAGGAAGAATAAAAACCAAGTTGTACTGCGCGTGTTGTGCATAGGGAGTGAAAAAAAAAAGCCTTATCTACTTGCTCAGACGACGCGTGTTTCGTTATGAACAAACACAGACGCGGCAGCGCGACCAACGACCGCTACGTAGCTCGCGAGAAAGCTGCAGCGCAGTTTCTGATCAAACCTTGGGGGACACCGATATAGGGTTAAACAAGCACGCTTGCCAAACGCGCAGCACCGGCGTCATGCCTGCCAGCTCTTGAAGTTCGTCCGCCACCTCCTCCAATTTCCTCCCACGCTTCTCCTCCGCCGCAGAGCGGGCGCCCCCTCAAAACACGACGCGTCGTCGGCATCCGTTACCTCTGCCACCGCGCCGTTGGCGCAGTTCTCGTACGCGAGGGAAGGTGATGACGTCAAACGTGACGTCTGAAAAGGGGGTGTTCCCCTTGTCTTTCTTCCCTCAGGGATCTGTCCTTCCGTCGTTCCGATAATTTTTTTTTTCTTCGATCGAGGGAAGCGAGGACGGGGAGAAGGCATCGGAGCGGCGGTGGGCTTCGAGAGCAAGGGTAGACGACGAGCGACGTGAAGTCCCTCGCTGGGGTCACGATGAAGGGAGAGAAGACAGCGGAACGGTAGGGAAAAAAGGGAGTTGCGTTGGTTCGAACAGCGCAGCGAAGCAGACCGCGTAGGAGCAGCCAATGAGGTGGCCAGCGTCTGCTAGCGTCGCCGCTGACCTTCCCGTCGCGGGAAAAAGTCGGTCGCGAGGGAGAGCTTCAGACGGTCGCCGAACGGAGCGGCCGTGCGCCTAATCTGAGGACTCCTGCGTGGAAAGGCGTTACAGCGCTAACACTTGGTCGTGCCTCCAGAGAATGTGCGGTGTACGATTTCTTCGATTCCAACTTTTCTTTTATTTTCCAAATCGCGCTTGTTTTTTGGTGAAGTCCTTTGTGCAGGAAGGAAAAAAAAAAGAACCACACTAGCGTTGATTTACCTAGCGCAGAGTTAGCGTTCGTAAACTGATCTCAACCATTTTCTTCACCATTCCCCCTTTTCCAACATCTTAGGTCGCATCCCTAGGCTGCCGCGCCTCGCCCTTGAGCACACCGTGTGTTTCACTGACTGTGTGATACGAATACATCGGTGGTGGACGCCTACATTAGCTGCGCACTCACTATTAAAGCACCAATATTAGGAGTTCAGTTCGATCGAAGCCGGTCAGCAAAGAGGAGCACGAGTGTTTGGAGACAAGCCACAAATTTGTGGATCTCAATTACGATGCGGATATGCATGGCAGGTATCGGCCCCTTGGTCCACCATTCTACACGAACTTCCAGAGCTACTCTTACGCCGCACTCTTAGCAAAACGCTGCACTCTTAGCAAAACATCGCGGATCAAAGGTGTGGTGGTCGGGTTCAGCGCACTCACGACATAGTCCTACTTGGCCGTCTGCGATGCGGTGCGGTGACGGCGGAGCCGCGCTTCGATGTGGATAAACCAGACCTCACTATCTGCGGGCTAGAACTCGGGAAGCTTGAGTGTGGCGACGGAAGGTGTTGCATTTGCTGGGGATTCTTGCGAGTTCGGTTCTATGGCGTCGAAGAGAAGCAGTGGGATGAGTAGCTGCGATTTGTGAAGCGTCCGAGGCCTCTAACCAGGCTAACATCTCCGGAGTCATTAATAAAATATTCTCTCTCTCTTTCTCGTATATATTTCTGTCCTTATGACTGGTAGCAAGTTTCTCAGTAAAACCGGCCAAGGGCTCCTTCATTTCATAACCAGTTCCCTTATGACGCCGACCGTTTCGGAAAGATAGGTTCCTTATAAGTTATTCAGACAGAATGCGCGGGTTGTCGACACTGGTTTTATAACTGGTGCAGCTGTGCTTCAGCTGGCGCTTTCGAGGAGTGATTTTCTTATCACAAGGTTTCCTATCCTAAAGGTAAGCTCCTAAAGGTAAGATCGTAAAGGGAAGCCACATCTTGATCGATAAGATTACACACATTGAGCGTACACAGCGAGGCGGAATCCTCTATTGGAACAAAATTTCTTAAGATTACCTGCGGTCCTTTTCCTTCATTTGCAAGGTCCAATTTTATGAACTACGGATACAACCGACAAACAGAGTCCGGTCTGAGCAGGACGGTGTGCGTATAAGACAGAGATTCCTTGGAAAAAAAAATAGTTCGGAGTGAAACGTAACCCTCCCTCGACTGAGGACACCTCAACCGAAACACTCGCACAGAAAGGGGAGCGGAAGAAGAGAGTGCAAAAGAGACCGGAGATTAGCCACAGCCACGAGACTGGAGATTACCCACAGCAACGAGCGCCAGGTCAGGGTACCTCTCTTCCCTTTAGGAAAACTGGTGGGTGTCAGGGAGCAGAGGGAATCGAACCCAGTACCTTACCTCCCACACTGGAAGCGGACGCTCTAACCACTGGTTCGAGCGACCGCCTCCGATGCGGGAGGTACTAGGTTCGATTGAGCCGCGCCCGCGTAGCAAACAGCCTGAGAGAGAGAGAGAGAGAGAGAGAGAGAGAGAGAGAAACAATTAAAGGGGAAAGCAGGGATGTTAGCGAGACGTGCGTCAGCTTTCCTACCCTACACGAGGGGCAAGGGGATACAGTGACGGAAAGGAAAGAAAGTGCACTGTTACGACGCATCCGAGTGTCCGCACTGAAACTGCCGTCTGTCACAGAAGTCAGCAGTGATTACCTTCCGAATTTGAGGCGTGGTGTCGGCATCACACGGGCAATGTCCACGAAGACATAAGCGAGCGTTAAGTGTACGCCTCACGTCGAAGATTACACCAGAAGATTATGTATACGATCTGTCCATGCCGCAGATCTTTAGGACGTTCTTATCCAATCATCCAACTAAAGTGGCAGGTCCAGATAGAAGCCTATGTACTAAGATCAAACAAAGTCAGTATGGGACGCTTGCGCTAAGATTACATATTCACCAGACGCCGTATTTTGAATAAACACTCGGCAGTCAGTAAGCGCCGTGTTACGCTCGTACACTTGTGGGGTCGCCTGTGATTACGAATGGTAAGTATGTATGTTTACGGTCGCTCATTAACAAGACCGGCAGCGTGCTCATTTGAAAACAACCTAAACTAAGAACACGACGTATACTGGAACGAACTTCAGATTCGAGGAAAGAAAACTCTACATTCGAGGCCGGTTTCATTGTCTACACGTGTCACCTAGTGATATATGAACACTATATAGTATGCATTATACACATGTGAGTACGGACCCGCGCATGCGCATCGGTATCATGGCACCGCGACGGCATTAGTGGCCTTTTCCACTGCTGTCTCGAGTATAGCAATGTCTCGTTCCCCACTCCCTCTCTAGTGCTTGAGTGGAGCTGAGGGCAGGCAGGAGCTTATCAAGCTCTAAGGCCATAGTTACATCCCTTGTGACTAGGTTTCTTTTAAATTCGTGTTACGCGGTCGCTGTATCGGAGGCGTAATATGTAAACCAAGGTAAGGTAAGGGTATCCCAAGAAATGCTAATGTTTTTATCTAAAATGGATGTAATAGGAGAAAACTTCGAATCAGACGATGTGCCAAGGTCAGTGACAACAGATAAGGAAAACTAAAACTGTGGAATCCCGCTCTGTTCTTCATTTTTTTCGGATTTAGTAGGAATGAATACGTTCGTCCCGGCTTATAGAGACTACAGAGGCTACGTAAGGGTTCAATGCGATGAAGTAAATATTTCACGAGACATATATGCCAACAAAAGCAAGACGATCGAGATGATCTACCATTGCTGTAGTGGCTCAAAGGCTTTTAGCGGGGTGCAATAAAATGAATTGGCATATTGACAGTTTATGTAAGACGTTGCCGGGTGGATTTATTGCACTAGAAATAGAACATGTTATGATAATTTTGCCTCATTATAGTACCAAATATTACAGCGTGATAACTGTCTCGATAAATTATATCATAACCGTAAAGAGTTCCTGTGACAATTGACTGAAATGTCAGCCTTCGAAAGAAAGCGTACAATATCAAAATCGTTTCAGCGCTTGATTGAATATGATCGATGCCTGTTCTTTGGAAGCGAAAAAAGAAATAATAAAAAAGAACATTCGGCCCATCCACTTCTGGAAGATGGTCGGACAGCGAGCCTGTCTTGGTTACGCCGACTGTTGCACCTGCAAGTCAAACTTCGCAAGCACTTCATGATAGCGAGTTCATGCTTGGTTAGGAAAGCGCGCTAGTCTATACGATTGGCTAGCGAGACACGTGACGTCCTATTTCACGTGAAAGACAGGTCGAGAGATATTTTGCAGGGATTTGATAGGAGAACCGGCTGCGGTGGTTGAAATTGAGTCGATTGAAAACCCGCTTCTTGATTTCGAAATTACTTCGAAGAAACATTGATCAGCTATATGAGATCCGGAGATACATTCAGTTTTGCAGGGATCGCGAGGTGAATCCGCCGCTAGATTTGAAAAGCTCACGCTTAGACCTGAGTGGTCAAAGCGAGATCACGTCACGCACTTGCCAGCCAGTGGCGTTTTAGCGGACGCCTGCTACAACGCCGACGACAGCATACGACGACAGCATACAAAGACAACTTTGTTGTAAAAGCGCGCATGGTCTCGATCTCGATTAGGTGATGCCCAGTTAAAGTCTTCTGAAGTGCTGGCGACTGCAGTTAGGCTACCGCACTTAAGACTTTCGACGCTCTATGGTTTAGACGATTAAGCCTGCGCGATAATGATAAAAACTGGTATAAGTGCCCGCAGCTGGAAATTAAATATCGGAAAATGAAGTATTTCTATTTCTGAGACTTGATGCGCTGTTATAACTTTAGATATACTTCTATACAAGACATGTAATTACACATAAAATTTCTTTTTTAAGAAGACTGACATATTTCTACATTTTAATTGAAACCTTACTTTGTGAGACTGCATTTGACGGGCCTCAATTGGACTTTTTTTTTTTAGTTTCCTCCCGGGTGAGCTTTACCCCGCCTTGTTTTCTTTGTGGCAGTCGCAGTTTCTGAACAGGGTGTTGTTAGAATATGTCTCCTAAGAGGAATGAAAAATGATCGTGCGGGAGTGAGGCCAAACACAAAAAGCATTTTCTCAGGTGAACTCTCTGTCGACAATAGAAATACCATGTGGGGTTTCTACGCCGAAATGTCCCACTCTAAGACAAACTGTAACCATGAAAAAGAATAAAAAGAAAAGGAAGGCGACGCCAGCTTACATACTTTCGTGTCATCGTACATACACAAATATTTGAAGCTTCATGACGTATTACCTCTTTCTTGATGCCCATATGTCCTTGAAATATACGAAGAGCCCGAACAAATGCCAACTTCGTAACTTATTCACTCACGTGGCCGGCTGCAACCTTGTGAAGAACAGCCTTTCACTTACCGATAGACAGAGCCTCACGCTAGTAGATGCGAAATCGATATGACCTTTAGCAAGCCGTGTTTGGTACGGCAACGTGTGGTTTAAGTTATTCATGCTCATATCTTAGCAACTTGCGATCTTCCTTTGCCGTCCGTTAAAATTTCTACCGAACTATTGAAATTTTGTAAGATAAAGGTTGGAGTGACATTCCACAGGAGCACTTCAACTTTTCCACATTTGAAACATGGTGTAACTACACGATGTGCTATTGTTCTACCGCTGATCGATATTAATGTCGTTAAGCAAAGGCACAAGGATAGAATCTGGTAAGTCGGGACGATTCAGCGATGTTACCGATGAATCAGAATCACAGATAGACGTAATAGAAGATAAACATAAGCTGCAAAGGTGTGTGTGTTTGCTCTTTTAGGTGAGTGCTGCTTTCTGATTCAATTCACTAGAAACACGTCCATATAGGTGAGCTCGACCATGCCAATAAGAATGCTGTCGCGTTTAGGAGAACAACCTCACTGTATTACGGAAACGAAGACTTGGCAGCCTCTCCAGTACGAGTGTGGTCTCCTGTAGTTACGGAATAGATGTCGTGGTTTATCGCTAAAAGAAAGCGTTGTCAACTGTCGGTGAACTTACATACGAAGGTGACACGTCGATTTGATTGGCGAACGACTTGAGCAGGACGAATCCACGGACGGTGGCGGGAGACGTCAGCGAGCAGCGGGCAACCATGTGCTTCGGCGTTGACATCGTGGACTTTAGCAGCGGTTGCCAGACCGAATTCGTTTCACGGGCGCCCGGAGTGGCGTTTCGTACTCGTCAATATGGCGAGCGACGACGACCCTTAACGTTACCAAAAAAAACCAAACCTCTCTAGCCGGAGGCCTCGATCGTCCGGCACCGGCGGGCAAAGAAACGAGTCAGCGGCGCCTTGACGAAATCTCGGCGCCGGCGTGTGGCGGCGGGGATCCATTGGTATTTACAAACAAAATGAGCGCGTCACTCTTGCGTCACCACGGATGGCGCACCACGTGACCGTCGGGGCGCCGCGGAGAGAAGACGCACAATGCGGCCGCTAGCGCCACCTACCATCGTGTAGGGAACGAAATAAATCGGTTGGGGCAAGGGTAATGGGGGAAAAGCAAGGAAATCGGAGAGGAAGGGCTTGGATAGAATGGAATGGAGAAGGTGGGTAGTACAAGAAGCCGTGGTGCGAACACAGCTCTAGGAGTAAGCGGCGGGGGAGAGAGAGAGAGAGAGGAGAGAGAGGGGGGGGGGGAAACTGCAGCAGCATGCCACCGCCACCACCGCGACAGCGTGGAGCGGTACGTATCGACCTGATTGATCTCGAAAGGAGAAACGAACCGAGCGTGATAAAGAAACAATCCATAGCTTTTTTTCGGTGGAGGAAACGAGCGGAGAGGGTAGAGAATAAAAAGAAACAAAAACTGAGCAAGAAAGGCGACGCTAACGCCTACGCAGTTCCTTTTTGGCTGCAGTGCAGCGTTAAGACATATGAGCGTGAAGCGAAGGACGTTGAGTAAGGCAGAGGTGTACGGGCCCTACGGTCATCATGAGACACGCGGCACGAAGGCCCTGGAAAAACGAAAAGCGGCCCGGCGCACAAAATGAATGCAGAGCGTGGGGTACCCTAACGTGCGCAGACATCTGCTCGATCAATAGCGTGAATGAAACGGCTTGGAGGAGCGCTGCGCGGGAAGGGTAGAGGGTTTGCGACTGCGCGAGAGCGTGTTCGTTCGGGCAACAGCCATCGAAACAAAATAATTTGTCAAACCTAGGTACTATGTATGTACGCACTTCGGGCAATCGACAGCAACTGAACATCAGGTAACGTATACATAACATGTACGTCCATGGTCAGTCCGAGAAAAAGAAACGCGTCGGTCTCCGCCGACGTAATGTTTCGTCGTCTGTACGCGTGTACCACAGACGCACGCCAACACGCGCGTGTAGAAGCTACATTTCGATTTTTTGGCTAGCGAAGCATAATTTTCTGGGAGGTTTCACGGCAGTGGGAAGGCGGCGACATTCACTACGCAAGCACTACATAGCAACGGCCGCCGTGTCATTGTGACGTGTGACAGCTTAAAAAAAAAGAAGTAGATGCGTGGTTCTGTGCAGAGTGTCGGAACGGAACGAAAACGAAAAAAAAAAAAACGATATTTTTGACCGGAACGAAAACGTAACCGGAACGTTATTTATTATTTCGTTCCGGAGCAAAAACGAAATATTTTTTATCGTTTTTCGGTTCACGGGAAGACTTTACGATCCGGAACAACCGAGGTCATGCAACGTGAGCAATGATGCATAACTCAGGGTTCAACGTCAGCACGCATCTCGGGCAGGTATTTCAAAGGAAAGATGCGTTGAAATAATCCAGGAAACCAAGAAAGTGGCAACCATAGCTGTTTGTATTAAATTCAAGCGGAGTTTCACGTGCCTCTCACACAGGCCGTCGTGGAGAGGGCGTTGTCGTCGCTTATGTGTTGAAATTTTGAGACGAGCGCAAGGAGCGGCAACCGGAGCTGTACATGTTAGCGCAAGTGGCCCTTGGTGTGCCAGCCACACAAGTCAGCGTTGAGAGGGCATTTTCGGCACTCAATTTCGTTTTGGTCAGAGCAGCGGTCTCGCTTATCGGCGAGTACACATGATGACCTGCTGCTTCTGAAATCGTGTGACCCCCTCGATGAAAATTCGGCATTCAAACTTGAGGAAAAATGAATACCAAGTTTTTGTTGTGTCCTTGCTTCGAAACTTTTTGCGACTTCCCTCATAGTCACACCGTGGCTTTGGGACGTAAAAACCCTAACAATTATTATCGCATTTTTATGTATTAGTTCAGTATCTTTTGCTGTTTTTAAAAGGTACTTTTAATATTAAGTATCGTGCGCGAAAAGGTAGCGGGACATCCACTTGCAGTCGTGCATGTACAGGACGACAATGTGGTGCTTTAATGTGGCGTCACTTTGCTTCGCCAGCACGCATGACGTAAAAGCGTAAATAGCCAAGAATAGCAAGGACGGCACATTGTACGCGAGATACACCAAGGTCGGCGTGAGAAAAGACAGCGAACTCATGACCTCGGCATGATCAGAATGTCAGTTCTGTAATCCTGTGCACTCGACACGACATGTGTCTGCAGAATGACATTAGGGCACAGCAACAAGTGATGAGTGCCGTTGCAGGAGGGATAGCCTCTAACACTATACTCTGTATACAGATACGCAGCGAACACCATTGCAGTGGTTTTAGGTCTGGCACTTGCATGGTTTTGTAACTGGCCACACGGCGCGCGAAGCGCACCTCCTCCTACCTTCCGTAACCATGGCTTGGGGCACGGCACATTAAGATCGCGTGAAGAGCCCGGAATGTTGTGGCCCCGGCGACGTCTATAACGGATGCTCACAGGCCACCCTGCAGTGTAAATGCTTCGTGGTGCAGAGACACGGCGAGGTACGGACTACGAACAGTCAACCATAGACGAAGAATTCCACAGGCCCCTTATGCAGATTCTTCACGCAGAAGCGCTGTAAACGTTTGTTTACAAATAACAGAAAGCTAAGCCAAACAGTGAAATCGAATTATTCGCAAGTCACCTTGGCCCCACTGACATCGCTGCGTAACTGTCTAGCGTTGCGCATTTGTGTGGTTTGATTTTGGCGCTTCGGCATAAATAAGTTCCAAGGAGCCGTGCATAAATGTTAGAAAAAGCGGAGGAAAAGGGGGGGGGGGGGGATGTGCGAGTAAATTTGTGACCTTCGCAGTATAGATAAACATAAACATTGTTTACCGAGTAGGAGTACGGTAAACACAATTATACACGTCGCCTTTCTTTGTATATGATTTAACACGCACCGTGTCGTGAAATGCTCCCATCACACGCACCTCCAACATGCGCTTTGTATATGCATAACTTTTTATATGCTTGCCTTATAGTCAGAGATGCTTTACATGCCCGTGTACATACAACTATCGCCGGAATTATTCCCTAAATAAACATCCCGCAGTACCTCCGCGCTCGCGACGCTGCCGCGTTGGTGTCCCAACTTATGCCGATGCACGATTTCGTATTTGCTTTTCGGCAAAGTTTGCGAATGGTGTATTGCATGCACTTAAGACATTTCGCCGGAATTCACAATGCGTAGAAGCAAGCCCAACTGTTGGAACCACACTCGGATGTATAGTACTATTCGACTCCGCGTTGGTTCCAACTGTTAAGATGGATCAAAGCATTACGATGCAAAATAATCACCTCAGTGAGACGGAACACAAAATGACAAACGAAGCGCTTCGTTTGTCATTTTGTGTTCCTTCTTGTGTCCTCGTTCCTGTGCGCAACACTTCGGTTCATCATGATTCACCAACAAGCCCAAGTTGCAACCCTCCTGCGTGAGGATGGTCGGACAGCGAAGGTGCGTTAGTTACACCGAGATGCTTGTCCCAAACAGGCCGTTCTTTCTTTCTTTCTTTCTTTCTTTCTTTCTTTCTTTCTTTCTTTCTTTCTTTCTTTCTTTCTTTGCATTTCCTGCTATAGAAACGGAGTCGCGGCTGCAGGTATCGAACGCGCAACTTTGAGCTAAACACAAAAACACACGCGAGCACATTCCCTATACCTACAGCGCCTGAAATTTTCAGCACCTCACACGGTGCAGTGCACAGCCTCCGGGATCGGTCCGCCGTCCTGCAGAACTGCGTAACGTCGGACATCGGACGGCGGAGGTTCTACCTAAAACAACCTTGCTGCTAAGACTCTCACGAGGGGGCCGACGCAACGCTGCCCGAATTTAATTTTAGCCGTGCATGTGTTTTCTTTGGGAAGTGAGCCGGCCTAAATATACGCAGCCGTTTGTGGCGTGTGGACCATTGGAAAATGAGTCGACGAAAGCGATATCCAGCCAGACGACCTCGGAGCACTGGACAGAGACCTCATCGACGCGGGATCCTTGAACTGACCGACTGTCGTCCTGTCGTCCTTATTTCTTTTTCTGCGGCAGGTGCAATGAATCGTAACAGCGAACGTGTGATGAAGAAATCAATACAAGAAAAAAAAAACATAAGTCACTCCCTCGTAATTTACAAAAACAAATAAACGTGAGCTTGGGGATACGTAAGGTGGTTAGGTAATCCGATCTGGACGGGAAGGTCTTTCGGGAAAAAAAGGAGGTTTCAAGGTAGGAAATTGAAACGGAGCAATCGATTCGGTTTGAACTACACTGATGTTTGTATTATCGGTAGTGTGCGACTGAGTAAATATAACCTCGGGAAAAAGACACTGATGAGTCACGGTAGAATCGGGGTGTCGTGGTGCTGGAAAAAAGGAACTTACTAAGAGTTTCTGTTTCGTTGCTGTACGAGTTTGTTTGTGGAGTGCAATCTGGATCATGAGAAGGGGACAGAGGAGATAGAGAGGGTAGCGCCGTTGTCGTATGAGCCCCCGGAGGAGGGGGGGTGGAGAGGTCAATTTGTTACCTTGACATACATCTTCTGAAGGTGTCACATCAGACACTTATTTGCAAGAAAAGGTTTTTAAAATATTTCATAATATGTCAATTTTTGAGGTTTTCCCACTAAGTAACTAATGATGGTATAATTAACCTTATAAGTACTTGATTTAAGGACTGCATTGCAAAGGAAGTGTTGAAGGTGGACGACGCAAGACACGAAAGCAGTCTAGGCGATATAAAGGAAAAAGAAAAAAAAACAGCATTCGTTATTTAGATCTCTGTCAACCGAAATCCACACCCTATACCCGGCCTAAATTATACCGCAATCGGGCGCATAAAACAGCAAGGTTGTGCGAATAGTGATTTTTAAGAGGGGTCGAATACAAATCAAATAGTGCTATAGCAAAGAGTAGATTGGGACCAAATATTCAATAACTGTTTTTCAATTTTGCGAACTGTTCAATAACGGTATTTTTGCAATGAATATTACAAATGTTACTGTACTATCACTCAGAACTTGAGAACCACGGGGACGGAGACACAGAAGAGAAAAAACAATATCAAGAACAAAGAACTAACCAATCATGTATGCGAACCTGCCATCCTTACTCTTCGAGGTTAATGTTTCTTTTTCTTTCTTTCATGTACGCGTCGGAATGTTACGAAATGACGTGAACGTTTTTGTTCCCTTCTTTCTCATACCATTCGCAATCCTTGCACCTCATTTCGGGAATGTCAAGGCCGAACACCATGACGTCCACTGTTCAATGTCGATGGGTGCGTTACGAGAATTACTGTAGCCGCGTGCATTGCCTGGTTATTGTTTACACGTGGATGTAACTGTTGTGCGAGCAACTGGCGCTGAACTTTCTTACGTAATACGTCAATATAACAGGACGTTCCTTTGGGGAAGTCATGCAAACTGATGACATAAGCGATTACGTAGAATTCGCGAAGAACTTATCAGCCACAGCGACCCTGACCTTCTGGCTAATGTATATGAAAAAAAAAAATTAAATTGCCCGGGCACAGAACGACCCCCCCCCCCCCCCCTCAATATCTCCATATATTTGCTCGATATCTTTGAACCCACCCTTCTCTTTACGCTCATCAGTCTTGGATATGTACGCGAAATAACGCCATTTATTTAGATTAGGCTGCGAATTACTGGTGATGCCATCCTTGGTGATGTGTGTCAAACTCCAATTATTTGCTTCTTTATGTGCTTCTATTGTGTACACCGTTACACAATGGCAAGGGCCAAGATAAAAGCTGCTATGAAGCGGCTTGGGATGCTCTTGGCCGCCGACACCACATGGTGGCAGCGAGTGGTGGTCATAGCAGGTGTGACGAAGCACAAACAATGCGGGGATGTCAGGTGCAGGGTACTTTAAGGACTATCGAAAAGAGAGCCAAGAGAGCCCAACCAAAAGAACCAAGGAATACCCACGCAGGTTCATCATCTTGCTTAAAAGCAAACGTTCATTATTATTTACAATTATATTTTACACATATGTGACAGCGTCTCTTCGCGACAGAGATGAATCTTTATTTTTAAATCAGTATTGCGAAAATTCAGTAACCAGTCTTGAAAGCGTGCCTACACAAGTAGGAGGGGAGACTACGGAGATCGAAACATTCTGTTTAAGAATTTCTACCTATTTCCCAGCGAGACCACTGAGAAGTTGCACACTTCGAATGGTACGCTTTTTATTGAAATAAAAAAAGAAAAGAAAGAAAGAAAGGAAATCGATCAAGAACGGTAGACAGTCCCTTTAAACCTGTCTAGGGTGCCTCGATGTGCGCGCGCCTCCGCTCCAGGGTGGAGACACCTTTTGAAAGACCCCGCGCCGCCTGGCGGCCATATTGGTTCGAAAGTGTCGGGCGGCGCGCAGAGGCTAGCGCGGGAACGGTGCTGTAAACACGTTGTTCTCGACGTTTGAGATCAGTTCTTTGGCCGCTATGACAGGCTGCTGTGTGCCATGGGCTGTGTTCCAATTCTGGACAGCATCATAGACAGCCTACCTTGACAGCTTCAAGGACAGCTTTGCGTGCTTGCCGTCCGAGTAATGGAACGCGCCCGGATGACGTATCCACGACGAGCCGCCATCTCGTGTCGACAAAAGAAAGCTGAAAAAAACGCTCCCAATTTTCGTTCAGTTTGCTTATTTCGTGTTCCAATCTACAAAAAACTCAATGCAGCTCACGTAAATTGCGTAAGAAAGCGCCTATTTGCGAGCAGACGACCGTTCCGGCGAGGTTTGTGGATATTCAAGCAATCCTCTCAGCCGCCATCTTGTTTGGACAGCAAAGTAGCCTGCATCGTTTTTGTCTTCGTATGCCGTCTTCGCGAAGCTGTCTATTTTGCCGTCTACGTGAGAAATGGAATGGGACTTAAGATGGCCGCTGTTACGTAGCCGTCTATTTAGCCGTCTACCGTGAGTATTGGAACACACCCATGGTGTACCAGTTCACACGCGAAAGGCCAGCGGATGTTTCGCTTCCCTCGCAACAGCGAGCGAAGAAAAAAATGGGAAGCACAAGTGAAACGCGACCGCTGGCATCCGACCGACAGCACCAAGATATGCGATGTTAGTTGTTGACTTGTCTCGCATGTGGCCGTGCATTTTTTATCGCTGGCGGTGAGCATGCTGTTAAAGAAATCCTTGTTTGTCTCGCTATAGCTGCATCGCATAATCATCGCGTGAAGCTGCTTTTACAAAGAGGATGTTAAGCTTTGCGTTAAGCCTTGCGGAGTGAATAGATGCTTCGGCTACCTTGCCGATAAGCTTAGATAAGCTTGGTCAAGACAAGTTAATCATGCTCGTAGCCCATGCTAAATAAGCATAGTCAAAACAATCAATAGTAATCGATACGAATCAATACTGATTGATACTCAGTGATACCAATTAAGCCGCCGGATTAAACCAGGGTAAGCTTAGAAAAAGCCTATTTAAGCCAGCATATCGCAGCCTAATTGAATTTGGACAAGCGAATTTAACGCTAGTCCATACCAATCTATACTGATAGATACCTATCAAGTGGGATTAGGCAAGATTAGTAGAGATTATGTCGGATTACGCTAATCCGGTCCAAGACGAGATGGCATAGCCATGATGTAGGTTAGTCAGTTATGATAGTTATGCCTTCTTATCATGTCGTGTCAATTTTGGTAGACACCAAATTAAAAAATTACACCATCTCCCGCTAAAGGGGACCATGAGGCTATGCGAAGCCGGAGCACTTGCACGATAGCGTTCCGTTGGCGTTCGTTGGGCACGCCACCGCCCTCGCGTCGTGGAACGCGAAGAGGAACACTACGCGCGTCATTTCTTCCCTCTAGCCTGGCCGTTAATTCACACAGGGCGAGCGCATGCGCAATAAGGGTGGTCACGCCGCACACCACCACGGGTTTTAACTCGGCCATAAGATGCTTCGCATCTAATAAAGTGGCTGTTAGAGCTCCATTACCGGGTGATGTATGTCATGGCCTACATGACATGCATGACAAGGTTTTCGTGCTTTACTCAGCTATTTATGTTACTCATAATCTCTTATCATGCCATGTAAATTTTGGTGCTCTACAAGTTAATAAAACCGTCATTTGAGCTCCATGACCGGGTCGTATATGTCATCGCGTACATGACATGCATGACATCTTTTTGGTGTTATGACCAGTTATTTTCTTTCATCTTACGCTGTTATCATGCCCTGTCAATTTTGGTATACATAAAGTTAATATTACGGCCGTTAGAACACTATGACCGTGTCATGTGTGTCATGGCGCGCATGACATGCATGACATGATTTTCGTGTTATGACCAGTCATTCATGTTAGCCATACGCTCCTATCATGCCGTGTCAGTTTGCGTACACATCAAGTTACTAAAACGGCTGTAAGAGCTCCATGACCGGGTCATGTATGTCATGGCCTATATGACATGCATGACAAGGTTTTCGTGTTATGACCAGTCATGTATACGTTCCTCATGCTCTTATCATATCATGTCAATTTTGATATACATGAAGTTGGCCAAACGGCCGTTGTAGCTCCTTGACCATGTCACGTATGTCATGGCGTACATTAAAGGCATGTCATGATTTTCATGTAATGAGCAGTCATTTATGTTTTCAACATGCTCTTGTCATGCCGTGTCATTTTTGGTACTCATCAACTTAATCAATCGGCCGTAAGAGCTCCATGACCGGGTCATGTATGTCATGGCCTATATGACATGCATGACAAGGTTTTCGTGTTATGACCAGTCATGTATACTTTCCTCATGCTCTTATCATATCATGTCAATTTTGATATACATGAAGTTGGCCAAACGGCCGTTGTAGCTCCTTGACCATGTCACGTATGTCATGGCGTACATTAAAGGCATGTCATGATTTTCATGTAATGAGCAGTCATTTATGTTTTCAACATGCTCTTGTCATGCCGTGTCATTTTTGGTACTCATCAACTTAATCAATCGGCCGCGAGAGCACGAAAATCTACGCAGCCAGTGAAATAGATAGACCGATAGATACGCTCTAAATGCCTTTATTTCGCCATCAAATGTTTCGTGCGTAATAATTAGTGCTAATCTATTTGTTACCAACATTATATGTGCAAGCCCTACCGCCGGAAGGGATAAACTGAGCCAAATTACCGCGCGTTTCGCTGGAAGCGTTCCATCTATGCATGCCAGGCATTGCCACCGAACGCGAACGTTTGAACCAATATGGCGTCCACAAGAGCAGTGTCTCCACCCTGTTCCGGAGGAGCACATCGAGGCACCCTAAACCTGTCAGGATTGCAGCGCCATCTAGCAAGCGGAGTAGCAGTCGGCTGCCGGTCGCTCCTCTCATCTTTATTTATTTTTTTAAGGGGCGCTCCGCCGGCGCGTCAATTTCCCGCCGCTTATCGAACGATCCGTGCTTGTCGGGCTCTCTCCATAAAGTGCGCTAATGGGGGGGATGATCACGAAAATGTTTTAGGCGTGCTTGCTCTCCAGCGTCTTGATACCTTGAGGCAGCCTGATTCTACAAGAAACGTTTAAAAAAGGAGCATTAGAGAAGTAGAACAGATGATGATCGTGGTCCGGTTAAGGAAAGGATGCTATTTTCCACAGCCCGTGTCGGGAGCACGACTCAGGTCCGTGGGTTAGGGGAAAGGCATTGAAAGAGGTAGGAAGAACACCGTAGGCACTATAGATGGCTCTCGGCACAGCACAATGGCCCTTGGCACAACCGCGCCTAGGGCCTAGGTGGCTGCCAGCTGTACTCGCAACCCAACTGCGACTTCACTGGTGCGTGCAGTGCAATACGGTTTCGCTCACATGTTCACGGGAGCCCCATGACTGACCGGCTTCACTGTTTTCTGACCATGTTCAAAAAGTGATGAAGGGCTCCTTTAATGGAGAAATAGGCTTTAGTGCAGCGATATGGCACGCTGGAGAACTTTGGTAGGCTCGATTTCGTTGTTTCCGTTGTGGGAGCGTTGCATGGGCTCCGAGAAGCGAGGAAGGGCGGCTTCGCAGGAGGTTGACTCGCGAAGGCTTATGGAGTCAAGCACTGGCGCTAAGTCCAGGGGCAGGAGATGGATGAGGAGGAAGGAAATGAAAAGGCACTGAGGTTACCCGGAAGGCGTCCGGTTGGCTACACTATACAGGGGTAGATGGAAAAGGGAAACGGAACGATAAAACAGAGAAGTCAAGGAAAAGAAAAAGAAATTGGCGGGTAAGGCGCTAATCTGGGGGAAGGGCTGCAGAAGGCACCGCTATCTTTCACCTTCGCGAAGAACTGCCTTATTTTAGTGTGACTCTCCCTCCGTCCGAGTCCTTTTTTCCCGTCCTACGTGTTGGCTCTGAGCTGCGCTCCCACCAGGATTGCCGAAGATAGCGCCGTCGTACCTTTTCCCCAGGAAGGACAGTACATTCTCTATGCTTGTGCATTGCCATGTACAGAAGTATATATTCTCCCTGCCTATGCATTCTCCGCACGCTCTTGTGGGAAGACAACCGATGCGAGAGCAATGCGCGTCTGCCGTTCTCACATATTGCAGATAAAAGGCTAACCATATATGTTGAAAAATAAGGATGCAAAATTGCTCGAACATGTCGGAAGAAAAATGTAGCTACGTACAGAAGTATACCGTACAGCCGGACAAGAGCGTGTCGACTGAAGACTGCTGCGAACCGATCAAACTGCTTGGGTGCAATTAGCCAAGCAAGCTTCCGTTTCAGGCTGACATACCGAGAGAAAAAAGTTCGGTGAACAACGTTATGAACAGCTCGTTTGCGATGGCAGGGTCAGTGACTTAATTGTCTCGCCCGCTTTATAGCTTTTCTCAATGCCCACTTGTAGCCACTACTCAGCATCAACCATCTCCCTCTACGCGGGCTCCCTAAGCCGCATCGTTGGTCTAGTGACCGAGCGCCCGCCTCCGATGCGGGAGGCACTGGGTTGGATTCCCAGCGGCGTCGGGCATCCACAAGGTTTTTCTTTTCCATTGGGAAAAGAGGTATTCCGAACTGGTGCTCGCTGGCGTGGATACTCATCTTGAGAAGGTGACCTTACGGGCCTACTGTGGCGCATAGTCACACTAGGCCAGTAAGGATCACTTCGCCTTGGTGGATTAGATGACGGAAAGGTAGTGGATACTTCGACACGATCATGTTTTTAAGAAGCAACAGGTCACATCGATCCACGTAGAACAAGAAAAAGTCTGTACTTCCCGGAGCGTCGAGTCTAGGTTCGTCATAAATAAAAACTGAGAAGGCATCCCTTAGTGCTACATATGGGCCCCAAATTGCGCACGCACGCCATTTCAATAACAATAGCTCTACCTTCTGCGGGCAAGTGTGCCTCCTCACACCCTTTCCAAGTACAAGTAAAATATTATACACACCTATAGGCCTTCCTCTTCTTCCGTGACAAAGAGCGAACAGAAGGCGACATGTTAAAGGACCGTGCGTGTTTTTCTCTCTTTTTTTTTTTACTGTGCACACTTAGGTGATGCAAATCTCTTGTCTGAATCAAAACCGACAATCCCAAAGCAACAACCTTTTGGTGAATCAGATTTACCGTAACGAAGGCAAGTCTGGTACGTCACGCCCGAGCATTGACAATGCACATACACTTCAAAGTCGATATCTGAATATTCTCAGACTGACTGATTACTCTTATTAAAAAGCAGTTGCTGCTGTTTCGAGACACGAACGAAAGAAGGAAGGACGAGCAGGGCACTTTGTCTTTTCTTCCGTCCTTGTACCGGTCGTTTGCTCCACGTTCAACAACCACCAGAAACCGCCCAAATTTTCGCGCTGTTAGGCTTCCGAAATTCGATTTCGGCCTATTTAGATGATACTGCATTAAGAAAGCATGCACAAGAAAATCCTAAATCGAGTTCTACCTACTGTCAAATCTGATCAAACCGCGGAGCTGTCGTTCTCGTGTAATGCCCTTGTGGTTTGCTATAATTATCTGCGATTTTTCACCACACCCACAGCACAATGACAACTTTATTTCTTTATCTGTTTCTTTATCTTTTTCTTTCTTTCTTTCTCTTTCTTTCTTTCTTTCTTTTCTTTCTTTCTTTCTTTCTTTCTTTCTCTGGCTTCGCATAATCACTATCATGTGCGCTGAGCGCAAGAATGGTTCGACGGCGGCAGTTGGTATTGTGTCGAGGCCAAGGCAACACTTCAGCATTGTTACGTCGTGAGAGACCCGGAGACGAACGTACATTAGTAGCAAGCACTTTATCGCTACATCGTGCCGCAAAGGCAGCACTGCGAAGTATAAGAGCGTTTTAGAGTGTCCGTAAACTTCTTCACGTTTACGGATACCGGTTTACCGGGAAAGTGTACGTGACCAGTGGCGCTGGTGGCGACACCTGATGATGCGGAGCCTAACCAGGCACACAAAAAGCGAATATTACTGTGGCTTGCTCGTTTTGCTTGACTGCTAGTGTAAAGCATTGGATGTGAGATAATAATTGACTCTGAGTACTTTCATTACCTCTTTCGAAGGAAACGCTCACGCTACTAAAAATAAGATCGAATACATTGTAGTTAAGCAAACCGCGAATAGATGGCGCTAGCGTAAACACACACGGTAAACCGGTATCCGCAAACGTAAAGAATTCTACGGACAAAACTAAAACTCTATACAGATGTATAGCCAAGGAACACGTCACTCTTATAAGCAAACGCGGACGGGTCACTTGATTACTACGAAGATTAGCTGACACGCTGTTATGAACACGTGGCGCTATCGCGTACATGAGAAGCATGCACTCGTGCACTTCCTTCTTCTAGGCTTTCAGACAACCCTTAGCATGCAGCGTTGGCCTACGAGAGTCGGTCGAGCGCGAACGTGGTAGTGAGTGGATCGAGGGCAAGGTTAAGCATGAAGCGTGACTGACGGCAGGCATTGCCAGCTCCTAAAGAGCTCCTCTGTTCGAAGAAGGAACTAGAACCACAATGAAACCAGCTCCTGAATTGCGCATATGTGCGTAAGTACATATGGATAAGCTTCAAGCGTTGTACACCGCTGATAGATGCTATTATTGCAGCGATGGGCGCCCTATCACATTATGGTACTGGGTAACATAGGCCTATGCCAGCTACGGTGGTCTAGTGGCTATTATACTGGGCCGCTGATTCGAGGGTCTGTCGCGGTATCGAATCCAGTTCGCGGCGGCTGCATTTCGATGGAGACGAAATGTTGAGGACCGCCTACTGTGCGATGACAGTGCACGTTAAAGAACAAGCCGGTGTCGGTGCACGTTAAATGCCACCACCCAACAAATTTCCTTAGAGCGAACGTGCAAGAACATGAATAGGTCATATAAATAGGAATATTATTGGTATAGCCATCAGTAAGAATATAAGAAACGTAATTATTAATGAGATACTTCAAATGTTTCAAAGATGTAGGGCGAAGAGAAACCTGACAGGCTCACACATCGACCAAAGTTTCTCGTAGTTTTCTGGTCTGGCCTCACGCGAACAGACAACGTGGCCAAGGAAGGCATAGGGGAAGTTATTTGTAGTTATCTGTAGTGTAGAATTACATAAGTGGAAAGCAATTAAAGTGTACCAAAAACACACCAGCCGTCGGTGGGGGCCGAACCCACAACCTTCGGATAACGCGTCCGATGCTCTACCAGTTGAGCTGCGGCGGTGGTCCCTCCGTCGTCCACTTTAGTGGGTATTTCAGTAGATTTTCCCCCTGAGAGTTTTAATCAGCGCCACTCGTAGCCTGGCCAATATAGTGGACAATAGAGCGATTGCCGCCGTAGCTCAGTTGGTAGAGCATCGAACGCATTATCCGATGGTTATGGGTTGGGTCCACACTTTAATTGCCTTCCATTCATGTTATAACTACTACACTACCGCTCCACACCATTCCACGGGACTTCAGCCTAGAACTACGACATATCCTCGACCCATGGCTAAACGCCACCTGTGCATCACGCGCCACGAAAGCTCTGATGACATTCCCGAGGGCCACAAGCCTCAGCGAAACCTTGCAAATAGTGTATTTGTGTGGCTGTATGTGATGCTCTATGTTATGTGTTTATCAGTGTACATATCATAATCATCACCCCGAACTTGGAGTAGCATGTCAGGCCCATAGCGAGGAAAACACCTCCAGCACTTCATCAAAGGTTCTCCCTCTCTCTCTCACTCTCTCTATACAGTTCCCTGCTCTTGTACTGAGTTCAAACAATTCCATACCTTTTCTTGTTATATTCTTATATGTTTTCCCCATATATCCTAACACAGTATAGCGGCAAATTGATTCATGCCTCGACCACCTACGCGAGTACGAAATTGCAGTGATAATGGAAAGCTGCTTCCGCCTTTTCCAAGGAATCGGAAGCTCGCAAAAAAAAAATTTACAAGGCACCCAGGAACTGACAACAGCCTTGAGCGCTGATCGCACTCTACCGGTTGCTCGTTAAAAAATAGTAACTGACAGGACGTCCGGTCCACATATGACGTCCACCCCTTTGCGTATTTCTTTATTGCTTCAAATCTAGGATGTTTCACGAGAACAAATATTCATTAGAAGAATAAGAAGGTCATACGTACATTTATTCTCTCATGAGAAAGCCAGTCAGTCTCACACACACACACACACACGCACACACACACACACACACACACACACACACGCACACACACACGCACACACACACACACACACACACACGCACACGCGCGCACACACACACACACACACACACACACACACACACACACACACACACACACACACACACACACACACACACAAAGGCTGCAGCGGACGCCTCACATCATTCACATCTCTCCATCCATTAAGTTTTCTTTGTTTCGAAGCGCCAAATGCTTTTAGCGCCCGTTGTCAGCGATCCTCAAGGGATATTGCGCTAGGAACTAAATCCGTTATTTGGGCACTAAAACGAGATCATCCGGGCATCACTGCCGAGAACAAAACGGGCAACCACTCGAAACTTAAGAAAATGCGGTCACTTGCCCCCAACCCCTTGTACGTCACCGTATTACATACGCCAATTACTGCTCAAACAATGCCCAAAAGTATTTCATCCGAGGTCATGTTTGTTCACCATATCGCTGAAGCTGTAACTCCTGGTACGCTGAAGTTTTATTTCTCATTTGAAATAGCGACGTTCCTAAGGCAGGACACCATGCTTTGGACTGCCATCTTTAGGTACCGAGACAGGATTGCCTGTGCTCTTTTCAACGCCAGCGGTCATCGAGTCTCGCGGCGTGGGTTGTGCATCGCTTTCTTCCAGAGATGGCGCTACGCTGCATGACCACGCCGGCAGCGTTCGGTGCGGCACGGATAGTGTTGGGCCAAGACGAGACTCGTAACGGGGTTCAGTTCCAGACAGGTTCCTTTCGTCTCAGTAACCTTTGAGGCCTGCGTCGTGTCGTGGCCGCATATTAAGGTTACGGCTGGGATCATATCCAACCAGTCTGCCTTGCCGTTAGTCCATTTCACGGCCACGGGTGACCCGTGAGTCCGAGTGAATGAAGGGTAGCAGAACTTGGGCGAGTTCTCTTCTGGCTAAATATAAGCGTCAGTGGGTGTGAAGCCAGTTTCAGTGGAACAATGACGAGTCAGAGTGAATTCAGCTGCGTATAATTTTTGTGAGTCTTAGAGAGACCAGCTGAGTGGAGTGTTGGTCACTTTGATTGCGAGTGCTCCAGGCTGGGTGGAATGCAGATAAGACGGAGTCCGATGGAGTCGACCTGAGAAGAAATTTTGTCAGTCTTAGTTAAAGTGCACGTTCAACGATAGCACTACTTGTGAGTAGGTTTGAGCGAAATCCCTTAATTTTGCCGGCGTACTCATAACAGTGTCTGTAAAATTTAAAAAAAAAAAGGTAAATTAGTGTTCAGTGTAAGGTTGTCTTATATATATAGTTGACTAATACCACTTTTATCGAGACCATCACGAGTTAGACGAATCATTTTCACATATCTATCCACACGACACTTTTTAAACATGCCAAGCACACAGGTCACAGACCCCTCCGAAAGAAAAAGGGAATCACAAAAAAAAATGTAACGAAAAGAAGGAAAGACCCAAAAGCAGCCAGACTCGATGGGCGCAACTATTACCTGGAAGTCGACGCACTGCTCTCTACAGAATGTCCAGGCTGCTTTCCACTGTTATTATGTCCCACGCAATCATCAAGGGCACCTATTCTCAACCGCTGTCTGGAGAGTCCACAAGGTCCGCATTGATCTGCGCGCCATGTTTGTAGCGCAATAGTCCGCGGCTGCGGTGCCCCGCACCGTTGCGATGATCGGGGCATGTACGGTACATCGCATATACACGCACAATATCCGTCGGGCAAGCAGCGCCGACGTAAGCGCTTAATACCCCCACGCGACCGCAGTTTGCAGCAAACAGCCTGGGCAGCTGGCCGCAAACAACCCTGTACACCATCGGCGGCGGGAGCTCCCTTCCCCGAGTCCGTTACGGAGTACGGGGTACATAAGCGGCACCTATTAGCTGCAGCATTCACGCAGCGGCGTAAAATAAACGACAGAGAGGGAGAAAGGTAGCGTTGCAGCGAAAACCGCGACACGAGTCCACATTATAACGCAGCGGCTAGCGCAGCCATCGCGTGGCTGCTCTTGTTATTACGTGAGGTACGCGAAAGAAGCGGGACCTTGTTCCCTTCCTCAGACCCCGCCGCAGTCAGCTCGCCTTCTTGCCTTCTCGTGTATGTTCGCTTCCTCCTCACCCTTCGCTTTCATCGTGTCCTCGGCCTACCGGTAGACCAACCGCGAACAACTAAAGCGAACTTGAAAATTTTATTTCGCCGCGACCTCCGCAGGCCACCGGCAGGGAGAGACAGACGCTAGCGGTGGGGAAAAAAAGAGGGCAGTTGGGTACGAGAGAACGGTGTCGAGGACGAAGATTAAGGGGAAAAAAGGGAAAGAAAAGCACAGGAGGCTGGAAGGGAAGGGACGCAGAAGAGGCGGTCGCCATGGCGACGGCTCTCTGGAGTCCGGACCCGGAGGCCAGAAAAGGGGGGAGGGAGAGCTCCCGCGGCGGCCGGAGCACACGTGACGCGGTGGAATTTTTCCCTCAAGGCCGGTCGGCCGTCCAACCTCGGGAGCGAGACGGGAGTGGAGTGTGTGCGTGTGTGTGTGCGCGAGGGCGCGCGTGTGTGTGCGTGCGTGTGTGTGGCTCTACCGGGGATGGCGGGAGAGGCTGTGCGACAAGGAGGCTGAAGAGCAACACAGGGAAGCAAGATGGGAGAAAAAAAATAATAAGGAAGAAGTCCGCTCTGGTGCCCACGCTTTGCGGGGAAACAATGAAGCGCTGTGAAACCGTAACGAGAGAGGGAAAAAAAAGGAACGAAGTCCGTTCATGAAGGAAACAAAAAAAAAAGAACTAGAAAGCGAGAGGAGGACGGAAGGGTCGAATAGGGAAAAAAGAAAGAGGGGGCTACTGTTGCTACGTTTTTATGTATCTTCCCTATTCGTTCGAAGCGGAGTCGTTTCTTTCGGTCCCGCTGCTCTTTTCTCTGTCTATCGGCCGCCGGCCGGCCATGCGGCCGGCTCTATTGCTGCCCTCTCGTCGGGGATTCGGCGTCTGCCGGTCTCGCGGGTTTGATGCCATTCCTCCCCAGAGCTTTTTCCCCATTGTTGATGAAAGACACTCGAGCTGGGAAAAAGGACGGCGGGGAGGCTACTTCGCGGTGTGCGCCTCTGTCCTTGTCTTTTTCTTGTTTTGGTTAGTGCCTCTTTCCTATGTCTCTGTCTCGCTTACTTTAAAGCCAAGTCGAGAAATGAAATACCAAAACCAAGCGGAAATGGCGCCGGTTGTACGGTCGAATCCAGGAGAAACAATTTGCGCCGTCATTGCGTGTGCAGCCCTCTCGGCCTGTGTGTACGGAAAGTTAGGCTTTCAGGCAGCGCTTTCACGGGAAGGTTTATATAAAGGAAGGAGGCCTTCTGCGACGGATTTCTGAGTTTAAGAGAAGCTGGGATAATATACCGCCGGATTTTCCCTACAAGATGGCGATTTATGGAGGTAGTTTTCCTCCTTGATCGCCAAGCATTTATGCAATGAAAAAAAAAAAAACGAATGAAGCGTCCGAATCAGTCATTTGCCTCTGGAACTGCTCGGACGTCCACGTAGCTGTTGACTTGGCAGCTTGTGTCGTTGTTTTGAAATAATGTGCGCATTAAAGTCAAAATTGAAGGTAGCGGAAGCGCTTCTTTCGTGTTGTCGGGGCCGAGATATCGCGTGCAGAGAGCATGCGCAGAGCGCACTTCTCTATCATACAAAACTTGCACACGTAGTCAGCTCGTAACTATCTCTAAAGCGCACAGATATATCCTTCTGTGGTGCACACCGAGTTACTCAATGATCTCCGATTCTGGCTAAAATAAATGTCCCCCTCCCCCTCTCTTTCTTTATGATTTTCTCATCTTGGCTCTACTTCGCACTTTACCACTTTTTATGCTTATGCATAAAAAAAAAAAACTCAAGCTGTCAACGTATTGTAAGTGGCCGCATTATGATACAAAATGACGAAACCGTCATGTCTGGCTGCTCTTAACGCAGTTGGGAAAACATCAACCCGCAACCATGACTGCTAGCTCGTGGCGCCACTTGTAGAGTGGTTTATAAGGATTCTACATGACAGACTGTCTCTCTCTCTGCCGGGCGTGCCCACAGTCTGTAAACTACAAATAAACGTGTATCAGTTCTTTGTTTGCTAAGTGCTAGGCTACCCTTTTATTTCCCGCTGCAATGTATCGGAACACAGCATAAACGTCTGTACCATATGTTGCTGGTTCATCGGCATCTTCGAATTCCACCGGACTCATAATGAAGTGCCGCACTATACCGTCACGATACGACTCCAGATCTTCTTCTTCCTTTATATCTTCGTAACGATGCTGAATGGCTTTCAAGGCGGCCGCGTATTTCTTATTGTATTGTATCACTCATCCTAGGGAAACCGCGTATGCGTCACAGAGTGAGCGGTAATTCTTCTGCAGTCTTAATAAGTGCTGGGGTTTAACGTGGTATAACCACAATATGGTTATGAGGCACGTCGTAGAGGAGGGCTCCGAAAATTTCGACAGTTTGGGGTCCTTTGACGTGCGCGGACGCCTCACAATACACGGGTCTCTATAGCGTTTTCGCTTGCATTCTTCCTCTAAAATAATCATGCGTCGCTGTGACAACGCACGTATAAGATGCTTTCACAGACAGATAAACGCATTGTGTTCCTATGTGCACGCACCTCCATTTACCATTCTTCCTTCCATGTTCATCACATTGCCTTCGTCAATGTCACACTGTCGACCCTACACTTCTAATTGTGGAGTCACATGAATTTCGACATAGCCTCTGTATGGCTTATCGATGCATAAGTGCAAATATTAGACAAGCACATTTAATTCAGTCGTATTCAACTGCGAGACCAGCCTCGGTGAAGTTCACACTAAATCCATCTTGCATACTGCATCTTCATAATTGTATCTTCACAACAGTGTTTGCGTTGTCTCTGCTCTGGTAAGCACGAGGTGGTGGACTTGATTCCCCGCTACAGCGGCCCCATTTTGGTGATTGCAAATTGGTCAACTTAACGCAGAGTCTCCCACTACGAATCACATCATAAGCGTATTTTAGTTTTGACATGCGTACGGAGATAATTTAATTAAATCTAGATATGTCTTGGTGAACAACCATAAATCATAAGGAAGCATCCCGGTTATAGATCCCCATGCCCTGGTGTCCCGAAACTCTACTCTTAATTCATTGCCTCGTTCCCCGCCGTCGCTTGCATGTTTGAAGAATGCGAGGATGTATATATATATATATATATATATATATATATATATATATATATATATATATATATATATATATATATATATTTGCAAAGTCAGTGTTCACGTGCCCAACAGGAAGTGTTCTCGCGCTTGTCACCTGACGTGCACCGTGACATGGCTGTCTTAAAGGGCTGTCGCGTTAAGCGCCCTTAAATAGATGGACGGACGCAGATTCCGCTCGGAGCCAAGTTCACTGCCAGGGTCAGACTAGGAAACAGGCAAACCAAAAGCAGCAGACACAAAACCTGACAGGGCGTGGGAGCGTTAGACAAAGCCTGGAGGACAACCTGCTCTAGAGAGAGAGAGAGAGAGAGAGAGAGCGGTTAACCACTGCGCATAGAGAACGGCCAGGCAAACGCAGGTTGCCAGGGAGATGAGTTTCTAGCGGTACACCCTGCACGAACCTTGTCGCGTGCCTATAAGAAACAAATGTGAGGGGGTGGCACGTTTCTTAAGCAAGGTGGATGCCGGAGGGGAAAATAAATGGGTGAAAATAAAAAGTGTGGAGAATTTAGAATTAGAAACACGGGCCGAGTGCCAGGCGACGAATCGGCGACGGGAGGCAGAAAGGAGGCGTGGTTCTAATTTAAGGGACGCGGTGCATCACACCGTCGGCGGAACAGAGATAAGCGGCGAGCTTCTTGAATCATGGTTGTGCCAGCCACTGCCCTGCGTGTCTTGGCAGAGCGGACAGCTTCCCTTCATCTTACAGAAATTACAAGTAAGCTCGCATAGAAAAGAAACTAAAATAAAAGAGAGATAGAGAGAGAGAGATCAGGACGGTGATCACGAAAACAGTAGCAAAGAAAGATATATACAGAAAGGTATATACAGCAGCAAAGGATACGAATGGTACCAAAACATGCCTTGGGGCTGGCGGGTCTTCAGGGCAGGCGCATGCAGTAGCGTGTTTTGCGATTCGAGTGATCCGTACCGTGCCAATGACGGACCGGAAAATCCCCAAGTGCGTGATGCCAGTGCGTGTCAATATAGTTTCGTGACAGGAGCGCAGCTGACGGACGCTGCTGGTGTTCGTGATGGCTGTCGTAGCGGACGAGAAAAAGAGCGTAGAAATCCGACAAAAACGAAGGGAGGCACAAAGAAGACACGACAGCGCCGTGTGTGTGTGTGTGGTGTGTGTGTGTGTGTGTGTGTGTGTGTGTGTGTGTGTGTGTGTGTGTGTGTGTGTGTGTGTATAGCTTGTTTCTTTGTCAAAACTCGAGTACCGCGCCGTTCTTCTGCTGTTCGATGAATAACCAACAAAGCCAAACTGATCGCACTGCATGTCCTGGGGAAAACAAGGTAGATTGATACAAACACGGTTGCGCGAAAAAATACCGGCGAAGAAAGGAAAGAGTTAAAGTACAAGAAGTGTGTGCCTGTTCATTTAGTACGACTTCTTGAGTACAATCGCGCTGTACGCCACAGTGTGTCTTCGAGAGGTACGTCAAAGTTAGATTAAAATACGCAGTCGAAATGTCACCAATGAACGCCGTAGCATTTTTCGCACCCGATAAGCAACTTAACCCAGTGTTTCTCATCCCCGTGTATTAGAGGTAAAGGATGCACACGTTCTGTGCGTGAAACCGAGCCGGCGAATAACAGGCCGCACATAAGGCGCTCTTGCGCACAGCAATACAGATTCTTATGGAACGAAAGATAAAGGGTGTGATTAAAGGGAAAATGCTGCTGCAAGGACCCTTGGCCATGCATCGCCTTTTCAGGTTTAAGTTATTAGCATTACGTGAAACGTGCCTTCATCCGACAGTAAGCGTCACTGATGCGCTTAGAAGAACTATACAGCAAAGCGAGCGCTCGATCCAGCCGTATTAATCTTACGCTCCGAGTGACGCGTCAGCCTCACTTCGCAAGGGCACTCGACTGAAATTGATCGCATCACCACCCCGCTGAGACGCGTAACGGATTTTGTATAACAGTATCTGGCGCGATTCTATGAGGTACACGTTTTGTGAGGTTACAAAAGTACGAATCGTAAGATGTGATCCCAATAACAATGCCGCCGTTACCCACTGAAATCAGCCCGCTTCGGGTATTTACACGTTCTTGTTTCTTTTTAAGACTTTTTTTTTCTAACGACTGCTTATGGGATGACGGCTTTATGCCGCAACTCCTTAGGGATATTAGAGCGGAGCAGAAGAAACGCAACGCATAATTCTCCCCTGGAATTAGTTTGTTTTCTGGCTGAATTGAAATTCGCTTCGGATGTTATCACATTGTTTCTTGCCTGACGAGGTGCTGGCTGACGGCGCCATTTATTTCTATTTGTTTATTGATGGCGGAATCCTGCACATTCAGCAGATTTCTTTTTTTTCTTTAGTGATGTGGTTAACTGAAACGCACTTATTTGGTTGCTGCACTAGCTACTATATATGCTAAATGGAATGTGTTAGACATCTGGGGAAACAGCAAAATAATCTCTTTCAGCTGTGTGGCCGCTGTGCACAGAGCTGGTACCTTCGTTATTAACTTCTCAGTAGTTATGTTTGACAGTTCGTGCTCTAACAATGTTGCTCATGAGCGAACGGTCTTTTGAAAGCACGCTCAAAAGATGTAACAGGGACTGATTGATTGATCTCTAGAGTTTTACGACCCAAAACCACGACTTGTTTATGAGAGACGCCGTAGTGGAGGGCTCCAGAAATTTCGACCACCCGGGGTTCTTTTTCGTGCACTTACATCGCGCAGAACACGGTCCTCAACATTTCGCCTCCATCGAAATGCAGCCGCAGCAACGGGATTCGCAACAGGGACTACATGACATCGTATCCAGGTATGGTCGCTTCTAAAAATCCAACCGATGGTTATATGTTATGCCCACATAGGGAAACAAGCACGGTATTACGTACAACCAAACGCAAAAAAAAAACAACAACTACAAAACATTGTTTTCTTTTGTCTTGATGTCACGAAAGATCACTGTCAAAGGCTTCCGGCGCAAACAGAAGTTAAAGCTTCATATTTCTAGAGCGCTGTCCCGAAGACAATACATTTCAAATGGCCGTGCCAGCGCACGCACCTTAAACCTCCGTGGTATGCACCACGTCAACACTAGACATTGTAATGCGTTACTGGATGCTGTCATAAACGATGCGGACATTCAGCTGTGTTGAACGAGCACGACGAAATCCTACCGAGCGGACACCGTAAATGACATTAGAATGAATGTGTGCCATGATCTGAGAAGTCAATTAAACGGGACTTACCAGATGTTAAATGAGCGGTTGAAGGGAATCAGCTTCAACCTGGAGAATGCTGGAGAGAGGGGCTTTCTGGCCGCGCATGTGTAATTCTGGTGTTCATTCTTGGCGCGTGCACACGTGGTCCTTGGTGTAACATTCCTATTTATTCAGTGGCTCTGCTCATGAATAAAGTAGTGTGAGTTTGCGCTTGTCCCTGTACCCTCCCTTGTGAATGTCTTTCTTCGCGCAACCTTTTTGTTTCAAATACGAGCTGATCAAGTTTGGTGCACTTTTAATGCATCACTGGTGGGATATGTCTGCACGTCTGACATTTTGGTAGGGCTGCTTGGCAAGTAGAATTCATTCATTCATTCATTCATTCATTCATTCATTCATTCATTCATTCATTCATTCATTCATTCATTCATTTTATTTAGTGCAAGGTTGAATGTTCACCTGCGCTCAAACACTGAGACGGTGGGAGGGAGCGCAGCTTTAGATAAGGCAGACCTCTCGCTTTCTGGCAGCACGTAACGAAGAATAATGGCTTGAAACTTCAACTTAGCTAAGCTTTGCCTTTGAGTTAAGTGCCTCTTGATTTGCTTAAGGTGATGCAAACGCCACTGCTGCTCTAGCAGAAGAATGATGAATTGACCTGCTGTAATACAAAGTTATGCTTAATTAGATCTTGAACGTCTGGCGGTTTCTATAGGCAGCTTACTCAACAAGCAAAATATCAGAAACTTTGCAATATGTCTCACGCGTAGTACGCGTTCGTTAAGTATGCTTCTATAAAATATAATATACTCTTTCACATAGTTGTCTGTAAGGTATCAATACCTTACACATAAGTCATTTGACACATTTTCTTTTCTTGCTCACTCTGTTCACGCGAGATGATGAGATGAAATATTCAGTGAATATATTTACAGGCGATAGGAAAGATACCGAAAAATGTCGAGGCGATAATTATAAAAAGCCCTATTGAAAGGAATGGTTACGCAACCACGTCTAGGTAGAATGGCAGGAAAAAAAAAGGAAATTTCCGCCAAAGTCGCCAGATTAAGTTACTGATGGATCAAAAGTACATGCTCCCAGTTTGGTGCTTGGGATCCTTTCACCTATTGAAAAAAAAAAAATGAAAATAATTTGTTTTTTATACTGAGTCCTTTCACCAACGTAAGGTTATCGAGTAACAATAATCTGGTAAAACGATATTAAAACGAAAAAAAAAAAATCTTGTGTCAGGAGAATAAAGCAACGACGATAATGTCGCAAAACACAAGCGATGGTATGACTATTCCATCGTGCACGAAGCAAATAAATTTTAACCAAACTTCGAGCGATTATATTTCATTAGCCAAGTTATCTCTGTGATTTTAATGAACTAGTTCGTTCTCTTTCAACGTCGTATCACGAAAGAGCCTTCAGTTTCCATTAGTCGGGTAAACACACCCATGTCGTAGTAATTGTTGGTGTAATGGTACCATTCGCGTTCTGCCTTTATTAATTTCTGCATATTTGACGTGTCCCCATCGCAGGGTAACGAACCGGACGCGCGTTTGGTTAACCTCCCTGCCTTTCCTTACCCCTCTCTCTCTTGATGTTTTGTGCACTGTCCCCAAAAGCTGCGTTTGGCCGCTTTTCGCAAGTAGGATGTGCGCAAATTATTAGGCAGGAAAGAAAATCGTGATTTTGATTAATTAATTGATCGATTGATTGGTTGATTGACTGATTGGTTGATTGAACACAACGTTCTTTTAGTGACACCACATGTTAGCCCGGCTGAATCGAAACAACGCCCTGTTGAAATTATCTGCTACGGAGTGCGTTATAAATTTACCTAAACTACCGGCGGAACTTTCATCACTGGATAAAAATGTGCAATATTTTACGTGCAGCACACGACACATTTTTTTTGGTGCATTTATATAAGAGAAGCTATTAATGATGGCCACGGAATTATTACTACGCAAGTAGACAGGCTAGCATTTACTCGTGAACACTTCATTGATCTTCGGTTCGCTTCACTATTGCGCTGTATTGGAACAATGTGGGATACAGTCAAGAAAAGTCACTTTATGGGGCATATGTTGTGTCACTTGCTAACGGCTTTTCAAGCGTACACTCTATTTCGGACATTCCGTGAAAAAAAAAAAATGCGAGAGAGAAAGGCTCGCCGAATGGTTCATCCATGACGTGAGAGGAACCTAATGTAATCTGGAATAAAGCGTTATTTAGGTGCCACGAGTACAGACGTATGTTCTTACAGTTCCTTAACATTTCTTTTGGCAGGGCTAAAACTCGAAAGGGAAGAAACGGAAAAAGGCAGAGGCATCACAGATGAGCAGCGCAATATCCGTTGCCTGTGCTATTCCTTCTGTTACTTTTCTTTCGAGTTTTAGCGTTACTACAAGAAATGTTGAGCAAACAGCAACTCGCAAAAGAGGAAGTGCTCTTAAAGCATGTGCTATAAAACCACAGCACCATTTGCGCACAGACATAGATGAACGCACGCGCTTTCCCGTACTTCGATGCTTCGTAGAAGCGTGATCGGTGAATCAAATGCGGGTGAAAAAGTATTGCAGTTAAAATCCCAGGCAGTCAAAAACAATGAAGATAAAGCTATTCACCTTGATAACCGAGAGAACAGATGAAATGTTGAGGCTAACAAAAGTACATCGCCATCAAAGAAAATTATGACAGTCACAAGCACATCAACATACAAAAACACTAACCGCATCTCTGTACAACATTCAATCAATATATAGTTCGGACGTCTGATGCAAGGTTACCTGCATAGACATAAGTAGCTGCAAAAGAAACGAAAGGATTGTTCTCGTTTAGCGCCTCTGTAGTAATACAGAAAACTCGCTTGGAAAGGTTGTCGCACGAGATTTCTAAGGACGCTTGTTTCTAGCACATGCATAAAATTTCAGGGGAACTCACAAAACTTCATTATCGTGATTTTTGGTCAGTGGCTCGCCGGCTTCTCTAACGATATCCACAGCATAACGATTGCCTGAAAAAGTCTCTTACGAATATTTTTTATCGTATAAGAAGTTTAAAGTGAAATTCGGGCGCAGTTTATCTATCGACAGCGTTAGCAAATAAATATCACGAAGAAAACATGCATCATTCAGTTGTACCTTTGAGCCGCTTTTTAAGAGCACACGCACGGAAGACAAAACGTGAAATTCGACATAAATGTCTCAAGAAAGATAGCGTCATCCGATCAGATTAAAGCCCGCGCACGATTGGCAGCTATCCCAATGAAGTAAATGAGAATTGGGGAAGTCAGTCAATAATATTCAGGCGTTCTCTTAGCCAAGCTCCTTGAAAATTGCTTAGGTTGCGCGAACGCCCGCCTGAAATTGCGCTAACAAAATTCAGTTTACAAGTTAGTCAGTCAGATTAAATGGCGCGGGATTATGTAGGTGAGTCGTCGAGACGTGCGTTAATAGTGTAGTGCGAGCTCACCGTAGGGACATTTGCAGATAAGATGTAGACGCTGCTGCTGGCGGACACGCTTCTCGGAAACTGCTGCTTGTGCGGCTTGAGCTGCGATGGCAGGTTGACTTTCTTCGCCATGGTGGTGTTGACAGCAGGGAGTGTTCCACTCCGTTGGCAAGGAACAGTTCGAGCGGAACTTGAGCAGTCGATGATGAATTACGGTCCCAAGCTGCTAGTGGACGTTACGGCGTTGCACGTGCGAAACGATGCTCAGAGCAGATGGCGGCGCGAAATGTAGGAAGCGGCCAAAACGAGTCAACGGCGCTTAAGAATGACTGGATGCGAGCTAATGCGAGCGAATGCGCAGTACTTCGGTGTACGTCACCTTTCACGAACGAAGCAAAATTGTGAAATCGCGTACTTAAATCGCGGAAACATAGAACGCCTGCCGGTAAGGTCACGCGACGGATACTTCTCGCTCACATCACAAGACGAATACTCCACCGCAAGAAGCTTTCCTTGGAAAAGAACGATACAAGGATCGCAAAGATTGGCGCTTATTAAGATATGACAAAACGACGACGTATATTGGCGCCCGAAGATTTGTTTCTCCGGATGATTGGAAGACCCGTTCTAAAGAAGAAGGTCCAGCCTTCGACCAGTGGTTATAAAGCCACCCGTAATGTCAATCTTTCGAGGAGTGATAAGGAACGATGACTCTGCCAGCAGATGTATAGGTACGTTTAGGACAACGCCGTATCTAAGACACGTGGCGAAACGCGTTTCACAAACACACATACACACAACAAACCGCGTGTGAACGACGAAGGTACCGTAAGATTCGACCCTGATGACACCGAGCAGTGTTGAGAGAGTTTTATGGCAGCTGAGACTTATGCGAGAACGGCGACACCAGGTGACCGTTCAGCCGAGCATCAACTTAGATGCGACGCCAGGTGGATGGGCATTAGGTCGAGCTCGCGCTTGCGTAACATCTCCAGAGTCGGGTTCCGCGCGGGCGTGCCTATTACGACGACGCGCTGCTCTAACCTGCCGGCCAAGCCCAAGGCGCGCTTCTCGGACGGAGAAGCCGCGCTGTCACAATCGAGAAGGAGCTCGACAGCTAGCCAGCTAACCCCGAACCACACTCAGACAGGTGGCAGCGTGCGGCCTCTCACGACAGCTTGACGGCGGGAAACCATAGTGGCGGGAAGCATCGTCCGCGGGACAGAGAAAACTGCACGGCTTGAGCAACGAGTCCTTTCCCGCGACGACTGCCTTCGATGACGAGCCTCAGCTACGAGAGTGGCTGTAGCCCTGCGGCAAACGCCTGAAGGGACGCGAACCACCACGCTGGTGCAGGTTGACGGACGCGCGAGGATGAGGAGTAACGAAGACGACGAAGATCTGCGGAACACAGTGAACCGGTTGTTCTTTCGGTGTTTACACGGACTCGGCTACCGGCACCACTGAGAGCTGCTCCCGCGTGGCGGCGCAGGCGTCGAACCAGAGCTGAGCTCTCTCCGTCGCGCCGGCGAACCCCTAGCGGCGCTGGCATCGAGGATCCCGTGTGTTTCGCTTTCTCTCAGCTTCTCCGATCCTCATCGGTGACGCTGCCGCCTCTCGCGCATCACCGTGCCCTGGCGCCACGCATCCTCTCCCGCTCGCCTCGGCGTCCGTTCTCTCTCTCTTCTCCCGCGGCCCTATAATCCTTCTCCCTCTCTCAGCAGTACAAATTCGACGAGCAGCGGCTGAGTCGGTCGGGGGAGAACCCACGTACAAGATAAAGAAACGCGTTCGGAAGGAAACGGCGCGGAGATAGCGGAGGGGGGGGGGGGGGGGATTCTCGTGATCCGGAACGATGTCTGAGAGGCCGATCAGGCGGAGGGTGAGATCGAGGAGGCCGAAGGAGGGTGAGAAGGAAAGTGGTGACTAGGAGTTTCGAGGGCGTGAGTATGGGTGCCCGAACACGTGACGCGTATATGTCAGAGTCCAAACGGAGGAGGAGGGGACGTCGTCATCACAGGTGTGATCTTGGCCTGCTTTCAATTTGCGGCCGCACAGCGGTAAGCGAGGAGAAAAATAAGTAAAATGGCGCAGCGGAATGGAGCGGGCAGGAAGCGTGTCCAGAAACGCAAACGGAATCGGCGGGCTCAGGCATTAGTTAGAGAGGCTTGCAGAGACTAAATGTAAGGACAGAGAATGTGCTCACGCTGTTAATAAAGTGAATTCGCGGTATCGGAATAAAATTTCTAGACTTCGTAAACGGGCAAAGGAAACAGAAGTGAGGATCGATATTTCGGCTTAATGGTACGCCAATGATTGATTGTAGAGTGTTGAAACACGGAAGCAGGACAGATAGCTACATGTAGTCGTGTGACGTCTGACCTGCTTTTCTGCATTTGTAGTGTCGAAAAAGAAAATAAAAGGAGAAGTGCCTGGTTTCACAAGATCACCACACTTAGTAACAGTAGTAGGAGCAGAAAACTTTATTTTTTACCAGCTATAAACTACATGACCAAGACAACGATGTGCTGACGAGTAGAGATTATATTTTCACTGTTTGTGAGCGCGGGGATCATTTTAGTTTATCACCATAAAACACTGTCTGAACGCTAATATAACTTTCCTTTGGCTTGCTGAGATTTTACGTTGCGCTCTTTAATACTGAGCATATTAGTACTGCACATACTTAGAGACATTAATTGTCACTCTGAAGAAGCAAAGAATTTAATGAACAAATAAAGAACGAGCCCTTAACCCCTTCCCTTTCGTGAAGAAACAAAGCGCATGTATGCTGTTGTGAAGAAATAGAACAATATTTGATGTCTCGGTAATTAGACAGAGAAGGTAAATGTAATTGAGGAATTAAAGTAACGTTGATGTTAAAGCACAATGTAAGAAAATTGTTTGTTCTGGTGTAGTATATTTGGAAAAGACATACAGCGATTTCTTCAGGCCTTCTGGTTGCGTGTGCCGGAGCGCAAATAAAGCTTTAAACACGGTGCGCACAAGGTCTTCTGCACAGTTAAACCCATTTTTACCTCTCTTACGTGTGCCAGTCGCACGATTGGTAACTCTTCTTCAGAGTTTATAACTATCCTTTTATGCTATAGAACTGTGATTTTCTAGTGAGAGTAGTTTGCGTTTCTCCTCAAGCAGTATAAACTACAATATGCACTCAGTATGCGAGTCCAGCAACATCAAGGTACTGTGTGGCAGCGTCTGTACTGTGTAAGTGCTCTGTGGGCAAAAAATACCCCCTCTAGCCCCCCCCCCCCCCCCCCCCCCTCTCTTATAAAGGAGTTGCAAGCCTTCTTAATTCACTTTCGGCAGTTGCTAGAAGTGCGACATAGTGTTATTGGAATTATTATCCCCTCTTTTTTTTTTCCGCCAGCAAGGAAATCAGTTAAAACAGGACTACAAGGGGATCTCCAGCTTCGAGAAATCTTGCCGTATAGCCTACAAACGTCAAGTACACCGCTTTACGACCAGAGGAGAGCTGCGCTATCCCTAGAAAACACGGAGCTCACTACAAAACACTACGCGCTTCACACCTCGCACCATCCGACGGTCTCGGTCGACGTGCTCTGAACACGGAATTTGTTTACGGGCGCTGGGAGAAATGTTTAGTATTGGCTGCGATCTATACACCATCTTCTTTTTTAGGTTTAAGGCTGTGTATTTTATTTGAGGATGTGTGTTTCTTATCTTTAAGGCTGTGCTTCGTGTCTGTTGGCACCTTAGAGCTAAAATGGATGCTTACCAGCTAGCCCAGAAAAATGTTCTGTTAAGCCATATGCCCTCGCCTCCTCCCCCCCCCCCCCTTTTTTTTTCCCCCTCCGAACGTCGGCTGCGTGCCTTTATCACCAAGTGGAATCCGCTGAGCTTTTCTCTCTCATCTGTCGTTTCTGCAGCGACTGTTGAAGTGGACTTAAAAGAAAAATCAGCATAAAACAAAACTGTGGCAAGGTAAATGCCAACTAAGAAGAGGACATATAAATTTATTCAGAATTTTACATTTTCTACCCCGAGCACACGTGGAATGCTAAGAAGCGAACATCGAGGTTTGAACATTGAACAACTGGTTTAGTGGCGTTGGACACGGCTGAATCCGCATGCAACCATCGACGACGCTGGTTGTCTCGTTCTCAACAAATGTCCATGGCGGGAATGTAATATCTATAACTATCAGCGGGACCGATGCAACGTTGCTGAAATTCAGGAGTTTATGAGTGTCGGTACCAAGTAGATTTAATTATAAGGAGGCAAAATTGCTTAATCGTTACACGGTGAAGGAAATTGAGCACTTACAGGAAGATAGCCAGGTAGGTAATTAATCAAGAAGAACAGGAAAGAGGGCAACGCACAACAAGCACTTGTTTGCTCTTCTTTCTAAGAAGGTTAAGCTGAGCGATAAATACTCAAGCGCTTTCCAGGTAAGCTAGGAGGCCAATGGGTAGCGGTGCGCTAAGGCGTCTCGCCTATCGTGAAATATATAAAGTAATGTTCAGAAAGATAGGCCGAAAAGATTCTTCGTGATTCAAGCTCCCCGCGCGGCGTCCTGCAACGCACCGTCCGAGACGGTATGGGCGAGGTGAAGGAGCTGGCTACCAAAAGGCTCGCGGGCAAACCTAGTGCCAAGTGAAGACGATGCTTGGAGAGTTGAATTAAACAAAAGACAACTTATATTTACAGTACTGACAAAGGAATACAAGGGGTTAAATGATGCATCACAATAAACTTGATACTGAACTATGTAGGGCGGCCCTACCCCGGCGTAGCCGGCAGTGCGTAACACTTTGCAGACCGTTCAGCATCTCGTTCAGCATGCCTCACCCAACGGCGTAGCCACCTTTCTTCGTCCGTTTGCTCCGCCTTAACGCATCGGCTGGCGAATAGCCGCCGCTTTGTCCTGGCATTGGATAGCAACCCTACCCAACCCGTGAACTTGAGCCAAGGGCATGTTATCACAATGAAATCAATGCATACCACACACACACACACACACACACACGCAAAAAAAAAAAACAGTATCATTCGAGGGCTAAGGGCGAGGGCAAAGGCAGAAGGGACGAGTGAAATACCACGAATCCTATCTTATCGGGCGCAGCGAGGACACCTGCAGTGCTTGGCAGATTCATAGTCCGCCGCGGTGGTGTAGTGGTTACGGTGCTCGGCTGCCATCCAAAAAACGCGGGTTCGATCCCGGCCGCGGCGGTCGCATTTTCGATGGAGGCGGAAAATGCCAGAAACCCGCGTGCTGTGCGTTTTCAGTGCACGTTAAAGAACCCCAGGTGGTCTAAATTCCCGGAGCCCTCCACTACGACCTTTCTCCCTCTCTCTTTCAGTCCCTTTCCTCTAACCCCACGGACGCTTACCCGTGCTCCCTACATGAGCTGCAGAAATTAGCGTCCTTTCCTAAACCGTACCGCAATCATCAATCACCAGCCCGAAGTGAAACATGCCGTCGGACGAGTAGCTTTTCCCGTAGGGCCTCATCGTTGTCCTATCCCAGGAAACAAGGCCAGCCGCACCGCGTCTCGTTTACGCGCGTCCATTGGCGCCCCGCCGTGCCCAACGCGTGCGAAGCTGTGGCGGGCGCGCAAGATATGTTCCAGCGAAAGTCACCCCCCCCCCTCCCTTTTCCCCCTCCATGCAGGCACGACAAGAAGAAGATGTCCACCGCCACGTATCTTGGTCGCGTCCGAATCCTCCACGCATCTAGGTGTCGAACAACGGCAGCGCCGGTCGGCTGGCGTCGCCGCCAGAGATTTGTCATCGTCTGTACGCGGCAGCCCGGCTTTCTTGGAAAAAGCGACAACAAAACACCACGATCTTCCGTAGGTATTGTCACACTACCGTCCCCTTCTGAGCCGAAAAGCAGCGGGCCAAAGCCGCCGTAACGATGCACGTGATGCGTTCCGTCGAACCACGGATGACCGATCGCCCCTGCACGCTGCCGCCCAAAGTGGTACGCTGCCGCCCAAAGGGTAGTCGGACAAGCTGGGCGGCGGCTTTGTCTTGCCGCGAGGAGGCGCGTGAGTGCACGCGCACTCACGCGCCTCCACTTGGAGCCCGGAGGTGCTCGCACTGTCCACCGTGCATGCGCGCCCCTACACGCCGCAGGGTGTCCCAGAAGTCTCGGAATTCCGAGGCACCCGCCTGGCGTTGATGTCACTGCTGTTTCCATTGTTCACGCATCCCCCCTTCTGAGTGCGCGACCAGGCCCCCGCGCGCTGATGACACGGGACATACAAGTACCAAAAAGTAAATAAAATGCAAAAGAAACACGGCCGGGGCCGACTAAACGAAAGGTCCATGCGGCGAAGGGTGTCCCATAGAGAGACGTTGCCGCTCGCAGAGCAAATTCTAACCTAAACAAACGCACTTTTCTAGCGGCAGGCTTACAAGTATAGGAAACGGAGACCGAGCAATGTGTGTTCTGTCAGGCGCACGCAGCTGCGCGTAGTTCTCGCTGGAATTCTTCTATCTTCCACGTTAACTCGAATCAGCGAGGTGTCTTTACGACTACCTCGCTGTCTTTATTATTCACAAGTACATTGTTCTCGGCACATTTGTGCTTTCACCGCTTTGGCCCAACAACCCTTAGATTGAGTGATCGTTTGAGTTTCGTGTAAAGCAGGCTTTTTTGCATAAACAGTCTGCTTGTAGCAAAGAGCGCTTTACAGGCAACAGACGAAACCGTTCATAGTGTGTTTATTGGCTTCTTGTGGGACCGTCAGGGCTCGAGTAGGAATTATTTCCCGTTTCGTGGCCTCACTTTTCAAGCGAAGCGAAGCGTCTACACTGCGTTGGCGCAGTTGGCGTTGTGGTCGTCACACCAGAATTCCTAGAAAAGTGGAACTCTCGGTGCCGTTTATTAAAGGGTCCCTGAAACGGTTTTTTGATATTGCGTCACTGATTGGGCAACACAATTGTGATATCATTCACACCATAAATAAAGCGAAGCACCATGCGCTACGGCAGCTATAGGCTTATTTCTGTCGCTTTCCTCCTTACCACTGCTGTTCCTCCTCAACTCGATCTGCTGCGGAGTGCGCGCTAGCGACGACAGCGCCTCCCGCGTCAGCCCCTCTGCCGAGCCCTCCGTGGCGACATAGCGCCCCGATATCCTCACTGAGGTCGCCCGCCTCGGCAGTGCTAGCCTCTGTAATAGAGCGCCGGCGACTCGTGTGTACGCCGTCAGATGCCGCTACGATACCGTTGGCTGAAACGAAGGAGTACGTTGTAGGAACACGTTGTTCGCAGCTAGGTTTTGAAAATTACGTGAACTTGACTGGTTCGGGGCCAATCAGCGGCCTCCCATTCGATCGGTCGATGGCGGGGGCGTTTGAAGACGCCTTTTGGCGAGCCTCGGGGATCTTTTGTGATGCACGTGTTAAAAACCTTATTGTAAATTCCACACTTTACGCACAGCGCTGAAATCTGCCCTCAAATGATCCTAATGACTCCCTTTACTGGATCACCATGTTTGCACAAAATCGTCAAAACCACTTCAGGGTCCCTTTAAGTAGCAGAAGAAATTAGTGCATTAGTTTATTCTGCCCCAACGTAGAGGGATTGATACAGTGAAAGAAATTTGTTACCGGCGTTGGCATTTAAACACGGGATACTGCCCTCGCTTGCCCTCCACCTTCTCAGAAGCAGAAGAGCCCGTAATTCTTGCGTACTTCACGGCCTCACTTCTTCAAGGTCACTTTCCAGAGGCTCATAAGGCTTTTGCCTTAAAGAAAGGTTTCTTAGTATTTGATCTTACTAAGGCTTTCGCCTTAGAAACAAGAAAATAACTCTTTCACAATACCAATAGCACTACTCTTGACTCTAGAAGACACATCGCGAAGGAGAAAATGCGCGAAAAGAAAATGACGGTGTCGGCTCCATTTTGAGCTTCTCCTAACTACTCGCCATGACGTCAGAAATTTTAGCAGTTCCTATTTGGGCTGACATAGTTGTCAGTAGGTTAAAATTAAATGCATTCTCCCCTAAGAGGGCCAGTGAAATAATGTATCAAGTTTCAGCAAATTTCTTTTGTGCCAGTGGGGTCAGAACACGAAGAAAACACTTTGATATCCCTGATGTCGTGCTCCCAACCATGTTTGAACATTTCGACGCGAAATTTATTAAAAGAACTCTGACCTTCGATTTAACTTTTATTATTAAGCCTATTATATTGACATTATTGACATTTGAGTTCTAAATGAACACCTTGTCAGTCTAAGATGTTTAATTGTTGCACTTTGGTGTGCCTGTAACATCAGCACGTGCACACTGGTTGGTGCCTTCTGCGAGGCGTTGTACAACAAGACATCGCTAGTAAATCCTATAGACTCAAGCCTCCTCTTATTCATAACTAATTAGCGGGTTGGTATGAATTAATAAATGTAAGAATTTAATAGCATATCCCAAAATAATTCCTTGACACCCACTTATTGGATGTCACGTCTAAGCAGAACTGCTATTAACAAGTATTTATTAGTCACCAAGTGTGTTCAGCAGATGGATCCAGAGAGCAAACTCACTGCTTATAAACCCAGCAAGGAAAAAATAACACTAAGAAAGTTACAGTACGGCAGTGAATTAAAAGCTTGGGCGGCTTGCTTTTAGATCGCAGCGCAGATACTGTATACCGAGTCTTCGATACACGTAAGGTCGCCTATTTCCTCTATTTTTCTTTTTAAATTTAAGGGCATTAGGAGGCATGGATAAGCAGTGATTCGATGGGTCTTTGTGGCTTTTGTCGCAGTTCACGACGCACAAGCGATGTGAGAATGGCTCGTAAGACTTCTGGTAATGATGGAAAACTACTGGCGAATAGGGAATCACCGCACAATTGATTGGTTCCACCTTATTAAGCCCCTAGCGACGGCGTTAACTGAAGTGTCTGTATTGAACGACACAGCTTTTTTTCAAAATACAGGGTCCCGGGGCTGTGGAACGGCAACCAAAATGTTCTGCAAACACCAAGAGCGCTCTTTACATGGTTTGGAAAGCGTAGCTTCGTTTATTAATTACTGGGGTTTTACGTCCCAAAACCACGATATGATTATGAGAGACGCCGTAGTGGAGGACGCCGGAAATTTCGACCATCTGGGGTTCGTTAACGTGCACTGACGCCACACAGCACACGGACCTCAACATTTCGCTTCCTTCGAATTGAAGCCGCCGCGGCCCGGATTCGATACCGCGGCCTTCCGATCTGCAGTCGAGAGCAATAGCCATTAGGCCCTCGTGGCGGTGGAAGCGTAACTTCACCTAGAGGCTGTACTGCAGATGTTACGCACAGACACAGTGGCGTAGGTTAGGTGAACGCGCATAAGTGCATTCATACCACGCATGATTCCATCCAGTATTGAAGTATTATACACTGCCTGGTTTATGGCATCGATTATCACTCAAGTGCGGCCACCGGAGAACAAATTCGTAATCTGAAAACGTATATATTATAGACTACGCCAGCGCCTTTTCATTGACTGGAGTACGAATATCGGATGTGTCATGCCACTTTCGTTGCTATAGATCTATGGGATCGTTTTAAAGAGTAAATGGGACAGAAAATAGCTCACTGTATAACATCCCCTAACTTTTTTTATGCCTCCTTTTTACTTCTCCCGAGAGTTTGAAAACCATACATTTCGGCCGACGTCTCCGCTTTTCTCGAAACAAACTGTCTCTCTCTCTCTCTCTATTCATAATAGAAGGGTCATCCTCATTCTCAGAGCACGGAAAGATAAGCGACGTTACTTGCTCTTAACAAATGTAATCACGTTACAAGCCACGATGAAGGAAAATCTGCAAATATGTTATTGCTTTCGCTTTCGACTATATCTGTGTCATAATGGTGATTACCGAATGGTGATTGCAGTAAGTCTAAATAAATAAAATAAAGAAATAAATAATCATTTTTCTAGAAGATAAGAACACTGAGAGTTGTCAGTAACGTCAAGGTCACATTGACTGTAAAAAAAAGAGGAAGAAATAACTTGATGTAGTTACCAACGAACACTTCCGAGAAGTCTATCCAAAAAGCAAGCCCATGTATATCCAATAACTGTTGCGCACAAAAAAAAAAGAAAGAAGAAAAGGGGACAATTAATGAGTTCTGTTCCGTCCTGCCATTTCCTTATCTCGTTTTAAGTACTCTTGCCCAACATGTTCTGGTACCTCACTTCGACGAGAGTACGAAAAATTACGTCGCACTCAATTCTCTCGAGCAGTCGGAACGATCTCGCTACGCAGCTCCGAGAAGATCCCGAAGCGATTCCCTCGACAGCGTGCTTCTCCACATTTTATTTCTTTCTCTTCTTTCTTTTTCTCCATTTCCGACAACAGCGATCCCAGGACAAGGTCGTCCTCACCGAGTAGATCCAGTGGCTATATAAACCCGGCTATGACCGTTTCCGTGCGAGAACACTACGAATGACCGAGTTACACGGTGTAATGACGTCGGGTGGCAGGCGGGTTGAAGTAATCAGAATTAAAAAAAAAAACAGAACAAGGCTTGTATTTTAAAAAGAGAAAGCTATATAAGAGGGTCATTTCCAATCGGCTGGCTAGACCCGCAGCGGCATACCGATTGAGCTTGAAGAACAGTAGGGAAAAAGGCAGTAGTGAGGAAATACATATCAAGATAAAGAAAACAAAAACAAGAGAAATTGGGGAAGGCTCCGGACGACCTCGAGGCCAAGAGTTGCCCCGTGACCCAGCTCGGGACCGACCTAGTTTCGCAGAAATCCTCTCCACGGCCTCGCGTGCGACCTGGGCCCGCAGACGATCCGGGAACCCAGCCGCCGGCAGCTCCCCATCTTCCCTTTCAGCGCGATGATGCTTCCTTTTATCGCTGCGGTTGCTTCTTCCCAGTCTGCACCCTTTCCCCACCTTTCCTAATTCCCTCACTCACTATCCAAAAGCAAGCGGCCTTCTCTCGCACTTGGTTCGCCTTCCCCGTGTCCCCCTCCACTACGCATGCGCGGAAGAGGAGACAGGAAACCGAGGGGAATGGGGGAGGCAGCCGTATAGCTATATTGTAGTCTGTTGGGGAAAGACCTGTTCCGGGGAAACCGAGTTGCTGCTGCCCCGCTCTCGTCGCCGCTGGTCTCAAAGAGAGCGATCAATACGGCGCCACAGGATGTGGCCGAGACCCGAAGAAGAAGTGCGACGCGCCACCAACAGGGGTCGCGGCTGCTGGGTGCAATCGACGCATGCGCAGGAAATGAATTTACCGCGCACGCTCCTGCCACTGTATAAAAGCGTGAGGTCAGTGGCATCCGCTAGTGCGACAATTCTCACGTAGCGAAGCATCTTAATCTACAAGATATCATTTACAGATATGTTTAAAATTAGTTACTCTACTTTCTCTCATTCGTACACTTGCGCTGGTAAAATATGCGAGAACGTATGCTAATTAACAATTACGTTAAACATTTGGCGTGCGTTGTGAAAGATTCTCGGACAAACGAAAACGCCGTTGGTTGGCAAGCAGACTCCCTGCAGAGTGTCGTCCGCTAGTTCAAAATTCAAATTCAAATTTTATTTCCGTAAATATAGAGGAAGGCCCTCACAAAAAGTGAATGTTCCAGTTGACGGAGATTCGGGCACCCTGCACAAAGCACGCAGCGAGTACACAGCAATAGGTACAATAATGTAGGCACGTCACACGAATTTTGATACAAAATAGGGGATGCAAAGCATATATCGAGCAGAGGAATTATAGGCCCTCACATGCAAATGGATCAAACACGCTTTCATAGAAAACACAATATACAAACCATGTGCATGTGGTTTCTATACACAACAATTTTAAGTGCTATAATGAGAGAGAAAATAAAGGAAACATAGATTTGAAACAGAACAAAAGATGCATGCTGTAAGAGTCATGTCATGAAGTCGTATGTAGTTATGATGAATCGCTGACCTCATTCTTTTGTCACAAGCAAATCTCGCAGATCCGTACTTCCGAGGTTCGTAAGATTTGTTCCTCGTTGGAAGTATACATTTAATAATACAGGAAGCATATATCGAATGCTCGGCTCATCCAATTCATGTCTGAAAAATGGCAATTTCCAACACTCATTATTACACGTGGTAAAGAGATGTTTCGATTTGTAATTTTCCCATAAGAAGCAACTTTTTTCCTTATTTTTTAAGCTTTGTTTATATTTCGTACACAGGGGATAAGAGTAAACGTTTGGCACTGAAATGAGTTTAAAGCGAAAGAATAGCTCTTTTGTGTGTGCGCCACAGGGTAGTTAGCTACCTATCGAATAGCCTTTTCTTTTAAGTACATAGAGTTGATTTAAACTAGATGATCTAGTTGTGGCCCCGGATAGAAAGCAGTTGTTTAAGTTGGGCATGAGCAATGCGTTGAACAATGCGTTGTGAATTTGAATTTTGATATTTGGTGGAAGGAACAAACGCAGTTTCGTCAATGATCAAACGGATTTCGAAGGCTTCTTGGTCAGATCATATGTGTCCCAGAGCGGTGTTTATGGAAGCACAAACCCAGTATTGTTATGAAATCTGCAACTGCAATAGCTGAATGATTAACGATGACATTATGCATCATTGTAGTTTGAGGCATTGCTTCTGTTTTGGTAACTTTGATTTGTAAACAAGTTAGGGTTACTCCGTCTGTTAAATCATTCGTAGTATGCGTTAACATTTGACTGGAGAGTTTCTCTTTCTCAATTAGGAATTAAAGGAGTGACGCCATCTCCATACATAACCTAACTTGGTTTCGTGCTAATGTTTACGATGTCATTCACGCATACGTTAAGCAGGAGCGGGCACTGCCCTGAGGTACATCTGTGCTCAGAGGTTTGAGCGATGATACGTTAGTTCGTACCCACAAACACACTGTCTTACGGTACTGTAAGAAATCATCAATGAGTGCGGTACACCTATGGTTTCATAACGGCCAAGTCTTTGTAGTGATGTGGGACGGTTTAGCTGCTCGAACGCTTTCGAAAAATCTATGTATGCTCTTGTGACCAACTGCTTTTTGTTTAACGCTTGTGGAGTTCATTATTTGTTGGTTAAAAGAGCGAGTTTCGCGCGCCTTTCTATGCGAAAACCGTATTGCCAAGTTGCTGATCGGACTATATTTTTCAGCAAAATTTGAAATTCTAATATGCAACAACGGTTCTTTAGAGAACCCTGCTAGTATCTAATAGGGACGACAGTTTTAAGGTTAGTTTTGTGTCCACCTTTAAATATTAAATTGAGCTTTGACAACGACATCTTTCATGGGAACGTACCCGTCAATGAAGCCAAGTAATAGATGTGGGAAAAGGGCAGTGCAAGTTATGTGATCTGTGTACTTGACTGGTTTCATTTGTAAGTTGTCAATATCCTGAGCTGAACTATCTTTAAGCGAGCTCTAAACAGTTCGAACCTTGAATAAAGTCGTAGGTTTTAAGTATAGGCTATTGTCATTTCTGCAAACCGGGGCCGCTGCACCTGAGTGGCGGGAGCTGGTATTTAGATTGATGGACGCAGACAGACCGTATTGGATAGATCACAAGAAAAAAAAAATGAAAAGGGGTAGCCATATCTATCGTCCTTTGGGCCTGTCCATGCCTGCGGTCTGCATGTATTATCAATGGTTCGTTCTTAGCACGTTTAATGACGCTAATCACACTTCCCGCAAGCACTAGTCAAGCGGTACTTTTTCAAATCCCGCGCACTTTCTTAGAAGCCCCCAAAGTTAAAATCGTTGCCCGTATTAGCACGAAAATACTTCATTTGGACAGTGAATAACATGCATAACAACTTCACCACTGAACGTATTGCGTTCGAACTAACCATTAAAAAGTTGGCTAACTTCTACACAAATAATATTAAACAATTACCTGAGGTCATTTTAACAAATAGTCTGAGGTAGTCTAGCCGACATGGAATAATAGCGAGTTGGTTGCATCAACCTAACGCGCACGTGGACTTTTAAATTGTTTCGGAAGTAACCTTTACTTGCGAAAGTGCCGCGACTGTACCAGTGGGAGACGATACCTGTGCGACCGTGATCTTCACCGGAAAACGCACGTGCAGAACGCCACAGACAAATCATACGCATGCGCAGTCTCTGCCTCCAGGATCGGCCCACATTTTCTGCCGGTGCATGCACTTCTGGCCTTATCCTAACCATAGAAAGCTTCGCTGTAAAACAAAAATCTTTTTTTTTCTTGTCTTGCGTTAATTGCTATCATCAGATGGCGTAAATAAATACGTGCTATGGGGCTTCCGCGAAGTATAGAAATGAATTTACGGATACAGGTCGGCCAGTCGGTTTAACGCTTTATTAACATCGGAGCTACGGCGTATTAAATTGAATGATGAAGCGAGTATGCAGTTACGGCGAATGAAGGACATGGTGGATAATGGTGAACACGAGCATATGACGATCGATGAAGCACTTGAACAGCGTTCGAAATGAGTGCAGCCCGGTGGGCGTTTCCACGAAGTTCGTTCTCTGTTATTGTATTCGCATGAACGGCACGGTGTGTCGGAGGAAAGAGGGAGAAATACTTTTGCTTCTGATCCTAGTTGGCTATGTAGGCCTGCTATAGGAGCGTACATTCTTTAAACAGGCCAGAACTGGCACACTGAAAGTACTTATCATAACATCTTTGTAAAGCTAAAATCGCGAACAGCGCACTGAGAATACATGACGCCAAATTAAGCGCCCCTCCCGTCTTCGTCGTGCGTTTGGTTTTAGGCGCCATTAGAATGACAAATTAACAAAGCCAACTAGGGCAGCTTTACCGCCTCTAACGAGAGCGAAGTAACCACCCCAGGTCAGCAAAAGAGACTTGCCGAAACCAAACAAAAGCAAGGCAACGAAATACGACATCATGAACTAGTAGCGCCCTCTGAACGCCTAAGGATGTCACAAGGCAAATTAGGACTACAGTGAAGTGTCGCCATCTAACGTACGCACACGAAACTGGCGCACTCCGCAGCTGTCTTGCTTTACTTCTGTCGTTAAAAAACCCCAGGTAGTCGAAGTTTCCGGAGACCTCCACTACGGCGTCTCTCAAAATCAGAGTTGCTTTTGGGACCCCACAAAATCAAATCAATGCTTTACTTCTCTCCCGTTACAACTACGCCAGACTGGCGTTTACGAAGGAAAAGCTGACGCTAGACAGTTCGCCGAAGCTCTAGTACGTGGCCATGCCGATGTGACATATCGAAATAAATGTAAAGCGCACTAATGTTAGTATAGAAAATGCTGGAGGAAGTCGCATTTGAGTGCATTGTATATATGAGAAAGAAGTATATTTATTGTTTATACTATCCCAAATCTATGATACAGATTTTTCAGTGCAACGTCTGAAGTTTCTCTTTAGAAAAAAAAAAGAACCAAGAAGTTTTCAAATCTATATCTTCGTCCCCCGTAACTATATGTATAACGCAGTTTCATTAACTGTGCACACATATAAAAGCATCTGTAACAGAAACATTTGATGGCATAAATTACTTTTACACCGATTTCGTAGATGAATGTGCTCATGCAAGAGCTGTGGGCCGATCCCGGAGGTTATGCAAAACCGTGCGAGCTGCAAAAAACTTCACGCTGTGCGCCGCTGCAGCTCTGCCTGTCACCCACCTTCTTCACAGATTGGATTGGCTCCTAAATTTTATTACTGAATGACGCACCTGCTTGCGTTTGTTAGGCTTTGTATCGTACTATTGTGTATGTACTACGAGAACGATTTACTTCCTTTTTTCAGTTTTGAACAAGTTTTCCTTCACTTGAACAGGTCGTCTAAGAGATTTATCGGTGGCAGACAAAAACATCTGCTGTCGGGGTCAGTGGAAATAAGCGAGTCGACAACGCCGATTCGTTTACCATTGCTGGGTGCTCCCGCGTAAGACCGAACAAAACATGGTCTGCCGACCTTTTAGATCTGTTTCAAGGTTTTATATGTTGTCTGATTAGTGGAAAGAAGGGATTCGTAATTTGTGCTGCTGCCAAAAATTTTCCCGAAGCACCGGACATCAGTAGAGAAGAACAGGGAGAGTTTCGTGCTTACCGGTAGTGCTGTTTTGGCTAAGTTTGGTTATCAATTACTAAAAAAAAGTACTAAAGTAAGATAACTAAATTTTTTAAAAACTAGATCCATGCATGTTTTCTTGTGTTCAGTTATTTGTAGCTTTATGGGTAACGAGGACGTTCTTATAAAATACCTCAGATTCGTCTCAGGAAACGCCCTTTGTCTACTTTTTGCACATATTTATCTCGAGAAAAGGCTTGTCGCAGAGCGCCAACGATTCCGCATTAAATTCTAAGCATGCCTACTTGTCCAAACTGCTAAAGCTCAGATTTATATAACTTTTGAATACAGAGATAATGAGATACAAGCTTCAATAAATTACCGAACAATGAAAATTTCTGACGACAATTAAAAAAGCTCATGTTTTGATATTTCTCAAGTTTTGTCCGCTTATTCTCCTCAACATACACTTTCACAATAATTAAAACCATGTTGAATAATCTTGTTCTACTAGTTACGGCTCGTCGAATGAGACCCTTGCGCAAGGACAGGCAATTGTTGCAGATCCCGTTTCTTTCCCTCTAAGCGTATAGAATGCATAAAAGATCAGGCTTCTGCAACTGAGAAGATCAGTTTTTAAATGATGTGGTTATCGGAGCTTCCATTAGTGCGGGGCTACCGAGCAGGCGCGCGCGCATTCCAGACGCTCGTTCTAAGAGACGGCGCAATGAGAGCGCATCTTCGTGTCCTCAGGCGGACAGAGTTCGAAACAGTAACACCACTCAGGTAACACTAACGCATGTGTACAGGAGCTTCGCTATTCTATCCGCCCTATGTTCGCGTCTCAGCCATGCGTTGACAACACGGCGGAGATGCAAGCAAGGTCAACCCTATCAGGGAGCTATGAGCGCTCGCTCCACGCACGTGGATGATAGGCTCTGTCGCCACAGAAACTGCGCTGCGCCAGTTGCGGTCAGTCGTAAGCATGAACGGGGTGCGCCAGTGGGAAAGCAAGATGTCAAACGCCAATGGAAACAAAAGCAAAACTATCGGCCACCGGATGCGCGCGACCGTTTCAGGTGACGGCAGCAGACGGCCTGAACTGGCCGAGCGTTCGAACCGCTCTTCACACTTCATTCGACGCCGATAAACCTTGTGCTTTGCTCGAAAATGCCCGAGGCCCACGCGTCGTCAGTGCCCGTTAGAGAAACTCAGGTGGTCAAAACTTCCGGAGCCCTCGACTATGGCTTTTCTCTCCTTTACACATCTCTCTCTTTCAGTCCCTTTCCACCTACACCCACGGACGCTTAGCCGTTGCTCCCAACATTGGCTGCAGAAATTAGCGTCCTTTCCTTAGCTGAACCACAATCATCATCACCTTACTCTTCTGCTTCTGTGCACTCATGGTGACAAAGTATAGTTCTCAGCTCGTGTATTTTGCAGGCTGCTTTTTGAAACACAAGAAACTCATTGCAAAAAAAAGGAAAAGTGAAATCTTCGCAGAGATATCGACCTAGACGTCAATGCTTCGAAGAAACTTTTGACATCCGAAAGATTAGTCACTTTCAAAGAGAGGGACTATACATGTGCTACGTGTGTTTTCGCTACTCCTATGTAACGAAATATCTTCACAGAACGATGACATTGTTATGCCCCTTCAAGAAGAAATCGACGTCCATCAACAAGATCATTGCGACTACCGTCGTGTCCTCTTTGAAACATACAGGCACAGTGAGGAGCCGCGAAAGGTCTGCTTACATCAAGAGATAACAAAGGGAGGCGCTGAAGGCGGTAGACGAAATTGTTCGCTGAAAGATGCGCCAGGCGTAGAAATTTCAGCTACCTAACTCAAATATACTTTGTGTATTTGATAACCAGAATTGGCCAAAACAGCAGAGCCGGTAAGCGCGAAACTTCACCTCTTCGTCGTTGATTTCTGGTGCTTCGAAAAAATTTTGACAAGTGAAGCTCTTCTAGCTTGAGGTTAAATGTCTGTCGTCCGCAGAAAACTCGACATACTGGGTATGCGCTGGAGGGGTACGCAAACACAAGTTTGAGTGTCTTCTCCGGTTAAACTGAAACAATTCTTCGCGCCTAGTTAGCGTTTCATGCAACCAAATCAGAACGCCTTAGCTGCAGATGTTTTATGATTCCTTCAAGTCTATTACACTGACATCGCAAGAACGCTAGCTGGGTGTGAGCGGGAATCGAACCCAGGCCATATGCGGGCAAAGTACATGTTCTACCAAAGAGCCACGCCACCGGCTGAAGCTGCTTCAGAAAAAAGCTCCTACATTTCCCTCCTCAGCCTCACGTACCACAGTATGCATATCCATGCATACTATGGTAGGTGAGGCTGGGGAGGAGGGAAACGAGGGCAGATTGTTGATTGATTTGTGGGGTTAAACGTCTCAAAACCAGTTCTGATTATGAGAGACGCCGTAGCGGAGGGCTCCGGAAATTTCGACCACCTGGGGTTCATTAACGTGCACTGACATTGCACAGCACACGGGCCTCAACATTTCGCCTCCATCGAAATGCAGCCGCCGCAGCCGGGATTCGATCCCGCGACCCTCGGATCAGCAGCCGAGTGCCATAGCCACTAGAGCACCGTGGCAGGGCAAGAGGGCAGAGAGTGAAGCGTAGTATAGCGCTGTATATTACAGCAAGGGGGTGGGAAAAGAACTTGAGGTAGGGGAAGAGGGAAATGAGGAAAAGAGTGGATGTACGGAAAGGAAGTGCGGTAAGGCCCCTAGCGCTGCAGTATAAGAAGGGGTTAGGAAAGGCAGGTTGGGGGGGGGGGGTGAAGAGGAGCGGTGTGAGAGTGAGGAAGAGCGAAGTGAAGAGGGAAAGCGTACCATACGCATCTATAGTACGGTTCAGCGAGGAGGTTGCATACGGAAGTGAGGGTGAGGATAGAGATAGGAGGAGGGGAAGGATACAAGCCCCGCTGAGACCTAGCACTGCGCGCCTAGTACAAGGTGTTCACAGTGTTTTCGTTATTATTTTTTTTGCATCAAAACCACTTGCGGATCTCTTCTTTCCGCTCATCAGAGAACAACATAAAAAATTTTGAAATAAATGTAAACGTTCGACCGGCCATGCTTTATTCGATCTTACGTGGAATCACACCACTGCAGTTTGCTCTCCAAATCAGAGTTGAGCAACTCTGAAAAAAAGGTGAGGCTTCTCTTCCAAAGCGTGATCCAACTATAGCATGATGAGCCCGCTAGTTGCAAAAACGGGAAATTAAATGGCTAGCATTTCAGTACATATTGTGCAACAAATCAGCGAGCGTCGGCGTCTGTTGATGATACAAATGCAACACAACAAGCACGTGCGCGCTAATTTTGTTGCTTACTGGAAGTGTGGGTGCAAACATCTAAAAAATAAAGGAAATGACGCTTAAGATACACAACCATGGACGACACGCGGAACGCTGAGAGGCAAACGCGACGTTGTTAAGTTGGAAAACGAAAGGGAGAATCGCTAAGCCTAAGAAAGGAGTAAGTGTGAAAATAATGATCGAGTTATTCGGCGAGATTCCGTGGCAGGAATGTACAGAGTGCTTATGTAACACCGGAAACATTGCTATAGTGATAGATTTCACCAACGTTGCAACCCTTTTAAGGTTGCGCCTCGCAAACACGTGCTCATCCGCAACAGAGGTGCAGACATGTATCCCAGACATTTGCATAAGCATCATCTCGAAATATCACGTACCCTTGACAGTAAAACGTCCGAGTAAGATGAAACCTTTGTTGTCTGTAAGCATGATACCTACATTAGGAAACCTTATCTCCGAGCCTTATATGTCGTTGGTAATATAAAAGAACTTCTTGCATAACCAGTGCAATTTGGCAACCTTTTTGTCCTGTTACGCGTCACAGTGAACAACACAAAGTGGTGTTTAATCTGGCGTTTCGGCTCCGGAAATTTATATCCCTACAGCCGGGAAGACTCTTGTGATATATATGTATCATAAAAATTTGTTAAATTTTATTGCCAAAATTGTGTGGGCAGTGCATCTAGAGAGTGGATTTGTGGGGTTGTCATGTGAGAAGCTATTCTAACGAGTTTCTTCCAATGCACCCGGACTGTCGGCGTCTAACGTCGTCGTTGTGGCCACGGTAAAGCAAGCCCATCGGCAGCGATTTCCTGTGGGAAAAACCGGCGCATCCCTGCATGCTTGGCATGTTCCCAGGTTTCACGTTAGTGGACCTGTATCTTGTGCATTACGTGATGTATAAAAACGCTGCGACGGACTGCGTGAACATAGCTGTGCGTGAGTGCTTGAGACGTTCCCCGCTATGTTACCTACCGCCAGAGGGGGGAGGGCCACCCAATCCCTTTACTCGCCACTAATTACAACCACTACGCTCGCTCGCCCCCTCTTGGCTGCACATCTCAACAACTTTCTGTGCTCAGGGATTCGTGCTGGGGTCGGGAAGTGAGAGACGCTACGACCTTTTCTCAATTACTGACGCACGTCATTTAATAATAATTGCAACTGGCGTACACATAAAGCTGTCCACATAAAGCAACCTCTACACAAGATTATAACACCTGAATAAAACACTCGCGACTCGTGACACAGGATACATGAGCAATATAACTGAGACCATACAATGACGCTAACAATCAATAGTATAGAATTCTTGACAAAAAAATAGCGCACAAACGGGATTAAGCAAAGAAAACACACGAGGACTGACAGAATGACGTTACTAGTATTAAAACCGCGAAATTCCTCAACTCGTAAAAATAAAAGAAGAAAAGTTCGTCTCACGAGAGGTTCATCGTTGACGGGGGCCTCGGAGTTGGCTGTTGGAGTGGGGGATCGGGGTCGTTCCGGCGTCGCTGTCCGGTGGACGTCTTGGCGCTCCGGGAGCCTAAAGATTCATTTTCTTGGAGACAAGCGGCCGCACTTCCCCAGGGGATTCCTCTCAAGCCCCAAAACAATGCTCCGCTCTTCGCGACTTTCTTGATTTCTTCTTTTCTCCCCGCATCGTTGTCCCGCGGGTGCTTTTCTTGACCTCGACGCGCCCCTCCGTGACCCTTAACCAATTGCAGTTGTAGATGTGACATACTTTCCTGTCGACCGGTGAGTGTCAGCTTCAGCGACGATCCTTCCGTGCCACCCAACCAATTGCACTTACTTGTCAGTCAGTCTGTGACAGCTTCGGCATCCGTCGCCGCAGCCAACACCACTGGCAAAACGCTCTCTCAAGCAAAGTACTACTTAAGTAAAAATATACAAGCTACAGCTTTGGAGCGGGAAACAGGCGAGCTGTACAATGGCTCATGTAACAGGGGCGACCAAGAATGCCAATGCTCAGACAAAGCGCGTCGCCTCTAATGGTGAACGCGCATTAGAGCGCTGTGCTTTTCTGAAAAGCCTCTGGCCGCCCCCTCTCGCCCTGGTTCCCGGAGCTTGGCGTCCAGATGTTCAGACCGGGCCCCAACTTTGCAACTCTGCATCATCTGCATTCACCCTCCGAAAGCACCGCATCATCTCCCTTGAACGTCGCAGGTGGCCATCGACAGAGGACGCGTTAATGAGTCCGGAGGCTACCACGTTTGACAGAATGTCCATCCTGGCCGGTCGCATGTGTGGGACGAACAAAAGGCGTTCTGCCGCACCCGGGCCATAAAGTGGACGTTGCGTACGTTGCCTCGCAGCTGCAGTGCCCGTAGGCAAGAGACGCCGTCGCCAGATCGCCGGGTGTTTGCGCGGTGGGCCCGTGAGGATTGTCAATAGATTCGTTCTATAGTAACCTCGCTCTGAAACGCGCATTCATCACTCCGGCGGTTCTTCGTTTTGCCGAGGAGTGGTTCGAAGGAACGAACGAAAATATCCCAGTTAAGAAGCCAAGGGTCCTGTCGGCGTTAGCGGGGACGTCACAATGAGTGATGCGTGCACGGTCATTGCAACCGTGGAACTCCTTCCTTCTGGTTTTCTGCGACGCAACGAATACGCTGTGCCCCTTTTTCATTTCCTTCGATCCCCACAGAGATGCAATCCCGTACGATGCCTCATCAGACCATAATCATGCAATTCCGAATCACTCTATGGTAGTCCTCGAAGCTCCATGTGCACGCGCAACCTGTGCTTATTTATGGATTTCGTCGTAGAGAGATGACGCTTATGTACTGAATTAGAACCAAATCTGCGTACACCCAGACGTTGTTATTTAAGACGGGGTGATGTGAATCGCCTTACTGTGCCTTCTGTGTTCATATCGGCGACATCGAGCATTTCGTCTGGCTATGTCCGCAGTTGGGCGAAGAAGGAAAGCCGATGGTCTTCAGCCTGCAAAATGGTGGCCTTATGCACAGGACTTTTGAGGACATTGTTTTCTCTGGAAGGCCCGCGACTATAAAAGACGGATTGCAACGACTGGTAATCGCCTTTCTTCGGGACACTGCGTTCACCAAAAGTTGGAGGTCGCTTAAGCTTCGCTCATAGGAGTGAACGCTTTAGGGTCACTGAGCCCAGTTCACGATGCCTCGTCCTAACATAATTATGTTCTCTCGTACATTCAAAGCTGCTTATGGTTAGGGTCCAGGAGAAATTTGTCGCATTTTCGATAGACGCGAAAACGCCAGGGGCCCGTGTACTGCGCGTTGTCAGTGCATGTTGAAGAACCTGAGGTGGTCGAAATTTCCAGATCCCTCCACTACGGCTTTTCTGTGCTTCCTATCTTTTTTAGTCCCTTTCGCCTACCCGACCAGACACTGAGCCGTGCTCCCGACATGGGCTGCAAAAAATAGCGTCCTTTCCTTAACCGAACCACAATCCTGCGAACACTAGCCCTGTGTTATTTACTTTTGGCATGACCCCGCTCGACACATTTGCTGGTTAACCGCCCCGACAGGGTGGAATGACGCTTTATTAACGCGATTGCATTAAGGAGCTCGTATCACATAAAATTCGGGCCCGGTTTCGGTGTCGACGTCCACGGCGGAAATAATTATCCCGAACTACCTTCCTTTCCCGAACCACCCGACCACGCAAGGCCTCCACCATAGTGCAGATGCGTTAGTGAACGATATTGAATTTCTCAATGTTATATCGTTCAGAAAAATGGTGAACTACGACTTAGAGGGCCACTCCGGCGATTTTTAAGTGTCCACTAATCTCAATGATAATGTCAGTATATTGTCCTCTCTACTGTAGTAATATATGCCAAGTCAGGCGACTGTCGGTCCTTTAGTTTTCCTTTAAATTAATTCTAAAAATTTTTAGCGGATTCTCCTGCGGGCCACCATGTGTTTTCGACGTCATTACCTTTAACGCTGCCTACACGAGCCAGCAGGCCGTAAAAAGCAAAACGGCGATACTTCAGCGCTAAAATCGTCGCTCTCAAGTTCAGAAACGCTGGCATAACTGTATATCATTGGATGATTTCACCACTGGCATTTTTCTGGCACGAGCTCTATATTTCTGATGGCGGGGAGGCTGTGACGTCATCGCGTACGCTGAACGAAGCACCTACCCGTTTTGGTTTCGGTTCGAACACGAGTTTCAGATGGTTATTAAAAATTATTGGTGTGTTTCTGAGCAAACTCAACCACCCTGGCTGTTACAGGACTATCAGCACCATTGGAAAACATTGACATCAGAACATGGTGAAAAAACCGCCGGAGTTCCCCTTTAACTAAAACCTACACACATGACAGTTGGGACAGTGATTTGAATGTGTCAAAAAAAAAAAAAAAAACTCTGCTACGAGGAAACTCAAATAATTCCACCATTCTACAGAGAAGGCACTAATTTTAATGAATGTTCTATGAGAAGGCGATGCGATAGGGGTCCAATGACGCTATAGCGTTGCCCTCTTAAAGGTGAAGCTTAAGCGTCCTCCAACTTGCTTCTTTTTTTCTTCGCACTGTTCGTCCTCCTTCCAAGCCTTATTTCCCCCGCTTGTGCAGTGTAGCAAACCGGATACTACCATATGCTGAGAACACATGGTAGCGCAAAAAACCGAAAAAAGGACTTAGGAAGAAGGGGGGAAGAAACAACAGGTCGAGCGCTAAACTTCAACTGAATTTATTCAAACAGACGAGCCAAGAATTACAACATATGCGCATGCGTGCATGGGTGTCGTCAAAGGCGAAATTAAAATGCAGAATTTAACAGATGTGTTTCATTCTGATATAGAGAAACCGATGTGTCACTAATACAACTCGTGCCTCTCTTTTTTATGTGATATGCCTCCAAAAGTTCCCTAGCCAACGTATCACCACTCCTTCCAATTATATTTGTCTCACGCAATCTTGGTTCACATCCGCATGTCTTGCATTGCGCAGGCAAATGCGTCACGCCTTTGTTTATAATTCGTGCTCCCGTGCTCGGACATTGACACATCTGCCTGTTTGGCCCACGTAGGTTTTCCCACACGACATCGGTATTTCATACACGACGCCCTTCGTGCAAGCCACGTAGGATGTGGTATGCTTTTTCCCGCATCCAGACTTTTTTTCGTCAACGCGCCCAATGCGCGGACACAGTCCAGCCAACTTGCGTGGCGCCGAGAACACAACAGGCACACCGAACCTATTCGCGACTTTTTTCATGTGGTGGGAAAGATTGTGGAGGTAAGGCACCACTGCGGGCTTACATCCTCTGTGGACGGGGCTGGGCATTTTTTTATTCGTGCCCTTCACCTTCTGAAGAAGGGTTTTAGAGACTGCGCCTATGACCGAGCACGGATGTCGTGTGGGAAAACCTACGTGGGCCAAACAGGCAGATGTGTCAATGTCCGAGCACGGGAGCACGAATTATCTGTAATAAACAAAGGCGTGACGCATTTGCCTGCGCACTGCAAGACATGCGGATGTGAACCAAGATTGCGTGAGACAAATATAATTGGAAGGAGTGGTGATACGTTGGCTAGGGAACTTTTGGAGGCATATCACATAAAAAAGAGAGGCACGAGTTGTATTAGTGACACATCGGTTTCTCTGTATCAGAATGAAACACATCTGTTAAATTCTGCATTTTAATATCGCCTTTGACGACACCCATGCACGCATGCGCATATGTTGTAATTCTTGGCTCGTCTGTTTGAATAAATTCAGTTGAAGTTTAGCGCTCGACCTGTTGTTTCTTCTCCCCTTCTTCCTAAGTCCTTTTTTCGGTTTTTTGCGCTACCATGTGTTCTCAGAATGTCAGCCAACTCGCCCAGCAACAAGTTCTGCATACTACCATATGGCTAACATACCTATCATTCCTATCAATCTGTTTCTATTTTATGTTCCAGACAAATTTCCCGAAAGTACCTTACCATACTTCACTATACTGCACCCTTTAAGATGCGCAAAACACGACCATCGAAACAAAAACAAAGTATGACAACGGGACAGTGCTCCCAGGAAAAGTACATTACTACTGGTCAATACCGGGAATGCCTGGTTGTGGTATAAGCAAAGCTTTTGCGGCGCTTTCGCCAAGAATATATACGCGTCGACGCCTAGCAGCGCAGGCACGTTTTTCTTGCTCCGTTGTAATGACAAGTGGACACGCTAGCGGGGTTACGCGAGTCGTATCATCGTGTGGCGTGAGTGCTGACCATCACCGTCGGCTCGTGCAGACACGACGATGTTGCTCGGGCCCACTTACGCAAGCTGCGCCCAATCTGTCCCCCTCATCTTTTGCAGTAGTCGCGAGCCCATTGCTTAGTATCAGCCGGGTTAATAACTCAACGTGGTTTCAATGTACCGTTTACTCCGCTTTGTACCGACGCACGCGCAAAATTTCTTCTATTTGTCGCAATGATAGCCGCCTTAACGTTCGATGCCTAAGGGAGTCACTGAGTTGCGTTGTTGATGTATAGATTTTGATACACGACGGCCGAAATATTAGGGGCTCGTGTACTGTACGACGGCAGTGCGCGTTAAGGAACACGAATTGGAAGAAATTTCAGTGGCCCTTCATTAAGGCGTGACACTGAGCCACGTTGCTCTTCAAGGGTTGCAGAAGTAGCGCCGTGTACAGCTCCATATTCGCATACTCCCCTCCCCCCCCCCCCCCCTCGCCCCTTCTGTTTTATGTGGACTGCTTCGGGGACTTGTCCCAATTATGTTTTAAATATTAGTACCTCCAAAACAGGTACGCATTAATGATGTTTTACGGACGAAACATGGCGGCGCTCGTGCCTGGTGCCTGTGGCCCCTTCGGAGTTTTTGTATGTTTCACCACATTGTAGAGTGGCATTGCGGGCGAGGTAACCTTGGCGAACAGGGACAATCGAAAAGATTGAATAATAGCAGACGGTGTTTTACGTACGATCCAATACCATAATGCGATCATGAGGAACGCATCGTAAGACAAGGAGGGGGGGGGGGTAGTTTTGTCCTCCTGGGGTTTTTTAACGTGCACCTAAATCTGTATATTCGTGTTTCTAGCTCTTCGACCGCATCGAAATGCGGCCTCCGTGGTCGCGATTCAGTCTCGCGGGCTCGAGCTTTGCAACAAACACACTAGCCGCTAAGCTACCAGGTGGATGCACAATTGAAAAGAGGTAAGGTTGAGACATAACGCGGCAGCGGTTGGGTTTATAAATGATACCGTGGAGGACCTACGGTCGGAGCAAAAAGTTCGGGAAACAAAGGTGCCGGAGACGTTTATCGCTTCCGATTTATTATTAAACCTCTATCGGCCACGTTGCCCCACATTAAATATCGCATGCAATTAATACACGAATAAAATTGGACTTTAATTGACTAATTTCTGGGGTTTTACGTCCTAAAACCATATATATGATTATAAGAGACGCCGTAGTGGAGGGCTCCGGAAATTTCGACCACCTGGGGTTCTTTAACGTGCACTGACATCGTACAATACACGGTCTCAATATTTCGCCTCCAACCAAATGCAGCCGCCGCGGCCGGAATTCGATGCCGCTACCTTTGGATCAGCACCCAAGTTCCAAAGCCACTAGATCACCGTAACAAGGCAAAATTGGACTTCAAAGCATGCATATTGCCTACTACAGCAAATTGTATAGAAGGAAATATGACAAAATATTCCTTTGAACAGCAGATTCTAGAAAAAAATGTAAAAGTTTCTTCATCCATAGGCGAACGTCGCGGTGTCGACCGTGTTTGCTGTTCGTACGCAGCGCAATCAATCAATCAATGATTGAATGAATGAATGAATCAATAAATGTTGACATAATTCATCATGAGAAATAAACGACGGAGGAAAAATAAATCACGCAGCATCTTGCAGGAGGACACACGCACGCACACGTTGGGACGCGTAGTAAAGACAACATGAGAAACATTGTAAAAATAAGACTGCGCAGTTGCAAAAATATCTCAATCTGTTCATGAAAGCTCAGGACGAAAAGAAAAGGCATTTCATGGTACATCTAAAAGCACACGCTAACACTCACTTACACCTGTTAGTTGCTTACAATCAGTGCCTTGAATTCAGACAAGAAGAGGGAAGATGGATGATTGAATCGCTGAACATATCGCTAAACACGACTGAGAACAGGGAATGTCGCAGGAGCCATCGTTTCGACAAGTGGACTTGTCTTCGTTAGGACGGCAACTGACGAAGACAAGTCCACTTGTCGAAACGATGGCTCCTGCGACATTCCCTGTTCTCAGTCGTGTTTAGCGATATGTTCAGCGATTTAGCTCAGACTGTCGTATTTGACAACGTTACATCGAGGGCCAGAAAAAAAATAGATAGAATTTACGCAGCTTAGCCTTATAAATAGTGCCTCCCATCCTTATTGATGATATGTCCCCATCTGCATGTTCTCCTACAAATAGTTCTGTTGTCTAAGGATATTATTTTGCGAATAAGAGACCACATGAAGGAGTAATTGAAGGAAGTTGTACACTCATCAAAAGAGCCGTGTGTATTACGCCTGATGTAAAATGATATTGTTCTTTGACTGAAAGCATTACAGATGTCACTGTTCGCCAACTATTGGACAGTCTTCGTGAGCGCGGTCTGTGAGAGACTAATACCGACGGTAAGATATGAGCCTGCGTGCGCACTATATAACTGCAACTTGAGGCATGAAACGATGGCCAATGACTCCGTGCTTTCCTAGCATGTGCTCCTCTTGCGTCTGCCACACTGAAATTGTGCATGTGGATTCTTTTATTCAGAGGTGGAAGTATTACCTATAACTCAGGACATCGAAATCGTTTAATGTCTGGCGGGGCAGAGTTTCACATTGATAGACAACTGACTATAACAAACAATGTTTGTTAGGGCTGTTAGCCCAAGTCCAGCTCATCATAACAAGGCGGCTGAAGCGCACGCGCTTCATCAGAGATTTACGCAAATAGGTTATCGACGTGGCAGCAAAGAAACCGAGGTCACCGCAGTGGCTTCGAACCGCGGAAAGGGGGCAAAAGAAAATTTGTGGCAAACTAAGTAACGATACTAGGGCAATGGTATCTGAACACAGGTGACACACTTTCGAGAAACAAGCCCTTCCTGCCTTACCGACTAGATAAATGAAGGAACAGAGACGACACAGGCCAAACAAACACGATGGCGCAGGAATAGCTCAAAGAGAAGCCCAGCGGTGCGACCCACCTAGTCGAACAAACGGGCGACCGGTAGTGTGCCCCGTTCGAGTGCAGGGCATCGATCTGAACAGGAATAGGGGAGCACGGAGTCAACGACACTTTCGATATCGTAATGGACAGAAGACGACGGAAACGCTCAAAGCTGCTTTACTGTGGCGCGGTTGCTGTTTGAATATATTTGTCTCAGATGCGTTAGTCTTCTTGAGCCGTAACGTTGAGGAGCTTACCTTGTTGCAGCAAAGGTGCAGCTAAGGTGGTACTGGTGGTGGTGATGGTGGTGGTGGTGCAGGCAGGGTTAACCCGACATACCCAGAAACTGCTCAGCCTGAGCCCCCAACGAGTCAGGGAATGTGTCCCCATGCGTTGCTCAGTCATGTCTCGCAGGCAGGACCGTTCGCACCCGCTTTCTTAATGCCATGAGCCCTTTGGGGAAACGTTTCTTCAGAGGTCCAGTGCTTAAAGCCACTTTCTCTCAGGCTGTGAGCAGTCGCTTTTCTTTCTATGCAGAACTGTGGGAGCAGCGAAATGAAATGTTCATAAGTTCATAAGTTTCAAAGCGTCTAGTTTTGCTCAGAGGCAATGTCAAGACTTGAAGATGGCGCTGATGTGAACTGATGTGAGGCGTCCTTGTCCGCAAGTCTCCTTCGTGACAACCGCTGTATACCTCTGCTTTCAAGCCAAGATTGGAAAGAGCAGCAGACGCATGATGACACAAGGCAGCGAATTTGTGCCTCAAAGTTCTGGGGAGAGCTCAAATAGCCGCGTCGGGTGATGTTCCAGGTGGTGGTGCGTGAGACAGCACCTCTACGTTGACATGTAGTTCGCGACAGTCGGGTATGGGCGGTTGGCCCTTGTTTTCGTTTAACTGCGGAGCACGTCAGTAGGCCGAGCTGTCGGCACCTGCGGGAATCTCATGTCGTGCTCGCACTTATAAAACAGAAGTTGAAAAAAGGGCCAAAACATCCTAGTTAATGACCAACACAGGTTTATGTATGGATCCCGATTGAGAATGGGTAAGATAAATCAGACTAGTATAATGATATAAAGGACACACTAAGGGTAATTAATCGCATAATGAGATCAAATTGAGCGAAAATAATTTAAAATACCCGATGATAAAAACAAGAGGGGCACAAGAGAAACAGAGGCGAATCACTGTTCCGCACTTCGTACAACTCTCACTTCAATGGAACTGGCTTATTCTTCCTCGCCCACTTTTTTGACGTGCGAGATAAAATGAACCATGGAGACCATTTTAATTATTTAGGGTGTTCGGAGCTGGAAACTGGGTCTGTCTGTCACGCGTGCGTCCGTGTTCTGCCTTACAAAGACGAAGAACGTTTCGCCGTCTATGTTAATTTAGAGTTTATCAGTTTATTGGAGAGATGGATGGCAACTGCACAGCTGGTGTCGACACCTCTTAAAGCTTTATCCGACTGTATTGTGCATAAAATATTACGTCGTTTGAGTTTGTGAACGAAGAAAAATGGTAACAGGAGTGCGCGTCAAACATGTCGCCAAAAAGGTTTGCACAGGCAAAGTCCCTTCCAGTTAAGCTACGTATCACAGGTCGCCGCTGCCATGCGGCTTTGTTGCTGCCGTACACCTCTCTCATAAATAGTGAGCGATGAGGAGTTGTTAGACGAGCTTGAACATTTGTTATCCTTAGAATCACTATTCAGGTGACGCGAAGAAAAAGGGAACTTTGTTCAACGTTCATTACTGCTTTAACTGTGGACACCACTTGCAAGGTTCCCACATAAAACTAGATAGTTAGCCAAACAGTTAAAGGGACCCTTTAACAAATTTGCTGGGTCCCTAAAAGTGTAAATACGTGTATCAAAGAAAACACCAAATAAACAACACGACCAGCACGGCCAGCACATGTAAGCGCACGTGCGCCCTGCGCAATGAAAAGGATATATGATAGTATCATACCCGTGACACACTGTTTAACTACGCAATACATTTGAGCCTGTCTTGCTACACGCGTGCGCCTAAAAAAAGCCTCCTGCACATCTCAAGCACTGTGGGAATCGCTGCTACGGGAAATACTTACAGCGAGGAGCTGGCTTTGCCATGTTGCTTTACCTAGCCCCATGATGGGTATGAAAGTCATTGTGTAAATGAAGTACTTGTGTGCGAGAAGCAGGTTTAACAGGCCCGTAGACTAGTGTGACGCCTAAAGTGCAGTTTATACATCGACCTATCATACACTTAGCGCAGACGCCAGTTGCATTACGGAGAGATGAACGTTCTAGCACTCTGACGAGCCCATGATCAGTGTAATCTTTAGCGCACTTTAACGGCGTGGTGCTGCGCTAGACTATAAGCGGCCGGGTCATAGAACTAGATACATGGTACTTATTACGCTGCCCGCAAGAACGGATAGGCGACTCAACACGACTGTGACCAGCTACATAACTAGTACTATGTGGCCTCGGTAACTTTACCCAGGAAATGTCGAAACCAGAGCTTAAAGATGTTACACCATGGCTCGCTCGATATACCGTACGCCCTACAACGATTATAAGGTGCAATCGTTTATGAGCGCATGCACTGATTCAGAGGTACGGGGCAGGAGTATGTGCGTACGCTCACGCTCCTATACACGCACTAAACATAGACACGCAGAAGTTATTGTAACCATGGAATCTTATATCAAAGTTTAGCTAACTTTCGGGAAGCATAGCGCCGCAATCGTTTGCAACTAGTACGAGAATGATAGTCACTACAACTATTTGTCATAGCCTCGTGCTTGCGGCTTACAATGTTCGTACGACCAAGAAACTCGCTAGCAGACGCTGCCTGCGTCAGCGTTGTCTCTCGCGGGCGAGGGCGCGTTCTCGTTCCTTCCGAGCTGGTAAAGCATTCATGATGATGATTGTGGTTCATCGAAGAAAGAGCGTTTCCATAGTCAACGCGCGCCGTTCGCTCTCTCTCATGACTGCCGCTGTCGAAGAGAGAGAGATCGCGCGCCGGGGAGACACGTGCCGAGAGCGAGCGTGGCTACGACGCGACAACGGACAAGCCTCGACCCTAAGGAGCTTCGTCCCTAAAACTCCGCTTTGGGTACGACGCATGCGAAGTAACAGCGAAGCCAAACGATACGATACGGAAGGGTTTGGGGACGCTATTCGAAAACTCCCTAATTATGAGGACGAAAACGGAGGTGAATGAAGTTGAATGGCCAAAGACCCTTCGAGGCGAAGCCTTCAGTCCACTCTAATGCAAAACGTTCATGACAACCATATTAACATGCGATAAGTCAACGCACGTAACAGCGCGCACGAAGACCCAAGCGCTTCTCCACGGCGGGCGTTCCAAATGGGGACAAGGGGCTCCGAAAATGTCCGTGATGTCATGTGTATCGAGCGCGAATCGTGCGACGCTTGAGACGGGGCCCCGTCTGGTCGGCGCCCTCGCGGGGGATGGTTCCAGTTTCGGGATATGTCCCCCTTTCCCTTTCACCGTCGTGGTCTTTTGGGGAAGCAAAAATAAAGCCCCTATAGTCTCGTGTTCATTTGCCGAGCGGTGGCGGGTGGTCGATCGGCCGCCTGCGACAAGTCGCGGTAGACACGCGCGCGCACAGCGGAGAAGCAAGTATATAATGACGCGGCAGGAGAATGCGCGCGTGTCGCGCGTTCTCATGTCTTCCTTGATGCGACAGCTAAGATTGGGTGTTCCCGTCGGCATCAAGGAGAACCCGAAGAGACACATCTTGATCGCTTGCCTCCTGAAGGAGAGGACCGAAGTTCACAAGGGCTTCTCAACTCATGAGAGAGAAAGAGGTATCTGTTGATCAGGGGACAAATTAAGAAGACTTCTTTTTTGTAAGTGCTGTTTGCGATTGGCCGCCTTTGCTAAGGAAATCCCCCCCCCCCCCCCCCCGTACACACATACACGTACGCACGCAAGGAGCAACGTCGAACGAACGCATTGGCAGGCAAAATTGACCATTCAGGTAGCACTAGCATGGAGCAGTATTCCGAGGTACAGTACAGGTCCCTTCTCTGTGGTACTCTAGAAGCTTTGCGTTTCTAATTTTTGTCATTAGCCGTCCAGCATCGCTAATATCGTGTTCGATGCCAAGACTGGCTAGACTTTGCCCTTGCTAACAGTTTCCTCGAGCACAACCTTTATGTCAATAGTTGTGCAAGACTCGTACTAACATAAAACTTTGCGCGCTTCAATCATACCTAAGAACAATGACCACCAAAGCAACTCGAAAGCTCAAGCAGCAGTGACGAATGTGGTATCGAAATGAGGAATCGTTCGTACGACTTCTGAATTTCATCTGTGGCACTTCGTATAATTGTGCGCTTAAAAAGACGGTAATAGGTCGGCGGTCATAACAAATGCATATTGACAGCGGCTCGCGATTAAAAATCGCTTCATAAGGAGAAAAATCCTCTCATTTGTAAGACATCTAAACGCTTCATTTATACAAAAATGTGCGTAATTAACTGGCTGCCCCCACCAGTTACTTGTCCGATTCATACAACTTGCAGTTATATTGTTTTAAATATTTTACATGGAGCATGTCCTCCACCTTAGGAACAAACAACTTCAAGAGCACGTCTTGGCAACCTAAATGAACAAACATTGTTATTTACCAAAAAAATGTTCGCCCAAGCTTGGCTTTGACAAAATGTCGATTATGAAGAGTTTATTGGTGCCAATTCTCGTCGCTTGTTAAAATTGTTTTTGACGTTTAGTGCAGAGAATACGTCGTACCTTATTCCTAGTTATAACGTCGCTACACTCATATCGTTCTCTAGAAGCCCAATGTTCTGCGAATCCACGTCAGCCGGAGGCATCGCGCTCAAGAGCAACGGTGCTGCAGCTGCGTAAGACATCGCCATTGACAACGGAAGTAGAACCCACTTTGGCAAATCCGGTTAAACCAAAACACGCAACCTGGAGTGAAGTTCAGCAAAACGCACCCAGCGATTACCCAGCGATTGAGCCTGCGAGCGAACATTAGCTTTTGAAGCATGACCGTGAAGCGCCTGATTAGTCACGTCCAGGGACTCCAAGTGATGCCTAGGCTTTGAGGTGGAAACAAGGCCGGTATGGTTCGCGTCATAAGTGAGGATTTCATTTTAGACATTATTGTTGACATCTCTTGTGCATACGACGAATCGACATAGCTGCGTTCTTTTATTGAAATTGTGATAGGAAACCGCGCTTCCGCATTTAGGTGAATGCTTTGTTTTCCCTCCATACTAAATCTGCATGTCTGAAGAAACGATGTGGCAATTTTACGAACATGATAAAAATATACAAACTTGAGAGTGGAACGAAATGAGGACAAGATCCGCGATATGGCACGCGCAGTGTTCTCGAGAGGGGCTTGTTGGGACCAAAGAAAATGAGGGGCACGTTGGTCGTACACAGGTAACAGAATAATGCTTTTCCACTCAATTTGGTTGAAAATTTCCGTGAATTTCGGCTCAGTAGTGGCTAGTGCACCGCTGCCCTCTTTCCATTTTCTTTGGCACAACAAGCCTTTCGAAGGCCCCTCTCTCCAGCTACGAAGTAAAGTCCAAGTCTGCTGCTTCTTGGGCGAACCGATAACTGAGGAGCTATCCGTAAGCGTCATCGCATTTTCTAACTTTGTACAGGTCTCTTATGTGCAACTCCGCACAACTTGCAAACACAAACGCACAAAAAAGGAGGGAAAAGAAAAAGAACTCTTGACGCATGGAAAAGCTCGGCTATCCGCTACGTATAAGTTTACGACATTCGATCCACACGCATCGACACCAAAAGAGACACTCGTGACAATGAGAGAGCGTAATACGACAGGAGCGAGCAGTTGTACTCACCACAATGCGGAACTGCACCGCCAGTTCCTTGCCACTGCGAGTCATCTTGTAGCGGCCTGCTGCTGCTGGTGGAACGGAGTGGATAACTGTAGCAGCAGCAACAAAGAAAACAAAAGGATGACACTAATCGTCGTCGACTCTGGCCGCAAAAAGCAATAAGTTCGTGCGACCGTAGCCGGGGGCCTGGCAGCCCACCAGTCCGGAAGAAGGTTTTAAGTATTCAGCAGGTGCACGAACGGAGCGATCCGGCGCGTCCTGCACGGCCGACGATGACTGGCTGCAGTCGAGCGGCGCTTGTCTGGCCAGCGGGGTTGCACACGTGGTCCAGGACCCAACACACGCGGCGTCGGACGCCGCCTCCGCCGCTGTCGGCTCTAAGACGACCCTATCGATTTGACACAGAGGGCGCGACGACGAAGGGAACCGGAAGCCAAGGGCGTTCTCCTCCTCCTCCTCCTCCTCGCGGGAACGCTCATAGTATACACACGAACCATGTCCGGGGCTCGTCACCTTACTCTTCCATTCTTGGCTAGCGTGTGCGGCGTACCACGTACGGCGCAGCCCTTTACACCCATCTGGAACGAAGTACGCCGTAAGGGTTCGTGCTTGTTTAGGGTCAGTGGCACGAGGCATATGCGCGGTGTGTGTTCCTCGCGGTTGATATTGACTGGCGCTCCCCCAACTGCATCTTTACCGTATGATGCACTTAAGCTGTAGTGGCCAGTGCTGCGATGAATTTCTCTACTTTAGCCTCATTGTTAAACGGCGAAAAATTTCCTTTTGGGATTTTACGAGAGAAGTTATTGTAGCGAGAGGTAGTAAAGCCCCCAAATTTGTGGTGGTCACTCTCTAGATGAGCATTCTGTTATATACATTGTAAAGATGCACATGAACGTGAGGAGTATAATGATGTACCAGTTGTAACTTCAGCTGTGGTGATTAGTATAAGCGAATCGAGATAGTGCACAGCTTTCCACCGCACCGAATACGCAACAATATGTCGACATCGATGGCCTCAGTGCGTAACACTGGTGTCCATGGTCATATATTTGGGCTTTCTTTCCTTCGCGTCGTTATGTCACTGTTTTATTAACAGACGTCAGGTCATTGCGTGGTCGAAGTCCTTACGTAGTCTCTGGCACTCATCATTTTGCGACCGCGAAGTAATTTAGTAAACAAATTTCTTTGCAATGCAAGCAGCCATCTGGACATCGCAATACATATTCCAAATAAGCTGTAGCTCGAAAAACTGAGCAAACCATCGCCCATTGGCGTATCGCAGACAAAAAAAAAAGGAAGAAACGAATAAAAGCGCGGCAAGTGACATGAAGGCCTTGAGATGGTAATATAAATTATGCGTCGGGATATCGTAGGGTAACGAGAAATTAAGGAAAAAAAAAAGGCTGCGCTGACTACTCTATGTGTCCCAGGTTATGCGATACGTCAAGGGCATACAAAATGTGGTGCTTGTTATTGGCTCCTACGTGTGTGCAGTTTAGTACATTTTCTGTTATTTAAAGGCATAAATAACGCACGCGCGCTTGGAAGGTTCACGGTCCGAGTCCTTACATACATCGGAGATGGACGACTTAATATGCCACGTACCTGGGAGGTTCGGAACTAGAGTCCCCTTACACTTGGGAGGTTGAAAGTCCGATACTCCACACAATAAAGGTTCGGTATTCGAGTTCATGCATATTTCGGAAGTCAAAGGGTGCTACGCCCTACATGCTCGAACGGTCTATGGATTGAGCGCCAGCATTTTTCGTAAGGCGTGAATTGGAGTCGTTATTTACTAATTAGGTACCACTATAGTATGCTTCCCATTACTTCTCATAAAGACCTATGTATAACCCTCACAAGTGCGTCAATTCATAGACAAATTATGTGGGAAGTAGCCTGAGGATGCTTCTCGTAAACCCTTTGATGGACACGACAAGGGAACAAATGTCTCGCGTAAAACGCACTGTCTTCACAGTTATCGCTTCCTGATTACAAGATTGCAAACCTGAAAGCCCGGAGGCGTGTTGTTGCTAAGAAAGAATTGGGACTTACATGTCGCGCTGTCCACTTAATGCCTTACACCTACCTATATCTGAATTTGTTTGTGTATCAAAACTTGCGCAGTTTTACTAGCGAAGAAGCCGGGAGAACACCATTAAATTGGATACTGATGCGTGCGGTTGACGCTCGTAAGGATCAGCATCACGATTAAATCGCGTCGTTCGTCCATCACATCCGTTGATGCTTGTGTGGCTACTCAACGGAGAGACTCATCTTTGCAACAACACGAGGTACAACACCCCGTTGTCTAAATACACAAATAATTGTGTATTTAGACACAATCGTTTGTGTACTTATCGTTGTCATATGACAGCCGTTGTCTTATTACTAAGCGGTAGTGGATACAGGACTCACAGGTGTGAGGAGGAGAAAGGAACAGGAAAGGCAGGAAGGTTAACCTGTGTTGAGACCGGTAGGTTACCTTGCACTGGGGAAGGGAAAGGGGGAGAAAAGGTATGAGCATGCTAATTGCCTATGTAACTATGCATCTCCGCGAAGCTCTTCTGCATCATCTTTGGCGTCAAGCTTTGAAACGGTATTTTATTCATTTTGTTCTTCCTTTTTCTCCGTAGAGTGGACACTGTTGATCCTTTGTGAAGGTCGAGAAACTAGAGTGGGCTGGTGCCTTAAGATCGTCCTTTTCGCTGTACTCATCAGGTCGGAGTTCCCTAACTTCATTTCAGTTGCTCTAAATCTCATCGATATCAATGCTATTAGCTTTCTAGCAAGCCCTAGAACGATTCAAGTTCTTCTACAGCAAAGATACCATTCTTGTTATCTTTAGGAAAAAGAATGTCGCAGTATGCAATGGATAGACCACCCCCTCCTCTCCCTCCGCTTAGCCTAACCTGCAACACATGAATCGAACAGCATTTCGTAAAAGTCTTTCCTTTGATCTATACTTATTCAAATATCGGAGAGTGCATTTATAGATAGCTGCGATAGAGAAAGGGAAACAGAATTTACTCACCACTCCTTTCTTCGTTATGTGAATGTAGCGTACAAGGAACATGAACATACTGAACTGTGGACGTGAAAAAACAACCGTACTTGTCTTAATATTGTGCTTTCGTGCACCGTTCTTTCCTTCATCGCCTTTGCACACGTGCCTTCACGTCTCTTCCTCTGCTTCTGTAGTTGGAGGAGATTGAGCGAAGCGTATATAAACGTGCTGCTAAGAAAGGTATTTGTTGTGCAAGTTTTCAGATAAAGTAAGAAGTGAGAAAGTATAGCAGCACTCACACTTAGGGCTTTTCACTAAGACCGCGAGAATGTTTCCCGCGAAGTTGTCATTTACAAGTTCTTTCCAGCACGAGATCTTTTTATTCCAAAACTGCAATGGTGCCCTTTTCTGGCCACCATTCTTTCTTAATTTTTTTCCAACGCGTTCGTTGCCCCGATGGAGTACACTTGCCGAAACGTTCAGTCTAGCGATATTTCCTGTTCAACTTTTTGGTAACCTCAGGCCTCCCTGCACCTCTCTCGTGGTTTCTCTTTGGAAATGAATCTTTTCCTATAGTTGAATTTTATTTGAAAGGAGAATGATGGACCGTTTTGGAGTAAACGCAATTTTACCAAACGCTTAACGCATTTTAGCTAAATTAGTATGTAAAACGTAATGTGTGGCGCGACCCCCAGCTGGCCGAATAACGTGTTCTTGAAGAATAATGGGCCTTCTCACCCTCTTGACGGGGCACGGCCGATTCCACTCGTAATTTTACAAATTTAACTTGATCCACGATCCGAGGTGTTCCCGCGAGGCCATCTGCATGCTGTGAGTCAGCAGATCAATTAAGAACGGACCTCTTAGTGAAAGTGTTACTTCGCCATAGGCCAACGCAACGAGGGTCTCTTTTGAATTTCAGTTAGCACAAACCTATGTTGAATACGGCGATTCAGCACCCTGCTGTCAGTACTCATCCTAACTCCTATCGACGGTCCATGCGTTTTCCCTCTTGGCAGTTCAAGCAGAGGAGGCGCAGAGGGTACTATAACCTCGAATCTCCCTCTATGCATTTCCTCGATTAAATGTTCTCTTTTATAGCCAGTCAGCAATGCATTTATAAGTACATTATATTACTATGTAAAGTGGAAATAGCGGTATGTTAATCAAATGTGTGCAAATATTCGAATGCTTCGAATATCTGTCGAATATACTACATTTTCAATATTCCTATTTCATGAGCAAAATTTCGCATCATAAATTTTCGAACATTCGAGGTGATTCGAATATTCCGAAAGATCGAATACGCAATCCACTCATATTGCCCAAGAATGAGGGACATTCCACGTGTACGCAGGGTGCAGAGACCGGCGATACCTATATGCGGGGAAGCATCGGCGGTGCACGCATGTGTGATGGTGGCCAACGATGAACGTGCCACTGCACACGACTTATCGCTCGTTGACCTGTCACAATACCATCACGACAAGCATCTGCAACTACGTGCTCGTCAGCGCTGTCGGAGCTCATATAACCATGCTGGTTTACACACCTTTAACCTTCACACCTTTAATAGACAATCAAAAGGTGCTGCCCTGCCGCTCGCAGCAGCATTCTCCTGCGGCGATCTGTTCGGGATGCGCTGCGGTGCTTTACCATGTAGAACAACTGATATTCCTTCGTGGTAGCCTTTAGTAAGCGTTATCTTCCATGGAGGAAAGAACAAACAAGCAGAAAAACTAGGATGCGGCGTCACGTGGTCGCACTAGCCTCGGCAAGGCAACTTCCTCTGACGCCTGCGCGCGGTGCCTCCCGGTTAGGGTTAGGCCCTTCATAGTTGCCCGACCACTCGAGGTTGTGCGGAAGCGGTAACCTTCAGTGGCGCCTGACCGGTGCATTATTCTACCGCTTGCCCATACCACGTGACTGGGGCCCATTCCCCATAATTCTCTCCTTTAGATTTAAGAACTCTCTCTTAAATTTAAATTTGACTGGGCTTCAGGATTGTCACGTGACGCCCTATCCTAGCTTTTTTCTGTCCTCCATGTTATCTCCTGCCTCATGCTGTGACATTAGCAATACACTGCAGTAACAATATGACAAGTTGGTCTAAATAGTGCGTTCCTGACAGTAATATATTCTGCGTTGGTAGTTAATTAGTGCAGTTTATTCATGTAATTATGTGCTAAATAAACTTTGAGTGAGACCCACTTGCGTTTTGATAGTTGATATTCGTTTCGTGTTCGAAAAATTTGATCTTCGTACACCCCTAACCCTAACGTATTCATTGGAACCGGCTCGTCGGTATTGCGAACATGTGGGTGGAGGCGGTGGAAGAGTGGCCGTAGAGTTGTGTTCCTGTGCACACCTTTTGTTGGCGCGTTTCAAACACGTTGCCCTTAGCCTTGATTGCAACATATGCGATCGATCTGCAATAATATTTCGCCGCGATTTCTTCGAGATGGTAGCGCCCTCTTTGAGACGCCTTATGACTCAATGCTGATGGCAGTACCCGCGAAGGCTTGTTTGTACTTCAAGATTAGTGGTGAAGCACGGAGATCGATTTGTCCTTTATGCGTTTCTATAGGACTATGGGCTGTGTAGAAGATTTGTCCGAGTCTTGTGTGTGTTTTCAGTAGGCGGTAAGGAATATTTCGAGCGTTCCCACGCTGTAGTTGCTGCTGTACAATACAGATACAACGTAGCCGGTTCAGTTATGCACGGCAGACACTTTGAGTTTGCTCAAGGAAGTGAACACGAATGTGCCGAATCGGAGACAGAATTAATGTATCTTCAATCAATCAATCAATCAATCAATCAATCAATCAATCAATCAATCAATCAGTGCAGTGCACTGTACATTGATCACACATGTAAGGTATGTGAGTAGGGTTGACAAAAAGGTAATTGAATGCCTGACAAAGTGTCGTAACCCGTCCCACTCATGAAACAGCGCAAGGAGCGGTAATGTACACAACAGTTAACCAAACTGTTGACAAAGAAGCAGCCACAGTTATACAGATTGTTACACTAATAAGCAAAACATCGCCACAAGAACATTCATACTTTGAGACCACCCTGCGAGACTCATTTTATAATAGTGCCAGCAGTGGATTATGACACTTGTTTATACGTACAGTTCGTATGCGTAGTATTCTTCGCAACGTTCAGTCATGCATTTGGCGTGAATTTCTGCCAAAATCTGCTACCTACAGGGTGCACTTCAGGCATAACCTACAATCACGCTGTCTGCGGAACCCTATAACAGACTATAAACACACACACACACACACACACACACACACACACACACACACACACACACACACATATATATATATATATATATATATATATATATATATATATATATATATATATATATATATATATATAATAATGAGAACTTTGCTCAATGGGCCAAACGTATTTGGAGTGAAATAGCAGACGCGACTTCGCAGTTATCGTTTATTGCCAACAGTTTCGACCGGGGGTCCGGTCTTTTTCTCAAGGCATAGAGAGAAGTGGAGTGATCGCTGTCAAACTGGTCGGAAGAAGAAAAGGGAGAGAGTGATACTAGAGGTACGCAATTCATTCTGCAGGTGAGCGTTATGGGTGCTTGACAGAAGGCTGTGCGGGAGGGAGAACAAGGGGGGCAGCTAGCAACACGGAGTGGCGGCAAGCAGTGCACAGTGGGGGGCAAAAACACCATTTCACTCTCTCTCTCTCTCTCTATATATATATATATATATATATATAATACGACCCTCTACCGCGTTCCCGTGTCACATATATATATATATATATATATATATATATATATATATATATATATATATATATATATATATATATATATGTATGTATGTATGTATGTATGTGACACGGGAACGCGGTAGAGGGTCGTATTGACAGGTAAGATTAAAGCAGCGTTAGAGCGGGGGATGCCACAATAGGAAGGGATCAATTTATCGATGGCTTTCTATTATGGCTTCTGAGCTTACTACAGTAACCACGCATGGGCAGGCTACCATTGACTCTGTGCGCTGCTTCCATTTTCGCGAACATTCAGCATATAAGTGACATTTTACGCCTGGCTGAATTGCATTACCAGTCATTGGAAATAGAAATAGTCGCATTATACAAGTTTTGTTTAGTTGGTTTTGACCATTAGAGCGAGAGTTATCCAAGATTTTAAGAGTCCGGAGAATACTGTATTTGTTGCCGTGACCGCAAATAGTGGTATTTCGGGATGCAACTTCTCGAGCAGCCTTTGAAAACTTTGTTACCTGAGCAGCAAATGTAGGAGGTAAAATAACTCATGAGGACAGAAGTGGCAATAACCCCGATATAGTTATGAAGCCCGCCGTGTAGTGGTAGGCTCTGCAGAAATTTTGATTACGTGGGGTTCCTTACCGTCACTTAAATCCAAGTACATGTGGGTTTTCTTGCATTTTGCTCCCATCGAAATTCGGCCGCCATGGCCGGGATTCGATCCCGTGACCTGGAGCTTCTCAAGCCAGCACCCTCTGCCGCTAAGCTAACACGGCGGGTAAATCAGAAAGCTGCATCTCACGTAACTTAATGAAGAATTATATCACGGAGAAATTTGTTCTTACAAGCAAAATTATTCTCAGAGATCCCGAAATGTCAAGGTCCCCTCTGTAAGGCACACAGCAGTTCGATAAACTTCTTCGCTTCATTTCCAACTTGTGACATTTTATTTAGTTTGCTGTAAAGAGTTACGTTAGTATTATTTTTCTTTCATTATGTCTATCATTCGATGTGACTAAAATACAGTTGTATTGACGGCGTTTCTGGCTCTTTCATACGCTTAACTCAGTTTGCGGAAGGCTATTGGTCTCAGCCCTCCATATATTCGGGAATTCCCTTATGAAATATTTCGATATACACATTTTATCTCATTGTCTTGCTCCTAGGAAGTTACACAGCAAAAAAGAGAGTGGTTCGCTAAGTTGTGCAATATCTACAGTACGAACAAAAAAGAAATGGTGATGATTAGAAGAGGTCAGTCTGCTACAAAGGTGCGGAGGAGCCATCGTCCTTTTGGACGATGAATGGGAAACACGAGTCTGAACTCATCGTGTCTCTGTGCACTGTACGCGCATGCAAAGCAGCGACAAGCGTTCGAACAAGTCGCGCACCCCATAACGCCGCAACGTGAAGCCCATTAAAACGCAATGGGAAACGACAACAGCAAAGCATTACCGACGAAAAATGCACGTGCGGAGCGCATGCCGCGTGGTATATTAACAGATAAAATCTATCTCGGTGCCCGCATAACACGCTCTTTCTTTCCCTCATCGACTAACAACGACTCAGCGACTAACATCGACTCAGCGACTAACAATCATCTTGGTCTGACATCACCAGGAGAAGCTCCCGAAGACCCACCAATTTACATTAATGAGCACCTCTGCCCACATATCAAGAAACTCTTGGGAAAGACGACAGCGCGCAAGCGCGAATGTGGGTGGAAATACGCATGGTCTAAAAACGGATCCATTTACGCTCGTCGAACTGACACATCACCTGTCCTGCTAGTTCAGCGCGAAAGTGATCTTGATAAGATCACCACGTAACATTCCGAGCCATTCTAAGCATTACTGCTGCGTCTGAACGATGGCGAACAGTGCAATTCTCCCAGCGCAAATTGCGCAAATTACAGCAGAAATAACAACCAATAAATCGGTTAAACTTTTGCATATTAACGCTAGATCAATTAGATCAAAAAGTGATGACATAATGACATTTATCTATTCTTGTAACACGGCATTTGATGTAGTTATGTTTACCGAAACATGGTACGATGATGACACTGAGCATTTTGTGTTACCCGGGTACAACCACTTCTTCTTAAATCGTAAAGAAACTAGAGGTGGTGGTGTGGCCTTGCAAACCGGTTTTTCTGGATTTCAGTTAGTTCATGACTACACTGTTACCACGGCAAACTACGAGATTTTGTGCATTAGGAAAGACTCCCAAATGTTTGCGGTTGTTTATCGACCACCACATGGTAGCATACGCGAGTTTCTTGGTTTTTTCGACAAACTCCTCTCGTTTGCGAGCAACAATGCTTATAGCCTAACTATAGGTGGGGATTTGAATATCGATGTGTTAAAAGATTCAGTGTCTGCTGTTGACTTGCTACTTACACAGCAATGTAATGGTTTCCGCAATGAAATCACTACGCCAACCCGTGTTACCACTACATCCACATCTTTGCTTGACCTGTTCATCACAAATACTGTCGCTGAAAAAGTAATTTCCCACGTCATAGTTTGCGTTGCGCACTGCCCACGGTTCAAACGAAGGCACGCGCGTTGGGGGAAGAGCGGGGCCACGAGCGATAACGTAGTGGGCTGCCGGCGGAACCCCCGCGCCGCGGCCAAACATAGCTGCTCTATTTTGGAGTTCGCGCCGGCGGTTTACTGCGAAAGCAAGCGAGGTGGGAGACGGGCTGTAGAGGCGGTGGTGGGACCGTAGTCGAGACTAGGGGTTCTCAAACGCACGCGCCTAGTGTCTCCTCGGATGGAACGTGATAGGCTGGGGGTGAGAGCGAGATGGAAAACAGCGGCAAGAGCGACGGTTGAACCCGTCTCTCCAGCGCGGATAGGTCGCCCCCGTGTAGTGGTGATCTTATGTCTTCTTATTTTCTCGTTCTTGGTATTTATTTCTTTGTCGCTCGTTTGCTTACTGCGCCTGGCCGTGCTCTGGCGGTTCTACGCACCCTGTGCGCTCACGTCCTGACCCACTGAACAGAAAGAAGGACGCGCAGATGCGCACGAGAGAGGTTGTTCTGCCGCCTAAGCAAAGGTGACGTTGCTGAAAACGTTTTTCAGTTACCGGCGTACGAGGAGAGCTCTAGGGAGTGATGCGATGCAGACGTGTTGGTAGGTGCGGTGGTACATGGGTGCGAAAAAGAAAAAGGGGAAAAAAAAAACGGAAAGAGAAATCATGATAAGGGCGCAGACCTTCCCTACGTGTGAATGACTTCATAAATAAGCCCTCGTGTTCTGAGGCCAGCCCACGACGCAGGCACACACTGTCGTACGGAAATATGCACTCTGACGTTGTGAGAAATGGGGCTGAAAACTAATTGAGCGGTGGACTTAACAAGGTCCACGCTAAAAACATTGCAGAGAAGCGTGCGAGTGGTCTTCACAACATGAAACGCAAGACAAAAAAAAAAAAAAAACATTGGCGATGCGAGACAAAATCTGGAACTCAAAAGGACAGAAAGTTGAGCGAGTTGGTAACAGTCCAGTCAAAAGAAGAGGCGTGCAAGACACGGACACAAGGAGAGCAATGAACGGCGTTCGTGTTGTTCACTGCTCTCCTTGTGTCCGTGTCTTGCACGCCTCTTCTTTTGATTATGAAAAATCTGGAACAGCTTGCAGAATTGAATTTCGGAAATAAAAATAGAAACTTGAAAGTTATAGAACAGAGATAACCAGATTTTCAAAGCACGTATACTCATTTCCTGCTTTTTGTTCTTGATTCGACGCCAGTTACACTTGTGTAATGCAGGCAGGACATTTATTCTTTCTATTCTCTCTCTTATAAGCCCCTACCATTCTCTCTGCCTCTCAGTCTTCGAAAGTAGATGAAGTGCCGTTGCCTGTCACTGTACCATCACAAGTGCCATCGTTTAACTTTTCTAATGTATATGAACATGTGATCTTCACAATGTCTCGCTACGTGGACACTCCAGATGATGCGGGTGTGCTATGACACACATTGCTAGTGAAATGTTCGAGAAGATAGTTTCCACAACTGTTACAACGGCAGTTCTTAATTTTCTGAAGTATACCGGACCAGCAGCCAGACTCTAGAGAAGGAACTGTGTGTTGTGAATGTTCATACGCGTCACTTCTTCTTGTCCCCATCATCATACTTGATCAATCTTTTTTCCCCTTTCCCTTTACCATCTATACAGATGTGCAGGCCAGAGCGTACTTGCTCAAGCCGACCTCTCTGCCTTCCAGTAAATTCGCTCTCTCTCACACACAGTATTGAAAAAAAAAAAGAAAACCAGGGCTGCGCATGAATATAAGTAGATATCAGTACTTGGGCAAAACAATGGCCTTGACTGTAGGACGATGCTGTTATAATGGCTATATTGAGGCATCCTCCAGTACTAAAATAGTCTAAAGAGTGGGCTCTGTCTCGAACGAAGTTGGCGACTTCTCTCTCAACTTTCTTTTAAACGTACATACTGGACCTCCATAGAAAAAACAACAACAACAAAACGAACCGAAATAAGTTCGTGCAATAAGTACGTATCGTTATCGAAAAACACTACTTCAGCAAACAAGAGCGGAATGAGAAAACGAAACTAACAGTGAAGAAAAGTTCAGTCAACAAACACGCTGTGGGAGGGGCATGTTCAGTGTATCGGCGTCAGATCCACGCGCTGGACGAACGTCAAACATATGGAAAGGGCGGCGCCGTTAGCAAAACGCTGCAAAAGGCACACAAATACCAAAATCTTTCCGCTTAGTTTCATACGCGCTGTGGGTGCGGCATGCCAAGAACCACAGAAAAAGAAAGAAAGGAAAAAAAAACATAACTCCAGGCAACAGAAAGCGCGACGGCCAGACCCGCAGCGTGAGCCAAGCAGCGAGAGAACGCCCACCCCTCTCGGCGTTCGGCGTGTTGCGTTCAACGTCACTTCCGACGACGCGCTCACGTCACAGTAGGCGCCGTGCACTTGGATGGCGAAGATCTCGCCTCACCCCTCTCCCACGTGGTTTCCCCCCTCTCTCTCGGGTGTTGCGTTTCTCGACTTCCGGTGGGAGCCGTGCAGAAGTCCCAAGGGCCTTGCGGCTAGGATCTCCGTCTGCCTAGTCCCAGCGTTGCGCCGCATCCGAGGAGATCCGTAGCGCCGCACCTCCGAGGCTCCTCGTAACACCAGGTAAACCTTGCCTTGTGCGCCGACGGAGTCCCGTACATACTAAGTTGTGCCAGTGGACTGCGCCTGTTGCGAGCAGCGTGATTTTCTACTCTGCTTTGCGTTACCTCTAGTGGATCCTCTAACGTAAGCGTTACCAGGCCTCCATATTCTTAGGCCTGTGGAGACTGCACTTTACGTTCGATGACGACCGACTGGTGCATTGTATTTGCCGGGAATACGGATCTCGATGGATTATTTCATTTAATAACATTATGCCCCTCAGCTATGTGTTAACTCTGGACGAACAGACATCCACTGAAGTTGACCTAAATGTCAGGCTCCCAGTACTCTTGGAAAATTATAGCGACAGTCACGATAGGGACAGTGGGTGGGTTTTAGATGGTAGTACACCCCAATCACTGAGCTTCAGAACGTTGGTGCTTTGTTCCGTGACCATACTATAGCACTTTCTACTGCCATGTCTTTCGATCAAAACGAGATTATGCAACAATTACATGATCCGCTATTGTTTCGGTTGGTGCCACAAATAACAATTGGCCCTTAACATACATTTGATATCAACACTTCTGCTTTTGCGTCGTGGATAGGCTCAGGGCCACTCGTCAAAAGCCAGTAAGAGTTTCGTTCGTGGGAATGCTACCGCGCGGCTTCTTTCTCAAAAGAACATGCCAATATCACTCGGCTACAGCAACTGACCTTGAGAATAGTAATGCAGGCCTTGTAATGCATAGCGAGTAACGTCAACCTTCACCATAGTCGTTGCTTCCAATGAATACGCCATTGCTTTTAATGTTGATACAATACACAACGACGAAAATTCATGAGTAGCCCAATTATTCAGGTTCGATTTGATTTCACAGTGACACTCATTTATTTTGTTTTGTTCGCCTGTCCAGTGTAAACTTTTTTTTTTTACTAACAACACTCATGATGGCTACATCGTCATAACACAAAAGCGCTTGTTGTATCAAGTCCTTCCATATTCATGTAGTTATACTGAACCATTTGCATTAGTGTTGATTACATGACGGCGTCAATGGTTCGCCGTTTACGCCAATTTAATGTTGATCCTTTCACTTTAGTGGGACGCTAAGGTCGTCTTTAAGGCTGTGACATGAATTTGGTCGCGCTGAAGTACACGAAAGGGAAAGGGGAATTACATGTAATGACACCAATGTGCAATGACTCGAGCGCTCCATCGGTTGCTGTGAACATGTTTCATTGCCACTTATGATACTGCGGAGAACCACTCTTTTACTTCGTGTTGGAGTAAGCGTTGAGCCATTGCAGAACAGTATGTTATTTTTGTGTGGCATCAGTTTTGTCGACAACGAGCAATAGTGAGTGCATTTCATGAAACGTACGAGGTTACAGTGAAATGTAGAAATATCAGTATAAAGAACGCTTGTGCACTTTCGGTATAGCGATATAGAGCAACGCTTGTGGGCAATTGCTCGTTTAGCGTTTTCCTTAGCAGTCCCAACTAGCATGACTGGCTCAATGTAATGATCTGTTACTTGTGTAGATGACACTGTGTTTGCAAAGCGTCAATTTCGTTTTTCTGTGTAATTATTCCTCATTCCTGAATGACAATGCAAGAAGTTTTGGCCAAAACACACGGATCGTGCCCTAGTGTAGATCAGTTATTATGAGCGCCATCTATTACAGTAACAAGGTTTATCCTCTAAGCCACACGATGTAGCATAGTCTTCTGCAATTACTATTGTCAGAACCAACGCTTACAGCGATATTAGGATTCGAGGCAAAGAAGAAGAAAAAGTGAGAATGACTTCATATAATTGAAATGCGAACCCGTAACAGCCACGCCAGCGTCCTTTCCGTTTACACTTCGATGAGGTTCGAATTCGGTTAGAAGAGGTGTTACAACACGTACAAAACTCCTCCTCTCCAAAGCAAATGCTACCTTGCTCGGAAGTATATGGATTGTGGTAAACTGCAAGTTCACGAAGAAGAATCTTTCAATAACACAGTTTTACCGCAATGCTCAGAACAAAAAATGTGCACAAAGAAGCAGTTAAATGTCCACAACACAGGTAAAGGTAGTACTCCTTGGATACCTGCCAAAAATCATAAAGAAAAAAATAACTAAAAGGGAGAGAGGGAGAGTATGTCGTCGTCTCGCCAAGGTATAGCCGTTGGCTGCCGACCTAGCAGACAAGACGAACAGCTACCTGACATGAACGCATTTCCGCAACGACTCCGCGCGACATATGTGACGCAATTGTACGAGAGCGCGTCAGACCAGCTCGGCGTCCGATGTTCATTTGAGGAGTGCCCGTACGGTAGAGCCAAAAGGCTTAGCCCTTCCTGGTGCCCGAGGTCCGGCACCATATATAGTCGCCGCCACGGTGCTGGGCGCCCCCGAGCAGCGGTTCGTCGGCCGTCGCGCCGCTGCCGTCGTATTTTTAGACCGCAGACCCAGAAGCTGGGACGGTACACAGCCCCGAGCCCTGGTCCCGTACTCGCTCAAGACAGCGAATTAGCTCGTGACCGTTAGCCGAAAAGGATTTCAATACACGCAACAACTGCGAACAGAAGTACAGTGGCGCTCCAGAAAAGCGAAGATGATGACGAATAATAATTCTAAACAGGAAGGAACTATGACTTAAAGAAGTCATCGATGCTCTGGCTAGGCCAGCAGAGGGATGGGTAAATAATGAGAGCTCTGACGTAATGATGACGTGGACGCCTCCACCATGGCTATGTATCCGCGATCAGACAGCGGATGTTGGAACATGAGCTTGAGGTAGAAATTCCCATTAAGAGACCCGCCAGGATGACAGACACACTGCCAGTCAGCCAATAACGGTGACATTAGTAGCGGTCGAAGGGAGAGGTAACTTACCAACAACATTTCGGAATTCTGCCTGAGCTTAAGATATCAGAAGTCACTTTTTTTTTGTCTTTCTGAAACTGAGATCACAACCTTTCTGTAACAATGTTCTAGATGTAATGTTAAAACCATGGAGTGCACACTTAATGTTTAAGCAGTAAGGGAGCTTCTGTCTGAGAGAGGGTCGTTGTAATGGTATTTCGTGTTATTTCAGGCAAAGAAACCACAGTCTTAATAGCGCTAAGAAAATAATTATCTTGTATTAAAAATATGATACTTGTTACCTTCTAAGAGGAAAATCTGATAATGAACAGCTCTTGAGACATGGTTGTAAAATCTTTTTGCTGGGAAGCAGCCATTTGCCTATTAATCATTGCTAAAAAAATAAAAGGAGTAAAACGCAAGACTACTAACAAGGCGCTGGACGATCTTCATACTAGCTTCAGAGAATAAAATAAGCCCATAACGTGCCAGTATGTAATAAGTAAGCGATTTTTAAGTGCGAAGCATTTCTTAGCGAACTTCGGCGACTTTGAGCGCATCTATTTATCTATCTGGCCGCCTGCGACTTCGTGCTCGCCTGGCAGTTTCGTTAACGGGATGTATACAAAATTGGTATGCCACAACATGACTGCATGAAGAACATAAATGACAGTTCATAACATAAAAATCATGACATGCATGACATGCATGTCATGAGCGGCTTGGTTTACATGCCACAGTCTTGGTGTCCTTGAGGCCGTTTCGTTAACGTCATATGTACCAAAATCAGACAACAATGCAGATCCATTTTACGTTCCTGATGCGTGCTTCGCATTTCCTTGGTTCCCACTACACGTGGGATGTGCCATTTTCTTTCTTCAAATATTAATGAATAGCTCAGTTTCACTATATGACAATACTAGGGACGATTTGGAGAAAATAGCTGCCTTGTGAAAGAGCCAGGCTCTTATGAGTTTTTGTCAAACTTGTACGAACGTGGTCTCAACACACATATGTGGTACTCCGCGTTATATGACACTGTGTTAAGTACTCAGGGTTGAATGAAACAATCCTGGGCGGTAACAGATGCGCTTAGCCCGACTCCACAAAACATAACGAGTGGTCTGGCACTGGTGAGAAAGCTAAAGCGATATACCAAGGATATGTGACGGTTAGAAAGCTTTCCATTCCGTAACATAATGCTTAAACGGACATCACTGCAAACTTACATAAAGGAGTCACAGTAAACGTTACACGGTTCTGAAGTGTCAGTTCTTGTATAGGGACGAAAGTTGGAGAGTATATTACAGAATCATTTTAATTTTATGTCCCAATTGTTGGCTTTCTCAAGAAGTATTGCTATAGCATACTTTTTTGTACAGCAAGAGCTCTTACGGGCTCACTTTTCTCAGTGTGTTTGAAACTCTGCCGTTATCCATCATTCAAATTCCCCTAACCTTTACGTGAAAGTTAAAAAGAAGCAGGGATTCTTTATTAAATAAATGAACTTAAGCGCAGGTTGACGCCTATGTGATGCGCAGGCCACTCCTATTGTCTTATTATAGTCGTTAACGAAAAGACGTAAGCACTCAGAAAACCACGCAGATAAACGCATGGACAAACATTCACTTACTGAGTATGAGTTCTTCAAAATAAGCGATCACGCCGCAGAAGAGTTGACACAACATAAATGTTCGCAAAACCGTTAAAAATTCACAAAGCAGATATTCTCACTGATGACCAAAGGGCTGGCACACGAAGATGACTCCTTTGATGCAACGTTGGGAGGGAATACTGATATTAAAAAACGGAAGAGAGCCAGATACTGCCCCCCTTAACAGTCACTGTTCAACATATGTACTGAATAAGGTCGGGATGTGTGCCCCACCGCGGTCGTCTAGTGGCTATGGCGCTTGGCTGCTGACCGGAATGTCGCGGGATCGAATCCCGGCTACGGCGGCTGCATTTCGATGGAGGGGAAACGTTGAGGCCCGTGTGCTGTGCGATGTCAGTGCACGTTAAAGAACACCAGGTGGTCAAAATTTCCGGAGCCCTCCACTACGGCGTCTCTCATAATCCGAGCTGGTTCTGGGACGTTAAACTCCACATAACAACAAGGTCGGGATGTGTGCTTTCTATGCGATCCAGTCCGTCTATTTGCAGTCGCGCAGGTGCGGATGTAGATGTAAACAAAATCGAATAGTTACAAACTGAATTTTCTTCTTCGTCATTGATTTACTCTTTCAGTACAAAACAGTGCTTCCCATTACGTGCGAAACGCTATATCATTTTCCCCAACGGCCGGTGAGGGTATTCTAAAATGTAGTGCATTTTCTTTCGCAGAACTACTCAAGTCCAGTAAACAAACAAGGCTAACAACATGGCAGACGTAAGGTGAGTGTGCAGTGAAAAATTGCACAACGTCAATGGACGCTTTGTGTAGCACCATTTAGTTAGTAGAGTCAGATGGCTGTATTATATAAGTGCTCTAGTAAGTTTGCTCTAGTACGTGTTGAGTTTCAGTTCATCATAATGCATTAAGTCTGAAGTAAAACAAAAAAGCGATCCCAACAGGAGGCGCCAGTATTTTATAATCCTGGTCTTCCCCGCAATCTAAACACCACTGGTAACAAATTTTTAATAAGTTTATGTTTCCTGTGCGGTGCGATGGCCTAAGCAACTTTTACAGTGTCATAGTCTACTGCATGCTTCAACTCTCTCGTCCAGTTTAATTATTCGTTTTAGCTTTTATGACGACGGAACGCAAAGCTCATCGAGGATAACTCCCTAAGTTGTTTTTTATTTTCCCCGCTTGCGTGAATCGTCCTTGCTTAGTAGCAAATGGAGCGGCCACAGCAAAAATAAAGAAAAAAACGCAGAAGTTTAGCAAGGCCGCAAGGATTTCTTGCAAGCTCACTAATATAGTGCACACAATGATGTCTAATTCGATGTTGCTCTTTGTTTCCTTCTACTTGCATTTGACTTTACGTCACACTCTGCGCCATGATAGTAAACAAACTGAATGTCTAAATTCAAAACGTAAAGAGAATCCTAATGATTAACGAGATAGGCGCTTTCACTAGGAAGCGCCGAGAGCTAAATACATAGCAAGCTTTCATACACGGCAAAGTACTTCACATACTCGGGCATGACGGTAAGAAAAGTGACGTAAGATCAGATGTTAGTGGGCATCCTTTAGGACAAGGCACCCTTTACCTGCCACGAAGACAAGCACTGGAATACAAATTATGAGGTAAGGATTTGATCCTTTGCTGCTTCTGTTTATTTAGCAGAGATGTATGCTGCGTTTACCTTAGATAACTTCGGTGCAAATCCTTCGTAAGGATTTAGAGTGAGGTCAACAGAATAGACAGCACGAAACTCGTATAACGCAGCGGTCTGTGTATGTTGTTATAAGCTTATGTAAAACACACACAAAAAAGGAAATTATCTTCACTGCGGTATTGCAGTTTTGTAATCTTAACCAAAGGGCTTTCTGTCACATTTATTGCCGAGATAGCGTTGCAGAGTGAATCGACTTCTCACAAAGAGTCTTATTTCCTTTTGCAGGTGAAATAGCTTTATAAGCAACACATCTTAAAGGTAAGTGCATGCATAGCAGCGTGACCACCGTGAACGCCGACATCAAGAGTCACGTGAGTTCATTTCGACGAGCGCAAAATACTCCCTCTCACTCATTTGTGAAGTAGTCGTGTTGTGTGTGTGTAGCGTAGTGGTGATAGTAACTGTTGTACGCGTGGCGCTTAGACAGCGTTTGTCTAAGCGTACGCCCGCACTGGCAAAACGTTTACAAGCCGTCGCACAAGACAGAACTTCGGATATATGGGAGCGACTGTGGAAATGACATTCCGATACATCTCGCCTACATCAGATGAACTAAGAGAACTCTGTGGGCGATGAAGATAATGTACTAGGGATTTTATGCTATGACTCCTTTTGTACGCTTGCTCATACATCTGTTCTCGCTCCTCAAGGCCCAATACAATGCAGGCTGAGAAATAGTCCGGCAATACAAAAAAGAAAAGGAAAAACAGTGACGCCCTTTAATATGTTGACATAGGATGAGAGAAAGCAAAAATTGGTTTCCGGACGAACAACCAAGAGAACGCCCTTAAGCTTTTGTTGATGTTTAAAATATACATGTGGACGTAGCCCCACTTACAAAAATACAAATAAATAAATCTAATGATTCCTTGCACCTGAGTTTATATTCACGGAGTGGTAGATGCGCATCAAATGAAATCATTCTTGCAAACTGTGTTTTCAGTTGATTGTTGCAGGACATCCTCTTCGGCTTTTAAACGTTTCCTGCATATAGCTGAAAAAACAAAAACAAGAAGAACATTGGCGTTGATGTGCGATTTTCCCGACAGCCGAGCAGCTCTTTCTCTTTTTAATTTGCACTGTGATTACGAATACTTCTGCCAGTACTAATGTGACACGTGCCTGGCTTCTAAGCGTTTTGTCAGTGGTGTGCATACATGTTGGTCGTCACGACACAAAAAGTATTAATGTGTATATTTAGCGGATTACAACGGTCATATGTTGCTATTGCTTGGATCGAACTTGTGTAGGTCGTTACCATGCCTGAATTGTTTACTTCATGCAGAACAGACTGTAACTTAAGGCAATCATTTTGAACAGCGAATATGTGCCGGATACATGTGTACTTGATCGTGAGTGAATCCGTATCCTTTATTCTACAGGCACTCGATGTCGTTACAACGTCAGGCCTTCGTAAGCTCATTCACAGGTGGCAGCACCTCTGACAAGTCGCAGGGCCTTGTAGGCCAAGCTGAAAGAACTAAAGAAGGAATGAGGATATGTATCAAACGAATAATTACATTAGAGATTTGTTTTTGTTGCTGACGAATAGTTCTGAAAATTAAGGGAGAACGCCTGTAAGCGTATTTTTCTCCTGAAGTATAAGCATTGTAAGGCAGGCACTTTCCATAGGTCCTCTCCCTATTGTCGACAGATTCCCCCCGCATTCATTGTCTTCTCTTCCCCTTATGTGTTTTTCTTCGCCGATCCATCATATGTAACCTTTCATTACCATTGTCCCTCTGTCTCCTCAATGGACTCCCGCGACGAGGTCCTTTGCTTGTTTCCTGGCATACGTGTCAAACACACGTAGTAGTTTTAAGTGCCAGGATTTCCACGTAGCGACCCCTGGTTACAATGTGAATAACCTCCCCCGGCCTGGCGTTGTGTTTGCCGGCCGGCGATCAAACGTGGGCGTGCGGAGCGTAGTTGTGGTAGCAGTAGTAGTTGCAGCTCCGATACGCGCCCACAGTGTTTGTGTGTGTGACTAATCCCTTTGTGTTTCATGCGTTAGACCGACGCCGAGCGCAGGAGGAAGGACGCCGAGGACGCCCACAGGCGACTCAAGGAAGTACGTTGCCACCCGAATTAACTTATTGTTGGAGTGGTGGGCTCTGTTTCTCTAGAATGTTGGCAACAGTGCGTGCGGCTTCATGATGCTCGACATTTGCCTTACGAGGACACCTTGAGATAAAGACTGTTTCGGTAGGACAACAAAAGAAAGTGTGCCGTGATTTTCGCTTGACAACTACAGGAATCGCAGCTCAACATTTTGATGTATTTTAGGATCATTTCTTTTCGTGGCGTCTAGTGTTGCGATGCAGCGACAGAAATTTCTGTCGTATGATATTGTTTGGCAGTAAAATAAGAAAGCAAGCTGCGGTGTTCGAAATAAACGCCTGTCGCCGACAACCAGATGCCGTGCCTTTATAACAAAGTAATTGTCCTCTTAACGATAAAATTGCTACAGCACGACGTTGGGTAAAAATTATTTTGCCCAATCACAGCTGAATTAGGACAACCTGGTTCTCTTGGATGCCAAATGTCAAATGGACCTTTAACTAATATACGGAGAGCTGAGATCATAAATCAGTTTGTTAGCAGAGATAGAAAAAAAAAAAGGGAAAGCAGGGCGAGGTTACACATTAGGTTAATATTACAGGTGAAAACGTCACTCGTAGTTAACTTAAACTTGCCGAAAATGTCTAGGAATGAATTTACCGGCAGCCGGTGCGCAGAAGCGCTGGCACTGTTGACAGTAAATCAGTTTTTTACGTGCATCTTTGTGTTTTGGGTGCCTCTGGGCCCCGTTATTTGGATCAAGCGCGACGGAGGAATCGAAACGCTGCTACAAGACTATGCTTCGCATTCGCTGGCTGATTGTCGCTAACCATTGCAGTCAAGGTGAACACCGTTCGCATGCTGCAGTACGGCTTTGTTTCGAGACGCATGAGCTCTCTTCGCTTGCCTTTTGTGTTTGCTGGAAACAAAGGTAACGTTCTACACCATATTTACTCTAATGTTTGCCCCTAAGAAAGATTCTCTTTACGTTTTTGTCTTTCTTTTTATTTGCTGCTTTTGCTGCTTGATAAGTTGTGCATTGTCTGATAACGCGTTTATACTTGGAGCTGCTTTCGCAAACCATTGCGACTCGCTGTACGAGTGGTAATGCGACAAGCGTGATGTTTGCTTAAAAAGAAAAAAGGAAAAACGCTTCTTGTGAAGTCGGCTGCGTCTGTTTTTGTAATTACGAGTGTTGTACTAATATTGCTGATATCTTTTATTTCGCTTTTCTTGCCAAATGTCTATGAGGCTTCTGTGAATTTACCTGATGTATCCGCTATTGTTACGGTTCCCCATACAATCCAGGAAAAAAAGATACTAACAAACAAAATAAAATTTGGGGATGAAACATAGATGCAAGTAAGGCTGTGTGAGACGCTCTGAAATTTATAACAAGCAAAAATTTTTTTTGACTAAATCGCAATTTATGCTTACTCAGTAACATCGCGGAACTGTGCGATACTGAAACAATTCGTTTTTCAGGAATGTAATTTCAAGAATCTTGGGTAAAGAAATATGGCATTTCAACTATAGGAAAGTCTCATTGAAATAATTTGAACAGATGTTGAACATTATGGCGGTGTTGGCTCTTCTACATTTGATTAATTGGTGTTTGTGTACGCGTTTCCTATGAAAGGTTATCTTTTCAGCAAGTAACGGTGCAGGAGATGTGTCGCATGTGTCTACCGATCACCGCCTTGAAATTTACTCCTAATAAAATTTGCAGTAACATAATTTTCAGAAAATTGGATTAGGACTCCTATATCATTAGCACGATGTAGTTTGACCATTCTGTCAAGTACTAGCTTTAACGTACAAAAGATGTACAAAGAAAAAAAAGAAGCAGGAGGGGACATAACGTAGATGAAATGATTAGATATGGTGAGCAGTCTTGTAATGAGTAAACAAGATCTTTATTGGAACTCATACCCTGCTTTTTGTCCACATTAAAGCTTGTACCACTAACCTGAATTTCTTCTCCCCACAACCGGCTCGCAGGAGGAGAAGAGGAAGATGGAGGAGAAGGAGAGGAAAAAGGCCGAGGTGCGCAAACGTCTCGAGGAAGCGGCGAAGGCAAAGAAGGCTGGCGGCAAGCGTGGCTTCATGACACCGGAACGAAAGAAGAAGCTCAGGGTGAGTGGAAAGAGCTTGCTCTCCTGATAGCTGAATCTCGTCATTAGGCACATCAATAATGTGAATACCTTTCCGTCGTCGAATTGTTCCCTGAACTGAGATGCTACGCTGTTGTCAGCGACGGCCGCGAGTAATGTAATTTAAAATTGACACGGCGCGTAGTGAGTGAGGAAACGCAGTTCAAATGTCTAAGACATAGCCGGTGGAACTCGCGCGAAGGTTCCGTGAACGCGACGACCGAACCCACTCTTGATGCAACCGTGCGTTCGCAGAATCTTCTGAGGAAAAAAGCCGCCGAGGAACTTGAAGAAGGAGCAGGAGCGCAAAGCCGAACAGCGCAGGAAGATCATCTCGGAGCGTGTCGGCCAGCCTAAGCCCCTGGATGGCGCCAACGAAGGTATGCCGCCACTTGAGACCGCCTCTTGACGTTCGGCACTTTCAAGGGCAGCAATACTTCTGTAAAGCGACTAGACAAGCCGTTGTGCCGTTTCTATTTCTTTTCTGTCGAACATTTACGATGGCTACGGCTTGCCATTCTCGTCCGCGTCGGCTAACAGAAGTTAAGGCGTAAGAGGAGTGCTTATGGGTTTTCTGTCTCAATATGGATGCCAGTTTATAGGTCAGACTAGAAGAGAAACTCAGGGAAAGATGGAGGCTTGGATCGATGAACAGATTGCTCAAAGCGATGTAGAACAGCGAATATCGCTGGAGCTAACGTTTCGACAAGCGGACTTGTCTTAGTTAGGATGGCAATTCTTACACATTTGCCGTCCTCACGAAGACAAGTCCACTTATCGTAACGTTGGCTCCTGCGAGATTCCCATCGTTCTACATCGTTTTCAGCGATTTGTTCAGTTTATAAGTCTGTAAGACATTATATGCTGTGCTAATCAGCGTGAGAAGTGTCATTCCCGCGCTGCTGCACTCATGCGTCAACCTCCAGTTCTGGTCACGCGGACTGATTTGGCTTGTACAGGAATATGGCGGACCAAGACGCCGGATCAAGCAAGGCTAGCGGTGCTATAAATTCGTACATGCAGATGTAAATGTTACGATCATAGCAATAATCCTAACCGCATCGAGCCTTTTAGCCTTTCGTTTTCTTGATTTTCTTTCAAGTACCTCCTACGCATGGAACTGTGTCGGTATTGTACCGGAAGCTATCGCTGTTGGCTTATAGGTTTGCAGGAAGGAACACCGTTTAATCTCAGTACGAAATATAATCTGGCCCAACAAAACACCGATGACTAAGCACAGTGACAGTGGCTTGAGATTGCTGATGACCTTGAATCTCTTGCTCTCACGCATCTCAGCTACCCTTCAGGGAATCCTCAAGCAGTACCACGCCCGGATAGCGGCACTAGAAGACGCCAAGTACGACCTGGAGTATGAAGTCAGGCAGAAGGACTTCGTGGTACGCCCACCCATTCAAGTCGCATCGTCGGCGTCATCCTGACGCCTACACAACAACACAACCAACGCAGCGCGGCTCCCGTCGGGCAGCACAGCTTTCTCCCTTTGCCCTTTGAGAACTTCCGTAGCTTCCCGTTAGAGCACTCATTAAGCGAAAGTCCTAGGGACCCCTTGGACGACAAAAATACAAAGAACGCGGCCGCATTTAAGGAACTCAGTGCTATCCCAGCCTAGACATACATTCCCTATAATAAAGACTGAAATTGTACCTTCCGAGCTGTGCACTAGGGTAGCGGACAATTCTTTTCGAATCGCATTCTCTTTGCGTACCCTGGCTCACTAGAACACGCCGAAAATTATAAGACGCGTTTCAGACGCAAGGATCACGTCAACAAAGTCGTGCTGTAACTTGGTTACGAATTCCATGTAGGGGACTACAACGCCTCAGCAGTAATTAGTACTAGCATCTTCGTACCATACCTTCGCACGAGCACACTGGTACTAGATGAAATCTGCAGTCTGCATATGCTAGAGAGAAACGATGATCTGGGTGAGCGGTTGGGGTGGGCAAGAAAAGTTGACATAAGCTGATGCCTTCGGCACTACGGACATTAAAAAAGACAACATTGAAAGCATTTCGCTCCGCGGGAATGGTCTATAATGCTAAGCGTTTAACCGTGTGAAGCCTGAAAAAATGACTGCCTGAGCAGATGCTTTTCGCTGAAAAACTGTCGAACGAACAACTGCGCTTGCAGGCTTACGAGCATTTCGTCTTTTTTTTTTTCTTCAAACAGTGTGATAAACGTGTGTGCATAACGAAACGAAACGCGCGGCACTTGTGAAGCTGATAAGTTTTCTTGCGTAAATGATGCGTAACTGTGTGAAGCTTTTCTCTGGCATGTTCTCAAGCGCGTTGATGGTGTGTGCTTTCTGCCGTAACTTATGCATTATGCTTTTACGTTTCAAACCGTTTGGCCTGCGATAACGTTGCAAAACTTTGAGCGTTAACTTCTGACTGGTGTCAGGCTTAATTAGTGGTGTGGCTAATAACTCATTTTTTTTTACAGCGGCAGTGCAAGAAAGTTTCATTAACTACACTTTTGTTTCAGGTTACCATCGGCTTGATTCATGCAACTGATCAGCGATGACAACATTGCTAGACTTTGCCTGTTAACACGGAAATTTGTTGACTCGTTCCAATTTCGCGAGGCTTTGCAGTCACCGAAATGCTCAGCATCGAAACGTTTCTATAGAAACAGCTTGAAACGTTATCACTTACATTGAACTGCTCTTGCTCTACATTCTGAAGAAGTAAAAATTTACAAGGAGAAGAGATTTGTGGGAGGCAGAGAGTTCGAACTGAGGTGGTAAACAAAACAAAAGGGGGAGAGAGAGAGAGAGAGAAGAAAGAGAGAGAGAGAAGAGAGAGAGAAGAAGAAAAACTGCAATAACTCCCAGAAGAAGACTCGGAATGCCTGCAGTTGAAAGACACCCCTTCCGGAGCGCTAACGATTCCGATCTGAGCATTACGGTGCTATTTCATAACGCGTTGCTCTATATTTACCACAGCTGCTTGTTATCTAATCAACCATTTTGCTGCGTTTCTTATCAGTCACTTACATTCACGGGCTTCGTGAAGTATAGATGAAAACATAAATTTTGAAGTCAATTAGCCTAAGCGCGATTGTTATCACTCGGGGCTACGTGAAAGATAAGCACTGGTACAAAGTGACGTCAGTGACAAGAAACGCAGCAAAACGTAGTACGGCCGTTGCTAGACTAGCTAACCGAGTGTCTTTTTCATGCTTTGGCTACTTTCACGGCTGCGACCTCACAACAGCCACACTACAGGCCATCTGCAAAGAGTACTACGAGCGATTGTGCAAGCTGGAAAGTGAAAAGTACGACACTGAATACTTGGTCAGGCAGAAAGACTACGAGGTCAGTGACATGACATCGCCTGTCTCCCACCATCGCCACCCGAGAGCAAAAGAATGTTCCCATATAAACATGGACTCCCCCCTACACAATCATACACTGTTCTTCATTGTCTCCTCTCTCTTTTCTGAAAGCGAAGCTAGACTGCGCGCCAACTGACCGACGAATATCAATGTTCTCCGGCTCTAACAGCCGCTTTACTCGCTGAAGATAGTTTGAGCACTTTGACGCTGAAGAAAGCTTGATTGTTCAGCATAATTATTACCAGACGTATTGTTAGTCGTACTTCAAGAATTTGTGTAGAAATATCGGAAATTATGGTTGGAGGCATGCTCGCCGTCTAGGTTCGCAACTGCATGAAAATTGTGTCATTATTACGTTTTACTATATACTTTCCGCATGTTGTTATTTGCACGAACAGTATATAAAGGCTTGAAATAAATAATAGGGCATAATATAGGAACAACAATTTATTAGCTTTTTGCAAAGTATTGCAGCAACGTGTAGAGTGCATTGAGTACTAAAGAACCTCTTTTAACGAATGTTGTGAAGCCAGAAAAAATTTCATTTGAAGTTGTGGGAACCGAAACGTGAAGAGCCGTTGCCTAAACAAAGCAAAAACTGCAGCGGGAGATCAATTAAGTTCATCAAATAATATACAGAAATCTACTTGAGTAAGAAAGTAAGTCACAGCGCACATTTCAGATGCTGAACTAGAAGTGCCGTCAACATCATTAAACTTTTATATTTCGGAATATCGCAATTTTCTAACTATACAAAATAAACATGTCAGAGAAACTTTAAGCCATTCCAAGTACCGCGTTGAAAAAAATAGTTGAAAAGTAAAATTATTCTGCTAAACTGATGGCTCTTGAAATGTTGCCTAAGTGGCGGAGTCAGGTTTCGCTACGACGTTTATAAATTCGTACTCATGAAACAAGTCAGGCTTAACTACTTCATCATGTAGAAAACGACAAAACTATCAACTATTCCTCAATCATTACAGATCAACGAGCTGACCATCCAGGTGAACGATCTCCGCGGCAAGTTGTAAGTGCCGAGTTCCTTTCGCAAAACATACTTCTTTTTAAGAGTAATTGCTTTGGGACTTTTTTTCGTAACGTCGCATGCTTTGCTTCATTTCAGCGTGAAGCCGGCCCTCAAGAAAGTTTCCAAGTGAGTCTTTCTTTTTTTGAACCGAAATGTGCCTTCTGTATTCCGTACCCTTCCGTATTTCTGCGAACTCACACTACATACAACGTTAACTATAGCAAAGAAGCTTGCAATACGTAACAGCGCATGTACGTCCAGTAAGAACTGTCCTGAAAAGCCACAAGCGTAAGCAACTTAATATTATGAGTCTGCTCTGACCTAGTTTACTTCTTGTAATATCCATATCTCTCTTCCAAACTACAGGTAATACGCATTGTAACACCTGTCTAGTAGTTTGAGAAACATTCTTTGAACGATGGAAGAAATAATTCGAATATGTACAGCCGTCGTCAAAATAAGTCGGAACGCGCGAGCGACGACCGCAATCAGATAAAACTGCATCGCCGCGCCCTCTGACGTGGAGCGTCTAGTGTCGAGACATTAGAGTGCGCGTGCGCGTCCTTTCATCCTCGCAGCCATGTCTTCTTACTCGCTTGCAGCGGACTAGGTGGTTACATGTAGCGTTTTGCGCTAGGTGTCACTTTCTTCAATCCGCAACGCACTCAGTCGGACGGGGGCACGGTGGCGGTGAAGTGTACGCGGCTCGCTATGCCCTGATTAAAGAGATAGCATATCTCGTCTCAGTGGCAAACCGGCGCCACACTCATTATAGTTCTCTTCTTTGCACGTTCGTTTTGGGTGAAGCTTGCTATGTGGTATTAAAATACGAACGAGAGCACCGAAAATTGGTTGAGCCGAAAGGATGCTTCAGTTTATTAACATAATTCAACAAGAGGCAGGCGAATGGACCAGGCGAATGGACGAGAAAAAAATAAACACCTGCTGTATTGTCATGGGTTGGCCTTGAAAGAACAAAAAATGGAAAGCGACTTAGGCTGAGGGCGAGCGAAAAATAGCATCGGCCAAACTTATCACCGGTGCCCCCACCCTCGGCACGGATTGAAGAAAGTGACACCTAGCGTTAAACACTACATGTAACCACCTGGTCCGCTGCAGGCGAGTAGAAAGACATGGCTGCGAGAATGAAAGGATGCGCACGCGCACTGTGATGTCTCGACACCAGACGCACCACGTCAGATGGCGCGGCAATGCAGTTTTATCTGATTGCGGTCGTCGCTCGCACGTCCCGACTTATTTTGACGACGGTTGTACGTAGTGAACAAAAAATTTGTGGGCGATCTTAACCATTGGCTTAGGCTTCTGTTAGTGGTTCTCACACGACGCACAAGCTCTCTGCGCTTTCCAATTTCGCGCTCTCTTCTTTACTGACTTTCATTGGTTATCGTGTCCGTAAAAAGCCTCTCTAGTATAAAATATCCATAAGATACATATCATAACTGTTAACATCTGCTCTTTCGCACAGTTAATTTTTTTAATTTTAATTTCCTAACATATAACATAACGCGTTTTTAAGTCGAGTGCAAACAGGAGGCTCTGCGCGAGGAACGAGAGTAACACTCGGGGATCGCGCCTCCGATAGGAGGCAAAAACAAAAGGAACGAAAACGAAAATTGACGCCTAAAAATAGTGGGAAACCTCCTTTGGCATTGCGTCATCACCTTAGCGCTTTCCTTCAGGTTCGACAAGCTCAAAATGGTCGCCAAGAGTACCTCGGAGGTTGACTTCAGGTCAAACCTCAAATCAGTCAAGAAGGACGCCTTCAAGCTTGACGAGGAGAAACAGACGGTAAGGGCGAAGTTTAGAAAGTTCTTAGTGCACCAAAAAAAAAAAAAAAGTCAACGTGGCGTTCACTACGGAACTGCAGAAATCTGCTATTCTGACACAACAAATCCCATCCCTCCGTGGGAAATTTATCAGTCGTTTTGGGTAAAAATTTACATTAACCACAATAAGGGGACCTGAAACCTGGTTTGCTGTCAGATAAGAGCGCCTAAACAATTGTGCGTTCTCAATGTGTGAATGTCAGTGACCGATCAGCATAAAGGCCGATGACTAGTTTTTGTAGCCACTACATTATTATCGTAATGGTAAATCGGGCTTAATGGAAACCATAGTTTAGTGTAATCCGGTGCTGTTAAACATGGTGACTGCACACGCTCACGTGCTCTGCTTTTGTCTCATACCCATACCTTTTCCTTGTCTTCTTAGCCCGTTCTGGGAATTCTTACGTTAAGGTCTAGCCGTATGATGGTTGACCTTCCTACCATGGCTTTCATTCGATCGTCTTTCTCTTTCTCTATAACTGAATGTGCTTTTTGACAAGTAGATCAGCGCCAAAATTTAGTCACACCCCAGCGTAAATATCTAAGGTTTACTCTTAGGTGCGGTGTAGCAGATTGATCTATGAAAACAAGCAAGAAGTATGCGAAACAAGTTGCTCAATACTTTCAGTTAGAACGCAGATTTCGAGTCAGTTTTTTCTTGATTCCTTGCGTTAATGCTGAATGAAAATTACGCGTGTACACCCTAATCAGTCAGGTAACATTATATATGGTAGATTTTTATTAACTTATCGTGGAATGTGTGTTTATATGCACTGAATCTAAGCGCACACCTGTAACTACTCATTGTACCGCGAAATAGAAGCAGTGGAGGTAATACTGTTATTTCTTGTGTTACCTTTTTTCATTTTTGTTGTCTCTGATGTGTGTGTGTGTTTGTGTGTGTGTGTTTTCTGAGTTTGTGTGAAGTGCTATCTGCCACTACAGTGCAAGATATTGTCTTTCTGTCTCCAGGTCAAGAAGGACGTGCCAGAATGGGCCGCGAAGTAGAGGTTCTGAAATTTGAACACTGTCCCACGTTGTTTATTCTCTGTAGACCCTGAATGAAAAAAGCCTGAATTTGCCCAAGATTGTACCCTAACACACCATAAAGCTCGGCGTGGGTTGGCTAAGTTTCTAGGAACAGTGATATTTTTTTTAAAATACAGCTGATACAAGACGTCTTTAGGCATTTTCTATAAAGCCTTATCAAATTAACTAAGGGCGTCATGAATGGTTCCCGACTTAAGCTATGTTCTAGTTTCATTTTGCAACTTGATCGCTGAGGCAGCGAATTGTACAGTGGTAGTTTCTTATTACAAAATAGCAGTTCACCTCAGCACTTGTAACAGTTATGGGCTGGAGTTAGTTAACGTACACTTGCGATGGTTTTAGCGCCAGTGATAACTCGTTCATGCCAATCCTACATGGCCAACTCACGCTGAGGTAAAAGAAAAGCTTGATTTTCGCTCCCCAATAAATGTTCCGACCATAGTATTTCCTAAACTTACATCGTTACAACTTCAATCTGAAATTCCTCAATCTTTTTGACACAAACCGAGAACTTACCCTTTTGTCCTTCCTGAATGACTCGAAAGATTTTCGATCCAATTTTACGTTTTGAGGTACTCAGCACATTTTTTTAAAAGGGACAGTGATTCCTATTCCAGAGCTTTCAAGCTAGAATTTTGCATTGCCATCTTTGGCTTTTTTGAGACTCCGTACCGACTCTTATCGGTGCATAAAGCATGCTTGTGTTTTGAGTTGTGACCGTGGCATATTTTTTTACTTTTTTTGTGTGAAGGGACTGCAAAGTCTTTTCACATTTGAAGCCAAAGCGACGGGCTCAACTTTCCCACTATTCACAGTTGACACATTTTGTGATGTTGCTGTGATTCACTGCTTCGGCTTGCTAACATTTTTCTTTCCTGCCTACACTTACGCAGCACTAATCATACAGCTACCAGCGTTTTTTTTAAAGTCCCGTTGCAACTTTTGTGACCACACGGCATTTTTTATAGACAAGCTACTTCGAAATTGGCGTTTGACTTAACGTCAAACGAATTGCGAAAGCTGACTTTTCATTTTCTTTACAAGACTTCCTTGCGAAACAATTCTGAAAATTTCGCTTCCTTTCCACGTACTACATAAACCGTAGACCACCCTTTTTCCTGAAGTATTACATCTCATTTTCCATATCGACATTAACACGTGGAAAGAGGGTAACACTTGGTTACACAGGCATTCAGGAAAACACACTGACCCCGACTATATCCCCTACACCGGAGTGGAAACATTTCCTTGAAACCGCCGTTTGAGAACTTCAACATAGGTGAGATGGTTATCTGCTTGAAGAAAATTTTTAATCCTGAGAAGGATATACGTAACATGCATTGTGTATGGTTAGTTTCTGGTAAAGACTGTGCTCGCATGATGCATATTTATTTTTCGACATAAGGTCAACATTCTTTTATATATATGTAACTAAAAAGTCCGATTCGCCGCAGAGGAGATCTGGCAATTAGATTTTGTAAACAGAGTGAGGCGTCACATTAACTCCTTCTGCAGGACTCTTGTTTAACGGCTGAATGCTGTTTTTCTGTAAATGGTTAGCGTGAGCCGTAGACAAACTACTGTTAGCTAACATTGTGATGTTTCACTCAGGTGACAAATTGACGCTTGAAAGTATTGAAGCTCGTACAGCCTATATGCAATAAACACATAAAGTCCTATAATCAGAGGGGTAGAGTTGCCCGTTTTCTTGTCCACAAAAACATTAGGCTAGTTAGAGTACCCGTAATACCACTTGTGACCTTCTCTGCTTAAACGCCTTGACTACAAGAAAACAAAAGCGCAAGAGTGGTCAATGATAATACGGCTGTGCACGTGCGTTTCTTGCTAACAATACGGAAATGGCACGTGACTAAACGAAATACAAGTGCTTAACTGCGAAGTGAGTTTACGTTAGGCTCTGAGCAATTTTTAATCTGCACGGCTGCTGATTACCGAACTATGATACATTATTATGGTATACGCTATTCGTAAGCGACTGTTCCCTAGTTTTCATAGGACGAAGCGAACAGAGCTCTTTTTTACGAAGTACCAAAACGCAGCTCACTTTGTAACACTGCTTTCGCTGGCTTCAGCCTTTGCGAACTGCGGCATTGGACAAATTAACCGGGCGACATTAACAAAGCTGCTTTGTTGCAAAACGAGATACGTATGACCTTGTAATCGCTACAGCGTGATGCCGAAGACGAAGCAGAAAACACTGTTGCTTGTGTAAAGGGAAGTGTCCCAATGCCTACAAGTTGATCGTTTTTTTTTTTCGTTCGCAGCACGCTAAAATCACGTGTCTGCGCAATCGTTTGTGCATTACGTAACAGTATCGGCTATCTTTCTTAAGTACAATGGCGCTTCATGCAGCAAGATAACAGCGCTTTCATTAATGAGGTATGGTCTTGAAAAAAATTTAATTGCAACGGCTCCGAAGTGATCTTGCATGCCCGTGTTTTGTGGCCTACAGTCAGACCCCTGTGGTGTTTTCATTGACCTAATTGAGGCTTTAATTTTAGGACGAGAAGCCGGAATGGGCCCTTGGATCCAAGAAGGCGGCAGAGGAATAAGCAACAACGCACCAGGGATCACGACAGGGAAGTTTACCACAACGAAGCACCTGGCGCGACAACAAAGAAAAAAAAAAGAAGAAAGATTACCAAAGCCCCAAGTCCAAGCACACACAAACTGTCGCTATTTCTTCCCTGGGCGAAGATTCTGTTCCCTTCTTTCTGTTCTACTTGTTTTTCGCAAAGAAAAACTCATCTCTTATTTGCCTTTAATTATTTTGTAAGCGACACAAAACACAATGGTCGGAGTGTCATCCGAATGAATAAACAACGGTTACAGATGGTTATTTGCCTGCAGTATCGGGCGTGTTTTTCTTAAGTTAACTTTATATCTTGTGGAACACCTGCTCATGACGGATAGTTTGTGTTCGTCGTTTTCATTGCCATTTACATTCAGCGCATCAGGAGAACAACGTCTTTTGTTCATTCTACATTTTGGCATGTGCTAAGTGTAGCTTTTTCCTGAAGTATTACATCTCATTTTCCATATCGACATTAACACGTGGAAAGAGGGTAACACTTGGTTACACAGGCATTCAGGAAAACACACTGACCCCGACTATATCCCCTACACCGGAGTGGAAACATTTCCTTGAACCGCCGTTTGAGAACTTCAACATAGGTGAGATGGTTATCTGCTTGAAGAAAATTTTTAATCCTGAGAAGGATATACGTAACATGCATTGTGTATGGTTAGTTTCTGGTAAAGACTGTGCTCGCATGATGCATATTATTTTTCGACATAAGGTCAACATTCTTTTATATATATGTAACTAAGAAGTGCGATTCGCCGCAGAGGAGGTCTGGCAATTAGATTTTGTAAACAGAGTGAGACGTCACATTAACTCCTTCTGCAGGACTCTTGTTTAACGGCTGAATGCTGTTTTTCTGTAAATGGTTAGCGTGAGCCGCAGACAAACTAATGTTAGCTAACATTGTGATGTTTCACTCAGGTGGCAAATTGACGCTTGAAAGTATTGAAGCTCGTACAACCTATATGCAATAAACACATAAAGTCCTATAATCAGAGGGGTAGAGTTGTCCGTTTTCTTGTCCACAAAAACATTAGGCTACTTAGAGTACCCGTAATACCACTTGTGACCTTCTCTGCTTAAACGCCTTGACTACAAGAAAACAAAAGCGCAAGAGTAGTCAATGATAATACGGCTGTGCACGTGTGTTTCTTGCTAACAATACGGAAATGGCACGTGACTAAACGAAATACAAGTGCTTAACTGCGAAGTGAGTTTACGTTAGGCTCTGAGCAATTTTTAATCTGCACGGCTGCTGATTACCGAACTATGATACATTATTATGGTATACGCTGTTCGTAAGCGACTGTTCCCTAATTTTCATAGGACGAAGCGAACAGAGCTCTTTTTTACGAAGTACCAAAACGCAGCTCACTTTGTAACACTGCTATCGCTGGCTTCAGCGTTTTCGAACTGCGGCATTGGACAAATTAACCGGGCGACATTAACAAAGCTGCTTTGTTGCAAAACGAGATACGTATGACCTTGTAATCGCTACAGCGTGATGCCGAAGACGAAGCAGAAAACACTGTTGCTTGTGTAAAGGGAAGTGTCCCAATGCCTACAAGTTAATCGTTTTTTTTTTTCGTTCGCAGCACGCTAAAATCACGTGTCTGCGCAATCGTTTGTGCATTACGTAACAGTATCGGCTATCTTTCTTAAGTACAATGGCGCTTCATGCAGCAAGATAACAGCGCTTTCATTAATGAGGTATGGTCTTGAAAAAATTTAATTGCAACGGCTCCGAAGTGATTTTGCATGCCCGTGTTTCGTGGCCTGCGCTCAGATCCTTGTGGTGCTTTCATTGACCTAATTGAGGCTTTAATTTTAGGACGAGAAGCCAGAATGGGCCCTTGGATCCAAGAAGGCGGCTGAGGAATAAGCAACAACGCACCAGGGATCACGACAGGGAAGTTTACCACAACGAAGCACCTGGCGCGACAACAAAGAAAAAAAAAAGAAGAAAGATTACCAAAGCCCCAAGTCCAAGCACACACAAACTGTCGCTATTTCTTCCCTGGGCGAAGATTCTGTTCCCTTCTTTCTGTTCTACTTGTTTTTCGCAAAGAAAATACTCATCTCTTATTTGCCTTTAATTATTTTGTAAGCGACACAAAACACAATGGTCGGAGTGTCATCCGAATGAATAAACAACGGTTACAGATGGTTATTTGCCTGCAGTATCGGGCGTGTTTTTCTTAAGTTAACTTTATATCTTGTGGAACACCTGCTCATGACGGATAGTTTGTGTTTCGTCGTTTTCATTGCCATTTACATTCAGCGCATCAGGAGAACAACGTCTTTTGTTCATTCTACATTTTGGCATGTGCTAAGTGTAGCTTTTCTTGCTGCTCTATAGCGACGCTGCCATCGCTTAGGAGTGTTTATCTAATTTTCTGGTGTCACAAGTTCCGCAGCGAACTACTGGCATGCTCATTTAAACAAAAAAAAAATAAAATGCTAGGCTTTCGCCTGGTCACTTCATTGGCCAAGTCCCGTCCTAAAGCAATTGCAGTGTAGTGCTAGCGCACTGCTAGGGTTACAGCGTACACTCCGTCCGTCACATAAGTCCGTCCTGCGAACGCAAAAGTTATAGCTTTAAGCACTAAGTGTTTAGCCTAAAAACACACGTTTTGAAAGCTTATTCAATGTGGCGCATGTGGAAGTATGTGACGCAGGCGGAAAAGAGACAAGTCACCAAATAAAGGTAAAGGAAACACAAATGGGCGTTGGTTTCTATATTGCTGGGTGTCTTCACTGAGCGAAGTCACCCACGCTGTGGGAGACATTGCGGGTGCCGACTCTGTGAAGAGTGGAAACTGTATGTTAGTTATCTGTCTATTTACGAGCTTCCCCATACACATTTTCTTTCGCGCGATAAATCAGCTCATGGATGCAGTTTAAGCCACGGGTAAGTTCTCTAGATAGCAACTATACTAACACCCAAGCAACGCGGCCACATACGGCGAAGTACACTTTTCAGACAAGCATGGTCAGCCCTTTCAAGTAATGAAGAATTAAATAACTACCTATACGTGCGGAAGTGCATGGGAACGGACAAGAAAACTACAGCGCATTCAACAAGCGAGGAGTAGCAGCCTGCTGTCTTTCACGAACCACGAAATCCGGCTAGCGCTGCTGCACATGTCATTCATTGGGCGACCAGGGCCCACGGCCTCTTCGGAAGCAAAGGCCGTTCTTTTTAGCTTAAATCTTTATTTAACGTTTATTTATCATCATCATTACGGCTTATGTAATAAGGAGGTATATAGTTTACTCAATATGCTTCACACCATAGCCGTGCAACTGTGGTCACTGTGGCGACTGTATACTTCATTCATGCCACGGGTCTCGGCGCACAACGCCAGAATGACCCCAGCCATGATGGACCTGTACATATGCACTTCCTTATCTCATCATCGTCATTCATCGCTATTTTATCCCCGTCCATATTTATCAGTGCAGAGCAGTGGGCCAGAGCAACCAGCAGCTCAGGCCGGCCTCCCTGCCTTTCCCCAAAGGAACCTATATCTCTCATGTGAGGGTCGCGGGATCGAATCCCGGCTGCGGCGGCTGCATTTCGATGGAGGCGAAATGTTGAGGCGCGTGTGCTGTGCGATGTGAGTGCACGTAAGGAACTCCAGGTGGTCGAAATTTCCGGAGCCCTCCACTACGGCGTCTCTCATAATCAGAGCTGGTTTTGGGACGTTTAACCCCACAAAACAACAACAACATCAACAACTATATCTCTCCTGTATACACCAAAACATAAAATTTGCTCCTGACGGGCTCCTAGGGGAAACAAGTTGTTTTACAGACCGTTATAGACATCTGTGCATCCCGGCACAACGTGCCTTTCTTTCGTTTAAAGTAAACGTAAAACAAAGGGAAGTCTTAACGCAAGTAAGCGATGCTATTCCAAATTGTAGAACAATAAAGGTAACAAAAAAAGAACAGAACTTGATAAATCGGATGCAAGGAACTATGAAAAGTCTATAACAAATGGCAGTACGTTATGGCACGAAGTCTGTAGTCACCGAAGAGTTAGTGGCGATTACAGAAATAATTCAAAAACGAGTTTGACCATAAGGGAGCGCTGTTTGAAACTGCAATGACTGAAACACGAATTTTGTTTTAGATACAGAATAGGATTTGTATGCTTGACCAGTAACTGCAAGATCAAAGGTAACTGATATTATAGCGTACATCGCCACGTGACGATGAAGGACGCAGTAGACTTCAATGCGTTGGCAGCCGAGCCGTTTATTGGGCGAAGCTGTGCCCAGCAAAGCAAAGCAAATCACGCTGCAAGGTGTTCACGGCCCGACCAGTCATCGGTCGGCGATAACAAAAGTCGACAAGCGGTGTAATACGTCGGCCTTTATACACTCGTTAGAACGCGTTCAGGTATTATCACTGATGTTTTAGAAAGCACTCAAATGTGCGCGTCGGGCATGCAAAGTTATACAATGAAAATACAAGGAAAATGCAATGAAAATAATTTTCAGAAATATTTTCACCCAGTCGTGATGCTTGATGTATAATTATCGAAGCCGTCTGACCAATGACAAAAGGCACTTAGGAAAGAGAACGTTTGCTGAATTCAGCTCCTCGAAACCAACTGTTTCCACCGAACAGCTCAGTGCAATGAGTTATATAGCGATGACATGCTCGCTCTTGCTATGTGTACATTCTAGAAGGTTTCAACAGTCTCCCTCTTATTGTTATTTGTGGAGCTTCCATGTACACCTTGGCAAAACAAAATTGTGTATGAATGGATAGTCAATGTCGATTCATGCAATAACCATGCTTCTAGAACTGTAGTCGCTGTATAAAGTGAACGTTGCGCACATCCCGCATGTTTGTAGCAGCGAGGGTATTTATTTCGCTAGTGTTTGCTGCTTTACAGTGTACTTTTGTACTAAAAGAGCCGCTATTTAGCACATATGTCGCAGTAATACGGCAGAAGCATGTGCGCGTCGAACACTTGCAATGTTTTGCGTTCGGCATAAACCTCCTGTGAAAGTTTGAGGGGCAACCAATGTGATATTGACTTGCAGGTCTGATAGCTTTGGCATGACGCCGAGTGCAGGGTCGGCGTTCCCGCTAAGGTGGTGCAATCCTGGACATATTGCAATAATGAACGGACATATTATTGTACTGTGTGGCCGACGTAATGTGATGGAAATGTTAAAGGTGGCGCCATCTGATGGCGTTGAAAGAAACGGAGTGACAGGCGTCCTGTACAGCGGATGTGATGACGCCGTCAGCTGAACGCAAAGGAAGTCGGCTGGTGCGTCCAGTAAGGAATGAATGTTACTTAAAATACTCGGTGTGGAAGCCAAAGAGTGCTTGCTATTCGCATTAGAGAGAACTATATAAATAAAGAGATAGGGAGGGAGATATGAAGAGAAAAGTCAGGGCGGTCAAGCAGATATTAGTCTCTGGTTTGCTACTGTACAATGGGAAGGGTAGATAGGGGTTGAAAAGAGCGCAGAAAGAGAGAGGGAGAGGTAACAACAACAACAACAACAACAACAACAACAACAACAACAACAACAACAACAACAACAACAACAACAACAACAACAACAACAACAACAACAACAACAACAACAAGAAAACCATGCACACACATATCTAAAACGCGGAAGATCACAGGAGAAACTGGTAGGATCAATGTGATTTACACAGAGGTGACTACTTGACATAAAACTTTATTGTCAGACTCAGGCGGCGACTGCGGCGCTGGTACCACGCCTGGGAATCAGCCAGGAGCCCTTGGGCTCCTGATGGCGTCCTTGTTCTATCGGATTTATTAGAAGTGTTCATTTGAATATCAGCTGAGCAGCTGTCTCCCACGGCTCATCATTAGCTATTGAGCGACCCAGTCAAGCTGCAGTACCGCAGAATCTGAGGTAAATATTCCATTACACCTGTCGGAATGCCAGCCCAGCTTCTTAGCAGCTATACGCCATCGGGTTCGGGTACAAATTTGCTTGAAGGAGGCGTCAGCCCAACACCTGCAACTTGTAAGTGTGTGAGGCGTGGGAGGATGCAAGGCGCTTTCCAATCTATAATGATTTCTAATTTCTCCGCAGCTAACCATGCGGCCTGCTATCGATCATATCGGGGGCGGCTCTGTGGTTAGGGAATATTTCGAGGAATCCATCACCATCGTGGAAGACGTGTCAATAGTCTGAATGGTCTCACTTCCAACCGAAGCGTTATTAAGGGAACTATTTTCCGCCTTACGGAGTCACGCAGTGGAAAAATTGTGGTTCGAACATCAGTTTTGGTGCTCTGTGAGGTGAAAGATCAAATCTCTAAGCAGGAATATCTTGATAATTTTAATGAATGTTGCCCGATGTACATATGTGCTGAGCTGACTTCACTTACACGTGCCGGCGTGTGTGGCGGGGAAAGGATGACGTCACTGGCAACATACATGGCCCATGAAAAACCCGACGTGTAGACGAAAGAAATTCTAAATTTAGTGAAAAAAAAATGTTTCATTGAGGTAAGTCGTTGGCGGTTTGGCGATACGCCTGGGCTTGTAGACCGCTGTTAGAGAATGCAAGAGCGGTTGACTCCAAGACGCGCAAAAATATGCACAACGAACGCAAAAACGAGAAAAGGAAAAGCCGTACCCATGGTGCTAAACAAACAACCTGCGATTGACAGGCACGTATGACGTCGACCACGCCTACGCGAGCTTGAACATATTTTTCTGTAATTAAGCCTCGAATAGAACTTTCATTCCTCGCGATCTTGCGGAGCTTAGCTCTATTCACAGCCGCCTTTCAATAGGCCCCACTATTTGCTTTAATTATTGAAATCACCGGCAAACCTCATTGCACAAAAGACAAACAAAGGTAGAGGCGGTTTTGCATAAAGGATAAAGCAATGTTGGTTTTATGCAGAAAAGAAGGCAAGGACCGGCTCTCATTACAAGCTTAATTTAAGCGCGACTGCCTCGGCTTGAGGAAGTGCAGAGCCGGTTCTTGAATGATTTGCCGTTGAGTGGCTGATGTATTACACAGCCCGACGTTTACTGCTGCTGCTCATACCAGCATTTTAGGGAGCTCCTTAAAGAGACCCAAGAGTAAAAATCTACCGAAAAAAAAAAAAAAAGCCGTGGAAGCTGCGGAAACGAGACGGCGCCGCCTAGTTAAACTTAGAAAGTGGGAGCTCCAGCTTCACGAGGCGAATGTCTGGTGCCGCGGTGGTCGCGGCTGTACTGAGTGGTCTTTCGCTGCAGTGGCGGGGCTCGTGCGTGAGAGGGCTTTTAAAGCAGCCACCGAGGGGGCTCGCTGCCAGCGACAGCGTGAATTCCCGGCCGGCTGGCATTCTTAGAGCGGGCGCCGTGACTCTAACCCCGTGTCGTATTGCGCCTCGTGCGATGCTTCTTGGCAGAGGCTGGGTGCGACGATGCCGTCTTAAAATAGAAAACAGAAAGAAACAAGACGAGTGCGTGAGGAATAAGTCGGTGCGTAGCACCGGAGCATTAATGTGGGACTCCCGTGGTTGTGTCACTCCGGGATCAGGAGACATCGCTTCTTGTTGATTATTGTTAATTTTGTGTGTGCATGGTGAAACAGCAGTTTTATGAATACGCGACCCGCTGAGCCTTGCTATGCGGGTGATAAAGCACAGACATCGCGGGAGTAGCCTACCTAAGAGTTCAGCCCATTCACCTGGGTGGAAGCGCAGGACGAGTTGCAGAAAGGAAATTCACGCGCTTGTCAAAACAGCAGTTCTCAAAGTATGCTAGTTTATTAAAATGGCCTTTGGAGATCCGAATCCTCTGAACTAAAGGGACGTTAATACAAAGTTTGCCTAATTGTAATCGAAGAACGAGTGACATGCAAGAAAAATGGATATAAATTTTAGAGACATATAGGCTAAATCGTGTAGTCACACAGTGTAAGCCGTGGCAGTTTTGATAGGCTACAGCCCCGCCACTGCGTTCTAGTGGCTATGACACTCGGCTCGTGATCCGAAGTTCGCGAGGTTGAATCCCGGCCGCAGCGGCTACATTTTGGTGTAAGCGAAACATTCAGGTCTGTGTACTATGCGACGTCAGCGCACGTTAAGGACACCCAAGGGGTCGAAATTTCCTGCACCTCCACTACGACGTCTCTCATAGTTGCATGGTGGTCCTGGGACGTTAAACTCCAGAAATTAATCACCCTGATCAGCTATACTATGAGAAGTCAATAGGGCAGAAAATAAAACAAGGAAGGCAAATAAATTCTTGAAAATAAACGTAAGAGAGTGCCGATGGTGCCAATCGGGTAATCCACAATGTAGCTGCAACATAACAGTCAGTAGACCAACACCGTCCCGCCGTGCCGGCCCTTTGCGAGTCTGTCGAAGCACCATGCTTCATTAAAAGCTGCAGCTTGCTATTGCCTAATAAGAATTTGCGGTCGCACACCTCGACAATGCAAACTTATATGAACGCATATCAACATCTAGCTTCCATCTCCAGTTAATTTGCGCAGCGTTTCTCGCGACCCTGGATTTGAAGAGCAGCAGCGCACGATGCTGACTGATACGTTAGTGGCAGACCACAGGAGACTGCCATTATTCCTTGGCTGCTAAACATAGTGGCGTGTTTTGAAGGGGAGGAAGATCGAGTGAGTGCCCCGGCTGCTGCGTTTTCAGGGAGGGAGAGTGTGTACGTCGAGGAAGGTGACATGCTTTGCTATTACGTGCTGATCTCTGTGAGTGCGGAATTCAGTAAAAGTAGCGTAGAACGTGACCTCAGGACAACAGCTATGCTGACGGAAGCCGTAAAGGACTCTTCGAATGAATGGAATTGCACTGGCAAGGCAGGGAAGTAGTTAGTGTAGAAGTTAGTTGCCAAGGTTACTGCGCACTGTCTCAAAGTGGCCCAGTTCACGGAGCCCCCTTCGCCCAGGATTAGAGCTCGGGTCCAAGGCGTCTGGGCCGCCGTACTGTTGTGATGCTGTTGTGTTGTTGCAGTGTGCACTCCTTGATGGAGCAGCCCTTTTCTCTCCTTCCTTTATTAAATCCCTTATTCTCCTGCCCTCTGTGTAGGATAGCAAACGGGACGTGCGTTTGGTTAAACTCATGCATTTTCCTTTCCTTATTCTCTCTCCCTCTCTGTAGTTGAAGTTGTAGCACGAAAGTACAAGAAAAGATCAAACAGTTCGGATAATTTCTCCTGCCGGTTGCAAGGTTAGCGCTATAACTTCAAGTATAAATTGCCAGCACACCCAGAATATCGTTCTTTAGCGTTATTGCATCACCGTTGTTGGTGTTACGGTCACTTTGGTCGTCGTAGACGTCAATTTCCTCGTCGTCACTGGATCTGCTGTAAAGCTATGGCTACAATACTTTATTATGACATTGTCCATGAAACACTTTCATCAACGCAATTTTCAATTTCTTCTAGTCGTAGTGACATAAGCTTGCAACTTTGATCCTCACGACCGCACCACTGTCTGTCTATTGCATAAACGTAAGGAGGAACTCGCAAGGGGCATTTGGTCAACGTCGCTGGGGCAATAGGAAGACCCAGAAATAGTCAGCTTAAGCAGCGCCAAAACTGTGGGTGTCTGTGACGGCCCCGCCTTCTGCTGCTCCTTAGGCTCAAAGGCCACTCATTATGGTTAAGATTATCTGTTGCACCCAACTTTTTACAGACAAGAAGGATGAAAAACTGCTCAACACTAACTCCGAATAACGGCCCCGTTTAAGCAATTTAAAAAAAAACCGCTTTCGTTTCCGCAAGTATCCTTTTCTTACACAGCACTCATAGGTGACACAGCCTTTGTCTATGTTATGTATGTCAGCGCTAAATACTTCGCTAGGCGACCGTTTCGCCTCATCTCCTGAAGCTGACGTTAGGGTTAGGCTGCTCTTTCTAATAATTTTTACTCCGTGCGTCATGTCGACAGGAACTAATTTGCTATATACTTATTGATGAGCAAGCTTATATTTTAAAACGTTACCTCCTCGTTAAAGTATCCATGCTTAACAAACTAGCAGAGCTAGCTGAATAACTTTCTTGTACCCCTCGCGGCTGACAGAAAAATTCAAACTGAGGATTCCATGCACGAATTACGGTGTTGAATTGTTTAAAATGACTTTGCCTGTTGTTTTAAAATGCTTTAGCACGTAATGGCCTTGACGTGGGCGTATGAATATTGCAGGCCCAAGATTCATACCTTTTTCTAAAGAGACCGACATCTACAATCCCGGGCGGGGAACTTGAGTGCGAAGTAGCGTATTTTCCTTGATGATTAATGCACACATCGCGATTTCCTTTTTTCTATCGGCATATGTGTGCTGCACAGCATGATGCTGAATTGTAATAGGCTGCGAAGACAAATCAAGATTTTGTCCTTCCTTGCGGTATCTTTTTTCCGTATGTGTGTTTGTTGTTCTCAGCTTCAATATTATGATGATGGGATAGCCGGCTCTAACGTAGCCTACCTTCCCATGTTCACACAATTAAATAATAATAAAAAAAACAAGTCAAGCTCTCATGATTTCTTTTGCCATGGCCTCTGCCCTGTAAAATGGTTAACAAAATAAAATCAGCGAAATGTAACGAAATGTTGTTATTTTTGGTGATCAGTCTTTGTCAATATGTCTTAAATATTTTTTTTTCAATACGTTCGATCGTTTCACGACTCCGACATCTGTTCCTACCTACTTTCCGTAGACAAGATGCTGGGTCCTTAGCCCACGCGCTTCTACATGCTCAAGACTGCAAAACCCTACTGTTCCTGAAATCGACGATACTTTACGAACGCTTCTGAAAGACTCGCCCGTGCTACTGCCTGTTATCTTACTGTGCTCTTGCTTATTTTTTTTCCTCCTCTTCTTTCTTCTATCTCACCAACTATTCCAGTTCCCTTTCCCCAGGTGTATACGTCAGCCAACCGAGCACGCGCATGGTTATCTCTGTGCCTTATTTCAAGCGAGGCTCGACTTCTGTTTTCTCTTTATCTGCAAACGGAGACGTTCCTATACAACTGAAATGACCTGAGATCAGCTGTGAAGCGGCAACATCAAACAAACTCTCTGGATGCGGCGCGCCAAAGTACACCAAAGGGTATTTGCAGAAACTGCCATATTACGTTCTCAATATCCACGGTTGGATGGAGAATGTGTGTGTGTGGCGTATCCGTCTGTTAAGCTTGGTGCCCGTGAAGCTGCAGGCGCTACCACAGTCAGAGCGGGTATACTGTCTGAGGAGCCGACAATTTGGATGCCGTCCAATGAATGCGTTCCGGCTGACAGCACCTTCTCTTTGGCCCTGCGGTCACAGGCCCCTTACACACCGAGCTCCGAGAGACCCGGAACGCAGAGCGCCTTCACTGTTTCGACCCACGAACCCGTGTCACACCTACCGACTGATGGAGCTCGCGAAGGGGCGACCCAGAAAGCTAGACAGCGGCATTCTGTGCTTCCTCCTATTTCAAGAACCACTGGGGAGGCCACCTAGAAAATAAACTTGACTTGAAGGTCACGTTCACAGATAGGGTAAGAGATAAAAGCCGACGCGCACCATCCGGCCCTTTGAGAATAAGAGCGAAAGAAACAGTCGGCGTGCTTCAGTGAAAGTCATGATGATCGCCCGGTGCTTCTAGAACACTGGTGGTGTCAATAGCAACGTTCAACTTATAATTAAGGGTTTTCATTGTTATATGCATATTATAGTCTCGAATTCAACTGACTAGCGGACGGGAAAGCAGAAAAAGCGGAGATGGTAGTGCAATGTAAAAGGTGCGGCTTGAAAGAGAAAATTTCACGTATTTCTCATTAGGTGTGAAAATGACTGCCGAAAAATTTGAACCTAATATTCTTTCTTCTAAACGGGATATAAAGGTAACCTTATGTAAAAGCCATACAAATATACTCCCAGGTTTCTGCACAACTAGGCTAACAGTAGTAAGGTGCTGATTATATTCTCGGGCAAGGAGCGTTTATTCCTGTATGCAATATCGCTAGTACAACTCTTTTTGGCCAATATATGTAGTAAGTTTTGATACCTTACGAATTCCTGCACGCAGTAGTGCCTAAACCGAGCTGGAAGGCCACAAGGAGATGTGGTAACGATGCAGCAAGTCCGATGAGGAAGAGCCTGGCTTGTAGCACGCACACCACGAATGGTTTAGTTTTTAATGACAAGGGCATGTTTTCTAAGCGTGCGAAAGAATAAGTCGTGCGAAAGAATGTCACGTCCTCCAAGTACAAGAACCATAAGTATGCCAGGAAAAAGCCCTGGGCATCACAATCTCGTGGTCACCCTGCGCCGGAGTCACAAGATCAACGTCATCGACGTCGTCGATTGAGAAGGACCAACGTCGGAAGATGGCCGTAATGTTGCTAAGGGCTTGGCACATGTACACGCATTTGCACGTAATGACCTTCCTTCTCTCACCAAACATATGCGTGAGAAACATTAATGAAGTGTAGTGCATACAAGCGCAAGCTAGTCGAAGACTTCTTGGTTTGCATAACGTGTTTCAGTGCTAGAAACAACTTTTATATCACAATAGCGTCACATTACCATAGTCATACATAGCGTTCTTTCACGTGCAGCGAAACCTATGTGCGTGTTTTTTTTTTTTTTCATTTTACCCTCGCCGTAATGCGGCCGCCGTGGCCAGGATTCGATCCCCTAACTTCGAGCTTAGTAAGCCAGCACCCCAACCGCTAGGCTACCACAGCGGGTGCATGGGCAAGAATATTCTGCCAGCGACGAACAGATTAACTATGACGAGAAATGCTCGTTGTAATTGGCTGCATGAAGCATACATTTCAGTACCAATAATAAGACCGTCGCTTTTGAACCTTTAAGTTTATTTCTGTGTTATCAGTAGTTTGTTTATACTTCAACGCATACCGGAGAACCTAAGCGGAACACGGGCAGTTCTTTGCCGTGTGAAGGCAGGAGCATAGATATCCTTACGAATGCTTTCAGCGTCCTCTTTATAACGGGCCGCTTAGTCCTTGCGACACCAATCGAAACATTTAGGTTGGTCTAATCTCCGTATTATGGTCCGTTCTGGCAAGGCAAAATTTAAATCAGCAACTTAACTTTCCGCGTTTCATGACAAAGTATATCGTTCATTTTCACGCTTCATAGTTATTGCTCGTTCTCCTTATTTTCTCGCCACCAATCCTCCATCCGTCACACAGTATCTCCATATCGAGGTCCTGTTTAACTTTATCGTACTGTCGCCAAATCCGAAGTCTTCTTGTAGGCTAACGCCCAAGTCAACATTTGAGTGGATCCCTCCGCATTCAGCTAAAATGTGCTCCGTCCTTCCCCTAGATTTCACACAGTGAGTACATTTATCCCCGTAGTTACTGAATCTCGCTTTGTGCAAAGGCGTTCTAAGATAACCCACCTCTCTTATAACAGTAAGGCGGCTTCTTTTGAATGATCAAAAACAGTATTTCTCTCCTTATTTCGCGCTATACCCATAAGTACAGCGCGCCGCCTACCAAAGGAAGCGTAAGCTTCGCTGCAACGCTTCCCGAAACACTCCGACGAGGGCGCCGCTGCCGCTAACTGCGCAGATCGGCCGTCTCGCCGCCAAGTTTATTTTCGGGAGCACTTCGGCAAACAACGGGTCCGGAGCTTTGACCCAGATTCGAAATTAAACCCTTGTCTTCGCATTGGCACCGCGGTACGTTCTTTGTAGCCAAGGGTATCAAGTCGGGAGCGTGGCATGGCTGCCTAGACGCAACACACGGCGGGAGAAGGCGGCCAGCGGGGACACCAGCCAACAATCTGGGGGCGCATGTTTGCTCGCCGGCTGCTCAGCTTGTTCCGGTCAAGTGGTCCGTACAAAGAACTGATTTCCATTGTGTTCGGTCCGGCAATGAAGGGTCCCGTACTTCTCTCAGTCTGCGAGACGCCACTAAGCATTGATTCGGCAGAATCGTTATTCTTCCATCCGTCGATACTGTGCAATTCGGTGCGCAAACTCCGTGTGACAACGCAGCTCTTGTGGGTGGTCTCGTTGTCTGTGTTCGAGGCCCCTCAGGTTGAGGGCAGATGCATGCTACTTACCTTGTACACGACGTGGTATTGAGAATACTTATTTTATTATTCGTATGCATTGCATCATACACACGCAACATTTCGAGCAAGACAATGGAGAAAATAAGAGAGAAATTTCCAGACCGGGGCATCAGCGACAAGGGTCCACGTAAGAAATTGTGGATGGTAGCGAGACTTTATCCAACGCAAGGGGAGTTCGTTACGTATGCTCAGATAGGCTGTACGTACAAGACTGTGCGTCTATGTTTATTATTAAAGCTTTCCTCTTGAAACACACACACACACACACACACACACACACACACACACACACACACACACACACACACACACACACACACACACACACACACACACACACACACACACACTAAAGTACTGCAAGGTACGTAATAGCCGTCATGTGCCTGATATGTACAACACCTGCTGTTCTCAGGCAATGACTGCAGGTACAACAATCTGCGATGCCGATACTCTTACAAAAACTACTTTTTGTTTGTCGTCGCCATCAGCACCAATACGATGGTGTGTGGGCCTTCTTCGCTATTGAAAAGGAAGGAGATATTTAGCTAGCCACTAAAGAGTTCTTATTACGCTACTCTGAGATGTAGACTGCGCGGAGAGAACACAATAATATTTATACTACGTGAAGTTTGTTTCGCACCCTCCTCCGCTCATCCCTCTCAAGAAAGAAGATTGTGCTTGATATTCATTTGATTTATCCGTATTATTTCCTTAATGGTAAACATATCAAGAACGAAATTACGCCTCGCGGATGTTTTGAAGTGTAGCGTTACTTTGCAAGTAATGAAATCTGTTGCTTTGATTACAGAGCATACGGGCGAGACAGCGAGTTCATTCCCGTCATAGGCTGCAAAAACGTACAATACTTTATAAGTCTATGTAAATAAATTTTGAGTTCTCAACTGCAGCTGACCGCCGTACAGAAGAAGTTAAAGTAGGAAAATTGGCGAACGTGCTTGACTCGTCAAGAACCAGCACCAAATGGCTGACATAATTTTCCAAAGTCAATACAAAGCAGCTCAAACGGAGGAAAGTATGTGTTGTAGCTAATATTGACAGACATCAGTTCTGCCCAATAGACGTTCGCAAGAAAACGTGTTGTAAAACGCGCCATTTTTTTAAATGACGAATGAAGGCTGTGCAAATCCCCACGGGCAAAAATAGAAGGCAATTCTTATCGTGTCGTTGCCTGAGTATAATGTAAATAAATGTTTCTTTAAAGCGTGACACAGCAACAGGCTTCTAAGGTGTTTGGTGAAGAAGGAAGGAAGGAAGGAAGGAAGGAAGGAGGAAGGAAGGAACTTTAATTATCACTTGTGAAAAAGTATTGATAGGCAGGCTTGACAGAGCTTCCAGGGCTTGGGGATGAAGGCGGGGACCTAATATGCGCACATAATTGGCGGCTATGTAAAAAAAGAAAAAAAAAGGACTTTACTTTATTATCTGGTACTATCTCTCAGAATATTTCTTCGGCATTTGCGTATTTCAATCTCGATATTTCTCCCAATCAAAGATAAAGGCCACTCTTGCGCTAGGGCGAATATCATACAGGAGCGGCTCCATCAGGCAGTGCAGTATTTCACCAAAGAGGGCTCTCAAAATGGGAGTAAGAAGGTGGGTTTTTTGGATTAACTTATGTTGAACATCATCACACGATACCTTGGCTTAAGAAAGAAAAATTGTGCCGTCTTCTGTAGCCAATTCGTATTGAATGTTTAGGGATAACTACATGCTGCCCTCCCCTGGAAAATGCATAGTACTGTAAATTTTTTTTCTAGTACAAATAAGGGGAAACTGTTGAAGCCACGAACTGTGGTGGCAACCACGACGCAGCCGCTGCATTATCGTCCAACAGCCCTTGTACATATGCCAATGTAAAAACAATGATACTAGGCGTCGCATTAAGCGGCAACTCTACAAGTGACACTTTACAAAGAAATCACTGCCTCAGGTGATTGGCAAAACGAGCACTCCGAAGGCAAAGGCAATATAAGGGTAGAGACCACTCGATAAGTTGGCGACAAGTTGCTCACATTTGCAACGGCCCCACCTTGAGCTGCGCGGCAACAGTATACTAGCGTAGATGTGGTGGGGCCCTGGCATATGTAGCCCTTGCATAAGTAGCACTCGTAAGGTCACAGGGTTTCCTACAAGATTCTGTGGTTTATTCAATGCCCGCTCCGTCTTATGAGTAAGCACGCGAACATAGGGCGCAATAATTTGTTACGCAATGACCAGATGAGGACGTATATCCGAGAGAATAGGCACACATCTGCGGTAAGTACTGACACACTACATTCCTAGACAAAGCAGGCAAGCCGAACCATATAAACCAAGGAAGGAAGTATGTATACATCCATTAATAAAATAATTGTGCTCCTGATAACGTTTTTCTTTTCTTTTTTGCACCCCAAATATCAACGTACAGTATGCTGATTTTCGGCGTCGGTTTGCGGACAACAGGGTATACAGTCAGCGCATCTTTACAGACAGTTGTTATGAAGTTACAGATTTGAAATAAAGTTTCCGTTTGCATTACGTGCTTCTTCATTATGGCCTCTCAGACAGGCAGCAACAAGGTTTTTTTATCTTTTTTCTCTTTTAAGGAGGAGCTTTTTTAGACATTTTTGACATACCGGCATATGTTGACAGGAAAAATTTCGAAGCAGCTCCCCAAAATAGTTCGCAATTAATAAGGTATACCACTTTTCACATGTAGGAATTAAAGCGTGAGGAGGCTGCCACCGTGTTTTCTCGTAGAACCCCCTCCCCCTCCCTCCCCCTTTCCTTTTCCTTTCAAGAGACGTCGTACAGGAGCCGCGTTCAAAGCCTTTTTGATTCTTTGTGACGATGAATTTTTGTATCGTTGATTTTGCGACGAAGCTATCTCTGCCGATAATCCCCTTCAAGCATTCGAACAACAAAAACAACACGGAGACGACGACGATACTACTACTACTACTACTACTACTACTACTACTACTACTACTACTACTACTAATAATAATAATAATAATAACAATAAGCAGGCAAGAAAGAGTCCGTTGGGAACAACGTGATGTGTGTGTGTGTGGGGGGGGGGGTGTTTGTGTGTGTGTTTACATTTCTTCACGGTGACGCTACTCAGGCGAAAAATATCCACAGCATATCCACGGAGTGAATGATGATGAGTGGGCGAAGCTCCGGAGGTTCATCGTAGCTCATGCCGAGTTCCGGATTAATTTAGTTAACACGCACGCTACGAATTCTTATGGTTCAACTACGCACAAGTGAACTCTCCCACCGGCACTTCATTGCAAGTCAAGATCCAGTGCCTATATATATATATATATATATATATATGGGTGGCTGGAGTCGGTATTTTTCTATCAAGAAACACGCTAGAAGACGCTGCCTGCGCCAACGTTGTCTCTCGCGGGTGACGGCGCGTTCTCCTTCTTTGCGAGCTGGTACAGCGTTCATAGAAGAAAGAGCGCTTCCATAGTCAACGCGCGCCTTTCGCTCTCTCTCTCTCTCTCACAAGACAGCAGATGGAAGAGTGAGAGAGCTCGCGCGCCGGGAGGCACGCGCCGAGGGCGAGCGCGAGCCTCCCGGCGGCCCGAGGTGGCTACATATATACATACATACATACTACTACTACTACTACTACTACTACTACTACTACAGAGGAGGGAACGACGCACACCCTAAGGAGCTTCGCCCCTAAAAAATGCGTCCATACCATTCATCAAAATTCTGCGCCTTGCGTCACGCGGTTTCAGTTTTCATCCACCTTCCCCGAGTGGAATGCCTCACACTTTTTTTTTCATATTTCGAATCGTACTAAGGTGCTAAATGTCACCGAAAATCGCAACGCTGCCCAGGAGAGGATTCCAGGGTGCAGTGCCCCACCGCATGTCGGGAGACGAGATGAGGGGGAATATGACAATGCGGAGTCCTCAATATTGAGAAGTCGGAAAAAATTTTTGTAGTTCAATAGCAGAGACTAATTAAGACACTTCGAAACTTCTCACACTCTAAACGTTTTATTCGGGGTCACCGATAATAATAAAAAAAAGGGAAAAAAAGAAGATGCATTCGGGCATTCTACTCTCGCCAAGTTGATTGCCCCTAGTTCTACTATTAGATATAAAGAAAGCAAAAATATATTTAACATAAAAATTCTTGTTGTGAAATGGGAGATTAATTTATATGAAAATTAAAAGTAGGACGTAGTGCGAGGAATATAAATGGCACTCCCTTAATTATAGCCAATCGCTCTTTGTAAAGCGTGCTTTCGCCCTGACTTGTGTGTACAGCAACAAAGCCCGCTTGCAAGAAACCGTACGGGAAAAATTTCGGGTGGTGAGTTTCGGCTGCGAATACAGAATGAACAAAAATGCCGTCTATACGAGTGAAAATTATGAGAAAAGTATGTATAATCACGGTAAACAAAGAGAGATATGGTGGTGCGTTATTCTTTTTCTAAGTGCTTGAATTCCAGACGCGGGGTTTAACGATCGACCTCTTTCAAGTCGCAAGCGCACGCGAATGAAGAATTGTCGTCTGTAACCTAAACAGACTTCGGCAAAGTACGTGCGGTAAGTACGTTTGGCTTTTTTTTTTTGTTTCTAGGTAAAACTTTGCAGACATGCGTTGAAAGTTAGCAAGCACCCAGGATTTCCAGTACACGCGTTGCGGCAGCTTAGCGCTTGCAGCATTGCGTGCTAAGCTCGAATTCACAGGATCCGTGTAATTAGATTCCGTGTATTCCGTGTAAATCCGTGCATTCCGTGTAAATCCGTGTAATCCGTGTAACGTTCGTGTAATTAGACATAGGCGCGCTTTAAAGTACTCCAGGTTGTCAAAAGTACTCCGTAGTCCTCCACTATGAGGCATGCGTTGTAATAACATCGTGGTTTTGGCATGTTAAAACCACAGCATTAATTGATATTATTAGAGAATTTCGAGCCCACATCCATGTACCGCGATGGACGAACCAAAAATCTGACGCGCTAAATTAGGACGTCTGGATTTTCATTTTGCAATAAAAACTGTAGGTGTTCTTATCTAACGTTAGGTCGCCGGAGCGTGAGTGTTTAGGTGGTCTCTTCGAAGGGAGAGAACGACTCACCTCAGCGTGACCTTCGAAGGCTGAACTACATAATTATGACGGTTCCCACGGGTGTGGCGTTATTCCCATATCTCACCCCTATTGCCGCGATTGCGAAGTGCAGCCTAAGTCTATGTCCGTACAGAGCTTCTCTGTAAAATAACCTAAGGCGATGGGTTCGGCTTTCACTAAGCCAGGCATTTCATTTCTAACAATCTAAGGGTGCTACGTTCCAGATCGCAGTCTCCTACCTTGTTTTTACGATTATGCTAGACTTAAGCCCACTTTGTAAGATCCCGTAGCAACACTCTGGAAGGCGGCGGGCTCGAGTCCGAACGGTTATGAATTTACCGTTTGCCTGTACATGTATGATTTACATCCATGCCAAAGGCCATTATCTTGAGCGCAGCTACGGGTACTTTTGCGTCATCTCGGAGAGCAATTGTGGTTTTAATGAATTTCGGATCAATTATTTCTGCTAGTAAGTAACATTTTCTGGTTCAACCTTATCATACAAACCATATGCAACCACTAGAGCTACCTCCACCTCTTCATATATGTTTTATTTTTTAAGTTGTTCTGATTTTCGTCCCGTCTTCCCGAGAGGTGCACCTCCGCATGACGAACTTATGGTTTAAGCCATGTTGTTATAGTAGTAATTAATGAATACCCTTTTTTTCAGTCAAAACGGGCACTATTACACTATACCAGAAAATAAGTCCAGGTAGGCGTAAAACTTCCTGAAATTTAGTACCAGGAGTAATAAAAAAATGAAAAAAAAACTACATCCTTCCTTTCTGGCCACCCGTAAGCGCGAATCTTGCCTCTAATAAAATAAAGCTGCATATTCGCTTATGCCCGACAGAAGCATGAACAATTGCATGCTACTTTAGGATCATGCGCAGTTACTTGAGTTCATGATCATATATGGTGTCAAGAAACAGCGCTGGGAAAGTGGGTAAAAAAATAGAGCAATTATTATGGGGAAAGGAAATATCGCAGGACACTTGATTACATTTCGTTTCATGGTGTGCACATTCAAAATTTGCGTTGTTTCTTTTTTCACCATATCATACGCTAACTTCTTTGTTTTTTTCTGAACTGAGATTTCCTACTCGAATTGTCGCACCCGTTGCTGCGGCTTCCGAAAGGTAACTTGTCCTTGCAGAATGAGCTGATTATTGGCTTGCCTTGACAACATAGTGATATCCCTTTATAACTGCAAACTTGAGCTAACAGACCGTTACATTATTTTGCTCGATGCCTCTCGCTTTCTTCGAGCGAGTGTCCCCCCTTGCATTATTCATAATCAGGGATCTCTTCAGCAGCCCCAATTCCGCTCCGATATTCCTAACATAATATTTGAGGATGATTAGCACAATAATTCATTCGTGCGTGCCCATATCAACACGTTTCCTCTTTTGTCATTACATTCCGGATAGATTCTCTGAGGCGTCCATGGAACTGAGAACACACAAGGTGAGTGTGAACACAAGGTATGGGCGGAATCCATTTCGGTTCCTATTATTTCCTTAAGAAATCTTTTGGCGTGTGAATAGAACAGGTTTTTTTTTGTACAACACTAATTGCATGGAAGCAATTGCAATATGGCTATAATTGCGAGAAAAAGAAATAACTTCAAGATCGCGTTTACCCACCCTCTGACGAAGGAAATAAGCGTAATTTAGAGCAGTATTTTTTTAGAAAGACATCAAAGTAGGCAAAGGGGAGCGAAAAATGTAAATGTATGCTGTAGAACTGAGCGTGCCAAATTGTACTCCCGTAGCGGCCGTTGGAATTGGATATAGGTCTATAAGGAAGCATAGATAGCTAAAATTAAGGTGTTTATCTTGTGTATGTTAGCCTTTATTGTTGTATTTGACGAACAAGAGAAATATTCGGGCATCTTTACTTTCGTTTTGAATTTCAGGCAATGGAAAGATTCAACATTTGTGGCTCTTACAAATTATGCTGCATATACAAATTATTATCCTCCAAGAATAGGAAAATATTTCTGCGGACGTATGCCTCATTTTTTAGACTCAATTTTGCTCAGAAAGATTGCAAAGAAGAAACGATTGCGGTGACAAGCACGAACACTTCGTCAGAGTACTAATAGCGGATATTTTATATTAGTTTGCCAGCAGAATACCCATAAGATATTCTTGTCGCAATGTAGCAACAAGTGTGCGGTCAGAAGATAATCGACAGCTGCTCAGAGATTGTCATTATAAGAAAAAAAAAAAGAACACTACGACAAGAAACGTGGCAGTGCAATCCGTTATCATGCTTCATGTGAACATATTTCCACGTGCAAGTACTTGGTATGACGCTTAATCATGGGAGCATATCTCGTTCGCAAAACACCGGAGCTACTGTAACTCATCACAGCTTATTTTTCAGGTGAACGTTTTGTAGGTGGTTCCATCGTTGTCGTATCGTAAATTCTCTCCGTTGTCGGATAGACGTGCTGTCTGGAATCGCTAATTGTCGCAAAAGCCCACGATTCCCAAGTTTGCGTGTCGCTTGAGTCCGGCTGATTTTTTCAAATCAAACTACAAAAAAAAAAACGTATATTTTTTGTTGTTATTGTTGCTGCGTCTGCTGAAGTGAAGTTAGCGGACTCAGGGAATAAACGTTAAACAAGCAGAAACTTGGAGAATTACAAAGAAGCTAGAAAGAAAGTTGCGAACCACACAGCGGGCGATGGAACGAAAAATGATAGGCGTTACTCTAAGAGATAGGGAAAGAGCAGAGTGGGTGAGGGAATAGACGGGAGTCGCCGACATAATAACCGCTGTTAGGAAGAAAAAATGGACATGGGCAGGTCATGTGATGAGAAGCTAGATAACCGACGGACAGTTAGAACGACGGAATGGGTACCAAGATAAGGTAAGCGTCGTCGCGGACGACAGAGCAGTAAGAGGGGGGCACGAAATCAAGAAATTCACAGGCGTCAAATGAAATCAGCTCGTGCAGGACAGGCAAGAATGGAGAGGATTGGGAGAGGCCTTCGTCCTGCAGTGGACATGAGATGATGATGATGATTTCTCTTCGTAAGAAATCATGGGGGTTGGGGTAGAAAACCACTTGTCGAGACATATTGTGGACCGTACAGCTTAGACAGCATAGACAATATAGTACTCGTGTTGCCGTTACCAGGAAAAAGTTGACCTAGCCACGTCACGTGTTCGCCGCGGTGGTGCAACGGCAAGGGTGCTCGGCTGCTGACCGGACAGACGCCGGTTCGAACCTGGCCACGAACCCGATCGCATCGCAGACCAAAATCTGGGAGCCCCTGTACTGTGCGCTGTCGGTGCGCGTTAAAGAACCCCGGGCGGCCGAAATTACCGGAGCCCTCCACTACGGCTTGCGCCATAATCATATCGTCGTTTCGGCACGCAAAAAACCAGCAATTATTATTGGACAGGACACGCGTGGCACGCAAAACAAATAGCCGATGGACGGTGAAAGCGACGATATGCATATACCGACGTATGGAAAAAGTAGACAAGGGAGGCAAAGAGTTTATGTGATGCGATGAAATTAAGGTGATCGCAGGGATAAGGTGGAACCGTGCAGGAGAGGATGAACGGGATATTTTTGGGAGAGGCTTTCGTCCTGCAGTGGGCATATAGCAAAGTTTTGTAAACATGATCATGGAAAGAGAATTACGGGGAAGCACAGAAAAATTAAGCGCAGATAAAAAAGAAACGGAAGACAAGAATGAATTTGAGCTAACAAGCCCGAAAAGAGAAGAAAATCACAAGAGCCACGCAGAGAAATGCACACAGAAAAAGGAGGAACCAATTAAGGTAAGCGAAATAATACTGAAACAATGAATGTACAATAAAAAGATGAAAAACAACAACAACACACAACCAGCCAATGAAAGTCAGAGAAAAAGAAAAGAAAAAACACGAAAGAATGAGAGAAAAGGCACCTCCACCTTAAGGCGTCAGCTAAACGGCCAGCGATCCACAAAGCATCTCCGGGCACCAAAGCCATATTAGGGTCGGAGAACCCTCCTCTCCCGTCAGCTTTCCACTCGTATGGGGAAAGCCAGCCGAGTCTCGCCCCCTTTCTCTCATTTCTCTCAATCCTCACTGATCTCAGCTACTCTCTCTCTCTCTCCCCTTCGTCTCTCTCTCTCTCTCTCCTCGGCCGGCATCTATTCTGGGTGGCAGCGCGAAGCATCCTGTGCGAGGAGCGCGCCGACCCGACAACCGCGCCCAGTGGCAAACCGTGTAAGAACGCAACGGGCAAGAGCTGCCGCGAGCTCGGTTATTTCGGACGGTTTCCAGTACGGCGCTGGACGACCAACGGGCGGCCGGGTTTACTTTTACTGCAGCAACTTCTCGCTCCGTCCGGCCGTTTATGATGACGTCATCGCGGGCTTCGTTCGCCCGAGCCTCCGCCCCCGCACAACCCCTCGCTGAGGCAGAGTGAAACCTTCGGTTGACGCAAGTTAGCCACCCCAACGTCAGCTGGGCTTCGGTGTGAGCTCTTGCGAAGGCCGTGCGAAGTATTCGCTCGCCTTTTTGCATGTCGAGCGAATGTCGGATCCTAAGGCTAAAATAATAATGACGAAACATGACTAAGCGTGAATCAGCGAGAATGACCGGCTGGTGCTAGTCCAGGGGAAGGTGGCGGGAATGTTTATGGTAGCCGCAATATGCGACAAACACGCCAGAACGACGACGTGTTTTAGTTGCTCTCTAGGATAAGTTTAGGCGAAAGACAAGTACCGAGCTAATGATCACCATTCCACCACGCTCACTTCGAGAAAGCTTTATGTTCGTACTGCGACGTGCACTTGGCTGAGTAAAAGCGGCGGGTGGAGGTCTGGGTCCGTATTCACAAAAACAACTTACGACAAAAATGTTCCCAAAGAAAATTTCAGCCAATACGGATGCTGGGCATATAACTGAGAAGCCGACCGACCAATCGCAGAAAGCAATTACGAAAGAGAAGTTTGTGGATTCGGCCCCTGAAAACCAACAAAGAACAGCGCATAAAAAAAATTAAAAAATAATAAAGGAAAATACTGCAGTGGTAGCACCGCGTACTGGAAGCGGAAGTCCAACCCGCCCAAAAGACACCCGCTGTTTAGCGTCCTGTTTTCATGTAAGGTACTTGTGTAATCGTTTCTCTCTTTTTTTTTTTTGCACTACCCACAACGGGTCTCAAGACGATGATAATGGCGACAACTACGGCGAATTTGATACTCAAGACACACAATCAGCGGGATGCGCTACAGAACAAACAATGTAAAGGGATGAAAATTTTCAGTCGAGTTCACATTATATCTGAAGGAATATCTGCGTAGAAAAGTCTGGAGGCGGTGATTTCATGTACTGAATAGAAAATCGAAACGATGGAAGGCCAGCAAGATTTGACTTGACGACATGCTGGCCTAGTTGGTACTTACTGAAATAGGTCTGGGATACACCCAGACCCATTTAGTAGGAAGTGCCGCTTGTTCTGTTGCTGTGTTTCTACCTATTTGTATGTATGTTCTTCTAGTGGCGGCTTCATCATGTCCTTAAGATTTGACGACTTGTTTAGAGAAGTCTCTTCCTATTGTCACGTCATGGGAACATTAACCAGGGATGACTCACTTATTGTAAACGTACACAACACCATCAGCAATACTTGCTAAATTCCATACGGCGCTGCATATGTAAACGAGTGTTGCACGTCAGAATAAACCTTACACTTCGCCCTTAGTCAAGACACTACATCCTGCTTATTGGCAAGAACAATAAAAAAAGGAAGACAAATGAACAAGAACAACTACGTTTAGTGTTTGTTGGTTAAGGGCAAGTTTAAAAAATGGTTGAAGCTGTGAAAGCAGTTACTCTTCGATTGATAGATGTTTGAAAAAAAGAAAAAGGATTGGCAAGGGAGTTCGAAGCGCTCTGAGGTCCCTTGGGTAACGTTGGTGACATGTCCAACCTATACAAGGGGAAAAAAGTAAACAAGCCAGCTTCAAGCTTTGCAAACCGCGGGAACAGCGAATCTGTGCTTTTATAGTTCTTCATGATTTAACTGGCAACGGTGTGTTGTTCACTGCTACTATCATGTAGCAGCATTACTAACGCTGTCACTACCATTATCATGTACCAGTGGGCTGAGGGCAAAAGCGAGGTGGGCTTTGCCCTTCTGCTTAACCGATTACTTTCTTTCTTTCTTTCTTTCTTTCTTTCTTTCTTTCTTTCTTTCTTTCTTTCTTTCTTTCTTTCTTTCTTTCTTTCTTTCTTTCTTTCTTTCTTTCTTTCTTTCTTTCTTTCTTTCTTTCTTTCTTTCTTCATTGCCCTTCGCACAGTCACTCACTATCATGTACCAGTGGCCTGAGAGTAAGAGTGGGGGCAGTGGGTTCAGAGCAAAAATTGATCGGCTGCTCGCTGCTGCGTGACGGACGACGGAAATTTCTGGCCTCTAAACAGCTGAGTCGTTAAAAAAATAAATATTGAAAACTTGAGCAGCAGCTCTGACACAGGCGTTGTATTTGCGGTACATGGATGATTTTATTGGTGCGCCCGTTCAGTCTGCTTATTTTCCTGTATATTCATTCGCTACTACAAGTGAGTTGTGAGAATGTGCCCTAGATTTAATTTACTTGCCAAAATTGCAAGTTAACGTCGAGAAAGAAGACATGTATGAAACGAATAGATCTGCATTCTGTTCAGGTACGTCGTTGTTTCTCGATTCCCGGATTACCTGATCGCGTCGGAATGACAGGTATGCTACACCGTGACCAGCTAATCTTCTAACGATGTTGACGTAATCAGTTACTAACCTTGAATTAGGTTCAAGGACAAGGCCGATTTAGTTTTCATTGCGGTAGTTCACCTTCCGTTTCTTTTTTACCACTCTGGCACGCCTGTTACGTCTCCCTACGTCTTCTAAACTCATGGCACTGGTTTAACTCCTTCAACGACATCCTTACGGGCCAGGTTGTAAGTGTTGAGGTGACCAGGTTGTACTGTAAACAAATTCCAGCCAATGTCCAGCAAAGAGAGAGAGAGAGAGAAAGCAAAAATGTAACCACACGAAACCAGAGACGCAACTAACGAAGCGTGGAGGTCAATCGGAGAACAGGCGAAGAACCGACGTGTGCTGGCATCCTAGACTCCAGAAGTCTCAGCACTGGGCTTTCCAAACGCTGGCACACGTTATGCACGCGTCTCTTCCCTCCGCTCCGCAGCAACTCTCCTCCACAGACACCCGGGGGGTGCTGGTTCCTATTTCTGAGCCAACCGCCCATGTTTGCTTGTTTTTGCCTTTGTCTTGTTCCCTTAGCTGTTCACTCCGAGAAGGGAGGGGAGGGTGTAGGTATACAGGCTTCGTCAGCGTTCACTCTCCCCCACTCTCAGCGATGTCAGCGGCGGGAAAGGAGGAACGAGGAGGAGCATGACTTTCGTTGGCTTGCTTCTTGGACAGCGCGGTATTCACTTTCTCTTGTCTTTTGTGCTCCCGGCGTGTTCTTTCTTTTTTTTTTTCTCTCCCTGGGATGTTCTAGTGGGGGGGAGAGAGCGCGTGATAGCGAAGGGTCGGCGCAGTCTCGGGAGCGGCTGTGGGCGCGCGAGGATCGTACTACGGTGGTGTGTGCTCGCCTGGGCTTCGGCTGCTCACAGCTCGACGCCACTCGACCAACGGGACGCCTCGACCGCCGTTCCTCTTCCCTAACACCGAGGCCAGGTGAGACGCCGACTGTGCTGGATTCTCGTTGGGCCCTCGCTGCCACCGACGACTGTAGTGTTCACGCTCGAGACCGGACTGCTTCGGGTCCTCGACTCGCGGGTCTGGTCTCCCTTGTCGATTTACGCAGTGTGCTTTCTTCGGGGGAAAAGGAAGCTTGGTCTGCGGTCGAGTTGGGGAGCAGCGAAAGTAACTACGTCTCTGCAGTCGATGGGATTCACCTGAACGTGAAGTTGAAGATTTGTTTTGATATGTTTCGGATGCGCGTATATTTTAGCTCCATAGTGCTGTGATCATCTAGGCCAGATTTTAGTGCTTGGTGAGGGTGGAGTCAGCTGTTCAGAGCCAGAGCGCAGTCGCACAACACCGTCGGAAAAAACAGTTCTTCGTGGCTGTCCTTTCACCACAATGCAGTGACAGCGTGAAAGCGTGGAGTTTTGTTAAGAGTTAGCAAAACACGGATCTCGCTCGCTAATTTCAGCGGTTATAAAAGAGATGCTAGCTGAGAAAGATATGTGCAAATTGTGCAGTCGCCCCTCCAAGCAATTAAAGTATTGAGGTCTTTCTTTTTACTGGACGAAAATGTTATCGAATCAGTTACGTATGCTTGGATTATTTGGAAACAACTTCTTTAGTTTCACCACACCGAGCGCACAAAACACCGGAAAAGGCGGAATACAACGACCAGCAAACAATAAGCGAGAAAATTAGCGTGTACGCATTGAAATAGCAACTGACATTTGCGACGTCAAAAATTGTAACCTTCAGCCTGCTTTTACTAACAGTGTAATATCGTGACTGGAGTGCGCCGTAGGTTCAGCGATTGGTACTGAGTGAAATGTTCTGCGAAGCCACAATATCGAAAGTACAAGTGATTACCTGTATCGAATAACTCCTGTTCCCGAAATAACGCACGCTGCTGATTGTTGATTGTAGCGCTGCGTAGAACAACGAGAGGTCGCCGTAGGTGAAACGAAACGTGTTCCTACGTAACGCATAGGTACATAAATCTGATGCCTACTTTTGTTTCTAGCTTGCTCAATGCAAGTTATACGCAAACACTGTTGACACTTACGACCATTTATTAAATTTACGAGGATATTTCACTAAATAAAAATGTAACTCGAGCTAATCAAAAAGTTCCTTTTTTAGTGGCATCTCGCTGGGACTAGGGTACGCTTGGACTGTTTCATATGTTGTGATTAACGAGTATCTGGTACTGGAGTGTGCATAAATAACGTGAAAACAAATTTGTGCTGTTTATTTGAAAAACAGAAAAATCTCCCACAGTGCCTTTGTCATTGCTCTTTCTTTTTCATTTGAAACACAGCAAACGTGACAAGGCTATTCCTGTTCAAGTGTTTGTTTCAAATGTAGAATAGGCAAGTGTAGCACGTCATATTTTTGTTAATGCTAACGACCACGTTTCTGAAATATACGCCGCGTTGTTCCACGCTTGTTTGTCGCAGCAAATCGTCTACGAAATTTCGACAAAACACGAGTCTATAGAGAACGTTTGGAACTGCAATGTCAATCACCTAAATAGTGCGCTCGATTAGTGTGCTGGGGTTTCACATTTCATACTTGCAGTCAGCATTTTAAGATTTCATTGGTGATTCACCGTACACACTTGGATGCCATGAGTGATGGATCAACTACAAATTCGCATATCTGTGCTTGCCACACCTGTAGCCTCCAGTATTATCAGAATCCTACAAGTACTCTGGAAATACAGAAAAGAAATATTCGAAGCATGTGAATTATTGATGTCTTGCATGTCTCCGCTTTATTCACAATGTAAACAATGGTGTATTTTACAAGTAGCTCCTTTTAAGCTCGCACTGAAATTGATCCAGAGTGAAAGGGCTACAACTGCGGAAGTGATTTTGCTGGAGACAGGACACCAATTGTTATCGCAACAGTTGCTTTAAAAAAGGGTAATCAGGGAGACACTACAAAACAAACAAATTTTGATTGCTCGTTGAAATTTCATATGCTTTTGAACTTGTAAAAAATAGGTGTTGATTCAACAGAGAACTGTTCGCAAAAGCCACATTCACATAATGAGCGTGTCATCACAGCGCCTATAGTCACTGAGCTTTTTTTCAGGTTTCTAGATTTCAGCAGCAAAATGTAGCGTCCTGGTTTGAAATGCAGAGTGAGGGATTCTATCAGGCCGTAATATTTTGTTCACCTTACGTTATTTTTATTCAGCATATCTATAATACAAATCATACTCACCTAGTGACTGTGCTTAAGCATACTCATTACGTCAGTATTCTTGAAATTAATCTTTCAAAAGTCACCCGCCCAGTCGTTTGCGAAAGTCCATGGCGGAAACAAAAAGCAGCAATAATTTACTTTCCGCAGACGTTAGCGCATGCATGCATCGTTCTTGACGCACCGATATTTGGTACTGCTCACTTCCCCTGCAGTTAAACCGCGACGTCATATCATGCTTCTGACGCTGTTTTGTTACATGAAGTTACAGAGACGTAACAATATTCGCGCTTAGGACATTGCACGGCTTGGGTATGCAGTAAAATGTATTGCAGTGTGTAATGTACAAAACACCTGTGGATACAGACTGTTGCCTGAATAAGTTCAGTTGATGTGAAAAGATGAAAAAAAAAAAAACAACCAATAACTATGACAATAACAAGCGACTTAGAAACGTGACAATATTGGCTGCTGTGCATCAAAAGTAAGTCTGCCCACGATGTACTTAGGCAGTAAAAAGGTAAATATACTCGTATGGGCTAAAGAAAATGATGCCTACCTTACAATATACCTACCCATTGCTACACCCTAAACAACTTACTTGAATGTCTTTCAGTAATGGCAAGGCAGACAATATCTTGATAATGTGCTTTTAATTTTGCTGTTACCGGATGAACAAGAAAAGAAGTCTGCACATTGCGGACAATCGGCCGGCAAGCACGCAATTAGGACAGCGCTGTTGCGTGCTGAAAACAATTTAGTATAGCCTTTAAGCTAATCAGCAGAAAATGTGCCTTTTCAATAAGAAAAGTGGTTAACAGGAATCAACACAGATGGAGCATTTATTTAGGCAAAGACTAAATTTTCCATGAACTTTGCCATTTTGAACTCGGCCGCATCTTTTGTCAGTTCACGCCAAACAAGGCGAAATCAGAGTGAACGTACAACACACATAGAGGAATAAGGTGGAGGACAAGAAGGAAACAGAAAGGCATCCGGTTGGCTAACATACGCTGGATGAATGAAAAAGGGGAATAGAAAGATAAGAGAGAGAGAGAGAGAGCAAGAGAGAAGGAGGAAAGGGGTAAAGTAAACAAAATAAACCGTCGGAAAGGACGCCACGAAATAGAAAAAATTAGTAATGCCAGTGCGTGGAAAACTTGCGTGGAAAACTTCCTTGGACGTGGGAAATCGATGTTCAGTGTATACAGAAAATTCTATGTTCTATGTAAATTCACTTCACAATTAAAAAGAAAGTAACCCGCGCGATACCCTTAGCAAGGTCGTGCTCTTTTGTAGTTCATGCAAGCATCATGAAAGAAGTTGATGTACTTGTAGGTAAATGGCATAAAACAAACATTTACGCAGAGAAATTTCAACTCTGACTCGTGGGTTCATTACAAAATATCTATCTTTCTTATCTTTCCTTTAACAATATATAAAAGTATACCACGTGCATTGAACTACACTCAGTTGAAAACACAGTGCGTCAACCTCCTCACAAGCGATCACCGACTTAAGAAATGGCCGGCAAACCGACAAGCAAAAATACCAATTAAAGGTGACACAAATGGCGGCAAAACTAGCCAAGCGTGTCAACCATAAAGTGCTATACAGAGAGGAGAGGATTGGTAGCAGCCAACGACTTCGCCCACTCGCAAGCACCGAGCTCTTGGCTCGGAGTCCGGCATCATCGACCCACGCGCTTGTACAGGAACTGTGCGCAGCCCGTTCGGAATACCGGGCTACACGAAAAGGGAGGGCGAGCGAGGTACGAGTTAGGCGCCGGCGGCGGCCGGGCGGGTGGCGCCGCCGGAGCAAGCCCGTGCCCGAGGGCACCGAGGGGCCCAGAATAGCCCCGGCGCGCCACCACCGGTCCGGTAGTGGGACGTCCCGGGTCGGAACACCCTTTATGGACTCGGTGTCTCGTTGCTCCGCGGGCCGTCTCCGGAACGCTGTGTATCTCGCGACGCCCGCGATGTGACGACTACACGCTCGCAACTATATGAGCTTGTTTCGGTCGCCCCAATTCGCGTGTATCTATTGTGTTATTGTTACGTCGCCAAAACGAGCCTCTTGACGACGATGTGGACCTCGAATCGCGGGCGGAGCGGCATCATCAATGTCCCAGAAACGAACATTGTGACACTCTTGGATTATCGTTCCTTTTCGAACAAAAATAGAAAAAGTAAAAGCGGCTTTACCGACAGGTTACAAATAGGGTAACACTCCAATGAGTGAAAGATGACTGAATGTTTCGGACAGTTTTAGACGTGTTTATCTATGGGAGTGCAAAAGCGCAAGAAAAGAATGAATAATTGATCATATTGCAAGTCGTTAGTTACACTGCTATAGGTGATCGTAATTTTCATGAAGTGGCGCAAAAGGGCGTTAAATAATGCTTATCAATAACATCTTAAACCAGTGAAATAATTTGTCAGCAACACGTAACTCGCGCTCCTGACAAAGGCACGCAGCTTTCTTATTAACGTTTAAAACCCCAGTGAACCCAGCCTTAAATGCCATTGCGCATGCCGCGCCAATCCTCTTGTCATGAACATTGCGTTGTTCTCTCACATGTTGGCCTCTAGGAAAGAGAGAGATAGAGAGAGAGAGAAACGAGCTCTTTAGTACAGGTAAAAATAAAAGAAACCTCGTGAATAAATAAATCGCACACGATTTCAGTTGTCCTCTGCACCAATTAAGTGGCTTCAGCATGCATAATATTTCCATCATTCTTCATAGCTGTGAAAACAAAGTAGCGACTAGATACGCTGCCAGTATGTTGCCGTTTGTACGAAGGCCTGTTCCACGTAAAACGACATGTAGTTTTTCAACTTGCGTTTGTAACAACAAAACATAAGCAACCACGTTATGCCGGAACGCCAATGGTGCATGAAACTGTATGCCATAATGAAACGTGAACTTAGGCATTATATATATATATATATATATATATATATATATATATATATATATATATATATATATATATATATATATATAAGGAAGTTGCTGGAGGAGTCGTTGACACCACTTGCTCATACTTGAAGTAAATTCCCGAGAATTTCGGTGTACAAAGGGGAGCTATTCCGTAAATGCCCACCTGGTGGACTGTCTCTTTCGGCCGCCCATGATTGGCTAGAGCTCGACAACATGTTGTCACGAAAGGATCCGGTGGCTTCCTATTCGTCCACTCACATTACGCTGACGTCACCGAACTCTAGGCGAGTGTCCGCACCAATACGAGCACCGGAATATGCGCCTCGTCGCGGCGAGCGCAACCTTTCGAGGTTCGGTACACGTCAATCGAATCTCGGAGACAGCGCAATAAATCCGATTCCCTGATGACGTCCGGCAGAAGTAGACGTGCCCACTAGGTGGACCGTTGCGGAACATCTTCCAAGGTGGTGAACCGGGGTAGGCGTTTCTTTTAAAGGACATGGAATTCAATTAGTTCTGGGTTTGAGATCCTGATATAGGCTCGCTTACTATTCTGCTGGCAGCGCCGTTGCATATCGAATCCCGAGTATCGAATATCGAATCGAATATCAGAAAACATATTAGCCCTTGGTTATACTGTTTTAGTTAACACATAACTATTCTAACAAAACGAGCTACTATACAATCGACACAGATATGACTACTAGGAGCACACTGTCTAGACTACCTTGTCATATCCTAAATTAACGCAGCATAAAATGAGCTGTAAAAATACTAAAGACTATGATCAAGAAATGTTAGTTTCACGTGGTTGGGCGGCTGCAACGGAGAGGTCCTGCAAAAGGAGGCTGCTGCGAATGGCAGGAGGAGGAGGAGGAAGAGAAAGGAGGAAAGACAGGGATGTTAGTCAGGTCAGAAGCGTGCAGTGCGCCAGCATGGTTGCCTGAGCGCCAGCGGCGGTGTCGAGTAATTGAATGACGTTGCTTGTCGTGATAGCACACTTTGGTGGCGACAAGTCGGGAGTACGCACTGGCGCGCCTGTCGTCTGGCCGCCCTTGTGTGAACGCGTAAATGCAGAAGGTCAGTCATTTTCGGCAAGCTGACTGCATCGCATACATTCAACCCTTCCGAATATTCGAATCCACCTCGAAAATTCCACAATTTCGAATACGAATACTGAAGGTGCGATATCCAACGAATATTTGAAACATTCGATTATTCGCCCAACGGTAGGCGTATTATAGTTCCTAAGGCATCAGTTACACCACGTGTAGGTCTATAGTTCACCTTTCAAAAGTGATAAACAAGATCACAAATGTTCAAAAACTCACAGCTCGCTAGAAGGCTACAGGTACAACATCACAAATTTATATCTTCTGGTTTCTGATCTGCCTTGCTCTGAAGTTTCGCACACCTAAGCTCTATCTGTCTTTTATTAACGTAGAGATCACAAAGGTGAACCCCATATGGAACTAAAGTGAATGTCTTGCTGCAGTTCTGTATACAATAATCATGAGAACAAGAAAAACAACACAGATTTAAGAGACCGCTTGTCCCAGTTATCAAGACACCTTGACATGCCGTCCTTCGGTTTGTTTAAAGGATCTGTTCCTGTCATAATTACAATTTCTTAAGACATCGACGCAAATGTGAACACGTGCGGTTGAATATACATCAGTACTGACATTTGAAAGGTTTTTGTGGGACTCGATTCATTCGCGAAAGTTTATGATTAATAAGCACGTGTCCTTTCACTGCGTAGCAAAAAAAAAGTCATTGTGACGTTGGCGCTCATAGAAATTTGTCTTTGTATGCATTTGTCACAAATTTTAGCGTCTCTACCATTTCACGAGAGCTTGCTCCGAACATTGTCCTTCTTTAGTATCTCCAGCAAGAAAGCTTGTCTTGCACAGCGCATTGAAAGAGCTGGCCTTCGACGAACATTGTGGAGGAAGCAGTTCAGTGTACGCAGTTGAAGTGTTTACTTCTTGTATTACCTTTGTAGGGAGAGCTAAATATACCCGCCGCCGCGGCTGCATTTCGATGGAGGCAATAATGCCAGGGGCCCGTGCCCTGTGGGATGTCTGTTCACGTGAAAGGCCCAGACGATTGGAATTTCCGGAGCCCTCCACTGCGGCGTCTCTCACGATCAAAATGTGGTTTTGTGACGTAAAAATCCAGAAATCAATCAATTAAAGCTAGCTAATTCTACCAATTGTCACGTGATATGCCGACAGCGAAGAATGTAGGAGCCTAGCTGCCAAGGAACGAAGTCTTCGATCACCGATTTTGTGCCCAGCAAAAAGAACAAAAAAAAGCTCGGAGCATAACGAAAGCGGGTAGAGAGGTTTACTGTTCCCGAAATGTGATCCTCGGATGAAACGCAGCCTGTGCACCTACATCATTGAACATTTCACGGTGATATGTGGTAATAGTGCGCTTTCTATTTATATGCACACTGATACTTGTGGCGCTCGTGCAATATGATTGGAATTGGTAATAATAAATGAGACTGTTAGAATGTACGCACACACGGCTTACAGCGCACTATAGCGCATGAGCTTTGGCTTGTGAGATGTGGTAACTGTGAAAAATAAGTAGACGCGACAGTATGGCCTTTACTTTTTTTTTCTGGGCTACTGCTGCAATAGAACGCGTTTTACTGGCATGAAATATGACACTAATTCTGTGCTCGTTTACTTTCAGAAGCCACCTCTAAACCACCAAGATGACGGAAGCCGAGATGCTGATGGAGGTATGTCAAGCCTTTCAAATACCAAGTATATGAAATAAAATCAGAAAGATATTCTTAGTACCGGCCTTTAGACAGGATGATCCACCACACTGGCTTTTAAATGTATTGAGGATTTTTAAGTTGCGCTTTAGTCGCCTGCATTTTTGCAAGTTTAAACAGAATAAACCTTACGGACCTTTATAAACATTGGTGGCGGCGCTCCTCCGCAGAAGTAAGCCGGGTATTGCGCGTCAGAAGCTTGTTAGGTTTCACCTCTGGCATTTTAGTTTAAGCACTGTACAAATCTTTTATTCAGTGTCTTAAAAGGAATCCCCCCTCCCACTCACCTCCCAACCCTAAAAGAAGAAAATAAAGAAGTTGCGTAGCATGAACCTGCGTGAGTAGACTAGACAGCATCTGTTAATACCTAGATATAGAACACTGGGATAAAGCTTTTCTGCGTGTTTACACTTAGCACAAGTGAATGCACGAGGGTCATTTCTAAATCATAGAGCCAAACACAGGAGCTCAATTCACAGTAGCATTGTAGTTTACGTTCATGGTCTTAGGGTAGCTTTACCTTTCATTAATAAACGCAGCTTATTGAGCCTGACGTCATAAGATAGTGGTAACAGATACGATTATGCTTACACCAGATTAAGGAGACTAGAAATCTCATGAGGTTTTCCTCTTTTCTTTCTAAATCAGTACGCGCCTCGTCTATCGCGGCCATGGAGTGCGCAAGCAATTGAGGCGCCTTCGTGCATACCAATAATCATGCTTCTTCTCAGTGTAGAGAACCTGAACTCCTCAGTGTAGAGAACCTGAGTACGCTTGATCACATTGAAAACCAAAGCAGCAACAAGAGAGTTTAGCTGCGCACCTAATTTGCTGCCATTTCCAGGCTCCAATGGGGTCTTTAGCCAGTAATCAGGCGCAATAGTTAGTAGGGATTAATAATGAAGACTCTCCGTCCGTGCACATTTTCTAGCGAATTGCTTTAGGTGAACGCGACATTTCCAAACATTGCTGTATTTGCACGAATACGTTCACATTAGTATTCGCATATTCGTTGTAATTAAAAATGACGGTCAACATAACAAATAACAAATGTCTACGCGCGCAGTAGTACTAGAGTGCTCACTGCTCTGGTTGTTTATGTGTTCTGACAGGTGATTCATTCCTCTCAGTTCGTGCGAGGTACCGGTGTTGACAAGTGAACCGGTTGTCGCGTCTATAGATACCCACGTGCTTTGCCAATGCAAGCAGGTGCTTGTAAACCACCGTAAGGCAAGTCGCAATCTCGAGGAAATTCTTTCTGGGACAGCTACATAGACCGCAATCGACACATGTTTGCCCTTACAGTATTCGTGTGACGAGGAGGCTAGCCGCATACCTGGCCTGTGCACACTCTTGGTTTGTTCGGGTCCTGAGTATTTCCATCTCGTGTTTGCAGGAGAAGCTCCGCAAGAAGAAAGAGGAGGAGGAGGAGATGTGGGCGGAGTACCTCGAACAACGAAAGAAACAACGCGCCAAGGAAGAGGAGGAACTGCGGAAACTAAAAGAACGACAGGTAAGCGTCGCATATCTGAGACCTACATTTCTGAGCCATCTCGAAATGGCAAACACTCTCTCAAATCTTTACCAACAACACTTGTTTAGAAAACTGCGTACGAGGAACAGGCGACCAGGTACGCTCTCGATTACGTCATGTGGTCTTTTATATTTCGATCGGTGTAACACCTAGTAGAGAGTGCTGAAGACCTCGGAGAAGGTCAGCTGGCGAGGCGGACCGAATAGCCCCGCAACGTCTCTTGTTAAGCACAATAAACAACATTGGAACAAAATTGCGAAAAGACATAGCGAGACAAGTCGAATGACGAACAACAAAAAATAAGTAATTGCCAAAGCAACTCGTACCGCACGACCTGGAAAATGCTGCGTCTCCAATTACAGCTTCGTGGACGTTGAGAGTGAACGCCTAAATATTTAGAAGCGTCGTGCCTTCTGGCTATATGGTGAGCTATGAAAGCGATGTATCCAAGTTAGTCGTGATTGACTTATGATACCACTGCAGGAAGGTAGGCCTGTATATGCGAAGATTATTCGCGCGCAGTGGAGAGTATTTTATTGTTTTTTTATCCTGTATGCCCGACTAGGACGTCCTGTCAGAGACTATGGCTGTATATTATGGTCATGTGATTACAATCTGTGCGGAAGCTCGATTGTCTGCCTCATAAAGTTAGTTAAAACGCTAATCCCTTTGATGTAAGCGAAGCACTGGTAACGGTGCGCAGGAGATGCCAGGAAGGCGTTTAGAATGGCCGCAACCTAGCTATTACGTGTGACTTTACTTGAGACACTTTCAGAAAATAGAACTATATTGGTATGCAAGATCGATACACGTACAAGGGTTGACTGGTCTCAGCATAAGCTTACATCTGGCCTCGCGAAGGACAGTATAGTTACTGGACGTTTGTATTACCTTCTCGATGCACTCTTTTAAACCAGGCTCTACGTCATAACGGTTGTCTCTTAACAAGGTCTGGAAATATTCCGTACGGTCATTCTGAAGATAAAGTGCTTGCTCTTTTTCCTACTGAGTAAATACTTCGAACATCGCAATTGTAGAAGAATGAGCACTCAAACCTGCTCATGTATGTAGGTTAAAGATGTATCCAAGTAGAGTTGTTAAGATAATGAAGCAGCTTACCTTTGTACTCTAAATTGGTGAATCCGTAACACTGAGTCTTGGAGTCTGCTTTTCGACTTGATGCCTTCGAACTGCAAGAACATAAAAACAAGATTCGAAAGATTCGTTAAAAGAGGCTTTCAATTTAGAACTGAAATATACATGCCTTCTGTGAAGGCTACATAGGCTCAAACAGTCTTGATGCAAGGCAACAACTACGAAATGATTACTTTTCTCTCTTTGGCACCGTTGGAATGAATGAGTAAGCGAATACATTTCTGGCTGTGGACCAGAATTTTAGACAATCATTTGCGTATGCATGATTACGGTCCCGAAAAAAAAAAAGGCTCCTACTAAAGAAGCAATAGCAGTGTAATCCGTCTGCCCTTTGCACGCTAGTACTCGCAATTAACAACCATGTGGTCGGAAGGAGAAGGAGTACGAAGGGACAGAGGAAATGCAGGGAGGTTTGCCTGGGCTGAGCCCGGTAGGCTACCCTGCACTGGGGAAGGGGAGGAAAAGTTTGGGAAGATAGAGATAGAGGGAAAGAACAAACCAAAAAACAGAACTGTAGAGTCTCCGACGTTGTATATGTTCGTTGTTCATTATAGAGACGGCCAATGAGCACAAGTAGCATTCAGAAAGTGCAGCGACGCCTTAGTTTGTCCTAGCTAATCGGGAATAACTAATGGAACCATTAGTACTTACGAACTTTATTGAAAGACGATTAACAATTTTTGTGACGCAGATTGAGTGTTCCTGGTAGCTTCCGCTTCGATACGAGCTACATGCTGAATAAAAATTTACGCTGAAAAGTACTCCGATAATCACGAAAGTGAATCTTACGTTTGGGGCATCTTATTGTCCTTTAAGAAGAGTCGTTATCGGTCGAATTTCCGTGATCGTGGGACGGGAGGAAGAAAAAGAGCATCTCCTCATCTATAAATACCACTATTTCGAGCGTGTTATTCGAGGCAGCGGAAGAGGGAAAATCCATTAACGCGCGCTCGAGTCGATGCCAATCACTTTCACCGACATTGCGTTCCCCATTGCAGGCGAGAAGAAAAGCCCAGCGAGCCGAGCAAGAGGCCAAGTTGATGGAGTTCAAGAAGAAACAAGAAGAGCAAAGAATCAGAGAAATGGTACGTATGAACCGGCATACTCGTCAGCAATGCCGCTTTCGAGCAATGCACTATTGCGGCGCATTTAGGTGTCCCGGATTCGCATCCGCCCTTGCCGCATCAAAACTCATAAAAACGCCGAACAGGTTCGAGTTTCTAAGAAATATCCGCGTATTTGATAATAAGACGTGATGAAACATGAAAGCAAGACAAGTTTTTCATATCCTTACGGCTACGACCGCGCAAGGAAAAGAAAGAAGACACTTCGGCAATGCAATACAAGCTTAGGTATGCAAAAGGCCGACCCTTACAGCATGAGCACTTTATACTGTGACTGAGTGGCTTTGGTTACTGTACTTGTTGCACTAAACCTGTAGGAGAAAACAGTTTTGATGTTACGGCGAAAACGCAGTTTGACATGGAATATTTGATCATGTGTTTTGTATGTCCCACAGACTCAAGATACAAATACTAGTGGGCGCTTTATTTGTGCGCCTACATCTTCGTATAGCTTATCTGTAACAGAAAAAAATACAAAAGCAGTAGGCGGGAAACAATACAGCTCCCTCAGAGAAACAAGGTAGCGTCACGCAAATACCGACAGCCCTGCGAGTGCGCGGGGTTCTCATGTCTGTATTGACGACTGTAAGTAGACAGTGACCAGATGAGAGCTTCCGCTGTAGTTACGTTGGGCATCATCATCTTTATTCTTTTCGTAACGACGAACATGTTGGCAAGAGGAAACTACAGGGCTACAATTATTTATGTTTATTTATCTTGGAGCTTCGAGCTAGAACCACGAGAAACAAGTTCAAGAATACGTGCCCAGCATGTCGGATAATCGAAATCATAAAGAGAAGCCTCCACCTGCCGACTCAGGGAGCAAGAGATATGACAAAGTACTAAGTCGTAGTCACAGACAGGTGACATGACATTGAGCGGCCGTGACTGAAGGGAAGAAAAACATTTCGACGATATGTTTAAGGAAGGATCCGATGTTATACGAAACGACATGTGGGGATAAGTCCCTTTGTTTGGGCCAAAAAGGGACGGACTTCATAATCCGAACGAATGACTCCGTCAGACAAGCGCGCTTATATTATTTTTCTTTTCCGCGGCAGCGGTTTACTTTCTTGTCGATATTTAATTAGTTTTCTCCTCCACGCGAGACAGCGGTGACATCTCTTCAGCGCCAAGGGCGCGGGAGCCCAGGTGTCACGAATCCGGGGATGTTCTCAACGCGTAATCCTTCAAACTAATGTACGGAGTCGGCATACAAAAGAAAACCCAATCCAGCGGTACAGAAACGAACGATAAGAAAGAAATCACTAAAGAAATAATTCGAACGAAGTGATCCCGTTTCCTACGGCTGACAAAGTTAAGCAACGGAAAAAAAAAAGTGATTCCCTTAATTCTACCGGCGGGTCTTTCCCTTTTTTTTCCCATTATGAACTTTTTCTTTATCCGCCGAAACGACTCTTCTATCTTGTCTTTCGAGTCTCCGGCGACTGGCTAGACGCTGAAGCGTTCGCGAAGCCGAGCATCTCCCACTCGACGAGCCTTGAGCAACGCCTGCTGTAATGATGATGACATCCCCGCTTTCATTCTCCCACACTATTACTCGTCGCCAGGGTTAGACCAAAGGAGCGGGTGCTCTCTTTCTCTCGGTGCGGGGTGCTTCGCCGCAAACCCCGAGCCCACAACAAGCGCGCCGGCTGCATTTAAGATGATGACGACGCGTTCATCTTCCTCTTCTTGCACCTGGACGCCGTTATTCCGCCTTAGGTCTTCGATCCGGTGTCTCACACACACACACTCACGCGTGTCTCTCGCAGGAGGAGAAAAAAGCTCGGGAAGCGGAGGCAAAACGCAAGAGGTTGGAAGAGGCTGAACGCAAGCGCCAGGCCATGCTGGCTGCCAAGGAGAAGCGCGAGCAGGAGCCCGTCAAGCCCAACTTCGTCATCACCAAGCGCGAGGGCGAAGACATGGCCGGTTCGGCGCTGGGAAGCTCCGGCTTTGACAAGGTCAGCCGCGCGTGAGCCCGTCTTTGTCGCGGTTTTGCTCAAGGTGCATGGAGTGTCGCGTAACTGTACGGACTTGCCTCTTGGTACGCATGCGGGGTTGGCGAAACTGACGCGGACATTAAACTGCGGGGTGAGAAGGAAGGGAAGAGTGAAAGAAATTAGCAGGTCAGGTGTTTCTTTTCTATAGCGAGGAGCTGCTCTATGCGTCACGGGCTCGTTTGGAGCTGACGTGTGATAGGTTGTGTCTTTGGAAAACACGGGGCGCGTACCTTCCCTGTTAGCGTAGTCACCCAACGGCCGCGTAGCGTACACGGGCAGAAGCTCTATGTTGAAGGTCAAATAGTAGGAAGCAGCAGAAATTAAAGCGCCTTAAAATATTCGTAATTTTTCTTTGGGGGAATGTAGAACGAAGATACAGAGAATGTGCAGTGCTGGTTTCACGAGACGCGGTCGATTAGCAACTCGTTTCGAGAATATTTTACCGAAACTCATCAATTCCGGTCCGTGACGATGGTGTCCTCCGTGACACTGTGCAGATTAACGTACCGAGCCCCTATCAACAGCCCGTAAGTTATAAACAAAGAATAAGCAAGCTAACAGAAAGTTTCGAGTACCTATAGGAACTCGTTTCAAGAGACCCTCTAGCATCAATAAAAGTTGGCGGTAACATTCGTTTACTGTGAACTACCTTTTCAGTTTGCCAACATCATGTACGCCCGTGGCGAGATGGGCAAGACCAAGGAGCAGATGGAAGAGGACAAGAAGGCCATCCTGTCTTTCCGCATCAAGCCCTTGGAGATCGAAGGCCTGACCGTGGAGCAACTACGTGAAAAGGCCAAGCAACTGTGGGAAAAGGTCGTCAGCCTCGAGTCCGAGAAGTACGATCTCGAGGAGCGCCAGAAGAGGCAGGACTACGATGTGAGCACCGCGCACCTTGTCTTTTGAAACATCCACCGTTTATTTAGTGCATCACTGCTGGTCAGTATGCACCTAGGGAAGGGCACACATTTTTTTTAGTTGGCAAGCTATATGAATTCATGTGTGTGTCGTCTACAGCTTTCGAAAGAAAACAAGACACATCAGAGCAATGTATAAATGGAGAAAAATTGTTCAGTATTTCATGTAACTTGGTAATGATGCTAAATATACAGAGGAAAAAAGAAACGGGATTGAGAGAGCATGAAGGGGCCCACTGGAGTGAAAAACACATCCCCGGACCTTTTGAACTAACTTCCCAAGTAGTTATTTTGGGACTGTACGCAGCACCACAGGACTGAAATATTCTGGTGTATGTGCGGATTAAACATGAGACGGCTTGGTTACAGCAAAACAGCCATTACTCGGCATAGTCACTTGAAGTAAATATTGTTGTACATGCTCACAAAGTCAGTAATGCTTATTTCCTGTTCGGACAAGCTGAGGAGGTCTTGTAAATGCACGTAATTTTACATTTCTCGCGCACAAGTACAGGAGTTGGGACAAGATATTGAATATGTGAAGACCGTTTCCGTACGGTGCTTTTAAAAACTATTATTAAGTGGTAGTCAGGCCTTTTGGGCTAAGCCTGTTTTAAATAATTTTCAGGTACATATCGCAGGTAACGTCGGCTCTCTTGCGGTATACACTTGCATCGGCATTTTCATCATACCCTAACAAAATAATTTTGCTTCTTGTCTCAATGCGCTGCTTAACGTTTGCCCGGAAAGCTGATCCAAAAGCAGCAGAATTTCGCCTGGGGACTTAAGATAACTGCCATGGCAGTAAAGTGCACTCAACTATAATCCTTTACAGGCGCAGACGAGAGACAATAACATGTGCTAACGTATAGTTAGTGGAAGTGGTCGGCCGAAGGCAAGCACCCGTTCTGAACGATCTTTCCCCCTTTTTTTTTTTGCGCTATGGGGACACAATTTGAAGCGAGTAAACTTTCGATGGGTACTTAAAGCTTAACTCAGTTACCACTCACATAACGAGTTCCCTTTTCAAAAAAAAAAAATCGATGATTACACACTGCTTCTGCATAAGAGGTGCACGCCACATGCCTCAGCACTGAAAAATAAAGTTTGTTTGTGTTTAGTGCAACGTCAGAACTTTTGCTGAGAAGATTTGCAGGCGCACTACAATGTACGTAGCTGCAACAGCACTTCTTAGTTAAACACGAAATCTGAGTACGCCTTCTCTTCATGCAGCTGAAGGAACTGGCCGAACGTCAGCGGCAAATCAACAGGAGCAGGGCGCTCAAGAAGGGTCTCGACCCCGAGTAAGTGCCTCGCAACTCAGTTTGATGAGCAACGCAATGAAAATACACCGATAGAGATAATACACAATGAGAAAGCTATGTGATGGCATCATTTATGCGCATATAACCAGCGTGCTTTCTTTGATCAAGAACATTCCTTTAAAACTGCGCTGGTCTAGATGTTGCGTGATTAACGACTATAGCATTGCGGTGCAGCAAATAAAACAGCGGCCGTTTTTCGCCATTGCCTGTCCACAGTGTGCCTTTTAATGCGTCGCAACGAGTAATTAAAAGCGTTATTCAACCTCTACTGTCAAACTATTCGCATGTTTTACCGTGACACAGACAGCAGTCACGGAAATGTTAGGCGCTGGAAAATGATACGCGCGCTTGCGAAGTTATCAGAGCCGGCAACCCGACGCCGAAAGTAATTAATCCTCTACTACGTTTCAAGGAAATACATTTATATACTGCTTACGCGGTCGTTCTTTTGAGGCAAAACTTTAAATCAGGCAAGCGATACATGGCAGGTATATTCTCTCGAATAATTCCGTTATTCCCGTTGAACGACTTGACAAGATTTGTTGCTTTCGTCGAGAAGTTTATCTACACCATAGTGAAGTGAAACTGGACCGTGAGTTTTTTACTGATTTGCAAGTGAATCTGTGTGTACCGTTAGGCAACATTTAAATAATGCTAGCTCATACAGCCGTGTTTAGGGTTTCCACACTGGTTGTCATTGCTGCAAAGCAATACAGGACATGAAGTTAACGAGTAATTTGACGACTGACTTCACTTTAGTAGAACTATGAACATTCGAACTCTTGATTTCAGCAGGCTTGCTACGCGTTACGTATCATGTCGTATGCGCGCGCATTTTGACCAAACTAAGAAATATGGTCCTATATAATTCAAGAACTATAATTCAAGTTCAAGTGCCTTAAACAAAATTTCGTTTGCGTTTCAGAGCCCTGCAGGGAAAGCACCCGGTGAGTTTTCTGTGCTTCTTATCTATGGCGAAACTAATAATTTTTTTAAGAATATGTATTGATGGTTACGGTAATATAATGGATTAACATATATTCATCATAGAAGTAATGCTTGACCTCAATAATTGGAAAACGATTGACAACGTTCTTTATTATTTGCATTATGTTTGATATGTACTAGTACGATGCACGCAGTGCACAATGGACTGGTAAGCTGTAATCCTTTACAGCAACCAAATTATCCGAACTGTGAGCTACTTAACTAGTAGTGACTGTAATATTTAAGTTCGTCTGCTTAAGGGACAGATTTTGTCAACTTTAGCAAAACCCCCCATGAACTTACGTTCACAAAATATAATTTGACAGAAGATTTTTGGCTTAAGTCCTTCACCCCGCGAAGAATTATTCCTTACTTAATATTTGCTCCGTAAACAACTGCGTGTTATTTCTTAAAAGCTCGTAAGTGTACCAAGTTTGCAATGCGCAAATGAAGAATTACAGGTATGACGGAAGGATTTTTGCGCCCAACAGTGATTTTCTATTATTTAATAATTCACAGGCAGTGCGTGACAACTTCGTTTGTAAAAAGCAGCAAAGCATGCTACGTGTGCAAACTGTTTCATTACAAGCTTTTGCCACGATGACTGGAGCCTTTATTAGCCAATGACGAGACCTGCAAAAGTATGAGTACGCAGCAAGGCCATGCAGATGGCAGCAAACACAGAAAATGATCTTCCTCGAAAGCCAGTCTACAGAAACATGGGGTTCGCAGTCAATACGAGCCCAGGTTACGGCGCTGCAAACATTGGAAAGATAACAACCGCTACCTGACGAGATTAGACATCGTGGGGCTTCATTACTAGCTATTTATTTGCGTGGGTTAGATAGAACACGAATGGTATTGTTTGGTAAAGGCAGGCAAATATTGGGTTAGTCAAAACACATCCCTAAAAGGAATGACTTTCCTTTTTTATGTCGTGATTGGGGCTTTATCGACTGTGCGGTCTCAAAGTACATGCACATTATGAATGTTATATTGTGACGTCGATGAAGGAAAGGGTGTTCACTGAAATTCGCAAATGCTAGCCCAAGATCCAGGTGTCGAGCAAGTACGAGCGGAGACTGGACAGGCGGTCTTTCGAGGACAAGCGGGAGCTGTACGATGGTGTGAGTAGGGTCACGTGAACAATTGCTTCGCTCACGATGTCGTCTTTCTCTCTTCTTTCTCTCTCTCTTCCTCTTCTTCCCGTCTCTCTTTCTTTCTCTGTCCTTCCTTGACTGCCCACCGTGCTACGTGAACTCTCTCGTCTACGTTCGCACAATGTTGCGATGTGTGCTGTCGCCTGTGCCCGTCTCCGTGCTCGCTGCGTCGTCGTGTGGCGGCGACAACAGCCCAAGATTCAGGTGGCCAGCAAGTACGAGCGTAGGACGGATCGCCGCACCTTCACCGACAAGCGTGAACTCTTCTCTGGCGTACGTTCGATTCCGTAGAAGCGATGAACAGTGCGCCCTAGCTTTGGCACATGCCGTGTCCCTCTAGTAACGACGAGACTTGGTTTCCCCCTTCCCTTTGAACATTAACACCTAAAACCGAGAAGCTGCACTTGTACTTCGTGTACATTAAGGCTGCCGAAAGGAATTTTTTTTACGCGACTGTGAGAGTAAGGCTATGGCGTTTCCATTTCGAAACAATCAGTGGCAGCGGAATACTGCGAGGCAGTACCTGGAAAGCTGTGGGTATGTAACCCTGTGACGAACAGACACAGCTTATTAGTCATTAATGCGGGCGTTCTACAGGCACCAGTAAGTCAAGCGTTCTATAAACGAATCACCGTTCAACCTCTAAAACATAAGAATGGTCACAGCTAACGCCTTTATCATGAGGGCAAGGATGCCTATCTTGATACAGTTTTAGATGGTATGAAAATGCAAACTGTGCTGAAGAAGATGTGGCAAAGTAAAGTGCGCTGTCTGACATAACGGATGTGCAATATACACATCATTTAACACGAAGCTAACGCTTTTGAATGGAAAAGCAAGTGCAAGATGCGGAAGGACATATTCGCCTTGAAGAAGAGCAGCTGCAGCTCCTCGTTGCCATAAATTGGAACTCATCCACGGCCCTGTAGACTATATCACGTCGAGAACTAAACACTAGCACATGAACGACCCAATGCTAACAATCGCATAATTTTGCGAGGAACTTCCTTGAGAGTAACGGCTTGACGTGCTTTATCCTACGAGATTGTTTTTACATTTTTACTAAACAGTGCTTGCACATTGACACGCGAAATGCCGACACGATTGCCTTGACGATGTTCTAGAAATCACGTGTCGTCAACGGGAAGCTTTATTTGTTATTATTTCATACCAGAGACAAATGGAAACTTATCGACGCGTTCAAACGAAACAGAAAAAGAGAATTCGCCGTAATGAAACGACCCGCTTTGAAATAAAGAAACACAAAGCCCAATTTCGTTAACTTTAATAACCACGTTTCCTAACATCCAGCCAGAATCAGTGCGTGTGCGTGTGGCTCATTGCCCAAGAATTCAGGACACAATGTAGTAGACAACGCACCAGATATGACATCAAGAACGGTGGCTATTTCTGTGTTGCAATTTGGATGGCATTTCTTAACACCGCATGAAAGAATGTTGGCATGTACTGTGAATTGCACTTTGTGTGCTGTGAGACTCCTCAGCCGCATCGTTTCCTTGGCTTTTGAGATCGTGTAGAAATGTGCTCAAACCATGTGTATCCGAATGCCCCCACCCCCTTCTCCTTTTGCACGAGTTTGTTCAGTGTTCTACGTGAAACTCCCTATTCTTTCTTTCTTGAAAATCAACGGTCGCCGGTACTATTATGAATATGTACCCAGAAATGAACTCTTTCTGAACGTCTAGGTACGTCCACGTGCATGAACAAAATTCGAAAAGCAAGATAAATCACATTATTGTTCTCATATTATTAGTATATTGAATTAGTCATGCTCGTATTCTTGTAGCAAAAAGGAGAATAAATGTGTAAGAACTTTTTCAAATACATCATAGCCATCGAAGCACACATCGAAAGATTATCACTGTACTAATACATAATGACAAATAAATCGACCGCAGCATTAACCTCTCTGAAAGGCCGTTGACTTGCATAGCGGGAAATTGAACCATTATAACTGCAGGACTGCCGAGTTTACTAAAACAGATTTGAAGTCGCACATATAGGAATGATGAGGCTGTACGCATAAGGCAAATGTCGCTAATTGCAGACACATCAAGAAAGTGTCGCTTTGGTGAGTGGCAGCTATAACTATTCTACGCTGCGCTATTATCGTACTGACGGCGCCAGCAAACTGGCGTTGCTGAGAAAAACAAGGTGAATAATGTTTCAACATTAGGCGAACACGTTTCAACAAGGCCGTTTTCGTCGATATTCCTTGATTAAGGCGTCGACTTTCTACACCGATACCGCAGAAAATAACACCTCTTGAAATAAACTCACGCACGGTCTGTCAAGAAGTGGTGCCAGACGGTAACATTCATTAAAAGGAATACTAGTTCAGGCGGTGTGCGTGCTGTTCGACGATTTGCCATATTTAAATCATGCGTGGGAGAAAAAATAATGAAAGAGCAATAGGAACACAGTACTGCATGTACTCGAATCGTTTGGTCTAACGCGTGCTTTCTGGTGTCCCGGTAGGGCTTGGAAGCCATGATTGACGCCGAGTCAGAGAAACAGTGGGAGGAGAAGATGATCAACTTCAAGGAGTCCTCTCGTGGCGGTCTGCCCAAGTGGGACCCTGAGAACCCGAAGAACAAGCAGGTACGTTTGGCACGCGAGGTCTCCGTAGACAATCTTCTTAGTTGCCGTGCCATTTTATATCCGAGTTTTACAATGAATTCCAATTCCAACGTTTAATGAAACTGATTAGAAATTTTAATTAAGACAGAACAAAAGGTGGTACAAAAGAAACAAACGACATGTCGACTGACTTGAAAAACCTAGGGAAAGAAGAATCAAAACATTAACGTAAGGCAGTAGCATGAAAAAAGGTAGTTCCAAGCAGACTCCGTAAAAGCGGAGAATACAAAAAGTTATTGTCCCTTCAAAGAAAAAAAAAAATGTGCGAGGCTAGTGGTTACTGAAGTCCTATGGCTCCCCGTTTGATAGAACTTTTCACTGTTTACACTTCCAGAAGTGCAAGGAGACGATGATAAATAATAGTCGAGGTGACAAAACTCCAGCGCTCGCCCACTGGCGCTACTATCCACTTCTGTCGATTTCAATTATCCGACGAACCAATGCAGTGTCCTCAACTGCCTGCCAGCACTGCCGCCACATTTCACCGATATGCTGTCTAACCTTCACAGCAGGCACCAAAACTCAACAATTACGCGATCTAAAAAAGAAAGCCGGATATTTCTGCTTTACTGAGTCAAGCGTTGAAACGATAAAAGCCATCCTTTAGTGAGTGCCTCTTGCCATTGGCTAGGGAACTTTCTCTCATAATGAGTACATATGTAAAGTGTTATCCTGGACAATTTTGCAGAGTTAACAATTTACTGCGAGCGGAATATCGGTATTCTAGCCTCTAGAGTTGCAAACATTACGAGGGAACCCCAAGGATTTGTGCTGAGACCACGATCACTAGTCGTGGCTGGCTTAGGATCTGAAGCATTGGTTGTTACCGCACGCACCTTTCTTCTCGCAGGTGAGCCGTGCCCGCCGCGTTGAGGAAGAGGACGAGGACGACGAGCTGGAGCCAGTGTTCGAGCCACCTAAGCCCATTGAGACACCCAAGCCCGCGCCCCCGGCACCCAAGCCCGCTCCCCCGCCACAGCAGGAAGAGGAAGAGGAAGAAGAGGAAGAAGAGGAGGAGGAAGAGGAAGACGAGGAGGAAGAGGAGGAAGGAAGAGGAAGAGGAGGAGGAGGAAGAGGAAGAATAAAGCCTTCCTCCAAACGAGAGGTATAAATCCGACGTGCTTGCATTTTTTTGCCTTGGCAGTGTTTTGTTTGTTCGTGCAATGCGCGCACGTATCTTGAGGGCAGCGGTGGCATTTCGATAATCTGTTGCGGTTGCCGACTATAATTTAACCTAACTTATTATATGTGTCCGCAGTGATTAAACTATATACAAAAAATTAAAACTTTCTCCAATATAACTGTTTCGACATACGAGCAGAGTGACGGGAAGCTGTTCGCTGTGACAAAGAATGTAAGATTTTGGCTTCGGCGGAGCTTTTCTTCCCTTTCTACCCAATTATCTGGGTGTCACATTTGTACAGGCCTACCTACACCTTATAGGCCGAGCAGACAGGCCGGATTGCAACAATTTCGTTTTTACGATACAGCAAAACATGTCTTCATGTGCTGGTTCATGGCCGTGTATGGTACAATAGTTCTCAAAGTATTTTTCACTCGGTTCTGTTCGCACGTAGATGAGGGACCGACGCTCTAAAGCCTTTCATCACGGTAATACGGCAGACATTTCTGCTTTTGAGACTTTGAAGCGTCTGGATGTTATATTTATTGAGCAGCATCGTATTCATCCTAATGCTTAACATCTTTCTTTTCTCCCTTTACTTTTTTTCATGCATACCGTTGCCTCACACGGAGTGGCACAACAGAACCTTGATTTAGCCAAGCTTACAGCTTTGCTACCATAACTAATTTCAGGCCCCTTTTAGCGGTCAGAGTTGTGTCGCTGTCATGCTGTATTTTTCCCCCCCGATATCTTGAGTTTTTTAAATTAGCAGTCTCTGACCCCTTTCTTTCAATTCTCATTTGCTTCACCTCAAGTATCTCATAAAGATGGCAAATAAACGTATTATTATATTATTATTATTATTATTATTATTATTATTATTATTATTATTATTATTTATATACGGAAATTGTGGCGCGGCAAAGGACAACACATTACAGAAGCAACATGAATAGGATGCACTTGTATATTGCTGCGCCTCATCCATGTTTCGCAATATAACCATCAACCAGCTGTCCTTTAAGTGCGTACTACCCGTCTCATCTCTCCCTTTTTTTTTGTCTACCTTTCTTCTGTCATTTTATATTGAACTAGTCGGTTCTGAGACAACCACCAGTGTGTGCGTACGTGGTCGTTAAGTCACAAGTGCGGAGGGGCTACAGAGCAACGCAGTGTCATTTAGATAAAGCAGTTGGGAGAGAGCTTTACGGTGAAGGATACATTCCACCCTTTAAGAGTGAGCCTGCCCTCTAGTTTGAGCTCAGTAGCTACAACAGTCTGTTGCCACGGCTACGAAAAGCACGAAATGCAAATGTTGCGTGGCACTTAGATTTAGACTCGCATTATGGAACCGCCAGCTACCGAACTTAAAGCAGCGCACGTCTTACGACTGTCACATCTCGTAAAATCCCGGGCGAACGCGGAGACGTTCAACTACATTCATCAATCAGTGCCACATTACTCGGTCTGGATATGCAGAAACACCGTCAGTGAAGTTAAAGAAAGAAAAAGGTAGGGTAAGGATAGAAATATAATGCTAGAAAGCGTATTCGGGAAGTATCAAGCAGAGAATATCGTGAAGCGTGCTGGTGTTGCGGTGAACTTTAATGCTCTAGAGAAGTCGTTTAGTGGGCACGACAGTGTCATTTAAAAGATGTAATTTAGATATGACTGCCGGTATCATTACACCACTGGTTACGCGCTTGCATAATCACTTGAGGTGCTCGATCTTTCTGATTGTGTTTTGGAGCGGTAGAGGCCTGATTAACAACGCCATAGTTTAAACGTTGTTGAGTCGTTCTACATCACCCTAGAGTTCGCAGTTCGTGCAACACGATCGAAAGGAAGTGATAAAAAGATAGGTATTTAAATACGTGGCTATGTTGAAAGTAACTCGCAGGAAGATATGCCTACGCCTTCGTTAAGCAGACTGCTGTGAATTCAGAAAAAAAGACCATAAAAAAACGAGGAAACGTTGCATATGGAAGCGACGACAAAGGACAGAGTGGTACCCGGCTCGCGATGTGAACGCTCAATTATTAAGGTTCAGTGATACCGAACTCGCTTTCATATTATCAAAAGCCAATGCTCGCTTTTGTTTTATAGACCAAAACAGCACTGGGGATTTTTTTTTATCGCGGGAACTTCACCACTACCGCCGCATCGACGTCTGACAAAGCGCCGCGGTGTTCAATCCATCTTCATGTCTCTAGGCTGTCTGAAGATTCGCTTCAAAAATTTAGTATAGCTGACTACTTGGAGACAATATGTTTAGAGAAGAAAAAGGCAAAGAAAAAAAAGGCAATCACTAAATAGTATTTGATGAAAAAAATTATACTGTTTCTCGCTTGGCTGACTTCGTAATATGAATGCAATAATTTTCATATCTGATAGGTTAAAGGCTCAAATCGCAACGTAAGGGGATTTCGCGAATGTACGGGCACTGAAAATTGTGCGAAAACCATTTTGACTTCACCAAATATTAGCTGGTGTATCGGTGTCGAATCTTCTGGAAGGCAGCAGCGATTTTGTAGTGGCATAATGACGCTTTTCTTTCTTCCACAGCACCATCCGTTCGATTCAGACTTAAAAGCGCTTTACGAAGTGCCTTACCAAATTTAGCATTAAAGTATTAGAAACAGCACGGAAGAGCACATGCTAAGAAGAGCTGTATATGGTAACGTGGTCGCGACGAAAAATGAAGCAGCAGACTCCATAGCGCTTACGTGGAACTGCTTAATGGGCGAGCTATATGCCCAGCATATGACAGCAAATCACAGAGCGAGATGACAGCGGCGTGAGCAGTCGTCGGTCGACGATAACAAATTAATTTACGCTGAAGCTGGTCGGCTTTTATACAGTCGTCACAGCACGTTCTCGTATCGTCGCTGATGTTCTAAATGGCACTCAAGTGTCCGCGTCGTGAATGCGAAGTTTGTTGAACCATCGACACTATTCACGAAGCAGCTTGCAAGATGAGCGCAACCTGCGCTGCGCGTCACTAGAAAGGGGTAAAGGCGCCCCTCATGAACGAATCAAAACAAGTGCGCATGTCAGTATTATACATATAATATCAGGGCATAGCTCTTTTATGCGATACAGGCATTTAAACGTTAGGATAATAAATTAAATTCATTCCCTTTCACTTCCGACATAAAAATCACGACAGCTCCACTAACGTGAAACATGTGAAGGTGCGAAGCATGCGGCGATGCGCCTGTGTTTCCCACAGGAACACGTTAGTCGCTGCTAATGGGCTTGCTTTTCCGTGGCCACGACGACGACGACGTCAGACGCCGACAGCCCGGGCGCATAGAAGAAACTCGTTAGAATCGCTTCTGACATGAGAGCCTTACACATACACTGTCTGACCGCACTGCCTCCAGCACGGGCCCACACAATTTTCGCAAATAAATTTATCAAATTTCTGTTATTTTTGCAAACAAATCCTGACTATATCTTTATTTTAAATTAGTTTAAATTATGTTAGTTTATTTCGAACAGGTTTTATCCATCACACGCTTGTTCTTTTTACCCTAGTATGACAACATGCTTTACCGTGACGAGAGTAGATGCATGCGGACAAGTGCAGTCCCTAAGGTGCGGCGCACCTAAAAAACAAACTTAACGTTACAACGTTTATAAGGTATTAAAAATTTAACACTTGCGATAGAGGACATGTTGAGATTTGTACATAGTAAATATAATATCACACGATAAGTTTCCTACATAAGAGACATTTAACCATATGGGATCATTAGTAAAATAATATATAAGTAACGTAAATTGGGCTCATGTGTCGCTCAAACTCGTAAGGAATATGTGGTTATGAGCCACACGAAAGAAAGAAAGAAAGAAAGAAAGAAAGAAAGAAAGAAAGAAAGAAAGAAAGAAAGAAAGAAAGAAATCATGTCTACCTTATACTGGCATTGAATATGTGGACAGTGTGCATAAAGTGACGCAAAGTTCACAAGACCACCGAAATGTGAGTGCCACTAACAGACGCCTAAGTCAAGGATTAGGGTAGCCTACAAGTTTTTGCTCTGCGTGGGCACGCAGAGAGACTGGAAAACGAAAGTGCGAGGGTGGAACATTAACCGGCCGAAGGGTTTCTGGTTAAACCGGATACCACTTGGTTAAGGGAGAGGCACCGAGGAGAGGTAACGGGCAAATAGACGGAAAACAGCGTACAAAGAAAACACATGCGTAAAGATATATAGGATGCGGGAAATGGCCCACGCCATCAAAATCCCCTTGACAAGCTAGCCTAAGGCGTAAAGGAAACGCAACGGCATTTTGCCCTTCTTGCGGTGTGACGACAAGGTGTTCCGGTATTCTCTGACATCCTTAATGAATTCGTTGTACCGTAAAGAGTGCGCGTTCGTGTTCCTGAGTTCAATATTTTTTTTCTTTCACCTGTGTTTATCTTTATTCTGCGCAGTATCGGCCTCGCTGAGTACTAATCCGGTAACAAGTTACCCGGGACAGTCTGCTCCGAAAGCGGCCTGTCGACATAACGACATAGAGTGGCCGCGAGCGACTGACCGCGTTCGCTATAACGATAACAATCGCAAAGAACACATTCGACGAGACACGACGAACAGCGGGCCACATTCAAACCTGGCCTGTTTAGTTACCAGAGCTCATACTGGATCTGTGAGGAACGTCGAGTATTCTAAGCAGAAAGGTCTTGCTCTTGTCTTGCGAACGGAAACTGCTATGGAGAAATAATTCATAGCGTTAACATCACTTCAATCAATAAATCAATATATATATATATATATATATATATATATATATATATATATATATATATATATATATATATCAATTCTGTTATAAACTGGCGGCAACCCAAGCTATTTTTGCATATACAGTCTATATATATATATATATATATATATATATATATATATATATATATATATATATATATATATATATATATATATATATATATGGGTCATGTCTACGCAACTAACCTACCCGCAGTCGGCGTTGCCTGGATGCGCCGCTGTTGGTATTGTAGAAATGCTGGGGAAATGAGTTTGTTGTACCCTATCTTTGCCATCTTGAAATCATACGTGCGCTACATAATACTCTTCATGAGAGAGATAAAAAAAAAGGGAAGCGAACAAGTGTAAAAATGATAATCTGATACACAAAACCGAAGTAGGTGCACATTTGCCTACGCAAAAGCGAGTTTTCAACTTGAACAACTATTGTGGACTGTAATAATTAGTGTCCCAATGTCGCGATACGCGTCTGTGTTCCAGTCAACTTGTCTAGTTGGCTTGACCCAATGTCTATGTGGCCGAAATTGTCCCTTTCCAGAGCAGAAGCGCGATACCACGCAACATGAGGTTAATCTCTTCGAGATCGGCTATTTCATTGCGAAGTGTGTTCTTCGGAACCGCCAAGCGTCGTTTGACAGCGAAGTTATCCGCCATAGCTTTCGTTGGACAAGACTGACGGAGCTTGTAACTTACATTTCGGTACATACCTGAGGCGCATCACAACACTGCAGCGACAATGTAGAGTAACGCAGCGAGCTTTGGAGAAACTTCATTTCTATACCTGTATGAAACGATTTTTAATTTTTCAGAACGTGCGCTGTTTTGCCTAGCTGAATTTCGAAAGAAAAGAAAAAAGCAAAAGAAATAAGCACGTTATTATGGAATAATACGCGTACCTACCATTTAAACACCTTAAGTGCAGGTAGCACAGAGTTCTTAACACGTATAGTGTACACGAAAAAGTGCGCTAGCTGCCGGCCCATTGCGTTGAAGCTGGCGATGGTAAACTTGAAAATCGAGACGGGGTAATAATTCGCTCTGCTCCACTTGCCGAAGAGTTCACGCAGAAAAGAACGCAAAACACTCACAACAAGAAGCCTACGAATCCTGAGAGGTGGTTGTGTAAGCAAAATATAAAAGCAAGTAAATTAAACGTCAGCAGAGCGCCTCCGCTGTTCATCAAGTTTTTCTGAGACTGACCATACGAGCACGCCGGAAGTAATGAAGGGATCGAGTGAAGGCCTCGCGTTTCTGGACACCGTGTGTTATTTTTTTTCCTCGGGAATTTTATTACCCCTTAAAAACGCACACTTGACTCCCGAATAAGGCAAGAAAATTAGCTCCTTCACGGGGGTTAGGTTCTCGAACAGGAGGATTTAATTATGCCCCTCGTACCGGGCTACTTGATGCCTACCAGGTCCGAGGAGTAAATATAAATATCGTGGGCGCTAGCTGAGCACGGCCATAAAGCCTAATGAACGCTGAACAGGTCCCTGTCAAAACTTTTAAACGCGCGTTCACTTGAGGGCGCCTCGAAAAGAGGAGCGATAGCCGGTAGTTCAAGCTAATTGAACAACCTTTCGCTTGAGGTAGGAGACGCACTACAAGCAGAACGACGAATACTTACAAAAAATAAAAAAAAAACTACTGAAGTGACATGAGCCGCAAAAGTGCTCTACAAACTCACTCTTCTGGCCAGTTTGCTGATTACCTAAAAGTTTTCGCAGATTTTTAGTGAGGCTCCCCCTTCTTTTTTTTCTTTTAAAGAATTCGTGGTTGCCTTTCGGCAGTGACTTCATTGGACCTAAATTATGTTGTGATAGCGCTAAGGTCAGCACTGTCAAGTCGCTATATAGTACATGAGTGGCCTGTGGTAACATTGAACCTGGTGATCAGCGCATGTCGAACTCGCCATAATTTATTTTCGGCATTTTTGCGCTTGCGAGGGTCATGTGGATAAAGAAAAAAGAGCAATATTGCGAGTCATCTTGGAGCTGTCGAAACTATCCGTAATATGAGCATGGACACAAGTGTCAATAGATGCCGTATGTAAACGAACGAAGCATTAAGTTGGTTTGATAAGGAAGGGCGCCCTTTGGTTGCTTCACGTTTTTTCCTTTCCTTTTTCTCTGATCAAGGCTAGAGAAGACTCAAGGTGTAAAGTCAAAGCTGTAAGATATTACAGGGTTGCGCGCTTCGCTGCAAGAAGATTGTGCACAAAGGCCGAGAACATCATTATTACTCCATTATGCTTCATTGAATATGTCATAAGCAGAGCAAGAACTAATGAATTTGACAATTGCCGCATGACATCAGCATGTACGCTACTGTGTTCGGGCCACGTAATATATTCGCCTGCGCCTTGGTGTCGATGCTACATGTGCAGGCTGTGTCACATTAGCTGTGCTGCCTAGTTCTATTGTGCTGTAAGACGATCCGTCACATTTTATATGAGATTGTGAGCGGGTACCTATTGAAAACCAACACTATTAAAAACAAAAATGAAACACTGCTTGTTAATAATTTTCTTGTTGTCTGTGTATTTTTATCACAGCTCCTGCCTTTCCCAAGACATCGCCACGGCCATCAACGAAACCTCTTATTTAAATGCGAGCGCCGAAGCTTACACTACTACAATATAAATTATTAAGGACGTGAAGTGCGACGCCCAACCATGGAAACACGAAGGACGACATCCCGACGGCTTTCCGTGCACTTCACCGCCAAATAATAAAGTTGCAACATATCTGTATTTTTCAGCGATAAGTACCCCTAGGTCACGTGATCCCACACCGAGCATACTGAACAAGTGCTCGCACTGTGCTGGCACCCGATTCTTTCCGCTTGTGTGTTTTTTTTTTAGAAAGAAAGAAACAACTCTACGGTGACGTACACTTTTGTTTCTCTTTTTTTTTTATCTTACTACTACTCTGAATGTTTCGAGCTGCCCATCTTTCTGGTGTTAAAGATTGACGGCATGCTTCGTTGTTTCTGTTTCAACATACATATGTTGTTCACTTTTGTTCAAAGAGCGGATTACAATAAAAAAGAAGAAAGCAAAGGGAACTCGGTTTATTTGCTCGGTTTGTTGCCTTAAGTTTCATGACATCACGACCACCGTTGTAGTTGGTAGAGCATCGGGCGCGTTATTCGAATGTCGTAGGTTCAGTCCCTGCCTACGGTAGGTGGGTTTTCTAGACCACTTTAGTTCCTTTCCAGCTTATGTCATAAGTAATATACTACAGCTGAAGACTACAAACAATTTCCCCTACGCATACCTTGAGCTCACTGTTTGTTCAATTAATTAGGTAGTGTCTAAAGGAAAAACGAACCATCGATCCATGCTCCCTTCTTTATAATACCAACAGCCTTTTATTATTCGTTTATGTCGAACAAATATTTGATAGAAGTGTGTGGCAGGCAGCAACATTTTAGGCAGAACAGATGAAATAGCGTGCATTACTCCCCCAACAGATTAGTGCTTAAAGAAGGTTATTGAATGAAATTTCCCAATGCCCGTTTACAAAAGTAGATTAAATCGCGACACGTCCAAGCCGTATCATCAAGTAAGGCATTTGCTTGAAAATTAGGCACGGCTCTACTGTCGCGAACTCTAATGACTATCAGAGCTGCTGGGGCTTAACAAAGCATTGCAAAATTGCAATATTAAGCGAAAAGGAGGCGATATTTTAAGAAAATCACGCCTAACTTTCTTGCGCTATATAAGTCCTCTTTCTCTCTCTCTCTCTTTTGTTTTAAATGCGAAGCATTTAATATAAAAGACCAGAAGTCAAAGACTATAAGATAATGCGCACGGCGGAATGATCATGATAACGAGGTTCCAGCAGCTCCGCTGTAAGAGCAAAGAAAGTCTTTCGTTGTTCTGTCGCCGCATTCCCCCCCCAAAGGTGCACGATCGGTACACATATGCAGCTGCTTTAAAAATAAGGTGTTTCTGGGCTGTCTACGCACGCCGACGTGTCTACGCTCCAAGGCACGAAGATACAGCACCACCGGGCTGTCTCCTCTTCTGACATGACAGCCTTATCGCAATGAGCATTCGCAAATGTCGCAGACCACGCCAGGGGTACCTCGTATATAGAGCGGAGAGTGGTGCATTTGGCGACGCGCCTAGTGCATGGCGCAGAAAAGAGGATTGTGCATTGACGCCACGACAGGGTGTGAATAAGGAAGCTGAGAGGTTTTGAAGTTAGGAAAGGCTCTTCTGCAATTCACGCTGGTCCATCGGGGGCGAGGAGAGCGACAGAGGAGAGCGGGAAGGCGAGGGCGCGAACTTTTTCGATGTGAATGCGCAGACCAGCGAGCGCCCGCTGGGCGCGAACTTCGCTCCCCATTTGAAGAAAGCCGGTGGGTGTCCGGCTACTCTTCCGGTCGAGTCACCGCTTAACCACCGTTCCCGTGCCTACGCGATGCGGTGCACCACTGTAATCACGTAATCAGCCTATCTTTGTTTTTATTTTTATGATATTAGGAGATGTTGGCGCACAAATAAGGCGTCGGCTACTCCTTGGCTCCTGGGTTGGTCCGTTCAACATGCATGGTTGCTAAGCAGTATGCGAAGCAATCTGGCATTATCACAAGAACATTGGTTCCGTCAGAGCAGTAACGAAGAAACACACTCACAAAGTATACGTATATAAGTTCAAACACATGGCAGTACTTTCTAGCAAAAGTCTCTAATAAATAATAAGAATGTCACTGGCACAAAAACATCCATAGTCAGTCAGAGGCACGTGAGTCGCGTAACGGAATCACTAGACATTTACTATAACAATCAGTACACATAACTATAACATAACAGTACAGTACCTTGTTAAATAATCATAGAAATCACAAAAAGGCGAAATACTGAAAACACCAATTGCGCTAATAATGTCCAGCAATGCCGCTTTCTTCCAAAAAGGTTTTGAGCCTATCTTCATTACCCAGTGCTTTGCTTTGTCCTGGCCGCCCATCCACACACTTGACTCTCCCTACCAGCTGCTTATAGGCATAAACTACTGCGATCTCTAGAATGATTCATGAAGAGATATTGCATTAAAATTACCTTCTTGTTACTAGTTCTTTAAAAATGTAGAAGGAAAGATTATTAGGAAGAGCCATTCCAACACAATGTATTAGGAAAACAACAACTGCAAACAAAACACACTGTAACGTAATCAAAAGCATTTGTGTATGTAATTACGTCGAGTTCAACTTCAAGTTCAAGTTTATGCACATATTAGTGCACATAAAAACATCGTAAAATTTATTACAATTACATTCGGTGGTCTCTTAGTTAATAAACTGTCAGGGGGAACTCCTAATACGAATACACACACATGTTAAGTATACATTGCATAGCAAACAAAAAAAAGAGAGAGAGGAGAAACGCGTAATTACACGTTATATAAGAGCTAGTGCCAACACAAGAGTACAAAGCCAAAGATACAATTAAAACAAGAACACCATGTCAACTAATAACGGTATACTCATTAACTATCAAAAACTGGTATCAGTGTCACTTAAAATGTAACGGAGAGAACAAAAGCGTGTGTAATTTTATTTTTTAAGGATTAGGTGCGTAAAAAATTAAAAACATCATCGAAGGCAACAGACAAATATAAACGAAAAAGATGTCAAAGTAAACAGTAAAACTCTAGCTATAGATTTTTTAGTAAGTATTTCTTGTAGAGGCATAAAAGTAAATCTACTGATGACGATGTTTTAACTTCATGTGGTATAGAATTCCAGAGCGATATGCCAGCGAAGTGGACAGTTAATTTCCCGTAGTTTGTTAGAACGCGGGGAGGAAGTAGATGATCATTTGCAAAAAACCTAGTATGATGTGTATATTGAGGAAAGTACCTACGAAAAATCAAGATTAAGGTAACACACACTTTAACCTTGAAGACAAATAGGATAACTTTCACGTCAACAATTCTGTTAGTGGCAAAATATTCAAACTTTGATACAATGGTTTCGAGTACGCGAAAATGTGGCTGAAAGTCATTGCTTATTTAATTAGTGTCGGTGTTCCGACACGAATTCGCATCTCTTCGCCGAATTTACTTCGGTCAATCCTCCTCGTCCCCGTACTAGCACTCTCTCTTCTTTCAAACTACTTTCGAGAACGCCGTGCTATTGTAAAGGAGAGAGCTTTGCGGTTGGTCAGTCGTCCGGCCTTTGCGCAAGCCGCTTGAAAGCCTCAAAACGTTTGTGTAGCCAATTCTACTCGTAGCGCACCATTTCTGCTGAGTTGTGCGCAAAGTCAGTGCTATGAGGCAATGCCAGAGTTTGCACAGAAGCAGTACCCGTAGTTCCTATTGGAATGAAAAAGTTCTTCCCGTCTGTAAAGGCTGCCTGCTTTTCTAGAATCCAGAAAAAAAAAAAGCAAAAGCAAATCCAGTAACGCAAACACGGGTGCGGATTATCGAGGCAAAAACGTCATTTGTGCACAAAGAAGAGAGGGCGACAGATAATCCGAGCAATATTAGACCGCCATCGCACGCAGGTAGGACTGATGCAAGATGGAAACTTGAGGCGCGCGCGCACACACACACGTGCGCGCGCACACACACACACACACACACACACACACACACACACACACACGCACGCGCACACACACACACACACACACACACACACACACACACACACACACACACACACACACCACACACACACACACACACACACACACACACACACACACACACACACACACACACACACACCACTGCTGACAATTTTCAACCACGTTGAACAACGCGTAAAGAAATGTATGAGTGTAAGTCAGTCTCGAGTACAAAGCAGTCGTAACGCAACAGCAGGTATGTGGTGAACTCCAGGCGCTAGAAGAGGTACCCAAGGGATTCCGAAACCATCGAAACATTCCCGCTAAATCCCTCCGCTTCTACAGAAATGCACTGTGACGGATGCGAACGCGTGCAAAGCTGTGTCTTCAAACGTTGCCTAAGCTTAGGTCAATGCCTATGTCGGCGAGTGGATGTTTGTTGAGCAAGGCTTTTTTACGTAGACTAGATTTGTTTCCATACACTTGTACGGCGCAATGTGGCTTTTCGAGAAATAACGGTAAATATATGGAAGCGCACTAATTCAGGCAACGAAGAAGGAGCGAAGAAGAAAGTTGAAAGGCGACTTCCACGTAAAGACAATTTTTTCCAGCAAATCCAGCACAGAAGCCGTCTGAACTGTCGTTGCTATAGCTCTTTCAAGCTCCCGTACGTGAAAGCAAACTTGGTGCAAAATGGTCTCTCGATGAATATTAAATCGTGCTTTCTTTGCCTACAAGGGGAGCTCAAAATGTTGACAAATAACTACAAAGTGTGTACAAGGTCGCAATTTCAGGGCGCAAACAGGAAGAGCTGGGAAGAGGCACGTGGTTGTCACACATACCCCATGTGGAAGACAATCTTTCTATTGATAGATGCGAAACTGTGCGAAAGCCTTCAGGTCACGTAATGAAGCAATGAATCCAAGGATTTTCCAATCTTGAGCTCAGATTTGAAGCGTAATAAAAGGTGCCCTGTACAAAGGAAGTGACTTCGTCCTTTCACTGAAGCCATATGCACAATACACGACATTTGATTGCGTTTTTGTCCCTCCTGTCAGGGTCGACTTGGGAGTCCCTATACCCACGTTTCATGTTATAATGAGAAAGGAGCATGTCAGAACATTTAGGAGTGTCGTTATTGACACTGACGCGATTGATTATCAAAGTATAGTTTTTTTTTCTACAATAAGAATACTGTGATAATCTGGCCACGTAAGTGTTTTCAATGCGGTCTAGATTTACGCATGAACGCACGTTATACTCACGTTTTTAACAGGTCAACGCCCGCTTTTTTTCACGTATTCACGCCTACCTCGTCCGTCTTACGAACGCGGCTCTTTCAGAGAAGGTTCGTGTTTATTTTTTTGGTAATAGTTGTAAATTTTGTTTTAACGCGATGCTCTTAGCGAGTTTGTTCCACAGAAATTCTCTTGTCGATGGTTGCTTCACGCACGCGCTTGTACTGTTATCAATATGTCAGGCAATATGTCAGGCATCTTCGTTCTCGTGCCCGTGTAAACCATTTCTCTTATAATGAATCATTAACTAGCTTTGCTTTCGGTCCTTCAAAGAATAAGAAGGGTGCCTTGCCGATGCCACCCGACAACGGCGTCCCGGGCAAAGCCGCAGTGCAGAAGTGCGGTGTATACAACCGTGTGATGCTGGACGACATCAGCAACAGCGAGCACTCCACTCGGGTCTTCTTTGTCGTACCATGGTGGTCTCACTTAACACTTCGTTGCTTCAACAACGCTCCACTACTTCTTCACCATTGCTATGACGGCGTTTCTCCCGATCATATCAACTACAGCAGCACACGATGATGGAACAGCAGCTGATTGCTAGGAAACGCTCGTGTATCGTTCAAGGATTTCCTAGAACCACGGATGAGAATTTCTAACAGGAGAGGTGTATAGGGGCCCGCTATGTCTGACAAACCCTATGACTCATGGAGGAAAGAAAAAAAAAAGCTAGTAGGGGGCAATCTTGAAGCGTATTCATAAAAAATTTAAAGGAGAGAATCATGGGAAATGGGCCCCGGTCACGTGGTATGCAAGCGGTGGGATAGTGTACAGTCAAGCACAACTAAGTGCTACCAGTTACAAGCAACCTCGAGCGGTCGGCAACTATGAAGGGCCTAATCCTACCCGAAAAGCACTGTGCAAAGGCGACAGAGGAGGTTGGCTTGTTGACGCTAGCTGAATCACGTGATGACGCCTCCTAGTCTTTCTTTTTCTTCCAGGCTATGACACAGATGTCCACTGTCGCATAGAAGGGAAAAGCGGACCAACTCTTGCCCTTGACCCACTACCCCTACACATGCCCTCACCCTGGACTCGCTACCCACACTTTTGATCTCAGCCCACCGTTACGTCTCAGTGATTACGCCAAGGGCAATATAGAAAGAGATAAGAAAGAAAGACGCGTGCCCGCACTAGCCCTCGAGCAAAACTACCCACACTTTCGTTCTCAGCCCACTGCTACATGGTAGTGAAAGTGATAATGATACTGCTACATGATAGTGATAGTGAACTTCACACCCTTACCCAAGTTCCCATGTTTGCTCAGATTGCAGAGTCATGGAAGGGGCCTTAATTTTATTGAGCTGGAGCTTCGAAGTAGCCGTCCTGACACTCCGTACATGATGAAATAAACTCACCTCTGAATGAAAGGAAACGTTTTTCTGATTGTCTGTTTATGAGCCTTTAACGATCACCAATATGAAATTGCCCGCAGCACAATTTCAGTTTTCTTTTTATGCAAGGATTTGTATATGCATCATATTTATGCCTACGTACATCTATTTTGTCGAGCCTATAATACGTCTATTATGCAGTCCATACGAATGCTGACAATATTGCTTCCTGTATTATGACATTCCACTGCTTAGTGTGAAGGCAGCAGCAGTGCCGCTCAGGTAGATTACGTTTATGTCGGCTTATCGCGATGTGTACGTATGTTAGATGACCTCGATTGGCGAAAACCATTGCAGACGTTGTCAATGCATCACATTACATGTTTCTAGCGTTGTGTAAATATGAATGTCACTTGCCCTGTCGAGGCCTATGTAGCCGTGTTGGCTTTATCAGCTCAATTTTTGTGATGTGACGTACACAACTCTGCACACGACTCTACGAGCACAGATACAATGTTAAATGCGAAGGCTGTTTACCAACAAAACGCTATCGCCGGCACAACCACAATGCCGGACTCTCAGACCAGCCCCATAACGTCGTAATTGCCATCTTAGCGATTGTTGCTCTCGTAACACCGGGAAAATATCATGTAGGGTTTACTCAGGAGTATACTCTGTTGAACATTATTATATGTCCATTTTCAACATATTCTACGAGGGTGCCGATGAGAGTTGAACGCATTTCTTTCATAGTGCACAAGCAGTCAAAATGCTACAGAAGGGCAATTGTCAAAACGCAACGTTACCGCGGCCCCCCTGATGCGGGACAAACTGCTCCTTACAGGCCGCTACATTCAAACCACGACAGCAAAATCTTGGCCCGTATTCACAAAAGCAACTTACGACAAAAATGCTCGGAAGAGAAAATTTCAGCCAGTCCCGATGCTGGACATATTACAGAAGCCGACTGACCAATGGCAAAACGCACTTACGAAAGAGAAGTTTTGTGAATTCGGCCCCTAGTTCATATATGTCGAAATCGCGGTAATATTTGATATAAACGCACATTCATAAAGAGGTTACACAGCGATAAATTGAGAAGAGGTAAATTTTCTAAAAAGGAAATATTGCGACGTGGTTTATTGACGTCGGAACGACGAGGAACGTCAAAGGACTCGTAGCATTTGGTGGAGGTACGTGGATTACCAGTACCAACCTGGAACTTCGCTCCCGGAATCTTCAAACTGTTCCTGACACCAACGCCAGCATGGCTGAGGCGAACCCTGCTCACCTTGAACCATCGGCAATCTGTGCCACCTGCGGCGGCGTATGCCGTCAAAGGGGCCCGCCAATCTTCAACGTCTCAGATGACTCGGATGTTAAGATTGGTTAACTGTGTACGAACGAGTCAGCGAGCACGAGAAGTGGGACGACCAATGAAGTTGAGTCACGTCACGTTTCATCCCGGCGATGTCGCCCGACTTTTGTATCACAATCACGAGGCGGATATTCCAACTTGGCCTGTTTTCAAGACTTCTATTACGGACTTCTTTGGCCGCCGTACGGCGCGCATGCTTCGCGCAGAGCAGACCTTGCGGAAGCGTGCTCAGCAACCGGGAGAGAATTTCACAAGCTACATCGGTGATGTGCCAAACCTGTGCAGCCGCGTGAGCTCCGCAATGACTGAGGACGATAAGTTCAAGCACATTCTGAAAGGCACCGAGGACGACGCGTTTCAGATGCTTCTCGCGAAAAATCCCTCCATGGTGGACGCCCTAATCTCGTTGTGTCAGAGCATTTTCGAGTTGCGCTCACAGCGCGCATTCGCCCGCCATGCTCTTGCAACTCCTCGTGCGAATTCCAATTTGTCGAGCTGGCAGCCTGTAGCCCGTCCTGCTGATCAACAACCGCTGCTATCCCCTGTCAAGGATTTCATTCGTGAAGAGGTAGCACGTAAGCTCTCCTTACTACCTCACACACACAAGCCTACGCCGTCTTTGGCTTCGAACGTTCAAAAGGTTATTCCTACCCACGTCACCCAGCACTTCCACCAAACGCGGGATCCTTTACTGACGTCTGAACGTCGGGGAACGTCAAAGGCGAGCTCGTCAAACAGCGAGTGTCAAGCAGCCAAAATCGGGGTAAGCACTCGCTCGAGAAGCGAGACTCGCCAACGCTGCGGCTTGCCAGCTTGCCTTACTTGTCGTCGTCTTCTTCGTTGCAATATGTGTTTCTGGTCGCTTGTCATATCGCATAAAATTATCAGGAAATCACCTCTGTGAACACCGGTACCGTGAAGTAAAGCCTTCCGAGGGATAGCTTCGCTGCTTAACCACAGCACTCGGTCAGGACTGCACTCTGCCAGTGCTGTCCTCAAATGCAGTACCGAAAACAACATCATCATCATCATCATCATCATCATCATCATCAACAACAACAACAACAACAACAACGACGACGACGACGACGATAGTAAAGCAGGGACAAATGCAGGACCCGTAGGTTTGACTTGCAGCGTTTCTCGACTATTATAATGTCGTCAGGCAATCGCGACATACGCATGAAGGCGAGAATGCGCATTTCTGTCGCAGCAAATTACGTGCGAAACAAAAGGGCAAACAAAAACTACAATGTGCTGCTTTGCCTGGCTCGTCGTGCACGCTTTGTTTTCGACATCTTTTGCGACTCACCTTTAAGACAATTTTGAGCGCAGTCGCTCAGTGCACGCTAATGTTATTATGCTCTTGAAGATCGTAAGCCTTACAAAGTAAAAAAAAAAAAAAACGAAACCACTGAAGAGGATAATAATGTGCAACACTTTTGCGTAAAGAAGGTATTGCCCTCGTATCGCGTTCACATCAGCTCCGTTATATCCACCAGTGGGGATTCTTGTTTCGCCCGCTCGTTGTTAATGCTGCAATCAAAACAAGCGGGCGTGGTTTCGACACGCAGCAAATAGGACGGCATTCAGAATCATTCAGATAAAACAAACGCACCCGATGCATTGTGGCGAAAAGAAGATAGTGTATTGAATGCGGGAAACTTCACGCGGGACGCGTTCGTCCTTTTCTAAAACTCTTTTAGAAAGCGCTCACCACAGAACTTGTAATCCCTTCGCAAAAGACGGGGGCTTTGTTCTCCGCCCTCGACGGAATCTGTGCTCCGAACGAACCATGATCCAGTGCGGGGAAATTTAAATATCTTTGTCCCTAATCCACCATTCGATGATCTGCATAAGAATCGGCCTGCCTGCCTCGAGGAAAGCGTCTCGGAACACAATTCGAGGACCTTCTCGCCAAGGCGAGTCGATTGCGTGGTGCTTCTTCAGAAACGAATGCGCGATCAGCGAAGAGGAAGGTGTATTCTGCGATTTACAGGCAAGGATGCTGCGAGGTTTTTCTCGATGGTTGGTAATGTATCTTTTCTCGAGACGAAAAAAAAAATAAATAAACGCGACAGCTTGTTCTTTCTCTTAGCGCGAGACCCAGACCGGGGCTTTCGCTAGCATTCAAGAAACTTTTGAATAGCAGCTAAGTTTTTGAAAAAGGGAAACAAAATTATCACTCTGGCAGTAGCCCAGCGCTACGGGGAAGACATGTAAGTACAATTTACATGAGGCTTGCATGAATTTTCTTTGGATCTTAACGGATCTTAACACATCAGAGATATTAAAAGGATTTTTTTTTCTTTTCACAAACATTCCTCCGCTTCGAGGGCATTCGTAGAAATGATTCACAACGAGCAAATCCTCGATTCAATACGAAGCTATTGTAACAGAGAATAATGTTAACATACCGGAGTAGGTCACTATAGATGAAATATGAATGTAGAATAAATCAGCTAAATTGCCTGTTATGTTCATGCAGTGTTTGGGGAGGGGGGGTAATACTAACAGGGATTGAACACTTCAGGGATAAAGAACAATTAGTGTAAATAAAGAATGTTGGGCCCCTTCACGGTGGTCTAGTGGTTATGGCAGTCGGCTGCAGATCCGAAGGTCGCGGGATCGAATCCCGGCTGCGGCGGCTGCATTTCGATGGAGGCGAAATGTTGAGGCCCGTGTGCAGTGCGATGTCAGTGCACGTTAAAGAACCCCAGGTGGTCGAAATCTCCGGAGACCTCCACTACGGCGTCTCTCATAATCAGAGCTGGTTTTGGGACGTTAAACCCCACAATTCTATCAATCAAAGAATGATGAGCAAGCTTAAAATATTCTGATTCCTCAGGAAATATAATATTTAGGCATTCTGCGCGTCACGGAAAAATAGAACATTCGCAAAGCACAACTCAAAATTTAGTTGCCAATTTTGTGAGGAACACTCAATTTACCGAGGAAATGGGAGAGGGGCATCACTCTCTGCTTTAGCCGCACAGGTGCGTCACCGCCGCGATCTCGGAGGACACGTGACAGGAGAGCATCTTCGCGCATGATTTCCTGAGCGCGGCATGAGAAGGCGTATCATGTACAGATGAAAGCGAAATAGACATGGTGATATGTGCTTCAGTTAAGGAAAGACGCTAATTTCCACAGCCCATGTCGGGAGCACGGCTAGTTATCCGTAGGAATAGGGGAAAGGGACTGAAAAAGATAGATGGACGAGATAGGCCTTAGTGGAGGGATCCGGAAATTTTGACCACCTGGGGTTATCTAACATGCACTGACAACGCACAATGCGAAAGCCTCTGACATGGACGCCTCCATCGAAAATGGCGACCGCCGCGGCCGACATCGAACCCGGCGTTTTTGAGTGGCAGCCGAGTAACGAGATAGAGAGGAACCCAGATGCCGTACATAGGCGGTTTGATGGAGGCAAAAATTCTAGAAAATTCTCGTGTACTAAGCGATATGCGTACTACTTGAAGAATGCCAGGTGGTCAATATTTCCGGTGCCCTCCACTAATGCGTTCACCTACATTCTACGCTTTTGACCCCTTTCGCTTACCCCTACCGACGCTGAACCGTGCTTCCTACAAGGGCTGCAGAAAATAGCATGCTTTCCTTAACCGAGCCACAATTATTATGCACAAGGCGTTTAATATCATGCTGATGACATTAACCTCAATAGTCATCGTGGGATGCGTCTTGTCGGATGCTTTTATTAAATCAAAATATTTATAGCGCCCCTCACGCACTTTGACGTCGTGTTTATGACATCTATCGACTACGGGGGTTCGCACAGACATTACGGATTGACGTACCGAATAATGTTATGCTGAAAGTGGAGTGCATATTCTGCACCCTTCGCAAGCACTCAACTTTCACGAATATCTAATGAATCTCTTACAGCCGACTATGATGCTTGTCTGAAGACTGCTCGCTACATGTGCTTATATTTCAATGAAGTGTATAGCGACGCGTGTGCCCAGCCAGCGACTTGAGCACCCGAAGGCAATCAGAATAGTGCTTGTGCGAAGTAGCAAGAGTTGTTGAGTTCACAAATACCTGAAGAGGAAAGTACTATGAACTAACCAGTAAGGAACTCTTACACACTCAGTGTATAGGCAGCATGTCACCAGAGAGGCCTTGTAGTGTATGAGAACAATAGCTGCCCTTAGCTGCTTAAAGTAGCACTACATTCCTCAACCCCGCCTCTCTCTCTCTCTCTCTAAGTTACTTGAAAGGAGACACGTGGTGCAAATATATCTCAAGCCACCATTCTCTTAGGAAAATTTTTCTTTCTCTCAGTAGACGTCACATATAGTATCCTTTGCTAGCAGACAAGCTCTTGGAAAACTTGGCACGCATACACCTGTCTGCGCATAAATGCATTTCCAATTGTTTTCAATATGTGCAAGCGCAGATAAGCATACCTAAACAGATATCCCAGTTTGACGCTTGCCAATTCGAGATAAACTATTTTTGTCGTAGGTTCTGTCTGCCTGTAGGATATGCTTTCAGAGCAAAACGAATTCCGCAGTGGATGGGCATTTGAAACAAAGGAGTTATTCGCCTATCAATGTTTTCACTGGATTGCTCGGAATATATGCAGACAGCGTGCTGTATGTAATATATGCACACGGTACGTTTGATTCGCCATGAACTGCTGAAAGTGCAGCTCCCGCCTTTTTGTCTGCTGTTTGACTGCTCCTCTTTCTCAAAAAAAAAAAAGAAACAAAAGAAGGAAATGGTTCCACTACAGATACGCCTTTCGAACAAACTAAGCTTTTCTGACAGGCAATGAAGAGCCGTGTGCCACTCGTCTGCACAGGCTTTCGCGTGTAACTATAGGTTGAGCACTCCACACGCTCGCAAGAATAGTTTTTTTTTTTCGTAGCGTAACTGTTGTTGCGACGCTGAGCGCTGAGGCTACTAATTTCGATTTGTCAGCCTCCGACACGTGGAGTGTTTCTCATTCATTGTACGTGGATGTTCAGTACATTAATAATTAATAGCCATTATAATTCTTCTGCATTATGCGTTCTAATGTTATGCGTCTTCAAGGTGGAGCTCATAAACCGCTGTGGTGGTCATGGTGTTTGGCTGCTAACCGAAGAGAAAAGCGCGCGTTCATATCCTGGCCGTTGTTGAGGCTGTCCAAAGCAGGCGAAGTGCTAGAGGTCCACGTGCTCAGTTAACGTATCCTGGGTCGTCAGAAAATCCTGGGCTCACCGCCAGGGCTTGCCTCGTCTCGCATTCCCGCTTTCCCCACCACCAACGCGCCGAGAGCCTGAGACGTGCTCCCTACAAAGTATGCGAAAAAGAAGCGTGTTTTCCTAAACTGAACCACATCTTTTTCTCTTTCTTTATAATATGTATTTGTCGCGGGTAACGGGAACACGGGCAAATGCCTTCTCAAAAGAAGACCGAAAACAGCTCAACTTTTTCCTTTCCACAGTATCCTCCATAACGCTGTCAGACTTACACTCGTTACGCGCAACAAAGAGACTATGTGCCACAAGACGATGCCATCAGTTTAATCAGTACAGAGCTAGCTAGATTCGCTGGCTTACGGTGGCCTTATCCCCTTGAAAGTATGTTTTTTTTTTCAGTGTACCAAGATATGCAACACTCCCGCGAAAGCACGACTGTGACTCCCGACAGATTTACGATCTGGATGTTTTACAAAGTGCTCTGCGACACATTGGCTATCGTAATACCTTGGGAGCGCAGGAGTGAGATGTGGCAGCCGTTAAGCACTGAATGGGCAATAGAACGAGTGTTATTGGTGAGTAAAAGCAAGCAACTTAATTTGGCTCATGGTAAACGTCGCTGTAAAGAAATGTTATATCAATCAAGCACACCAATCCACGTTATGTAGCTTTTAAAAAATCTTCATACTAGGTAGCACTGTTTCCTGCGCGCTGAAGTTACCTATCACAAAGCTATCAAAAAGCCAATAGCAACGTTGCTTGCTATGGGATCTTGCTTACTTTGACGCACCTCTTCAATTTCACGCGTGACGAAGTTATACAGGGAATGTAGGTGCAAAGCACCCTGGCGTTCGAAGTAAAGCGGTTCCAATTTAAGTGCAAATTCGGCGAACGTAGACAAAAATGCGGAGTGTTATGCGAATGTGCAGAACGATGTAGACGCTATTACTCTGAGAGTTTCTACACGTGACAACAGTGAGTGGCTTCAATGCGCAGTTATTTGCGCCGAGCGATGCTACAGAAAATTGCACATATCTTTTTCGCGTCGTTTCGTTTCTAAGACTTAAAAGAACTGCGCGAGTTCTCTCCGTACTTCCTTTTCATGAATTCTTTTGAAAATATTGTTACGGCTACAGGCCTTTGCTACATGCTGTAGAGTGAATAGTCGTGCCTTGAAAATTTGAGATGCGACCTTTAGAGTCAGGGGAAGGTAGTTGAAGTGCCATTTGCGAGCAGAATCGCGAAAATCTAACGAGACGACGTTTGATGCTCTTTCGGCACTCAAAGGGAGAACGCATATTTCAAAAGCAGAATGTATGGTGCAACCAGCGCAAATGCATAACTTCAATATACTCACCGTGCGATATTGAGACGCACATGCATAAATAACAGAAAAGATTCTAGTCAGGAGCACACTTCTCCAATAGAAAACGCCAACGCAACAAGTTTTGTCACAATGCGTTTGTGATGTGTCACTTTAGGGAGCATCGTGGAACTGCGCATATGCTCACTATAATGCATGCGTGTTTTTAGGGGATATGTAATAAAAAGAGTAGTAGTTGGAAGTCAGTGCTGCCTGCCATTCTTTTCTCTCTTTTTTTCCCAGGTTTATTCTCTGTACTGCTTACAAAGAGTCCGTATGGGGTCCCCGAGTCATCATTATGCAAAGCAAATGAACGGATTGGCGTAGAGATAGACAACACGGACCTTACAGCGGATATCTAGCGCGCGCGCACACACACACACACACGCACGCACGCACGCGCACTCGCGCCATGAACTATACTTTAAAAGCAAGTCCATTTCGTAAGCATAGTCAAAAAAAAAAAAAAGACCCGTTCGTACGCCATGCTCAGAACATCTTTTTCTTTTTTTTAATTTACAGTTCAAACGGGATAAATTCTAACAAATGGAATTCTCTCTAGCGGCTTGGAAGAATGGATATTAGCAAGAAGAAACATCCCGCTGCTTTACATTCGTAACATTTTATTTTATTTCTTTTTTCGCGCTGCTGATGGCATCTCTGAAAACGCGTTTGCGCAATGCAACAGTACAAGAAGCGGTGGCGGACGCGTCACACACATTTTAATGTTAGATCCTGAAATTTCAGACACTCTACTCCGGAGGCGACGCTAACTCTTAACTGCCTGGTGGTGGCACTCGCTGCCCGGGGTTGCGCGGTTTGGTGCACGTACTCTTTGTGTTTATTGAAGTGCGATACAGAAACAGAGAAAGCTTGTTTCTAACGTGCGCCTCACGCGCGCGTTGGATATGCGGGTGCGAGCTACGCGTCGTTCTCAAAGATTCTTTAAACAATTTTCAGTAATTATATTCACACTGAAATGCCTCTTATGTTGATGTATAAAAGACCTAAGCTCTAAATTTTTATGTGCCATATAGAACCTTTAACATGTTCAAGGTACGCTTTTAGCGTTGAGCCAGTGAGGCTTTTATTGCACAACTAGCACAGCTCAAGCGACGAGCGGTCCAAGCGGAGCAAGCTTTTGTTTTGTTTTGCTTTGTTTTCACCTGGAAGTCTGGCGGAGCCCACAACGGGGGATCGGCCATGAATCGTGCGGCAGGGGAAGGCTAAGAGCAACACGAAAAAAAATTATGAAAACGAGAAAGAGAGATGAAGAAAGATAAATCTAACGCGAGCACCAGCAAAAACTGTCATCTTCCTCTTTTCGCTGGCACTCCCGTCCGCGCCCTATCCATGCTACAGTGATCTCTTTTGTAAACTTCATGTTTTTTGATGCTTTGATTCTTCATGCGTATATGTTTATTATAATGCATATGCGTAGAGATTCGTGCGTAGAGTGCTTCATGTTTTCATGCTTCAAGCGCATAGTTTATATGTTTTCTAGTTTATATGTAATTTCTAAACGCAAGCGTGAAGTGCATCGCAAGAATGAAAAAAAGAAAGGAGTATCACTCGGCGCTTGAGCCACTAAAATGCACTAAGGGAAAGAGTCCAAGAGATGTGCGTAATGCAGTCAGAGGCGTTCTTGTTTTCTCCAGCACTAGCACATGGATCACACGATTGAAGTTGACGACAGGGCCGTTTCTACAGTACGAAATGTTCACCGCAGAGCTTATTTGGAGGCGTTGGTAGTCCTTAACATTTTTGTACAGAAATTGGAGGATGCTTAAGCATCGCCTTTAAGAGCGGAAAGCAACAGAGTTACCGCATCGTAACGTTATCATGGTAAAAGCGACAGAGAAACCTATTAAGACCAGCGCCAGCTCTATGATACTCTATACGTAAGGTTGTTCGTTTTCGGATTTTATATTGTGTGAAATTCGCGAGGTAAGAATCATGGGGAGAATTCGGGCATTTTGTGGAACGATTCCGAAGCTGCGTATTTCTTGGGTTAAATTTGCATATTTAAATTTACAAATGACAGTCGCGTGACATGCATAGTACCGCTTGCAGCTTGTGAATTGAAATGTAGGTGACTGGAAATTACTTAAAAGCGCCCTCTTTCCCACTAACAAATAATGGCACTGGGTGACCCCGACTAACCAACTTGAGATAGAAATAGCATTGGTTGACTTCCTGATCACGGAAAGGTGCCATGCTTTATGTCGATATTGAATCCAACAAATTGAAGCAAATCTGCGTATGTCTTTAAAGAGCAAAGAAAAAAGTCAAGCGACGTGTTCGGTGCGTCATGTGACGTCATATGTTGGAAGAAGAGTAGCCGCTTTCCAGCTGTGTTTAAAACCAAATCGTGAATTGCCTGGGCCGCGGAGTGCAATAATATTCCGCTCGCGTGTTCGCGGCAGCCGCCCCACGATTGATCGGTACCGTCTGTCGACTTTGTTCAAAACGTGTCGCAGGGCCCGTTTTCTCGTAAATGTGGGTATTATAAGAGTCCCAAGACACCCTGGCATGATGTAATAGGTACGCTATCCAAAGAACGAAAAGAATCAGATTATTGTTTTTGTTGCTACCGGTCCTGGGTCTCGCCTGCGTCATGCAGCGTTCGCGGTTTACCCAATATTTCTGACTTAACTCTTCCGAATGCGTAAGGGCTCTAGAGAGGTACACGCAATTGTGTTTAGGCTGGTGGACCACACAGGAACTTTGTACAATTAAACAATTAGTGTCATTGCATGTATCTGTCGTTTTTGCTATGCCCCCATTTCGGCCACTTTCCGGCTGCGCCTGTTTTTCAGAGAGCAATGTGTCTTGTCTATAAGTGCGTAGTTTTTCGTCCCCTCGTAACAGTTCAGCGCAGGATACTAAAGGAATTCTCTCTTCATCCTTTCCCAAGGGATAGAGGATTAAACGATGAACAAACGTACTAACAATGCAGCCTTTCCTTAGCTTTCTTGCTCTATCTCTCCGTAGCGATTTATCCCCAGTTAATTTGTTCTCGTTATCTAATTGCTTTGTAATTTTATAATATTTTACAAAGTGTCAGGAATTAAAAAAAAAAGAGTCCTGGCACATCTGTATTGCAGTGCAGTACGAAACTCGAGGTGGCCCGAAATTCTTACCGAGGGGACACGGTGGATAAGCACAGCGACTATTTTCTTTGACATATTCACAAAATGTCGGAACAACCGTTTCCAATGGTAAAAGTTTTTGGCAACGTCCAAGATGTGCTCCGCAGTACTGCTGTTCATTATTCCAGAACAAAATGTGGTTATGACTGATTGAATATTGTGAAGTTATTGAGCGAATGTACAATTGCGTGCCCCTTAACCAGGCAGTAATCATGGCACTGCAAGAACGCGCAGTTATTTAATAATAACTTACCTGTGAAACAACGTCCACAATAGGAAAATCGCCGTCATTACCGAGCATAGGCCCATGAGTTCTACATATGTGCGACACCACCTCGAATGATGATGCGACAGCGTAAGGAATTTGACATGACGAATGCCACTATTGCCACTCGGCTGTCGCGTACGTGTTTGCGGAGAGGTGCAGTGACGACGGACATTTTTGTTTTCACGAACAGAGAGACGTTCAGCTCGAACACAAATACGGAATACTCCATCTCTGGCGTGTGCGGTGCCTCGACCACAGCGCTCGCTTCTACAGCGGCGAAAATCAGAAACTTTATTACCGTACGAACATTTCTTTAACTTCGAAGATATTCTTTCTCTGGTGAACTTTGTTTTCTTGAGCAAAGCATTGTCCACGGCATGTTATAAGGAGATTTTGTTCAGGGGCCTCCCTTTTTCCGCCAGGATATTCTAATCGGTTGCTAAAGCAAGTCCAGACCATTGTATGCTTTTCCAGCGTCATAAATATCACTTGTTACAAACTAAAGCCAAACGGCAAACTCTTTCGCAGAGAATCTCTTTGACCGTAGAAGGAAGGCCAGCGTGAGCACAAAGGAAGCTCAATAGCTTTTCGCATTCACGAGAGCATCACGTGGCGCAGTTGGCCATTCTGATAAGAGATGAATAAGGCCCGTGTATCTATGGCTACATGCCACACGAGGAGGAGCAGCCCCGCGAGGACAGAAGATAGAGAGCGTATCGAGCGAGAGTCAGAAACGGAGCCGAAAACGGGGACAGTCAGAAAAGTGCTTGCGACTAACGTAGGACACACACACACACACACACACACACACACACACACACACACACACACACACACACACACACGCGCGCGCGCGCGCGCGCGCACACGCACGCACACACACACACACACACACACAGACACACACAGACACACACAGACACACACACACACACACAACACGCGTGCGGAAGGAGCAACGTCGAACGAACGCAGTGCATATAAAGGAAACGTGTGCAACCAGTCAATCGCGTGTGGTGACTGAGCCTTGCGGCATTGAATGCATGCATTCTCCGCCGTAGGGAGGAATGAAAAGGGAATAGAGTAGGCGGGTGTTTAGATAAAGCGTATAGGCAGAGGATCGTGCTACGCGTACACCGGCGAAGAAGAATGATCTAGCGTGTTACAAAAGCCAGCTACTACTGGGCCGCGACCCTTCACACGGGAGACCAAATTTTCTCATTAGGAGCATCAAATGTACACTTCACACCCTATCCAGTAAAAAATAAAAAGAAAAGGGAAAACGAATGAAGCTAGAACAAAGGCAAAGTAACACGCACAGCGTTGGAAAATTCAGGAACGGACGCGTCGCTATCGTCTTCCTCGCATGCTCGCACATTGGAGAGTGCATGCGCGCGAACAACGTGATAAGGTTTTCAGTTGTGTCCTTTTAGGGAACCGTTTCTCTCGCTTGAAAGCATTTCTTTTTCCTTTTCTATGGGTGCTGACATATATGCCGCGTAAAAAAGAAAAAGTAAAGTCTGCAGCATCCCGGAAGACAGAACTGCAACTTGAATGTTAAAAACATTTCCCTATTCTTTTTTTCTAACCAACTTTGCACAACAGCAGTTCAGACATATGATCGCAGAGGATTCACTGTGACCTAAATCTCGCACATCCACGTGTATTGAGCGCGCTGAATAGTATACAGAGCCCTTATTGCTTACGTGTTTTGAACGCAATTGTGCCAGCCTCCCTCTTCTTGAGAGAAAAATGAGAACATACAACAGCTTTTCGCTTCACAGAAGGCATAAGTGTTCCTTAGCGAGGGCCTAAAGTTTTGTCGGGGAGGCAGATTGGGACAAAAGGCTTGAAACCTGACGCCTAGCAAACAATCCCTTTCATTAGAGATGCACAACCCTCGTTTAGACGTGGTCATTTGCCGATAATCAATGTGCTAGCGAACCTCAATGAGAAATAAAAAGAAAGTTGTGGGACCCTTAAGTTTCGCCTTAAGAGTTCAACGCGATAGCGATGTGTGGCCCCATTGTCATCGCGCTCTTTCGCTTGCCATGCTCTTGAGTCGCCTAGCCATGCAATTGTCATGACACCACACTTGTTATTGCATGCATTCACTCGTGGAATTGAGGTTGTGAATTCCTGCAATGTAATGGGCAAAGTAAAAAGTGGCGATGCGCCATATAAACTCGCCGCTTGTGCACAGCACAGAATTCATCACAAACATGTCAACATGGCGTATTTGCCGATATGCAAATATGTATATTGTGGGAGAGATGGCCGCGTCTCGGCCCGCCGTCAGCGCAAGCGTGCCTCTCCCAGCAGCGCGTCTAGTCCAAGGAGGTTTAAACTTCCTTGGTCTAGTCCAATCCCGGCATGGGCTGCCCGCCGCGCGCCTCGCGACATGAGCAACATGGTCACATTTGTCGTTTCTCCTTCTCAGCGTCCCTCTTCCGGCGATCCCCACAACATAAGTGGCTTGCCGTAAGCGGTCGTAACAATGGATGTGGCGTGGCCGAGCGCGTAGCGCATCGCGCTGTGGAGCGAGGGGTCCCACGTTCGATGCCCACTCGATCCAAAGGTTTTTAAATGCGAAGCACATCTTAGCGAACTTCGGCGACTTTGAGCGTCTTTCTATTTGTCTATCTAGCCGCCTACGACTTTGTGCTCTCTTGGCCATTTCGTTAATGGGATGTATATGAAAATTGGTATGTTGCAACATGACTGCAATGCGAACATAAATGACAGGTCATAACACGAAAATCATGACATGCATGTCATAGGTGACATGATTTACATGCGACGGTCTTGGTGCGCTCCTGGCCGTTTCGTTAAGCGGATGTATACGAAAATTGGTATGGCAAAGCATGACTGCATTACGCACATAAATGACAAGTCATAACATGAAATTCATGACATGCATGTCATGAGCGGCGTGGTTTACATGCCACAGTCTTGGTGTTCTTGCGGCCTTTTCGTTAACTTCATATATACCAAAATCGGTATAGCGAGGCAACAATGCATATCCATTTTACGTTCCTGATGCATGCTTCGCTTTTCCTTGATTCCCACTGCACGTGGGATCCTCCGTCTTTTTCTTTCTTTGCATCGACCTCGAATTTTCGCTCATGGACAACGGTGATTTTCCGCTAACAACCAACGACGCCGACACCGGAATATCTGCGAAACGAACTCTTTAACGCGATAGCGTTAAAAGACGAAGATGACAGGATGGTGTCTGAAGAGGCATAGAATAAAAAAGATAGAGCCAGTTCCATGTCGTGAAAAGCATCGGAATAGCGAAGCTGTTATCTCATCGTTAACCGTGGCGTAACTTGCAACGGTGTCAAGCTATTTATGAAACGACGTATCAGTTATGTTAGTCAAACCACCCTTCATCATTATCTACTGACTCTACGTCATCATCCACTATGCACTCATGCAATTCTTTCTTTGCAATTCGCACTATAGAAATGCGCCCGCAGCGGCTGGGATCGAACTTGTCACTTCGAAATAGACTTTTTTTCACACTTTATCGTACATCGGCCTTCGCGCAATCGCTATAATGTGGCGTTGATTGACCTGAGTCCTGTACAATGCGTCATCCGATCCACGGCACAGCCTCGACTTTGAACAATTCCGCCTTTGAAAAATAGGCAGCGACGTGCCCTTGTTCCGCTAGTTTCGGCAAGCCGCTTTTCTCTGACACCTTGTGCGCGGTGACTCTTCGACAGGATTAGGTTCGCATGGTTGCTCGACCACTCGAGGTTGTGTGGTACATGGCGAGTTTTAGTGGCGCTTGACCATACGTGAACCAAGCTTGACTATCACGTGACCAGCGCATGTTTCTCATGATCATTACCTTTAAGTTTTCTGTGACTAAGCTTCAACTTCGTTCTGTGACGCCATCTCCTAGTCTTTTTCTTTTTTCCTTCATACGAAGAGGTGAGTTTGAGCGAAGCTTCCTCTCTGACATCATATGTTCTTTCTTAAAGCCCCTCCCCGCTGAATGACTGCCGGGATTAAAAGTAACACATACAATGCGTGCATTGCAAGAGAGTGCTCTCCCATGGATGCTAACGTCTGCTAACCTGTTGATGCAGCGTAAACGGGCTGACAGTAGCATATTGCTGGTACAATGCCTGAGACTCCGATCAGTGACAGCGTAAGCTCACGCTACCAAATCGGCGAGGTCAGTCAGTTGCGCTGAACTCAGGAAAAGTAGCCAGAGGGGAGGTCGTCTGCTGAGCTCTATGGAATAAAAAAGATCACTCGTGCCTTGTATTAGAAGCATAATTTTGTGACGTATTTACGAGAAGCCCAACGGCGAGGAACGTGTCGACGATGAATTATGCGTTTCGCCACTGCCTTGGGAAACCGAGGGATCCACTGCGCCGATGCTTTTCTAGATGTCGACGATAAATTCTAAATGCCGGATCTAGGATTGACTGAAGAACCCGTTGCTTCACAGGTCGCTGGACGGGCGTCAGAGGCCCTGCGATAGCCTGCTTGGACAATGCGATATTTAAGAAACCATGCATTAGACTGCAGTTACGGTAGTGCTCATAGAAGACTTATTTTACCAGTTCATGATAGATGTTTTAGAGAACGCGAAATATGTTTTTGGAAACCTATACGTGTGTCCAAGCTGAAATTTTGGGCCATAGCCTTTGTAGGTATGTGTTAAGTTTGCATGACCACAGTAATGCGATTTTGGGTCACTTATCTGAGCTCTAAGCTCAGGCCTAGGTACTTGGAGCTTTGGAAATAATGTAAACCGGTGTGCATGTCCGACAGTGATGTCTACAGTGCCGAAAACTGCTCGTTAATACTAAAGTTAGTCTGGGGTGTCGCCTTACGTAGCCTCAGTCGCACCTTAAATATGAGCTCGCGAGTTCACTACTGTGTGTTGATGGTCTTACCTGCGGTATGGCCCACTTACGACGCCATGTATGTACAATGTAACAACCAACATGGGACTCTATTAAAGTTGCAAGGGCATCGTGAGAGCCATCTGAGAGCCTTTTCCATAGGTTGCACAAGAGGACGGCGCGTGTATATGACACGCCGGCAGCGTCGGGCTAAGATCCATGTACTTAGCCCGACACTGCCGAAGGATGTTTACTGAGGACGCGGTCACTTTGAGAATTTACTCACATACGTCGAATAAAGTTTGTCAAAGCTATCAGACAGAGGCGTAGCCGGGGTAGCAGAAGGGAGGGGGGGGGGGTACATTGGTGTCAAAACTGCCCCCGAAAGTTTCTGATTGCTGCACATCTACTTCTGTCCCTCCTTTCGGCCCGTTTTTCGCCCACGGTCTTCGCTACATATCACATTCAATATATTAAACTTTAAAAAAGAAAACGAAAATAAGGAAGGAGTTGGTGTGCTACAAATTGTAAAAGAACTCAGGAATGCATTGGTACATTTGTATTCATATTTGTCTGATCGTTTGTGATAAAATAAATGTTATATAAATAATGAACGAAACAACTAACCCGTCGGATTTAATAGAGCAGGAAAATTAATGTGATGTTTTTGAGCCAGGCTTCACTTATAGGTCTTTTTTTTTTTTTACCGGCAGTGTATAGCCCCCGAAAAATATTTCTCTCTGCGCCACTGGTATCTCATGCTATCTCGCGAAACCTTTGACTGATGCAGGTAGATCGAACATTTGCTACTGCGTAGACGAATACGCAGGGCAAAGTGAAATATGCCTAAGGTTAGAGTAACCGTGGCCGTAGTTTGGAAGAAACTGCAGCAAGAGCTTCGCTCTCTAAAGATTTGGGAAGAGCGCAATAAGTATTCACTTCTGAAAGACGTCTCCACAGCTTCCCCTCCGACACAGAATCACTTGTCCTCGAACACCTATTCCTGTCGCGCAATGTAGCCTATGCGGAGAACATTTTACGATTCTTCTCTTTATTGCGATAAAAAGAAATAAGCGCCTTTAATGCAGGAACTTTAAAGCAGTATCGAACAAAACTTCGCGGTTATCTTCGCGAACAGCTAGATGCGCAAATGCGAGGTGGTTACGAAAACCGAAGTTTTTATTCTTGCACCTTAAGACGACAAAAAGCAAGGTTTTCTGGGTGTTATATGAGCAACACGCGCTGGCAATGTGGCACCGATGCTATTTATTCTGGTGGTATAGACACGTTGCTGCAACGGGTATCAGCATGTGATAAGAGTTGTTCCGATTGTGGAGGTGGTATCAAAAACTATGCCATTCTTGGAAGTCGCAGTCCCAGTGCTGCTTGTATTATTGCGATGGCAATTATATGGACACTCTCAACGGGCTTTCCCGTAGCCGTCGCCGTCATGTCGTGCATAAATTCCCGCGCATCGCACGTTCTGCCCGCGCGTCAAAGCACGCAGTGGGAGCGCCGAACACGGCTGAAGTAGAGATCAAACGAGCCCGACCGATCTCCGTTGCTCGGAGGGCGCATGCGATAACATCACCCCGATCGGGACGCCTGCCGTTGAAGCGGAGACGAAAAGCCCCGTCCGTTTTTAATGAGCATGAAAAGACGCAAGGGGAGGGGTCGCTCGAGAAGCAACTGTGGACTTCGCGCGGTCGCCATAGCCGGCGCTCGCGCTGTTTTGGGAGTCATCGGCGGGCGGCTCCCAAACCCTTCTACGTGCTTCACTCTCAACGCGAAGAGACTGCGAAAAGTGTCCCTTGAGCAGCCGTATTCTCTTGTACCAGCACTGTGTAGAGTTACGTGAGATCGTATCCAAAAGAGTTAGCTGCCAGCTTCACTTCGCATAACATTACAATTTATTGCTATCGCATTCATTGTTTGCCCTTCTGGCGAAACTCTCTTTGTACCATTCGTATAGGTACCAATTGGACGATGTAGTGGCGTCACCACTATATGGCTATATAGTGGTGACCAGAGGTTCCTTAAGGTGCACTGACGTCGCAGAGTGCAGTGCACAGGCCACCGTCAAACGCCCGTCGCACCCAGAATCGGACGAACGTTTTACGACTCAGCACAGAGCACGTAACAAGTGTCCCACAGCGGCGGCTCACTGCATCCCGGTAATCGCAATACACGATATATAGTGTGTGCTCTATTTCTCGTCCAAAGACATTTCACTCACCCTTGCTTGCGCCGCCGATAATCAGTGATACGCTCAACTATGCCACGGCGTAGCGCGTTGGAAGTGTCCCTACAAGAGTCTAACTCGCTACCACGACGCGTGTTCGTCTTCGAAGCATCTAGCCGTCACATTTTGAGAAAACTTGAACGTTGCTAGCATTAAAAAAGAAGAAAGCTATATTAGAGCTCTGGAATTTCTTACGAGCATGAAAAATGGTCAGTTCGCAAATACGTTCTCCGCACGACCAGCTATAAGCTCTCGCTGGCCGCCGGTCGTCGTTGGTGTTTGGGGGAGTATGAAAAGCGTGGCGTGCAGTTGACACTTCGCAATAGCGGTGGCGCAACGAACAATTTGGCCCGCGGCGTTAAAACGAGCTGCACGGGCGGTTGGTAGTCCGAGGCAAAAAAAAAAAAAAATCTTGAAGGATAGATGAAAAAAGAATTGAAACTCCGTTTACGTCAGCGGTCTCTAGAAAATAAGGCCAGCAAACATTTTCGAGTATGCGGGAAGGCGAGTCGAATAAAAATAAAAACGAAAAAGAAACGGATACCAGAGACGACGAAGCAATGTCAAAGTCACGCTAAAAAAAAGACAGTGTGGAGTGGACTTATGCAGCAACTGGCCTATGTACCGCACCATCATAGTTCAATACATACTTGTCATTTCTAAGCTGAAATTCGCACTCAGTGGAAACCTCATGTCGGCCAGCAACAGGCTACTCTTGACCCATTTGATCCTTGCTATTTTCACCAGCGGAGCAGCTAAGAAGACGCTGCTTGTGTTACGCTTGCAGCGTAGCTGTTGTAGGCTAGTTTCCAGAGGATTGCCGCATGCGTAGGCCGTTCACGGAGACCTGCAGACCTGCAGAAATTGCAGACCTTGGGCATTGTCGGGAGTCTTCTTTTTGTTTATTTGCTTGCTTGTTTGTGCGTGTGTGCGTGTTTCATCTGTAAGGAGAAGCTGCGGTCCGATCCCGGAGGTTGCGTAAGTGCAAAACCATATGATATGCAGCAAGCTTGACACACTCCGGCGCTACAACCGCGCTGGTCGTCGACCTTGACAGAGTGGAGTAGCTCCTACTTTTTTTACTTGACTCTAGCTGTCCCCATCTGTATGCACAGTAACCATGTTAAAGATGCTTTATCAACTAGACTACGAAGCCATCCTGGTGAACAAGAAAAGCCAACCTCGTATGCATGTTTCAAAGGGCCTCATGCGTTCAAAATTAATCCTGGGCTCTCGGTTCCTCTCATAACATAATGGGCACAAGTGAAACCTAACAAAGCGATATATGTTCACACTTTCGCAGCTGCGGTCGCCGCAGCTGATAAAAGAGAGTTCTGCGGTGGCTCTAATCGGCGAACTGACGTATACCCAAACAAAGCGAGCACAGCCAAGATTGTGGGCAGTCGCATTCCGTGCCAGCAACTAGTCACTGATTTGCGGATTTTTGGGAGTAGCTTGCTGAAACAAAGTTCTGAAACCATAGACTGAATCCACACCATCCGCTTTGTTTCCAGGCCCTCTTTCGAGAGATAAGCGCTGCCAAAAACCAAGGTCGGTATTGCGTAAAACCGAACACCACCGCAAGCGCTCAGATTGCTAGCGCAGAAATGTTTGTCATTTGTGCAACGCATCCACACGCGCGATTGCGAACGATAGCGTATACTCGATTAAAAAACATGTAGACATAGCCCGAATGCTCGCTTACGTTGGCGGAGTTGGTGAAATAATCGAACCTCCTGCGGCCTTGGAGCGCTGTGTCGGGTTAATATCATACATGCGGACCGGCGTTCAGAACGCCATGGCGGACAGTGTGCGTCCGCGTTGTAGGAGACATTGAACGTGCAAAACAATACCAGAAACAATGCAGAATTCTCATATAAGGTAGTTAACACATATAAGCGTATCGCTGTAGCCTACAGGGAATTGAGATTCGAAAGCGAGTGAATAGATGGGCTGATTAAAAAGCGTTATAGGATTAGAAGAGCATAGCAAGGTGAGGTAACCATGATCACCCATGGTAGACATTTGAGATTGGGAACGCTGGGTAACACAAAATCAGTTATCATTCCCTTGAACTAACGGAGTGCTGTACTAGCAATGGCGGAGATCAAACTCTAACCGTGCTGCCAATATTATGAGAATAGCAGTGCTGCAACTGTCTTTGAGTTAACACCGCTTATCACCCCCCCCCCCCCCTCCTTTTTTTTTTCTCTAACGCTCTCAGGAATGGCTTTTTACGCAAGGGGCCGGTATAAGCACGAGTTAGAAAAATGGCGGCCCACTCATCTTTTAGATGTGATCGGCGATGGTGATAGTATTAGCGGTCAGTCTTATGATGAGTGTTCAGTTTCAGTATATATTTGGGACTGTTATGGCGGCTGATTCAAAGCTAGTTCATTTCCGGAGCCTTCTGCAACGACGTCTCTCGACACCATATGGCGTTTTTGGGACGTGAAATCCCGCAAATCATTGTTATTAGTTATTGCGTAGCTCGAAATAATGAAACTTGTTTCTTTCGTATTTCCGTGGTGTCCTCAGCTCAAGCTCAAGCTCAAGCTGGGCGTTTTCAATCAATCAATCAATCAATCAATCAATCAATCAATCAATCAATCAATCAATGGTACAGCAATAAGAAATACACAGACGAGGGTCCCAAAGTAGAAGGTTACAACGGGACCCTCAAAAGGTTTTACGAGAGGAATGTTCGACTTGAGGCTAACGTTTTTATGTTTTATGATCCCGAGAGTACGCCGCTGCTCTCTTCCCACACTATTCTTCGCAGTATTTCATTTGTACAGATACTGTCAGCGTCTATTTTGAATGCTAGGGCGCCCCGCCTCTTGCGATAACTTTGGTCTCTTATCAATATTAACGGTACGACATAACTTCGAATTCCTTAAAGGCAAAGCCAACTTCAGCATTCGCGTGGAACCACTGTTGTACTTACGACAGGGCCAAAGTGAACTTCGCACACACAGACTTGATCTGTCCCCCTGTACGCGTCTCCAAGTAACGTATAGCAAGAGAGACAGAGGTAGGGAAGATGGTGTGAGCTTATAAAAGGACAAGAATTAAACTGCCTGCCTGCACGCCTGCACTGTATGAGAAGCGCTGATTCTAAAATAAAGGTTAAAGGAGTTCAAAATCTTAAATAGAGAAAGGATGTGACTGCAACCGGCGAAACTAAGGCCTAGGAGATGGGCTGGTGAGCGGGGTTGTATGATAAAACTTAATGTACATCACATTAGAGAATATGAATGTCTTGGGATTGTCTTGACCCATTTTTTTGTCTTCTTTTCTTCGATTGCTTCCGCACTTATGAATGGAACTCCCGGCAATCCTCTGACTTAATGTCATGTTCACTTCTGATCGCTCAATGTTCCGATACAACAGAAAAAAAAACAAAAAACTCTACGCCATATCCAGCTCTAGGCAATATGGACCAGAAAAGTAAACGAACCATAGCTTAGACGGCCGGAGCGTCTGCTGTACCACAACACCATGCTGCCATCTCGCTCAGCGAGCTCATATCGAGCGTACCGTGAGTTACGTTAGAACTTTCCGCTCACGTGAGGCTTCGCCCACGTTTTGGGTTCCGAAGCAGTCCCGGTTACGTATAAGACGTGGTCCGCTTACCTTCCTGGCCGATAGGACATGCTACGTGTTAAGAAATGTTGAATCAATGAAAGATTCCCACGGCAACAGTGATATGTCATCTTAGTAGTTTCTCAGCATACGATTTCCCTATCATGTTTAGGAGCGTCTCTTTTCTGGCTAGTTGGTGCATTTTGAGGTAGAAAAGATTGGTGCAATTGCTCAGACAGGGAAGAGGAGTCGCTGCCTGAGTATTTTCGCCAATATTTTCTACCTCCCTATGATGTCAATCGCCGGAGACAACCCCCGCATTCGGCTCGGCGACTGTACACTACTCAACCGCCAAAGCAGTGCCATACGCTGCCGACGCGCGTGGTTGACCTCTTGTTACAGCTGCGCCATCGAAGACAGAAATCAGCATTCGTTCGCTCTTCGTCGCCACACTTCGCGGCATACGATTTCAACTCATCTAAGGTTTGTGAAAGTTGACTTCAGATTTTAGAACTCGGCATACGATTTCAACTCATCTAACGTTAGTGAAAGTTGACTTCAGATTTGAAAACTTGGATGCTTGCGAAACACAACCTTCGTAGATATTGGGTCGATGTTTTTATCAACTTTTATTGTGACGTCGGAGCAAGTCCTAAACCGAAAAAAAAAGAATCTGCGAGAAAAAAACAACAATAATAAGAGAATAAGAGCATAAGGACAAAGGCAGCAAAGTATAGGATTTGCTGAGCATCTTGGATGCCGCGCCTGTTCCTCCCACTCACGGGTCGAACAATGACTGCTCGGATATGCAAGAAAAAGAACGTACAACTATGAAATCAAGGGCAATTCAAGCATTGGTTCACTCCTAGGTTACCCCTAACGCTGGGGCGGGCATAAACAACGTACGCAGCTCGATGAAAGTGGCTCAAAGATAACCCCACTCGTGATGTTTTCCTCCCTTCGACGTCCTACAATACGTTCTTGACTTTTTGTATCCCACACGCGCGTGTGGAAGCCTATTCTCTCAAAAGTAAAGTGCCAGGCCATCTTACGGAAGGCAAGCTCGTGTGTCCACTGAGTGCGAATGTCTTCACCTTAGTCCTTTGTGCCGGCGAAAAGTCATCACAACAACAAGTACAAACAAAACCCACAGCTTCTTAAGAGAAAGAGAAAGACGCACCGCTTAGAAGAGGTGCGGAAAGTCAGGAAAAGCAGGAGGAAAGGCAGAAGAAACGTTGAAATCAGCTTTGTATACTTCTGATATGTTGCCACAGTGCATTCGGTAGCCGTTTCGTTTGACCCCCGTCCTTGATCTCTGGGCTTAGTTCGATTATCGATAATGCTTTCCCGCGTGCGAAGCGCGCCCAGTCGCGAACCGTGAGTGAAAGTGGACAAATTGTCCGCGAACGTGACAAGAACCTGTAGTGCGATCCAGCTCGATTCTCTCTGCATCGGCGACTATTTATAGGTACTGAGTCCACTCCCTCTCCAGATCATGGCGTTCTCTTTGCGGATTTTGCTGGGAGATTCGCTGCCCGCATAAAGGGGAAAAAAAAAGGAAACAGACACGCTGAAACGTGGCCTTCTGTTTTGTCTACCAACGTTTATCAACATTGTAGGCGTGCGCGTTAAGTTTAGAAAAGTTTTTGCGCGGTCCGATAGGACTGTTTTCTTTTCATATATACGCTGTCGAATCGGCATGAGGGGTCCGTGTCTAGAACAGAAGCTCGCGGCTACATTTGTCGGAAATGTACATGCAGGACCGAGCTTGTTTGCTTACGATGCAGGGTATTTATTCTCTGTCCAGTGGGACAACAGAAGGCAGTATCCTCATATGTGCAGATATCGTTAAAGAAAAAGTGAAAAGAAAAACCTTTGTGCCGATCTAGATCAATTTCTTCGAACCTGCAGAGCACGTTCGCGAGAAGCAATCTCTATTGAACTGATGACATCCTTATGGGAGTTTCATGAATGCCCGCCAGAGGTCTCGCCGTGGGCGATCTGTGATCTAAACGCGCCTGGGAGAATTAACGCCGACGGCAGCATCTTCCAAACACTCTAAACGTGTTGCTGTTCGACCAATCGAATTTCCTTTTTTTTTTCTTCGATTCCTGAAGAACAAAGTACAGGTGTTTGTGTAAGGTGTTGTTTTAGGCTTTTACTTTTCGAGTGTGTCCGAGCACGCTGTGTGCACTTCTCTTGATCCTAACACTACACAACAACACTGAACGCAGTCGACGTCCTTCTGTTTTGACAGAGCGTCGTAGGGCGTATTTGTAAAGTATTTGGCTAGCACGATGAGAGTGCGTAGTGTGATGCGTGCGCATGTTATATACATGCGGGTCTGCCACGTTGCCTCTTTCTATCCCGTTGTAATGGTAATGTGCTACCATCGCTTCTCTTTTCGCATAAGACAGAGAGAGAGAGAGATGACTGGCGGAAGGCAGGGAGGTTAACCGGAAGGAAGATATCCAGTTTGCTACCCTGCACTGGGGAAGGAGTGAAGGGAGACAGGAAAGGAATGGAAGAAAAGAAGAAAGCGAGAAAGAGAGAGGTCAACTCGCGCACACACACAAGCACGGCATGTGTCAGAGACGGTTCATGAGGCCCGTTGCGCGCAAAAACTTGAGCACAGCCTTCGTGGCTTTCCGCTGCGAGACACTATCGTTCCGGCATTCCAATATGGTTTGCTCGGACAGCGGTTGACCATCAAGGCGTGATAAGTCTGCGGCGAGAGTCTGTCGCTGGGAGCAGTACCCAGGGCAATCGCAGAGGACGTGCAGAATCGTTTCCTCGCTGCCGCAGTGAACACAGGCACCACTGTCTTCCAGTCCAATGCGATAGCCGAAACTTCTTGTGAATGACGTGCCTAGCCACAGGCGGCAAAGTACGGTCGTTTCAGAGCGGGTTAGTCCACGTGGAACTCGAAGTTGGAGTGATGGGTCGAGGCGGCGGGGGCGGGTAAGCAGAAGACCAGGAGTATTCCACTGCGCTACAGCCATATCACGCGCAAGCGAGCGTAGTTTTCTTGCTGCATCCGTTCTTGACAGTGGGATGGCTTGCAGCACTCCAATTTCGTGGGCACGTTTCGCAGCATGATCTGCGTGCTCGTTCCCGATTATTCCAGAGTGGCCTGGTAGCCACTGAAACGTGATGTCATGGCCTTTGTCGGTTAATTGGTGATAGAGCTGTCGTGTTTGAAGCACTAATTGGTCTTCCGGCCCGCTACGTAAGACCGATAAAAGGCACTGAAGGGCTGACTTGGAATCTGTAAAGATGGCCCATTTCTGTGGTGGCTCCCCATCGATCACGCAAAGTGCGGTGCGTAGTGCCTCAAGCTCCACGGTAGTCGATGTTGTGCCATGAGACGTCTTGAACAGTACATCTACTGCTTTGGCAGGGAAGGTCACAGCTCCTGCAGATCTGCCTGCTGTTGTTGAGCCATCAGTGTAAACCTGAAGATGATTCCTGTAGTCCTTATGTAGCATTAGCAAAGACAGCTGCTTTAAGGCCGGCGGTGAGAGTTCCGCTTTCGTCCGAATCCCTGGCACTGTCAGCCGGACCTTTGGACGGGCCAAACACCAAGGAGGCGTCGGAAGTCTCTCAGCAGGAGTATAATTCTTTGGGAAGCACTCGCGGTATGCCGATAGCCTCTTACAAAAAGAGGCACCGGGTCGGTCTTCTGGAAGCGAGGCGAGGTGGTGGGCAGGAGCACGAGCAAGGTTTCGAATGTGTGTCCGAAGCACCTCCAAAGTGATGTGAGTGGTGGCAGGAAGGTCTTTGGCAATCGCTATAGTTTCCGCTGTTGAGGTGCAGCGTGGCAATCCGAGGCAGATTTTGAGTGCCTGGCCCTGCGCGCTCTCGAGTGTGCGTAGGTTACTTTTACAAGTGTCAGTCAGCACCGGTAAGCTGTATCTCAAGTACCCGAGAAAGAGCGTCCGGTAACATGGCGTTCACTGACGTACCCCACGTTTTCCCTCCGAGGAAGTGGAAAACTTGTGAGGTGGCCGTTAGGCGCTTCTTGAGACCGGCCACATGGGGACTCCAGCAGAGGTCCCGATCGATGGTTACTCCCAGGAACCTGTGCGTCCTAGCGTAACAAATATTTTGTCCCTTAATAGATATGGCATATGCTGTCATTGGCTTTCGCGTGAAAGCGACCAGCGCCGATTTTGCAGGCGAAATTTCAAGACCTTGTTCATTGAGGTATGTCGATATCGCATAACAAACGCATATAGCTACATGAGGTCGGTGACTCAAGTGTTCATGTTTTCGTAATTATTGCGTCCTCACTGCACGTGTTTATTTCGTTCTCTACTGTATTTCATAATCTCCAAATGCCGATTAATAACCGACGCATCATGCGATGACGTGCATAAGGCGTTCTCTACGCGGTGTACTACAATCACTGACGCAGACCGGTTATTTACTCTATGTATTATGTCTTTACCGGTTTGGGAAGTGGTTGTGCATTATATAACCATCTCGAAACAGACGAACAAATGAACTGCTGTCACCTTTTAAACTGGCCTAGAAACTCGTGCGAGAGAATGGAACATTGGGGGAATGAAATAAAGCGGAACATTAAAAGTTGATAGGCGTTAATGCCGTCGCGTTTCAAGCTACTCTGATGTTCCATGGCTTAGCGATAGCCTAAAGGCACTCCAATGCGACAACAAAAGCGTTTCTATTTGTTAGGGGCATGCTAAAGATCTTCAGCTTGTTGACAGTCGGATGCGATTGAAATGGTTATCGATTTCGCAGCGGACAGCTACCGCGCACCCCTAGGTTACCCCTAACGCTCGGGCGGGCATAAGCAACGTACTCAGCTCGATGAAAGTGGCTAAAAAATAACCCCACTCGTGATGTTTTCCTCCCTTCGACGCCTACAATACGTTCTTGACTTTTTGTATCCCACACGCGCGTGTGGAAGCCTATTCTCTCAAAAGTAAAGTGCCAGGCCATCTTACGGAAGGCAAGCTCGTGTGCCCACTGAGTGCGAATGTCTTCACCTTAGACGTTTGCGCCGGCCAATGGTGCAGACAGTAAGTCATCACAACAACAAGTACAAACAAAACCCACAGCTTCTTAAGAGAAAGAGAAAGACGCACCGTATAGAAGAGGTGCGGAAAGTCAGGAAAAGCAGGAGGAAAGGCAGAAGAAACGCTGAAATCAGCTTTGTATACTCCTGATATGTTGCCACAGTGCATTCGGTAGCCGTTTCGTTTGACCCCCGTCCTTGATCTCTGGGCTTAGTTCGATTATCGATAATGCTTTCCCGTGTGCGAAGCGCGCCCAGTCGCGAACCGTGAGTGAAAGTGGACAAATTGTCCGCGAACGTGACAAGAACCTGCAGTGCGATCCAGCTCGATTCTCTCTGCATTGGCGAACTATTTATAGGCACTGAGTTCGCTCCCTCTCCAGATCATGGCGTTCTGTTTGCGGATTTTGCTGGGAGATTCGATGCCCGCATAAATGGAAAAAAAAGGAAACAGACACGCTGAAACGTGGCCTTCTGTTTTGTCTACGAACGTTTATCAACATTGTAGGCGTGCGCGTTGAGTTTAGAAAAGTTTCTTGCGCGGTCCGATAGGACTGTTTTCTTTTCATATATACGCTGTCGAATCGGCATGAGGGGTCCGTGTCTAGCACAGAAGCTCGCGGCTACATTTGTCGGAAATGTACATGCAGGACCGAGCTTGTTTGCTTACGATGCAGGGTATTTATTCTCTGTCCAGTGGGACAACAGAAGGCAGTATCCTCATATGTGCGGACATCCTTAAAGAAAAAGTGAAAAGAAAAGCATTTGTGCCGATCTAGATCAATTTCTTCGAACCTGCAGAGTACGTTCGCGAGAAGCAATCTCTATTGAACTGATGACATCCTTATGGGAGTTTCATGAATGCCCGCCAGAGGTCTCGCCGTGGGCGATCTATGATCTAAACGCGCCTGGGAGAACGCCGACGGCAGCATCTTCCGAACACTCTAAACGTGTTGCTGTTCGACCAATCGAATTTCCTTTTTTTTTTCTTCGATTCCTGAAGAACAAAGTGCAGGTGTTTGTGTAAGGTGTTGTTTTAGGCTTTTACTTTTCGAGTGTGTCCGAGCATGCTGTGTGCACTTCTCTTGATCCTAACACTACACAACAACACTGAACGCAGTCGACGTCCTTCTGTTTTGACACAGCGTCGTAGGGCGTACTTGTAAAGTATTTGACTAGCACGATGAGAATGCGCTAGTGTGATGCTTGCGCATGTTATATACATGCGGGTCTTCCACGTTGGCTCTTTCTATCCCGTTGCAATGGTAATGTGCTACCATCGCTTCTCTTTTCGCATAACAAACGCAATGGCTACATGAGGTCGGTGACTCAAGTGTTCATGTTTTCGTAATTATTGCGTCCTCACTGCGCGTGTTTATTTCGTTCTCTACTGTATTTCATAACCTCCAAATGCCGATTAATAACCGACGCATCATGCGATGACGTGCATAAGGCGTTCTCTACGCGGTGTACTACAATCACTGACGCAGACCGGTTCTTTACTCTATGTATTATGTCTTTACCGGTTTGGGAAGTGGTTGTGCATTATATAAACATCTCGACACAGACGAACAAATGAACTACTGTCACCTTTCAAGCTCGCCTAGAAACTCGTGCGAGAGGGGAATGAAATAAAGGGGAACATTAAAAGTTGATAGGCGTTAATGCCGTCGCGTTTCGAGCTACTCTGATGTTCCATGGCTTAGCGAAAGCCTAAAGGCACTCCAATGAGACAACAAAAGCGTTTCTATTTGTTAGGGGCATTGCTAAAGATCTTCAGCTTGTTGACAGTCGGATGCGATGAAATGGTTATCGATTTCGCAGCGACAGCTACCGCGCGTGAATATTTAAGCGAAAGCATGAGCGTTTTCAAACGCTGAAGCGTCGTGTACGTGCTAGGACACTGACACTGAACAAAGGGAGGCGTATATGTACCTGAGCACACTACGATGTAGTGAACGGGTGCTGGCTCAATGGTAAACAGAATAAAGAACATTTAACTTGTCCACATATAGCATCTGTAGAAAATTATGTGAACGTCTCCAGTTAAATATGCGATTTACAGGAAATCTTCATTGACCAAAATCAGTAGGTACGAATAGCAAACGTTTCATTCAATTTAAAGATCAGGAGGCAAAAGTCGGTTTTTGCTCAAAGTGGGTGATGTCTAAAATCGAGAACGCTGTTATCGGTTACTACTTCTAGAGCATATTTTAAGACAAAATGTGCGAGCAGGAGAATTAAACCTAAACATCTAGGACAGAAATCTGTCTGGTCGGGTGCAAGATTATCGATGCTAAAGAGGTCCTACCGTAGATTAATGTAGTTCAGACGACTGGAGACCAGTTTGGTCGCTTCTCAGGCAACGGCGATGCCTACTGTGCTGCGACGCCTACGATAGGAGGCACCTACTGTCCTTTCTTTCTTAGGTCAACAGCAAATAAGCAATATGGCGCCAATACAAAGAGAAGCTTAAGCATTCGGGTACATATGCTCCGAATCTCACATGCAATGAACTATACCGTGCTATACTCGGCTAGGGCTTCAACACTGAGACACATAACTACAGTCGAATGCACGAATTTTCAACCGATCTCTATTATTTTGGTGTTATTTATTTATTTATTTATTTATTTATTTATTTATTTATTTATTTATTTATTTATTGAGTTCTGAATTTTTTGCGTCCCAAAACCAACTGTGATTATGAGAGACACCGGAGTGGAGGGCCCCGAAAATTTTGACCACCTTGGTGTTCTTCAACGTGCACTGACCGCTGCTAGCGCCGGGACATGCAGAATGACCATCGGTCGCGCGTTCAGTATACTTTCTTAGAGCAGCTGTACGTATGTATTAGTGTCTCAAGCGCCACCCGCTGGCTACCTTTGCCTCGCTTCCCGAACAAACAGAAGCATTCACGAGGAGCGAAGTAGATAGACTGAACCACAGTGTACGGCGTGTAGTTTTCCAATTGAACACTTGAGGCTTCGGCGCACTTATGGGACAGGACAGTCGAGGCTTAGCGCGCCACATTGCGACCTCTGTACTGCAACAAAGATCGCAACGATTTCAATATACTTAAGCATTCAAACAAAGCGCGACTACAACAAAGAAGGCGTCGGTGAAGCGCTGTAATTATAAGATCAGCCTGCAACGTTTCCCGTCGATCAGTACACTCGGTGCATTGGCGCTGGGACTCATTATGACATCGTCATTGATCGTTCGCTTTGCTGACTCTGCGATGTTACGTTAATGTTTACAGCGTGGAACAGGAGGCCACAGCTAGGTTTTCGCGGACACCCTTTCCGCAGTTACTTGCGATTAGACTTCATCCGCCCCACACACACACCCCTCCCCCCTCCTCCATCTGTTTTCTTTTTTTATAGAAGTGGAAACAAGAACCTCGTTTGATTACTGCATTGAGCCACTAATATGTGTGTTTGCGCAAAAATGGAACGCAATGTATCAGTGTGCTGTTAATATTTATTATGTGTATAAAAATGGGACTAAGGCGAACTTTCGAACAAAACATCAATGCCGCTTCACCCTATAGTATTCGAGTACATTGCAGATCGAAAAAAATTGCGAAACGAGACAGTAACCACACGATGCGAAGCCATTGCTTGTGGAGCGCTTATTACCTGCACACAGAAAAAAAAAAGAACAGCTCGGCTTTGCTTCTGTGTTAGGTTTTCCTCGATGCTCTCTGTCAATTCGATAACGCGCTTTTGTGGTTTGACGTTTGAGTGCGTTTTGTAACCAGTAACTCTCCTTTATTAAGGAGAAATGTGATGCGACAGTGACTGCTTGCCATATCATAAACCTTAACCAAAGATGTCACGCGTCTCATACGAGTAGGCTCACATCTATATGTACCGACCATAAATGAAGCAATGCTCTCTATCGCAAGAAATCGAAATCGGCTTGATTAGCGGAGAGCTGTTTCCGCGTAAGGGCATTTGAAGCGCCTCCTTTGTTTAACTGACGTCCAATTAGCGGTATGCTCTTTTTTCTCGGGATCTTGTCTCCTATTGTCCTGAAGCAGTAATTGCGAAAAGAACAAACGGAACGGGCCTCATTGCCATTCTGTTACTGCTGAAGCAAGCGTCGCACTCTATATACCTCATTCGAGACGGTTCTCCTGCGTCCAGTAATCGCTATTACAGCAATTGGCTAACCTAGTACATCTTACATACATATATACACAGACGAGTAAGGAGACTTCGGGAGGTACATCAGGATCATTGCATGGCTCAAGCTGCGTGAAGCCATTAACATAGAGTGCTTTGATCTCGCATTGTTCAGACGACAGAGGCGGGCGCTGAGTTGTGGCGGGGCGAAGTATATGAAGCGGAGACGAGGACATTGAGAAAGTGGCAGTTGGAATGGATGTATGCATTGTGAAATACGCGAGAAACATCGCTCTATTCGACTGCCGTACGGCACGCGGAGAGGCAAGACAACGTCATTCGAATGGAGGTCCCTACGGAAGAAACGGTCGGATACGCATACGCTTCAGTCGGCGAGGTTTATTATCATTTCTTTCTCTTTCTTTTTTAGAGCGTCTGATTTATAAGGGATGCGATTCGCATCGGCATTCTTGTCGCGTCGTTTTGCTAGCGCAACAGATGGCTTCTTCGTTCCGGTTTATCTCCGCCACCACGTGGAAGTGTAGGCGTGTTGGTGAGAGCAGAAAAGGGCTCTCGCCGAACACGTGGAAGACGTGCTCGACGGCGAAGCGTATATAGACTCCCCGGAATGTTCGCCAGAGAATGGAAATGAGAGTTTCGTAAAAAGAAGTAAGATGTTGAAAGGGTGCGAGAGAGAAGTGCGACACGAATGGCAGCTCGCTGCGGAGCGCATGACGAGAGCGTCGTATGTGCGTGTTCCTTATTCGTCTCTCGCACCTGCACCGGGTGAAGAAATACGAGATGGTAACGTAATGATGGAGAGGTGCAAGAACTAATGCATTGACGAGACGGACGCCTCGCGAATGTATTTGCATGTCCAGCGGCATCTCAGTGCCTACCGCTCCGACACAAGGATTGTGCAACAAAAAGTGAACAAGGTGTTTCCTTGCGTTTGTACGTGCCACGTCCTTCTGCTATACAGTGTCCGGAACGAAAATAAAAAAAAAGGGTGGGGGGGAATATAGTGATGCTAGTACAAACTACCTGCAGCCTCGATGAATTGACCCTATGATTTGATTGTGCTTCTTTGAGATGGCATGCGTGAGTACTTGAGCGTAAACACGTGGGAAGAAGCGTTGTCCAGAGTTGTCGCCTGATGTGCTGGTCAGTGCCGGAATAACGTTCGTCATTTTGCAAGTAGGCATTGTCGGAATGAGATTTGTGTCCGCGTTCCACCAGTTCTTCCGGCACTGGGCTGCGTCCGGATGTGCATCGCTGTCTTTACATGGAGTTCGAGCATAAGCGCGACAAGTCATGCAGCTCGGAGACGAAAGTCCAGCGCGAATGGTGAGTGGCTCGCGATACTAAAGAATTCCTGTTTTCCGAACCACTGATGATGTAGCTCAAGATTCCTCTCGCGTGTATTTTTTTTTCCTCAGACATCCGCGAAACGTCGTCCACATAACGTCGTCGCCCACATTGTTGCACCTGGAAAAGCTGCAGCCAATTCATAAATGTCAATACATTATGCATTTATGACGGTCTCGTTTGGCAGGCCATGATTGAACGGCGCTGCTCAGTCGGCCAAACTTCGCGAAGGTGCGGTTAGGCATGGCATATTTAACATACGCCTGTCATATATTTCTTGCTTCCGTCACTTCAATCGTTGCCCTTTACGTGTGGGGGCGTTCTGGCTTGTCACGTGTCAACCCACGTGACATGCTGTCCCTAAGCCTTCATTCGTTGAGCTTGCGTTACTTCATGCGGTACGTCACTGAATCAGTTGCAAAACGGCACGCCTACATTTGTAGTGGCAGCTTTCGCGGTGTATAATGTTTCGCTTTGGGGCGTTACTGCTTCGAAGCGCCAAAATTCGTGGCCTCGTTCTGACAAGACATTTTGGAGCCCACGACATGAACCTTTGACATAAGCAAGTTCCATGAGTCCTAAGTTAGAAATTGCTGCAACTAGGAAGCTTTCATTTCAGAGAAATCCATATGGATTTTCTTGTAGCCTTGTGCTACAAACGGGTCGATGGTAATTTTGCCCTTCATGAACATGCACTGATCTTACTAAAAGAGCCTCACCGACAGTCGGGTAAAAGAATGAGGAGGGTAATTGACAAATACCACTGCTGCGTGACCGTCAAATGAATGTTAGCTCGACAGAATAACACAAAATATTATACGCCGTGGGCGTATTCCCGGAGAATGCAGATGGTAATCAGACCCCTTGACGAGGAGGTACATTGAGCATTGTGTTTCAGTAGAACAAGCTTATTCGTTTTCAATACCGGGGCTGTACTTCACTTATAAAAATGCTTTTAACAATCTGACTAAAAATGGCGTTGCCAGTAAATCCTGGACGAAGCGTCGCGTTGATTACAGGTCCAATATATTAATCGCTAGAAGCAAATATGGGAATTAAAATAAAAGACCGCATATATTAAGGCTTCGTTCCGTTTTCAACACGCGCACATCAACCGGGCAGCTTACATCCACGTGATATGCGTAATATCCATTTCATCCCGCATGACGCATACAGGCTACGTACGCATTAGTGATTTGCTATACTTCAACATGCGGTATAAGCCGGTAATCAGCGCTCCCCAGTAAACGCACGTGCAATCACGTTGTTAGACAAATGAGCTAATCAGAATTGACGCCGTACATGGTTTCTATGTTCCCCTTCAAATGTTTAATTAATAGCGCATTCTTAAACACGGATTTGCGGCATGTTTACTGTCCGTCATTATCAGTTCTACGCAGGTATATAATGTTTGTACGGGCCATTATTGAATCTTGAAGCTTCTACAACCACCATTGTGAAGTCTGCAACATTTGATACGTCGAGGCTGTTTTCACAAGCACATTAAAAATGTATTGGGAGCAAACGTGCCGGTTCATTTCGAAAAAAAAATTATGTCGCGAAATTCCTCATGCAACACGTTATTCCTCCTACCTGGTCCTAGAAGCACTAAATGCACAAGCGTCACAGCTCGATCTGAGAGCCTCGGCGCCGCACAATCTCTTGCATCAGTTGTGCGAAAGCATAGCTTGGTCATAGCTCCAACCATGTAGATTATGATGAAAGGAAGGGTAAATACATGTAATCTGATTAATTAAAATATTTCGGCCCTCTATGGAAGAGTCGTCAGACAGGGAAGCTTACATATGTTTAAGTACCCCGGGTGCACACCTAAGGTGCTTGGACATAGGGAAGCAGGGAAGAATGTTCCGAACAGGCAACGGAAATTTCTTTAGGAGACACAGAGAAATGGCAGTGTGCCATAAAGCGTGTCTTTATGAACATAAATTTTCCAGCAGCGTTCTAATGGAAGCTTGGAGGGGCCGCTGGTACAACCCACGCGATACGACACAATAATTTCCGGAAGGTATTTCTATAACACAAATTATAAGATTTCTTTTTAAGAAAAAGGCGGTTCTTTCACGGAGGAGTCTACACAAATAGTCGTTGGGGGTCCAGCTGCTGAAAAAGTTTATCATTGCTGACGCGTAGTGTTTGTGTGAACAAAATGTAATTTACATTACAAGACTTCTCTTTTAAAAGTGGCTGTTTCGGGCAGTAGCCTACAAATTTTCATGCACGTCCAACGTTTTGAAACATTTGACCTTTGTTTTCGTATACTGCAGAGACGCCATTTTGTTCTGAGGACATATAACACCATGTTCCAAGTCCGTACTCGAACTCCAGTGGCGTCATAGCATAGACTATAAGCGACTATTTAGGCGTCACAGTGTAGTAGACACACGCGCACAACATCACACATCATGTTGCGTTATGTTTTGAGCCAACACCCCGCACACAAGCATCACGCACATAATCATCACGCACACGGCACCATGCACATGAACCACATCACGTACACAATTACTTGACTGACACAAGGACGTCGATTCACCTTGTAACTCTTGGCTCAAAGCCAAACAGTACGGCAGTGCCGTTTCCGGTATGGCTACTTCGGGTGATACAAACTACAACAGTGCGTGATACTCGTTGAACGCCTCTTATTTTTCTTTTCCTTTTTTTTACACATTTTGGAAATGTAAAGTTGCATGGTTGTGACGAGGTGACCTGACAACCAGAAAAATATTCCGATGCAAGTACAAATGGTAAGAACAAAAGAGAAAACGTGATTTCGAGCTCTTAACAGATTCTATAGTAAAAAAGAAAAATAAAGTTGACTTCCTATATATGTCCTAAAGCTGGTATCGCTGAAATAAGCAAGATAGTTATGCGAAGCCAGTTAGCGTCGCTAGAATAGTTTTGTGACGCACATAGCTAGGCAGTGGGGTGTTCACACATACAAAAAAAAAGGAAAGGTAGAAATAAACAATGGTAGAAACCTACCCGAACATTCACAACTTAGCGCATTTCCGTAGTCAAAGCTAAAAAGCTCCAGACCTGCGGGCTTCTCTATTCTGTGCCAAATACGGAAAAAGACAGGAAGTGAGAGAAACAGCGATCACCATGGCAACCGCGCCTGAACGTAAAGGTGCAATATGCATAGAATTGCCGGTTACGGAACTGCCAGCCGCACACAATCCCGAATGGGCCTTGCAAGTTTCCGCTGTCCTTTGTGAACACTTGCCTTTGAGGGAAGTATTTCACCGTGAGAGAAACCGCCGAAATGCGCAAGGGAATAGGCTCACGTCCGGACACGTTCGGAGTTTCACGCATCTGTCCAAAAACAAACTCAGGCATTCGGAAAATGGCCGCTCCGGTCTGAGTTCTTCTGATTGTTACGTTCTTTTGTTTTCGCGTTGACATTGCCAGGGCGAGTGGCACGTGTTACATCCTCACGTGATGTGATATACCGGTGTTTCAGAAAATGTGTCCATAAATTTTATAAATATAGAAAAGAATATATTTGTGCACTTCTTACGGAGTTGCTTTCTTCGTGATGGCGCGCACTGCAAAAACGGTAGGATTAGCATTTTGAACAGCAGTTAACAAAGTTAGACTAACTTTTAAACCAAAACAGCTAAAGGCGCAAACCAACTTCACGAATTAAAGTCATTTACACAGAGAATCCATATCCGTTGTAACATTTGCAAAAGGGCAACAGAGGCGCAAAGAATTTCAGTTTCAGCTGCCGCCATTTGTCAACATACGCACTTCTATTCCTGTGCATTCTAGATGAACCGAAGTGTTAAGCATTGTCGTAGCTGGTCAAACAATGTGCCGCTGTCTAGATAAAACACAAACATTGCGTGAAGTTCACTACTGGACGGCGATTGGAGGCGCCGGCGAAACGGGGTTCAAACAAAGGAAGGCGTCGCGAACAATGCGAAGTTGTTAAGCAGCTACTCGTTGACTGCACACTGATGGGTCCAGAACTAGTCGAATATGGCCAACACACCACGCATTCGTACTTACTAGAATTCGCTGAATGGATAATTCGTCGAAGCGGGTGCCCACAGGTTGAACGTCCTTGAATGTGCTATAGAGAGAGAGAGAAAGAGATGATGGGCGGAAGGCAGGGAAGTTAACCGGAAGAAAAAATATCCAGTTTGCTACCCTGCACTGGAGAAGGGGTAAGGGGAGACAGAAAGGGATGGAAGAAAAAGAATAAAGGGAGAAAGAGAGAGGTAGAATCGCGGTTCACGAGGCCCATTGCGCGCAAGATCTTGAGCACAGCCTTCGTGGCTTTCTGCTGCGAGACTCTATCGTTCCGGCATTCCAATACCGTTAGCTCAGACAGCGGTCGCCCATCGAGGCGTGACAATTCTGCGGCGAGAGACTGTCGCTGGGAGCAGTACCTAGGGTAATCGCAGAGGACGTGCACAATCGTTTCCTCGCTGCCGCAGTGAAGACAGGCAGCACTGTCTTCCAGTCCAATGCGATAGCCGAAACTTCTTGTGAATGACGTGCCTAGACAGAGGCAGCAAAGCACGGTCGTTTCAGAGAGGGTTAGTCCACGTGGAACTCGAAGTTGGAGTGATGGGTCGAGGCGGCGGAGGCGGGTAAGCAGAAGACCAGGAGTATTCCACTGCGCTACAGCCATATCACGCGCAAGGGAGCGAAGTTTTCTTACTGCACCGTTCCTGACAGTGGGATGGCTTGCTGCACTCAAATTTCGTCAGACAAGACAGAGCACACACGGGCGCCCGTGAGTATTCTGTCTTGTCTTTGTCCCGTCGATTTAGCGCCATACCTACTCCTTCAAGAAATGAACCCACTAGCTCAACATGTCCTTTTGAGATGACAGACGGCCCTGTCAATATAGTTCTGACCTAAAGGAGTGATGAGTCCTGGTCAAAAGAGCACTCGCAGCGGCTTTTGCCAACGGTGTGTGTCGGACTATAGCTACCTTACGAGTGTTCCCGCAGCCAAAGCTCCCTTTGTTTTAGTAAAAGCTTGCAGACCTCGTATTGCTTAGGGTGATCCCAATATTGTTGTGATTATTCAGGAAACCATAAATGTTCCTTTAGCGTCTTCAGAAGCAAACATATACGAGGTAGAGGAAAGAAACAAAAAGGTGCACCTCTCGTGTGCCATATCTTCTTATCTGCACATGCATTTTAAGGTCACAAATTATCTGCAATAGGTTCGTGTGTATGAGTTATAGAAGAAAACCTAGTGTCGGCAATAGGTGAAATAAGCTGAAGGGGAGACATTCTTTTGTGTGTGTGGGGGGGGGGAACGTCAGGGGGGTTCTATTCTTTAATGTGACGTTCTCCCATTGACCAGGTGATCGCTCGTTTTATTTCGCCCAAGTATGCGCAGTCTTAAGAAAAAAGGGAAAAGAGAACGTTCACAAGGTACTTTCATTCGAATGTTAAATGCCACAAGATAGATACAGAAAAGAGATGTTCTTTATAAGGTGTCGGTAGAGGGCAGTGTTGTTGGGGAAAAAAAGCTTGTGCTCTGCCGGCAGTAGCCACTTTTCTCATGATACCGCGTGCTGATCGGCCGATTGCTAGAGAAAACAGAATGGTCGTTGGTCTAATCAATTTTGTCTTCTGGTAACATGTTAGCTTACAGGTGACAGATATTGATAATAATATCACTTGCCTAAATTCCGAGGCACTGTCATAGCGTGATAGCGGTTCAAAGAAACAGCACATTTCTCAAGTGGAGTGAGCGAAACATTTTCTTACTAAGAATGTCTTCACTGGACTAAAATTTTGGAATAGAAAGCCTGTTTTCGTCGGTGCGACAAGTGCTTGTAATCGTAGTGGCGGTTTTACCGCAAAGTGCTTCGGGGATACAGACAGTGTGTTTTTCCCCGCCAAGGTCATTTCGCTGATTTGCAAATTACTACATAACATTTTATTTCGCACGAAGAACGAGGAACATTACTTTTGAAACAGAAAGTAGTTTCATAAGTAAACCACAAAGGAAAACAAACTCTGTACGTTAACTGATTTATTAGTAAAGTAAAAACACGATCAGTTTCAAGAAGCACCGATCCCTTAGCGATGTCTGCTTAGAAGCATTATGGATCGATAATGTCTAATCAACCTACAACCCACTTCAACAACAGTTTATCCTTCACAGGAAAAAAAAAAAAGCTAGGCCACTGGCTTATACAGACCTCAATGTGAGCCGCCAGGAGGTCAGAGCCGTGGTTTCTTTGCGGAACATGACTGACGGACACATTGTGACTCTCTGTTGATAACATTTTTTTTTGCGTATTAGTTGGGCGTGGTAACAATCACTTTGTAGTGTTGTCATGTACTTTTCTCTTCTTTCACTCTTTCGCACCTTCTTCCTCCTTGCCATGTAAAGGATAGTGGACCGGAGATATATCCTGTCGTACAGCTACCTGCAATTACTTCACGATTCTCTCTCCTTCCTGCTCTGTCTTAGCGGTTCCTAATTACCTAGGGAGGCGTCTGCAACCTCAAAGAGAAGGACGTAGGAAACAAACCTGAAAGTCCGCCACCCCTCATCAAGGCTCAAATACACAAGCGCTATTTCCGAATCAAAAGGAGCGTGTGGAATAGTCTTACTCTGAGAGCTTCTAAAGTAAATTCGTTTGGCAATTCGGCTATACGATCTCTTTGTTGATACACCGTGGCGTAGGTGCTCTGTTGGGTAGCCAAAACGTCTATTACACAGACCGATGTTCTGTATCGCCTCTACCATCCCTTTCCCTCCCAATCGGCTTTATTTTCCATGCTTTCTTTGTTAGCCTACAATTATGTACATTTTTTTTTAGCTACGTACTTAAGCGTTTGCGAACGTAATGTAGGAAACCGGAAGACATCCTTCAAGCGAAAGTCCTTGCCTTTCTTTCATGGTATTTCTTTACTTTGCCTATCTCTCTCTCGCTCTTCTTTGAAGCGGGCACATTACACAGCATTAAATGAAAACAGCGGTCTAGCTTAGTCCGTACATCCTAGCGTAGCTGCAGCTTCGTCGTTTAAGCTCGATGGAGACCTCGGAAAAGCGGAAATTGGGAATCCGTTGAAGACGTTTATTACCTAAAGCGAAATACAGCACTCAGCCTACGTATGTGGGTAGGCGCTACATGAGGCTCTTGAATAAACAATTAAACCCATTCTTGGGGTTTTGACATCTTCTGATAATCAACGCTTCTATCAGGATACCTTTGGGCCGACAGTGTTAAGTTCAGCCTTTTTAAAATTGAAGCGCAACATTAGCAGTATTGTTAGCAAAAGCGAAGGAGAACCAAGGCCGGAACGTAATATTTTTTTTCGGACGTAGTGTAAGTGCGCAGCCCACTTTGGAGACGCCTAAAATGCAACGTAGTTATAAAAGGAAGATCTCCCTATTCAGTCTCCCAGTTCTTACGCCGACAGCCGCATAAACAACAAGCAGTTTTATTGGCACTGTTCCTGTTGTGCTGCTAGCCAACTAGTTGTAACCATGCCTGGACAAAACGAAATATTAATGCGGGCTAACGGACATTAGCAGTAAAATAACCAAGCCTGCCGAATCAAGATTTCGTGATTTAGACATTTGGGCTTTGGTTATTTATTGAAGTTCATAAATTTTTCGTATTTAGGCGCATGTGGGAAGCAATAAATTAAAAGAGTAAATGTCTCAGAACCCACGGCATACCTTTGGGATCGCAGCGTCAATGGTTGAGGCATTTACGCCGTAATACTCGCTGGTTTCCATTTTACAGGGGAACTGATAAAGCTCCGCTGGGCTGGTCATGTTGACATTTGCAGCACCGAGTCAGGTCAAAGTGACAGAAGTTTTCCAAGAAGTGATTCGCATTAAAAAAAATATTAGATGTGACTCTCCTTTGGGACTTTGGAAAATCAGTTCTCCCTTGTTTAACTTGGCAACGGCCCCAAAAGCCACACCGGTCACTGGTGTTTGCCAAGGCTAAATTTTGGAAGCAAGATTCTCCTCCGGTATTTAGGCACAGCAAGTTTCAGGCACGATTTCACCGTCGTGTATTCTTTAATATCTCGCCTGTCCAAGTTTTCTTACGTGCTGACCTTAAGGATGCCCTACCTATAGTTTATTACACTGACGCGCGTCTGCTTTACGATCGTGCGAAGCGCAAATGACGGAGGAGGCTATTAAGAACCCGGGACACATATCTATAATAAAGCTCAGTTAAACGTTCATAAAACATCACAGTACAGAGTTTATATGGGGTATTTCCGGCTTTTATAGTAAGTGTAAGGCACTGAGACTTTGCCAGCACTACTCCATAAAAGCAAGAATAACATTTGTGTGGTATCGCCCCGTTATGGTCGTCAAGTGGTGCTTCATCCCTGCTTTATTTTCGCACTCACGTCGTCTCGAGATTATTCTTGGCGTTCATAATCAAGGCTAGTTCAATCATTTGCGCCAAAGTGCGTCAGAAAACCACAACCCCGATTGCTCAATAACGGGCCTTAATGAGCGCGTTATTTCATATAGCTGTCTTGTTTTCAGAAAGAGAAGCGGGTAATACATTTTTTGACAATTGTTCAGTGCTGCAAGGACATGCGGAACATTGTATATGTAAGTCTTGATTGATTGATTCCTGGGGTTTTACGTCCCGAAACCAGTTCTGATTATGAGAGACGCCGTAGTGGAGGGCTCCGGAAATTTCGACCACCTGGGGTTCTTTAACGTGCACTGAAATCGCACAGTACACGGGCGTCAACGTTTCGCCTCCATCGGAAGGCACAAGTAAAAAAGCATTTTCTCTACTATTCCTAGATTTCCTGTTCCCAGCTCCAAGAGAGTGGCAGAGAGAAACGAAGGGGAAAGCAGAAAAGTTAACCAAGCACGTGCTAGGTTCGCTATCCGCTATACGATATCCTGCTTGGGTAGGGGGAGGGGAGAACAGTAGATAAGACAGAAAAGAGAGATGAAGAGCAGGAAAAAGTACACAAAGTGACAATTAGTGTGAACACACAAAGCAATAGCAGGAGTGAACAGTTCATAAGTATTCCTGAAGCTCCGGCGACATCATGAATCACAGTAAGGCCTTTGTAGCTTCGTACATGTAAGAGCATGTAGGACAAGGTCCTAGAGTTTTTCCCGCAGAAAGTAGTCCGGAATCAGGGTGGCGAAGTTCAGCTGCTAAAGAACTCTATTGAGCTATTCAAACTAGAAGTTCAGGGGAAGATCGATTCTACAGAGCTATGTAGATTGCACAGTGGTAAAGTATGTGATCAACAGCACCTTCACATCAACAAGAGCTGCATGTCGTACTTTTGGGTGTTTCCATGAGGAAGAAGTAGGCATTCGTACATGACACGCCTAAGAACATGCGGAACATTACTATCGTTTCACGACAGGGCAGTACGGGGGGTAATCGAGGTCTCATACTATAGCGTCCAGTTAGTGCAAGAAGTTGGAGAAATTAGCTGAATTCCACTGCAAAAGCGCGATATGGCGCCGCAGTATCACAAGCGCCACTGCTTTGAGGAGATGACACCGTGGTAAGCTAGAAAATGAGCAAGGGAAGACACAGGTGGCGACACTAATCTGTGGTCCCCCACTAAAATGCATGAGATCATGTCTTTTATAGCGTCTCCTAAGGCTGCATAATTATTTATCGGCAAAATGATATGCACTATTTTCTACGGAAGTCAGAGGTGTGACACTGCATGTTTTCTGAAAATTTCATTTAGTGAGCTTGGTGAGAACACGAAAAAAAAAGAAGGGGGGTGGGGGGAGGGGCTATATGACATCATAAGACCCAAGTTTCTGGACGAAATTCAAGGCTGAATCTTCGACATTCTTTTATCTTCTTATATAGAACATAGCATATTTAAACGAACTACAACAGAATTCCGTAAATGTAATTTATCAGTCTAAACCACTTCACTGTTTCAATTTAGTGTGCCCTTGTGCTGACGTAGAGACGAAGCTTCTTAAGAAAGCTCTGAGGTCTTTTTAACCCATAGATACGTGCTTTGGGAGCTGATTCATGCTTCAGAGTAAATCGAATGACCTGAGTGACATTGCACTTATCATGCAAAAGGTACAGAACACAACAATTCCCACCTGCAAAAGCACGCACTTCGTTAATCTCTCTGCCTTTCCCGTGTGCTCTTCTCATTATGTCTCTGTGTCTCATTTCTCCGTGTGCGCGCGCGTTTGTGTGTGTGTGTGTGTGTGTGTGTTCGAACTCTCACAAGACAATTATAATGTGCTGCACATACTGTATGAAAACTAAAAACTGAAATTTCACTGCTTCCGTTCTCTCGAAGACTATACCCGAAAGCGAAAGGTTGGCGCCGGCGACTTATTTCAACGACTTTTCGGCACTTCAAGCCCTCATTTCCCCTGAGCGTCTGTAGCATCCACTTGCCAATTTTAACCGTGGGGATGTATAGTATGTCCCGCGAAACGACCTTGCGGATGCTACTTAGTAGTCACATAATTTCAGGTGCTATATCCATCACATGTAGAGAGAGAGCGAGAGAGAGGAAGGTAGGGGGGGGGGGGAATTACCATAACAAAGAATAGCACTCGCAAGCATGGCCAGCTTGCGAGTGTGAGTGCGTGGGTATGCAGTGGGTAGTTCCTCCAGCCTAAATGTCCAGTGTGCGCAGCGGCCCTTGTCGCTTGGCAGATCTGTTCTAGCTGGAAGAAGTGATGCTCTCTCTTGCCTTTGACCAACTATACCCCTGCTAATGCACGACAGTGATTTTGCGAAGGACAATATAGAAAGTAAGAGAGAAACAAATAAACGCAGGAAGGAACGAAGTGAAAGAAAGAAAGAAAGAAAGAAAGAAAGAAAGAAAGAAAGAAAGAAAGAACCTCTAATCGCGTAAAAGGGAAAACCGGACCTGAGCTTTCCCTCAGCTCTCTGCTATGTCAGATCGGTGGTAATAATGATAGCGGTACATGATAGCGATAAAGAAGTTGACGCCCTTGCTCCAATACAACCGTTTACAGAGATTTGTCAGGCGTGGAGTTGGCTTTGCTTTCTGTATTGTCCTTCCTTCCCACATTCGTCTACGTCTAAAAAAAAAAGATAAAGAAAACACCGTGCTGGATACTATGTTGGTATTCCGTGAATTCGAGAATCCTTAAAACCAGGGTATTCCCTGCGCAGGCAAAAACTATCATTGGAAGTGTATCTCGCCATGCAGCCGATTACGTTAGCGTTGAACGTAATGCACATTACACTGCTGACAGTTTTTCCAGGGGCTTATACTTATCGTGGGTGCTCAGGTGTTTAAACTTGGCGCTGCTTTATCCTCGCGGAGAAGTTGACACGTGGTACACGCGCGGATCAGTTTTCGTTCAGTTTGACGTCCGCAGATTCAGTTGGGAAAGCGGAACATTCACGTTTCGACACTGAGCGAGATTATCGCGCTGCTCTCATACAAGTGGCACTTGTTACTACACTTGTATTGATGTATAAATTCAAAATCCCCAGATTTACAGGAGGTTCATGTTGCATTTTGTATGTGTATGCATAACGCGCGATAGAAAAGAGGAACTATAAAAACGTTGCACGTGTCGTTGAACTGCGACGGAATGGTTGCAGCGTAAATTTATGGCGTTAAGCTTCAGGCGCAAATTTAAGCAACATGCGAAACTCGGGAATCATTACTGAAGTATGCAATGCGAAAACGTTGTGATATTCTGCGGAAAGATGGTGAATTAATAGCAGTGTTTCAACGCAACGTTAAATACACATCTCTACACAAGTCCTCGCGATTATCCTGCCGATAGGGGTATGACGTGTGCCCATGGCAAATGCATGCGAAGTACGAACACCCGAGAAACCTCTCCTGGGATTGGACTAGCTTATGACATGAAGGCTAGCGGGTGAGCAAGAAGCGAGCAAGCTTGTGCAGGCACTATGTCGTATCTCGCTTGTGCAGGCGTTAGGAAAGCTCCGAAAAGCAGCGCATCTTTTTTTGTACTTATGCTGTCGCTTAACGATCAGTGATCCGTCATAAATATGTAGGAGCTTCGTTTCTATCGGCAGATAGACTTGACACGGACAGCTTTTCGTTTGAGTGAGTGATTGAGTGAGTGAGTGAGTGAGTGAGTGAACTCGATAAACATTGAGGTAGTTGGTACGTAGACAACGTTAACCTGATTCAGTGATGACATTGTTGTCCAAGATAAATACATAGCCTGTATGACAATTAATAGCAGCGATCCGGACTGCCATATAGCCCTCCTTTCACCTATTTTTAAAGCTTCAATCAGTTACAGCCTTTCGAAGCTATAGGTTTTTGTTACTTTCCGTTCTGAATATATATATATATATATATATATATATATATATATATATATATATATATATATATATGAGCGAATGAAAATCGATGGATCCGGTGAAATATGTGTTTGAGGAAGAGGGTGACAAACGTTCGAAACACAAATTCTTTACTAACGTTTCGGCAGGTGGGCCTGCCTTCGTCAGGTGGGCCTGCCTTCGTGGTTACTCTGACGAAGGCAGGCCCACCTGCCGAAACGTTAGTAAAGAATTTGTGTTTCGAACGTTTGTCACCCTCTTCCTCAAACATATATATTATTACGGGAGAAAACGGGTGACGTGGACGATGTCAGAGGATGATCGCGCCGTGGGAGCATCGAGAGGTCGTATCTCGTACGTCACGTCGGTCACTTGGCGTAGGATACGGTACGGGCCTGAATATGGAGACATCAACTTCTCACATAGACCAACTTGCCGTGCTGGTTTCCAAAGAAGTACAAGGTCGCCAGGATTAAAGTGCACATCGCGGTGGCGAGCGTCATAGATGCGACGTTGCTTTTCCTGGGAAGTGGTCAGCCGCAGGCGAGCAATTTCACGTGCCTCTGCTGCTCTAGTGATCGCGTCCTGGGCGTATTCCGACGTGGTGTCAAGAACGGCGGGGAGGAGCGTGTCAAAAGGCAGGATTGGGTCGCGTCCATACAAGAGGAAAAATGGTGAGAAACCAGCAGAGTCATGGCGGGAGGTATTGTAAGCGAATGTAATGAAAGGCAGAGCGGCATCCCAGTCACGGTGATCAGCAGAAACGTACATGGCAAGCATATCTGTGATAGTTCTATTGAGCCGCTCTGTGAGGCCGTTGGTCTGGGGGTGGTAAGCCGTTGTAAATTTGTGCTTCGTAGCGCAGGAGCCCAAGAGGTCGTGGACAACCTGTGAAAGGAAATAGCGGCCTCGGTCTGTAAGCAGTTGTCGGGGAGCACCGTGATGAAGTATGACATCTTCGAGGAGGAAATCAGCCACGTCAGTTGCACAACTGGTAGGGAGAGCTCTTGTGATCGCATAGCGGGTGGTGTAGTCCGTAGCAACGGCTATCCACTTTTTACCACTGAGCGATAGAGGAAAAGGGCCAAGGAGATCAAGACCAACCCGAAAGAATGGTTCAGATGGTATTTCAATGGGCTGAAGACGGCCAGCTGGTAGAGCCGCTGGTTTTTTGCGGAGCTGACATGGTTTGCAGGCGGCGACGTAACGGGAAACAGAACGGTAAAGACCGGGCCAGAAGAAACGACGGCGAACGCGGTCATAGGTCCTTGAGACGCCCAGATGGCCAGCGGTAGGAGCGTCGTGCAACTGGGCGAGTACAGTTTGGCGCATCTGCTTGGAAACGACCAGCAGCAGTTCCTGTCCGTCGGGGTGCATGTTGTAACGGTATAATATGCCATCATTCAAGACAAAGATACGCGAAGAGGGTGAAGTAGGTCCAGTCAAGCTTAGTATTATGTCTCTCAGATAAGGGTCACGACGTTGCTCATAGGCGATGTCGTCAAATGCGGAAAGCGCCACGACGCAGGTAGACTCTCCGGTCGCGGGAACGTCTGGAGGGTCAACTGGATGACGTGACAAACAATCAGCGTCCACATGGAGTCGGCCTGACTTATACACTACTGTGTAGGAGAACTCTTGTAGGCGTAGAGCCCACCGGCCGAGACGTCCAGTAGGATCTTTTAAGGACGAAAGCCAGCAAAGGGCGTGGTGATCGGTGACTACTGTGAAAGGTCGTCCGTAGAGGTAGGGGCGAAATTTACCCACTGCCCAAACGAGGGCAAGACATTCTCGCTCGGTGATGGAGTAATTGCGTTCCGCTGCGGACAGAAGACGGCTAGCGTACGCAATGACACGATCGCAGCCATGCTGTCGTTGTGCCAGGACAGCGCCAATACCGTGGCCGCTGGCGTCGGTGCGAACTTCCGTGGGAGAGGACGCATCAAAGTGGCCGAGAATTGGTGGCGACGTCAGTCGCATTGTGAGTTCAGCGAATGCACTTGCTTGTTCAGGGCCCCAGACAAAACTCGCGTCTTTCCTAAGAAGGTCCGTGAGAGGGCGTGCGATGTCGGCGAAATTGCGCACGAATCTGCGAAAATAGGAGCAGAGGCCTACAAAGCTTCGAACATCGTTGGGGCATGTCGGCACAGGGAAATCCTTGACGGCGCGAATTTTCTCCGGATCGGGACGAACGCCGCAAGAATCGACAAGGTGCCCGAGCACAGTGAGCTGCCGGCGGCCGAAGTGGCATTTCGTTGAGTTGAGCTGAAGTCCTGCCTTGCGGAAAACGGAAAGAACCGTAGAGAGACGTTCGAGGTGTGTGTCAAAGGTCGACGAAAATGCAATAACGTCATCAAGGTAGCATAGGCAGATTGACCACTTTAAGCCATGGAGAAGGGCGTCCATCATTCGCTCGAATGTAGCGGGAGCGTTGCATAGCCCGAATGGCATCACTTTAAATTGATAGAGTCCATCAGGCGTAATAAAGGCAGTCTTCTCGCGATCCATGTCGTCTACCGAAATCTGCCAATAGCCAGAACGAAGGTCTATCGAAGAAAAATACTTGGCGCCACTGAGACAGTCAAGGGCATCATCGATCCGAGGCAACGGGTACACATCCTTTTTCGTTACTTGGTTAAGATTCCGATAGTCAATGCAAAAGCGCCAGCTGTTGTCCTTCTTTCTAACAAGTACTACAGGAGAAGCCCAAGGGCTCGAGGAAGGTTCGATAATGTCACGGGCAAGCATTTTGTCGACTTCCTTCTGTATCACTTGGAGTTCAGTAGCGGAAACACGATAGGGACGTCGATGTATGGGTTTGGCATCGCCAGTGTGAATCCGATGCTTCACGACTGCTGTTTGACCCAGTGGTCGGTCATTCAGATCAAAAATATCCTGGTAGGTCAAGAGCAGGCGACGCAGGGCGTCGACGTGATCGGGCGGAAGGTCAGTGGCGATCATCTTCGTTATGTTGTCGAACGTGGCGGAGTCGGAATCAATACTGGAAGGAGACGACGAAGAACCACCTAAGGCGGAAACATGACAGTCGCGGGCTGGTGCTAGGGTCGCAAGAGAGATACCCTGGGGTAGCACTTGAGGGCATACTCCAAAGTTCACAATAGGTAGGCGTGCGGCATTGTCGTTGATGCTGATGACTGAGTACGGGAACATGACATTTTGGGAACAGAACACGGTAGCGTTTGGCGACACGATGTAATCTCCGTCCTCCACGGGAGGGTCTGAAGAGACGTCGATGTAAGTGACAGCTAGACGTGGTAGGCGAACGTAATCGGCGGAACACAGCCGACTCGGCGCAGGATCTGGAGGTTCCACGGCCTGAGGTAAAGTGAGCTGAACAATACCCGCAGAGCAGTCGATAACAGCCGAATGTGCCGATAAGAAATCAAGCCCTAAAATGACTTCATGTGAGCAGCGGTTCAAGACGTAAAACAAAACAGAAGTGTGGCGTCCAGCAACAGTGACACGAGCGGTACATAACCCAGAAACAGCCGGGGTTGCTCCATCGGCTACGCGGACGACAGGGATCGGAGCAGGAGTAAGAACTTTTTTTCAGTCGAGAGCGGAGGTTCGAGTTCATAACGGATATGTGGGCGCCGGTATCGATGAGTGCGGTTACAGGTACACCGTCTACGTCTACGTTAATGAGGTTGTTATGTCCAGGAAGTGTAGGCAGAGGAATTCCGGGTCGGGTCGTCATGGCAGGCTCACCTCTCGGAGCTGCGCCCGTCAGTTTTCCGAGGAGCGGCGGGTGTAGGCGGGAGAAGGAGAGCGACGGCGCAGGGATGAGCGAGGCTGTTGCGATGGTGAAGGGGAGCGGTATGGTCGTGCTGGACGTGATGGTGGAGCGATGTTGTCGTCATTGTGTACCGGGTATCGGGGACTTTGCCGTCGGGTGCTTCGATCATTCGGCCAAGGTTGCGAGGTCCAAACATTGTGACAATGGCGGGAAATATGTCCAGCACGTCCACAATTGAAGCAGATGGGTTTGTCATCGAATGTGCGCCATTCTGGAGAATTCTGGTAGCGGGGGCGAACGTATGGGCTCCTGGGTAGCTCAGGTGCTGTTGGTGGACGGCAGTCGGGCCTGTTGACTGGGCAAACTGTCTGTAAACCCGCGTTCGCTAATTCCTGACGCACAACCGTCTGGATGAGTGAAATAGTGGCTTGGGAATCATCGGTGGTGCGCACCTGAAGCGGAATAGGGGAGGCAGCTTCAATCTCTCGGCGGACGATGCGCGTAATGTTGTCCGATGCAGCAGGAATGGGCGGAACGCGGATGTCCTCGCAAGTAGATGTTGCAGCCGTGTTGGGAAGACGGGAAAAGGTTGGAGTAATGCGACGGCTTTTGGCATCTTCAAAGCGTCGGCATTCATTTATGACTTCTTGCACTGTCGATGAACTCTTGAAAACCAAAAGTGTAAAGGCGTCATCCGCGATACCCTTGAGAATATGCGCAACCTTCTCCGTTTCTGGCATATTATCGTCGACTTTGCGACAAAGTGCGAGGACGTCTTGAATATATGTCACATAGGACTCTGTACAAGTCTGAGCACGGCATGCGAGTTCTTTCTGCGCAGCACGACGGCGTCCAATGGGCTTGCCGAATAGATCAATTAGTTTTTGCTTGCACACGTCCCAGCTCGTGATTTCTTGCTCATGATTCAAAAACCATACTTGTGCGGTGCCCGTCAGGTAGAATATGATGTTTGCTAGCATAAGGGTAGGGTCCCAATAGTTGCCCGTGCTCACCCGTTCGTATAGCTGAAGCCATTCTTCAACGTCGGTGTTGTCGGTGCCGGAAAAGGTACCTGGGTGACGCGGTTGTGTGACGACGACGGGTCGATTTGGGGCCGCTGGTTGAGGCACGGCTGGTGCTCCGGCCGGAACATTCTCGTGCTCGCCTTCGGCTGGCATTGCAGGTGATGCCAATGAGCGTCCGCTGCGTAAATCCGTGTTGAGGCTTGGGAAACCCGCACTCTCCACCAAAATATTACGGGAGAAAAGACGCTTGACGATATATTGACAGGATATGTACAGAAGGCCGAAGGTGGGCATACAAGATGGAGCCCGAGCGCGAGACAATCAGCAAGCTTCGTCTTCGTCGGTTGTGTCTGCTTCGTTCCCCACTGCATAGCCTCGTTGCAATATATATATATATATATATATATATAAGTATAATGTATACAATAAGTACGAACATGTCATGCGTGATATACCTTCCTCACTTCAATTTCAGACACTCAGCTTATTGGCCGGACCAAACGAAAGCATTTGGATGTCTGTCATCAGTAATGTACCGAAGCGCCGGTTTTTATAAGCTATTGAAATCGCTTAGAGATGTCGTGATTAGGTAATGTATCTTAAGGCAAAGAAATCCTTGCAAATAATTATTAATATGGTGAGACTGCAGCCGCAGCCTCACCATATTAATAATTATGTGAAGATACTCGCTCTATGTACCCGCCATTTAAACATCTCTCATCACACATACTTCATTCCTTTAATTTCTTTAACATTAGACCTACCGTGTAGATTTAGGTCATGTCTAGCTATTACTGACCTTTGCACCATGCAAATAGCATTAAATGTAGGGCTAATTTAGATAACCCGTGTTGGCGTTGAATTCCAGCCGTTCCTTTTGACAAGCAATATGTGTTACTGAGTACACGAACAACAAAACAAAGCAATATGCAGCCAACCTAAACTAAACGGCGCTTTCTTGAAGGAATGTGCGTAAGAGTAAGTTTACGGATGACCCTACGAATCGAAATGGAGATTCCTGTACTCATAGTTCTCAAGTTTGTTACATTCGTGACAACGCGCAGCCCGGCCGCAGTGGTCTGGCCGCTATGGCCAATGGCTGCTGACCCGAATGTCGCCTGATCGAATCCCGGCCGTCGCGGCTGCATTTAGATGTTGAGGCATCGAATGCTGAGGTGGCATTCAGAACGTTGAGGAAATGTTGAGGCCCATGCAATGTACGATGTCAGTGCATGTTAAAGAACCCCAGGGGGTCAAATCTTCCGGAGTCCTCCGCTACGAAGTCTCTCGTGTTCATAGCGTGCTTTTGGGGTGTTAGAAAAAAAAAAGGAATCAGTCATCATGACAACATACACACGCACACACAACATCTACCGGATCCCACGCGCTGTGGAAATCAACGTTATGCGAAGCAGTCGGCGCGGAGGATACTCACGCCGAATTTTTAGATTTTCTGCCAGACGCTACGAGATGTGTAAGCGTCTCTTAATAAACTGCGTATTCGTGTCCATGGCGTGGGCTCGCTAGACAGGTCGACTATACTGTGACGAATCAGGGTATAACGTATGGTGCGACGTAAAGTCGCCACTTAAGCGCGCTACAACACCCACCAATTTCACCGAGGAGACATGCACACTATGGTGTGCTGACGTGCATGAGCGGCGCCCGCTCGCTCTTTTCTGCGGAGTCGAAGAACGCTACACTTTCGAAGAGATTATTTTATCCTCGCGCTCAGGCTGCGGGACATAAGGAGCCACCTTTCGGCAGGGACTGCGGGAATCGCGGACTAACACGTGTGTGTGTGTGTGTGTTAAATTTGTCTCCCTGCGATCGAAAACAAATTAAAATAATGTGGGGGTAGCCCGCACCACCCGAAGGTATATCGGGCTTACAGCCAATTGTAAAATAAAAAAAGAAAGGAAATATTCCCGAAAGGTGAATTTTGTGTGTGTGTGTGTGTGTGTGTGTGTGTGTGTGTGTGTGTGTGTGTGTGTGTGTGTGTGTGTGTGTGTGTGTGTGTGTGTGTGTGTGTGTGTGTGTGTGTGTGGCAATTTCGTGCCGTACCCCGTACAAAGGACTCAGCCATCGGGCATCAGGACGGAGTCCTTTGAGACACCTTGAATGGCCCACGCAGAAAAAGGAGTCGACGTGTTGCCGGACGCTTATCTGGCGTCGAGGGAAAGTGACGTCGTATCGCCGAGCCTGCGAATGACAGAACGCGAGGAAAATAAGGTACGAGAGCTAATAAAATTCTCATACCGACGTCCCTCAGTGCTGCTCGGCTCTGTGGGAAGCAGGAAGAAATCTGACGCCACCGACAAAACGCAACGCGCCGCGTTTGCTTCCGGGCTAAGGCAAGGTCAAGCACGTTGTCTGCGGTATCAATCTCTATTATTTCGCCGGCACTCCGCCGCCGCCCGGATGGCAAACGAGCGCACGATCGGTAAGTGCTGGCCAGTGTTACGACAGCGTAGGTAAGCTTTGTTTGGAGGGTTGTGCTTCCACCTAGAAGCTGTTGTCCATCAGTCTAGAATATTCTATTTCATCTTGTTCCCCTAGCGGCGAATGCGGTGAGCGTGCAGTTAATCCACGAGGCCACCAAGTAATCACCGCTTACGAAAACGCGGGTAACGAAGAAGCACCGACGTAATGGTATTGTTGACATGAAATCGTTCTGCGTCCTCTGCGTGCAATACGTGGTCGTTGCTTTCGTAATGGTACTTGCGTCAACGTGCATTCGCACGCAGCGCGGGTTCACGCTGTTGTTGTGAGCATTTCTATGGGCAGGAAAGCGCTGATAGCAACATGTGCCTCTCCTGTGTCCCCTTCGTATTGCTTACTGTGCACAGATGCGGGCTTACCAAACCACCGCACATAGCGATGTGCATTTCCGGCATGACATCTGCGTGTGGTCATCGCCACAGTGATGATAAGAAAAAACAACTATATGGAAAAAAAATCCAGACGTCATCTCCCGAGGGAGCTATTTAACTGATGCTTCAGAGGGGCTGTTTGGTATAATTGCGACAAACATCACGGCACAATGGTAAAGTGGTGTAGCGATGCTGCAACATGGAAATCTTGTTTGCGATTAGAATAAAATTATAAAGGAGAGGCGTATAGCGGGCTTTCTTCCCGATGACGCCCAACGTCACGAGCGAGCGTTTGCGTGCTTCTGCTTTGTGGCTTAAACTGTAATGTCCATCGGAGCGGCGTTTTAGCAGCGGAGCCGCTAACAATGTCCGCTGTTGTTGTGTTCGTCAAGCTCCATGCGGAGCTGTCCCTTGCCTGCGACCCACTACCTATGGCCGTGCTCGACCCACGCTTGCAGTCAGCCAGCTTGTACATGACAGGAATATCGTGAAGGAAAAATAAATAAATAAATAAATAAATAAATAAATAAATAAATAAATAAATATGTTTTCATTTAGCGCCATAGAAACGGTACATAGACAACATTTTGCTGAAAGAAAGGAAGAAAGAAGGGAAGAATGTTGGGATTGTGTGGTGACGAAAAATCACAGAAAGTCATAGATAATCACGCGGGAGGCACAAGAGAGCCAAATCTTCTCAGTATCCGCAAATCTCGCATTGGGTCTATCTGTCTCGTCGTTCCTTATATATATATAAGTATACCTGATTAATTCGCTCGAATCCATACAAAATCGTGCAGCTCGCTTCATCATCGGTGATTACACGCGCGCAGCAAGCGTGTCTGATATCAAATCGAAGCTATCACTTCCGTCGTTGGAGTCTCGTAGGAACATCGCACTTATCAGTCTCCTTCATAAGGTAATCTGCAGTCAACACCCATCTACACTACCGCTTACCCATGCGCATCATATATCTCGTCGTCTTCACGATCATCGAAGCTTGGAACGCCTGTTCGGTCGAACAAAGGCTTTCTATTCATCGGCGTTACCTCGTGCCATAGAATATTAGAACAATCTTCCCGATAAAACTGTTGGCATACATAACCCTGAAGCGTTCAAAAAAGAACTACACATTTTGTTTTCATAGCTTTTTTTAATGTTTGTGTTTTTTTTCCCGCACAGCCTCGACTTTCGGCTTGTGCGAAGGATGCTCGCTCTTGTTAAATTCGTATGGTCGAGTAAGTCTCTTTTATTGCGCATTTCGTCTGTCGCCTTCAGCATTATTACTACTAATATGTTCAGTGTATTGAAGGATTTGTATTTAGTATTCACTTTGTACAACTTACCAGTTTCTGTATTCACTAACTTACGATCTGTGCTGTTTGAATTATGATGCATGACCCCCCTCACATAATGTTCCAAATGGGAACCTGTGATGTACTTGAATAAATAAATAAAGCATGGAAGAAATATATATATTTCGGGCGGCCAGCTACCGTATATATATATATATATATATATATATATATATATATATATATATATATATATATATATATATATATATATATATAAAGCGTGAAAGAAAGAAAGATTAGGTGTGGGTCATCCACGCATTATATAAGGGGTTATGAGGACAGTCCACCTGAAGTTAATTTGAAGTATACGATGCTCAAACAGGAAAGTCCACCTCAGACAACTAAATGTGCACGAAACGCTAAGGGATTCCGGACACTTGCGTGAACATTAATTTGGCAGGTTTATTTTATGCGCAGATCACCTTAGGGGCTCTGGCTGCCGGCGTCTCCCGTGATCTCGTGTGCTCACGCTCAGAAAACAGCAATTGAAACTGCCGAAACGGGCTAATAATTGACTTCAAAAGCCTTTAAAACTGATCCATATTAAGAATGCTTAGAATAAGAGAGATTAGTAATACGATAAAAGATACAAGTAAGTGTTATATCATCATATAAATACGTCAAACTAAGAGAAAATAATTCGAGCACAGGAGAATCACTGCACCACTGCAACTCAACCTTACGTACCCCTAGGAATTTCCATAATACCGGTCAATAATGGTTAAAAAGAACTAAATGGATCCAGATTAAGAATGGTTAAGGTAAACCGGATAAGTATAATAAAATAGAAGGTAGAGATTAATGGTCAATAATCGCGTAACGAGATCAAATCAAGCGGAAATAATCTTCGCCTTTCCAACATCGGCTGTGTCCCGAACCACCACTTTAGGCCACCGTGACAGGGTCTGAAGTCTGCGATCGTAACGACTTCAATGGCACGTCGCGTTCTATAGCATGTGCCCAGACTTTCCACAATGCCCATAAAGCCTGACGGCAACAGCCGCCCTCCACATTTATTTGCCTTCTTTTTAAACGTCGCTCACTTCAGCATTACCCACACTGAACTTAGCCAGAGAGAGAGATAGAGGTTGAGAAGGTAAAGAGAAACTACCTACGGCACAGCATGCGCACAGCGCTTGAGGGGTTGCCCTCCATTTCGAACCACTATTTTTTTTCTGGTTAGGTTATATCTAGACACAACATGCTCCCAACAAAGGGAGCAGTTCCTTCATTGCCACTAAAGATATTTAGCTGGCCGTCTTGTGTCACTCATTTTTCGCTTTTTCATGTGGCGCTAGCACCCAGAGACATGTTTATTGCTCGGCACCTCCTATTCTCCTTTGAATTGAGAGAAGGGAGGGTAGTGGCGGGAGTGTTGCTACGAAAAAGAAAACCACGGAAAAGTAATAGCACAAAAAACACAATTGAATTAGAGTTATGTGAGGTAGATGCGATATCGGAACAGGAGTTTAGTGCAGAAAGCAGCCATATAGCTATAGCTATAATTAATGAAAAAAATAATAAATTCAATGATGTGCGCAACGCAACGGATATGTGGAGACTGACGAAATAAATAAATAAATAAATAAATAAATAAATAAATAAATAAATAAATAAATAAATCACACCCGCATTGGACATGTGTGCATGGACCGCTCCGCCTAAAGTTTACCTATATTCTGCCCCAGTCAAACAAAAGTGCACCAAACGCTGGGCTAGCCCCTTTCAAGGCGCTTAAGCGAACGTCAATGTCTCCCGAATATTTTTTTATGAAATTCCATTGCAAGCCGCCTAACGTTTTCCAACACTCTTGCCATCTTTTAGCTGTTCGTGCCGGCCGTGAGAACTTTGGTGTCCGCAGAAAACTGCCTCGGAGCGCATCGCGTAGCCCAGCAACCACTGGTGCCAAGTCTGCGCCGCACCTACTCGCGAGGCCTAGACACGACACCGCATAACTACCACCACCCGCGTAAGCGCTGTGACGTCGCTTCGTTGCACCTGCGCTAAGCCCAGCCCACCTACCTTGACACTGCACGCAACCGTTCCTACCGCAAGTTTCCTAGCCTGGAACTAATTAAGTTAAGCCAGGCCTAATTAGGCCAATGCTAATCAAGTCAGGCCTAACTACCCTAATATCAATTATGTCAGATCTAATCGGTCCAAGGTTCATTACGTCAAGTTTAGTCAGACTATGGGAAATTAGAACATGCCTAATTAAGTTAATACTGATTTAGCTAAGGCTAGGAAAGCTGAAAATAAATATTTCACGCATAATTAAGCTCAGACTAATCGGGCCAGACATAAATAGGCTAATAATAATTAGTACGTGCCTAATTAGGTTAAGAATAATGGCTTTATTATAATTATGGCAGGACAACTTAAGCCAAGGCGAATTAAGCTTACATTATAAAATAGCCGAGCCTAATAAAGCTACTACCAGTTACTCCAAGCCTTATGAAGCTAAGATTAAGCCCGTACTAATTAAGTCATGTCTAATTAAGCTAAGACTAATTATGCCAAGTATGATCACAGTCATGTAGCAAGTGGGCTGAGGCGAATGTAGGCTTGCACAGGCGGCGGATCCTTCTTATAGGTCCTTCTTATAACCGCTATCATGTATCAGGGCTGGTGGCAGAGTCAAGGGCAAGAGCATGTCCGCTCCCACCAACGAAAAGGTAAGCAGAGACCGGCACGGCCACAATTCTAGTTTCAACAGCTGCGCTGTTAAAAATTGCAGGATTGAGTCTCGTTCATTCACTTGCCTTCACAAGCTAGCGCAAAGCCCCTTCTGAAACTTAGCAACGTATGCGATGAGGACAATCTACCTTACGGAGTGTCCTTACAAATGTTAGGTATCTTGCGTGTCATGATCTAGCATGGACACCTTCATGTACAAAACCTTAAGGCCCTTTACCTGTATGCGTACAAATTCGCTAAAAACGCATACGAAGTGACGCTCTTATCTAGTCACAGTTATAAATATATATAGTGTTTTTTGTACCTTCTATTAAGCGAGCTCATTCGTAAACGCAGTCGTCTTCAGGGGCAGCGCCGGGATTATTGCACCATGACCCAACAAGCCCCCGCCCCCCCCCCCTCCCTCTTTACCTCCCCCTTCCTGACACACTGTATAACACGCAATCCACATCCACACAGGCTTCACTGCGCCCGGCGCTCGTGGCAGCAGCTTCGCGATTTAGAAATGGCGTCGCTAGTTTTCTCGCAAACGTTAACGAATAAAAATAGTTACGTACGTGTTCGACAAGTGGGACGTCGCGGTAACAGCGAAAGAGCGGACGCGTGAAAGCACCAAAGCTCGAATAATACGCCCTGCGTGAAACATTTCACTCGAAAGCTATTGGCTCACGAATGCCGTACTTCATTATCTGCAAGCATGTTCGGCTCCCTCCAGGCGAGTTCTCCGAAAGAGCCTGAAGAGTCGAGAGACTCGTTCTGCTTAAAACATCTCCCGCAGATTAATTGCGCCGGACCAGCCAAGGAGCCGGCAACATTGCGTACAAGCCTGCTCTATCACTACAGAAGGCTACGCAAGTTAAGAGGCTGGACGAAGGGAAGAGGGGGGTTGATTCGCCAAATTACCACGAGAAAATGTTTGTAGTACTATTTATAGGTTCCCAAAGACTCTAGAGGTAGCTGCATGTTATCAAAGTGGCAAATGACATTCTATTGCTCCAGCTATTCGTTCGTACCCAGGCAGTGCTCTCCGGATTTTTTATAATGACGCAACAGCAGCCAAGAGTGTACGTTATATTTGAAACACTTGTTCCTTCAGCGTCAATAACATTCTGCAGCTTGTACTTATAGAAAGGAAGCCGCTGTGGGCGGCGTGTCGAAAACCGTTCCCGCTTAATGACCCGTGGGCAATATATTATAAACTCGAAACAGTACATTTTTTAGCGACCCGTACGTTGAAGGAGGCTGTACCCACTACTAACGCTAAGAAGGGGGGGAAGGGGAAATGTTCGCTTCACTAAGTAACGCAGCCGTCCGGCAAATCAGAGAAGGTGTGGTCCCTGCTTTTGACAGTTCCGGAAGAAAAGTGGTTGGGCCCGGTCAGGGGTTGATTTCCGTCGCGAAATGGACCATCAGCGCTGAGGTGAAACCGAAGGGATCCAGAAATGAGGTATAAGGCATACGGCCGGCGCTGATAGACGGGAACAATAAAAGGAAAAGGAAAAGAGGAAGCAATAGACTAAGAAATAAAAGAAAAATGACGCGGTGCGAATATTTTTTAAACGGCGTTACAAGTTCAAGACCTTCTTCATAGTTTAGTTTTTTTTTTTCTGTTGTAGGATGAGAAACGATTCCCACGTGTTTCGTTTTTCGCTCTCGAGTGTAACAAGAACGGCTCGAAATAGATAACGCGAGTGATGAGCGTTGCTGCAGGTCTTGTGTCAGCGCGTTACAGTTGTTCGTCATTTCCCGATAATTCTTCTTTTTTTGCGCGTTGGCATCCGTTCAAATTTCTCCGTTGCCCTCACCTGCCTGTTCCACCCGTGGCCAAAATAATGTCCCTTGTCCTTCTTCCATCTTTCGTCACATACTGTTGGGCCCTTCGTTATTTCTTGCTCCGCCGTGGTCCCATCACTGCGTTCGCTGTTCTTGCCTTCATTCACTGGCTATTTTGCTGTTCGAGTGCTTCTATATCCTCCGTTCCATTCGCTTCTTTGGGTGGCAGTAATTAAGCCTACTTCTGTAAATCATCAAGTGACTAATTCACTTTGGTTGTCCTTACGGCAGCCCCTAAGCACTCAGCTTTGATTTCTTGCCCCTGATTTCTCTTATTTTAATGTTTATTTTTCTCTGTATTCTATTCTTCTCTTATAGTCTACAAGTTCATTCTTAGCATGCAACTTCACTTTACGCTCATTGCTTCATCTTGCTCGCTACGTTGTTCTGTTGGTCAGCGTCTGATGTTCAACATCTTTCTGCTTTCCGTGTTCCATTAGCTACACCGTTCCCGTTTTAGACGACGTCGTAAGTACGGCGCCAAGGCGACGTGTGCGGTCTTAGGATGCGCGCGTCGAAAGTTGGTTGCGGCAGACGATGTTGGTCACGCTACGACAGTTCACAGCCATGCTGACGACTTTTGGTCGAGTCCTGCGTAGTCACAGCGTTTACGATGGTCATACAAAGATAGGTTACAGTGTGCGGGCCAAGGAAGTTCCTTGTCTCGGAGCCCTTGTCAGTGGGGCCTCTGTTAGTGAACGAGCTGAACGTACCGATCGCGCCGCTCGCAGTAATAAGTTCTTGTGTTGTGATGAACACCGCAAGAAGGTGTTCATCAACACCTTCTTGCGGTGTTGATGAACACGAAACAGGCACGAAAGTAATCTCTTAAGGTCACCTCACTGCCAGGGATCTTGACGTAACGCTCTTTGAAAAAACAAAGTTTCTGCTCACTCAAACGCAGTAAGTGTAGCCCAGTGTGGCTTCCTGCAAAACTGAAGTACGGTAACAAGAGCAAAAACAAAAACAAAAAGAACAAACAAAAAACAAAGCTGAGTCTCTCGGCAGGTAGCAGTCTTCTATCCGTTGTCAAGGTTAAATACGATAGACTTTTTTTTTCCTTTTTAGTAAAGATGAAGACGTCATTTGCGACTCTGTGCACACGCGACAGGTTTCAGTCGCGCTGTGACACGCAAGTCGGAAATGAAGACCGTGGTAGGGAGCCAGGAAATGGCCTTTTCTGGTCGTTAGTTAAAGTCCCGTCTTGGTTTGATTGAGCTGACCTCGTGTATTCGTTTTGCTGCACTGCACCACGTATGGCTTTAAAATGAGACTTCGATAGCACTGCGCCGCTATAACCGGAATAACGAGAAAGGCTTATTTATTTCGGTAATGCTTACGAAACAACATGCATAAATGCATACGAAGCGAAGAGGTTCGGTTTGGATAATCTAACAGTGAGAAAGACGTGACGTGTATGTGGTGTACGCGGCGTCTAAGGAGTAGTTCATGACGTCAGGTACATAATTACTATTTTCTTGAGAGATACCCGCTTCACTTGACCGCCCTAGTTGTTCGCCAATATAGCGGCATCGCTAACATCAATGCGTAACCCCAAGAATGGCGGCACGCCGACATCACATTAATTCCAAAACCTGACAAACCACTGTCCCTTCAATATGTCCGACCGATATCCTTCACTTCATGTGTCGGGAAACTCTCCCAGCCCGTTGTTTTTATCCCCTGCAGGAGTACCTTGCGGCGACAGAGTTTTTCCCTAACACCATGTTTGGCTACAGCAAAAATATGTCTACGCAAAACATACTTATACAACTTAAGGAATATGTTGTGGATGGTGCAAGTACGGCGCAGACGAGAGAAATTTTGGCATTGGACCTCAAGGGGGCATTCGACAACGTCTCGTATGACCTCATAATAAAAGCTTGCCTCCTCCCGATGTGGTAAATGAACCTATAATTACGTTCAAGCCTTCTTATCTGACCGCAGGGCAACCATTCGCCTTGGAGAAATTCGGTCAGACACAATAAAGCTTTCTGGCAGAGGTACTCCGCAGGGTTCAGTTCTCTTGCCTACCCTGTTCAACGTGGCCATGGCAAAGCTGCCACCGCTCCTGGAACAACTTCCGAATGTGCAGCACGCACTGTACGCCGATGACGTTACAATCTGGGTAACAAAAGGGTCGGACGGCGCCGTTCAAGATGCACTACATGAAGCCGTCAATGTAGTCCAAGGGTACGCCATTGCCGGAGGACTCACCTGCGCAGCTGAGAAATCGGAACTTCTGCTCGTGTTCAAAAAACGGAAAAAGACAGACAAACCGCCAGACGTGAACTTGCATCTGAATGGCAACCAAATTCCAAGGGTAGATAGACTTCGCATACTAGGGCTCCACATCCAACACAACGGCTAGGCTACATATACTGTCCAACTACTACGCCAACAAATTGCTCAATTAACGCACACGATAAGGCAAATTACCCACCGCCGACATGGGCTTCTCAAAAAAGACACCTTCCGAATCGTGCAAGCCCTAGTGATTACCAGACTGACCTACCACCTCCCCTACCAAAACCTTACTCGAACCGAGACGAACAGGATGGACGCCCTCCTTTGCACGGCTCTAAAGGCGGCTCCTGGACTGCTCCAATACGCGTCGACGCAGCTCCTCCTGCGACTTGGCGTCTAAAACACCATCCGAGAGCAAATGGAAGGCCACCTGAACAGTCGAATTCAACGCCTCCAACGGACAAGAAAGGGTACTCATATTCTCTCCCGGTTGGGATACATCATGACGAAAAAAGCGCTACAAGAATGCAAGAACCATGGACTTGAGATTCGAAGCAAAATTCAGGTGACGCCGATTCCACTCAATATGCATACTGACCTTCATCAAGGCCGGAGACGTGCAAGGGTTCAGGCTTTAATGCGCGTTCTAGGCGACGGTACATCTGACACGCCGGTCCTCTATACTGACGTCGCACGGTACCCACAAAGACATCCCATGTGTCCTGTCGTAGAACACAACACTGACATTCTGAGCGTTTCGGACACGCTCAACACTAATTACAGCGCCACTGCGGAAGGGGCAGCTGTCGCCCTGGCTATTGTAAATGCTTCTCTCCTACCAGCAAGGGACGACCCTATGACCGAGGTCACTGACTCTCCAACTGCCTGCAGGAACATAGCGCAAGGGATGTGACACAGTACTCACACAGTATTCTGACATCTTTACAGCCCTCATTATTACGCAGGGGGCGTATTGTTTGGACACCTGGACACGCCTCTCTCCATGGCAATGAACGCGATAATGCGGCAGCCCGAGAGCTCACGAACAGAGCGCCATCGGAAGAGCTGTCCAATTCAGACGACGCACCAACAGAACCATTGAAATACGCTGACACGATAAAAAACATTACAGGCAAAGCCGACGGTTCTTCCCCCAACCACACCATTCCCTTAGCCGGGAGGAAGCTCTCGTGTGGCGGCAGCTACAGACTAATTCCTTCCCCAGCTTTTCACCCTGCACCTCTTCCATCCTACGCAATATCCCTCACACTGCCTCACTGAGGAGCGCAGCCCACAGTATATCACTGCACGTGGAAATGTCCATATCCACTTGGCTATTCCCGTATTCCTTCACCATCACATTCCTCCTGGGAGACTGCGCTGACCAGCAGGAGCATCGTCGGCTGATCCAGCGGGCACGAGGATTGGCGCGGGCCAATGCGCGAGCCACCTTGCGAAGAAGATCCTTCATTCTGTTTTTAATAAATGATTTTCTCTATCCCCCCATTAGACCTTTTAAAGCAAGGAGCTTGCGTGGCGCATGCCAAATACCGTTTTTGAACGAGATTTACTTTGCGAGTAGGATCCGGCAACATCCGTCGCCACGAGCCGGCATACATGTGCACAACAATGAACAGGGGAAGCCCAGAAAGCGCTTTGAACTATTCATCGGCCCCGCCACGGTGGTCTAGGGGCTATGGTACTCGGCTGCTGATCCGAGGGTCGTGGGATCGAATCCCGGCCGCGGTGGCAGCATTTCGAATGGAGGCGAATAGTTGAGGCCCGTGTGCTGTGCGATGTCAGTGCACGTTAAAGAACCCCAGGTGGTCTAAATTTCCGGAGACCTCCACTGCGGCGTCTCTCATAATCAGAGCTGGTTTTGGGACGTTAAACCCCACATAACAACAATTATTCATCGGTAATATTCAAAAAAAACAGAACGGATATATGCCATGTCATGGACTGCTTTGCTGACCTGAAGAAGTGAGTGAAAGAACTGTAGCCTAGAATCCGGCAGCTTGTGGCCTGGGCCTTTGCCACGCAAGTGGGGTTTAGGAGACCCTTTCTAGCGGCCGCCTCCCAGGCTTTCTGGGTGGCCCAGAGTCGTCAAACTGTTCTCGGAGCTCTCAAGGAATCAGGCCTGACCAAGTGCGAGCTTCACCAAACTAAGCAAAACCCTGTGTGCCTGTGATTACTACCGTTCATAATCCGCACTCCTTCTGCAATGCGAGCGCAAGCTCAGCCCCTGAAGATCACTGATTACCGGCAAAGACAGCTGGTTTAGCATCGCTTACATATACTGTAAATCGTTGCTACTAGTGCCACAAACTACCACGAAGGCCAAACGTTATGGGAAGGAAAAAAAGAAAGGCAGGAAGCGAAAAGGTTAACTGGGAAAGCATGAGGTTGGCTAACCTACATAAGGGAAACGGGAAGAAATATCTAAGCCGTTTCCACTGCAGCGAAAACTGTACGAAGGGCGGAGCAGTGATTCAATTGTGTATCCCTTGTATTTCTGGTGTGTTTACCATTGGCGTTTTCGAATTATTTGTAGATGGTATGCCACTACCAGAAAATAGTATTTCCGTGGATCCTCACACGCGTGAAGCTGCCGCAAAATGCTGTACGAAGCGAACATGTCGTGCAAGCTTGCTCACGCAGGAAGAAATTCAACTATACAAAGACGCCACGCAGTCCCCAGACGTCTCTGGCATAACTTTTTACTATTCCGAGGCCTGTACCCCAGCTGTCCAACGCTTATCAAGCAACACACTGTCGACTAATCTTGAACTCATAGGTAATCTTTCCATCACTCGCATAGCGGAAAGACAAGATATCGCATCTTCCACCCGTTATATTTACAATGCCTGTCGCTCATGGCGAGCCTACTATGTCGTTCTCTAGACAATAAGAACTGAAGTCCGTCTGCCTACGAGAGGAAGGGCTAAACCACGACCGTCAAATGGATTCCTGCACATGAAGGAATTACTGGAAACGAAAAGCACACGAGGCTGGCGTGCGCTGCATCCCTTTCCGCACCTTTGCCTGGATAATGCGTCGTTTCCGCTTCCTAGGTCCCCGTCGCCTTTGGAAACCAGACATCACTCCTCATGGTAAAGGCCAACACATGGCGCCGCGCCCAGTGCTATCGTCGCAACGTTCTCGGACACTTGGTCTTTAAGTAACTATGTCATCGACCCCCCAGCACAAATTCCCCTAATAACTTATTGAAAATGTTCATTACCAAATGTTAAGTAGGCGCCTGAAACTGACATTATCCTCGGCAAGCTATGTACTTGCCGGCCAGCTACCTCTCTGAGGAAAGATGATGTTTGCAATTTTCATAAAGATTCTTAAATGTCTGTACCTTTAAAAAGAATGAAAACGAAGTGTGAAATGGAACAAAGGAAGAAAAACTTTTACGAAGAACAGCACGGCTGGTGAAGCTAGCGCGGCCAGAATCAGATTCCTTCACGGACGCCTCTTTTCATAGTAAGGACGACTTAAGTTGATCGAGCACATGTCTTAGTCTTTTCCAATTTAAGCTAATGTTTACACTAATTAGGCGAAACGTACGTTCTTTTATCCAGCGCGTTTACGAAAACAACGAACTCATTCTTGCGACGAACACATCGCGCTTAATTCACTCTTCTTTATCTGCCGAATCTAAGGTCACACCGGAGCATTTGCTCGTCGATTTTGCAGAAATAATCTCCGCAACGTTCTGTGAACCGCTCAACACACACACACACACACACACACACACACACACACACACACACACACACACACACACACACACACACACACACACACACACACACACACACGCATGCATGCACGCACGAACGCACGCACGAACGCACGCAACCACGCACACAAGTTCACCACCTTGAAGGATTCGAATCTGGCACAAGAGAACGAAATCGTGAGGAAATCTCTCGAAACTGACAGGTTGCCTCGAAAATTAATTAGGCATGAGACAGCAGGCAAGCAGTTCAATCCCCGCAGATAAGCGGTAGAAGAATGCGTAGTAACACTAATGGGCCACTTTGAAGCAACTCTTAGAGAGCAGCATGGCCATTAAACACCCAGCATAGAGACACGAATGGAGAACACAAGCGGGATTCTTCAAAACCGACTTATTCTGCCGTTTCTTTCATAGCTATTCTTCTCCTTATTGTTCTTTTTTCTTGTTTCTTGTTTATTGTTCTTTTTCTTGTCTCTAAGTCACGCACCATACTGAGCACACTCAGAAAGAAAAAAAACTTGCGCGAGTGAAGATTCCGGAGGATGCGAAACGCGAGGCAAGACACAGGCGAGTCGCATTCATGTTTCTGGACTGCGACAGGAATAAAATATCTCTCAAAATCGTAAGATGAATAGGCAACTTTGATGAGCGAGAGATAAAGAGAGGGATAGGGAGTAGGATGACTTTGAAAGCACAGAGCAGCGCACAAGGGCGCGTGCATACAAAGAGCTCATTATCTTTGTTTTCGGACCTAATTAGTAAGCTGCATTAGGTCAGCTCTTCAGAGCGCGTGTTCTGCGAGCCCTGCCCGACTCATCACTAATGTAGAGAAGCGTTTTTATTAGCCGCCTCGGCGTCTGGTCACGGTGAAACAACTGCCGCCGAGCGAGAACACTGGGGGTCCCCTGCGATGCTGACTTCGTTAGCGCAATCCCAGAAAACGATGTAGGATGGTGTAAGCCGAGGTTAACTTGTCATCGATCCAAGCGCCGGGCAAATGGTCGGTCGCGGGAAGCAAACGCGCAGTCCCGAAAAGGCCTGGCTGCCCCGATGCATGTGGATGAGTTGTCGTCTGACGAAGGCAGGCCACAGCAGCCGATTAGGGCACGTTGTACTCCCACGGACTTTCCTCGTTTCGTTCGGTAGTGGACGTAACCGGTTTATAATAACGCCTTGCCGTGAATTATCTGAGTACTTTGATGTTCAAGCACTATCCGTGTGGTGTAACAATGCGACGGGATACGTCGGCCAGCTATAACAATAAAGTCCAAAGAGAGGGAAGAACTTCTGCTTCTGTTTCTTCTGCTTCTTCGTTACTCTGTGGGACGAGTTAGATTTAGAGGTACTGATTAAGTCCGTAGCCCGAGCAGACCAATGCTAATATAAACACACACGCGTGCAATAAATAGGAACAAGCGAGAAAACGCACTGGCTGGCATCAAATTTCAGACCACAGCACCTGCAAACCGATAAGTAATTGGGTTCAACAGGAATTCCGGAAAAGTTAATCTGATGTGGGAATCGAAAAGTTAGTTTGGTATGGGAATAATGAAACTATTCATCTTAAGTGATCTCTTATTCGCTTGAGATTCTTTTGTTTTCATTTATATCACTGTATATTTACATTAATGTGATTTGATTGAAATCGCGTTAACTAACCTTTGTTCACCTCAATCATTGCTTGCGATCACCTGACATGCTCTTAGCGACGTGATGTGACTTACGGAACAATACAGTTTTACGCTCACGCTGCCAGACGCTGAAATTCTCGACTCAGGACCCATAATACGCTCTCGCCAGTATAACTGTCAGAACACTGAGGTGGCGGCTTGAAGTAAAAGAGCAGCATAGTCATTGACGGTAACGTCCCGACAAGCGTTTATGATTGCACAGAAACCTTACTGGTCAACGTAGTTGCACCACTTAAGAAAATTCGAAAGAGTATTCGTTAATCTTGGTATTCGCTCGTGTGGGTGGTGAGTGGTGAGTGAATGATCATGACTGCGTCAGAGAAAAGCAACACAGTAACACTGCGTTGGCCTTCAGTGCTAAGAAAAAAGAAGTATGGCTTGTTACATCGCGGGCGAAATAAGAAAAAGAAAAACAGGCCAGTAGAGAGGTTTTGGGAGGTCATGAAGCTTCCCTGAACCAATAAAGAGATCACGGAAAACGACGACGGGAATATAGAGAAACAGAGCTCAGCAATATGAGATTACGTGTACTCAAAAGCTTTCCCATATAGGAGATCAAGAAAATTGAGTAAGTTGAGAAACACCCACAATGCACGCGGCGGCAGAATGCTTAGAAAGCTTTGAAGGCATCCAGTCTTTGAGCCGTCGCCATTTCAGGGCAAGGTTTCCCACGAGCAAGCATTATCCTTGGCCTCATGGCAGTAAGAAATATAGATCTATTTTTCACTGTTTCCGCGTGTGCGCAGTGCTGCCAAAAGCGATGGCTGTATCCTACGATGGCGTGTAATGATATTTCCCTTAGGCCTAATAAAGAAAAAAGACACACAACTTAAAATGGCCAAATATGCTTCTAAAATGCTTCTGAGGAAAAGGCAGTTGCAGCAGCGCGTGCGAGTTTTATTCAGCACCACGGCTCTTCTTTCCCACGGTTTCCTAATGAAACGCATATTTACTCACGTTCTGCCATTGAACCGCTCTTAAGCGGCTCATACGTGTTATGAATGTGTATGCTCTCAGTGCAAAATACGGCTTCACGCGTGGGAAGCTATATACAGTCATGTCATCTCTGCTTTTAACCACATTGCACGCACGACACAGTGTCATGCACAATCTGTAACCTTCGCGGCGGCCTGTGACCTCGCTTGAAGGTTTCAACTGGCAATGAGAGGTTGCGTACACACACACACACACACACACACACACACACACACACACACACACACACACACACACACACACACACACACACACACACACACACACACACACACACACACACACAAAACCTTACGATGATGTTGTCGATAACCGAAAATTTCAGTCACTTTTGATGCTAAACATACCATTAACGAAGGCAACTCGTCAACGACGAAGCACACCTTCGAACGATTCGAACGAAAACGTTTGTGAGTTCAGCGCCCAGATGGTCGACGAACGACGACCAGGAACCCCACTACAGTTCCATATTGTGCCATTTGCTTTTCCAGTGAACAGCGCCTTTATTCAGAAAAACATTTTCCGCTCAAAATGGACGCAAGAGCATAGTTTCAGCCAATCCTGATGCTGGACATATCATTGGCGAAGCCCACAGACCAATAGAAAAAAGCACTTACGAAAGAGAAGTTCTGCATATTCAGCTCCAGGTTCGCCCAGCGAATCGTTTGTTATTTGAATGAAGGCTGCTCGGATGTCTTCCTCAAGGTCCCCACAACGTGACGCAATCTATGGTGCACTCGCCGAGAACATCGTCGTCGTTCAAGTCGATGAACGGCAATATTGGACAAAGAGTGGGGCATATTGAAACCAAAGCTAGAGTTGAAGGAAATGGCATTTAAAGATACTAAATGTGAAAAACAAGAGCGCGAGTAGTGGGAAGATTTGTTGGTTTGCGAAATGACAGGAGATTAGGAATTGATGAAAAATTTAATGTCCTTATATTGAGCTCAAGTGACGTTATGACGCTCTCTGTCGGTATGCGTTAAGTGACTTTTTGTTTTGTGTTACTGTAGCCATTAGCTATCGCTTAAGAGACCTAAAGGCGAAAGGTAAACTTTAGTCCCTTCGGTAATCGAACCCGGGACCTAGCAGTTCGGATCCGACAAATCTGGCAGACGAACATCACACGAATATAGCTTGACATAGGCTGTAAGTGCTAACATTAAATAAATCACGTGTTGGACATACTCGCGTATCCAATACGTGTATGAGTCAGGGATATGCGGGTATGAAGAACACGTGCTTTTATTGTCGTTAATCATGACGTGAGTGACACGCATGTCATGTTACTGATGTCCTGTTGTTGTTGTTGTTAGTGACTTGTGAGGAAGAGACGCTTCTTTCTGCAGCCCATAAGGGAGCACGGCTAAGCGTCTTGGGGATGGGGAAGGGGACAGAAATATGATGGGTATATAGGTGGTGACTCGGGGACAAGCTGCGTACTGGCTCGGTGGGAGCCGTCAGCAAGGGCAAGGTGGGGGCTCACGTTGGATCCGAAGCTATCGTCTGTGGACGAGCACGTGCGTGGTCACGTACTCGATCAGACTGTCCAAGGCGGGGACGTGCGGTCGTCCCGGGAGATGTCCTGATCGGTTAGTAATGTTAGTCAGGCATTCGTATCTTTCCTAGCTAATTCCTAAATACACGAAGTCAACGAAGGGCGAGACTTTATTTTCGTTTCACCGATTTATTTTTGAATTTCGGGACACCGCTTCTAGTTTAAAGGTCGTGGAAGTGAGCCTCGGAGAAATAACTTTATTTGGCTAGCAGCGACCCCCACCCCACGGTTCGGAATGCATAAAACTCCCCAGCCGTTGTCGGAAGACAAACGCAACATTTTGTGAGCACATTGCGCGACTCCGTTAATTGCCTTAAAAGGAAAGTCAGCCGCCAACATTTGACGGTGAAATAGTCATTTTTGCAGTGTCTACTTATAAAGGGGTCATCACGAGCAACGTTCTTTAAAGACACTGCGCATTCGACACAAAACGCGAGTGGAATCATTTTTAGGAATCCGCACCAGAGATAACGGAACATTTGATGCGAGAACTGCACCGCAAATGCATCTCAATTCCATGGCCCTCAGCCAGAGCCCATTTGCATTTCAGTGGAGCTAAATGAAGAAAGTGATGTCTTGCTCTCTGTCACTGGCCAGTTGGACAAAACAAAAAGGAACATCTCTTGTGAACCTGGCTGTTCATTATAGTGGGGCCGTTGTCGTTGGCAGCGCCACTAGTTCTAAATACCATGATTCGCCGCCACCTAGTGTGTTATCTTTACCAGATCGTGTTCGGGCGAGATCGGAGATCTTTGTTCGCGAACGGGGATGGTTTTGTCCGCTTTTCCCCGCATGTCATTCGCCGTGGTCCCGCTTACCTGGTGAGCAGCTGTGTGCGGCCACACTTTTCCACGAACACGTTTTCTCTGTACGTCACGAGTTTAAGCTCTTCCGTTCTACCCATTTAAAGAAGAAAAAAAAAATCGTTTAGTAGTATTCCGATACCCCGCACCTCGACCACTTTGGAAGACCGCGGAAGAGCGGTCCAGACAACGCCAGCAGAGACGTTTATTCTGCAGGCACTCGCCAGGCTCAAGCACGAAGAAGAGAAACGGGGATGATGATGGTTATGTACTACAGATGAGAACGATGAAGTACGTTAAAAGTGCTCACAGTACATTGTCTAACAGAAGACAACAAAACATTCTCGCCAATTTTTGGTATGTTCACGGCTTGCTCATTGGTTGCTTTCGCCCCTCCCGTCCTCGTATATTTGATGAATCACTCCGCATCGCGCACAGCGAAAGCCACACGCCCCCACGTCGTGACGTTGCAGCGAAGCGAACGCGTCGTGTTCCGAACAAAGATGTCAGATTGCGATTCTGATGATTTAATCGATGCCCGACAGCATAGCTTCTGGCTGTGTGGAAAGGCGTGCTTCGGGGAAGCGACGCCAAGCTTCCCACGCGAGGGGAAGCGGTGTTACGTAGGCAATTACAGGCTACTATCTCATCGCGATTGCTTATATCTATCCGTTTATGTTTTGAAATAACGGAAACATTGGTTTTTCTTGCCTTCCTGAAATGAAGGAAGGATACGTCCTAGTTACACATTTAGCCTGATCTTAAGTGTGTAGATATGAAAGCCACGCGTTCAATGCCTTTTAATATTGTTTCTACAACCGATGTATCTTTTTTGCTGTCATGACTACAGGACAATGCACTTTGCCAGAAAGCTGCCGAGACAATAGCCTACATAGAGCGAAAATATACACTACAATGCGAGTACATTCGGTGAAATTTATATAACGGTTTGCGCAGTGAGATTTTTTCGTAATGCGTGCTCGCTGGTTTAGATCGTCGCTGTGTTCACTGCAACCTGTGAAACGCTATCCGCAACAAAACGCGTGTGAAAGACCTACGAAGAAGCCAGAGTCAGTAACACCGGCGAATTCCAGAAAAAAAAAGAAACTTAAGAAAAAATCCAAACAGACTTCAGTGGTGAGTAACAAAAGCATTGGCAATGACAAGCGAAGGCAACTGTTGCTTGCGTCCGACGCGATCAGACACTGAAGGTAACGGGTTTACCTCGGCTCAGCCGTTCTTTGCCCCTTGCAATTCGAGAAGAGCGTAAGGATGCGAAGACGTGAAGGAAAGATGCAAGACCTAGTATAGGTGCCCGGCTTGTGTAATAGCAGCGCCGAATTCTAGCGTCAACATCTTCTTTATCGGTGGGCGGTGCTCAAATTCTAATCCACTGTACCCACTTATACGAGCTTGCGAGAACGCGTAATTCGCGAGCATAGTTTTAGCGCAAGTCGAGATAGAGCTGACACGGCGTCTGGCCCTCTCGCACTTTATGAGGCCCCCTGTAAAAGAAGAAATTACAATTGGCAAGGATATTTGTTATTCGTTTGCCAAGGCACCGAAGTCACACGCAGCTGACCTATTGCGTAATTAGCCTCTATTGTGAGAGAGCGCGGCCGCGTTGCCTTCAACTGCATTGCGTGCGTCGTGTTTCCTTTTTTTTGTTCGTTCCGGTACCTCCTCACCTACACGAAGCAATTCTGCAGGAATTGTAAACAACACGTACGGCATAAGTATAGGATCTCAAAATCACTGCATAGAAAATATTAGGGCATGCCGAAGACTGGATACACGAGAGCACTAAAAATATGCGCTTTCGATGCAGTCTTTTATTTATTTATTTATTTATTTATTTATTTATTTATTTATTTATTTATTTATTTATTTATTTATTTATTTATTTGATTCTGGCCAACGAAGTAGCCTTCTTGCCAGCCAGCACCTGCTTTTTGGTGGCCTCCTGACAGGTAAGCACCCACTTTCATTTTCGCGAACTGTGAAAGAGTGGCCTTTAATTTTTTTTCTTAATGTAGATATATTGCACATGACATATACAGACCTGCCGTTTTCTAGCCGTGCGCTCTCGGGAACGTAACTTTCCGTAAACTGGGGCCGAATTCACAAAACTTCTCTTTCGTAAGTGCTTTTTGCCATTGGTCGGGAAGCGTCTCTAATGATATGTCCAGCAGCGGCATTGGCTGAAATTTTCTCTTAAGAACTTTTTTGTCGTAAGTTGTTTTCGTGAATACAGGCCCTGGTCTATTCTGCAATTGTACAACCTTAGCCGCTCAACAATCCTTTCGGTGAGCGGTGATGGTGTAGCAAAAAACAATGTGCAGCCTGTCCGCTTTCGGCAAGAAACATTTCTTGGCTTTAGTTTTTCCATGACACGATGTTGCAAACACATTTTTCGCTTCTGTTGACCAGCCTGTGTGGGTGGTGTGGCGCAAGAAACAGGATGCTCCCACAGTAGAGAACGGGGCTGGGAAGCGAACTCACAAAATATAGCCCCGTTGGGCAGGAGCCCAGCTACGTCTCCGTCAAATCACGTGACGCGCGCGACCAATCAGAGTCGTTCGGTGTGTCGTGGGGAGGTAAAAGGAAGGAAAACGCATTCCCGCCATTCCCTCGCCTCCTTTCACTCTCGGCAACCAAATGGGAAGGCCTCGCGCGGTGCGTCGTGCCGCGAACTCGTCTGGGAAAGGTGTCATCGTCAATGTCCACAACCTAAACGAAAGGAAAAGTATCAAGAGAAGGAACAATACTTAAAAGGAAGAGTAGTACGGGAATAGACGGGAAACAAGGACGATAGGCACACGCACACCAAGCTTCGCTTACACCCATTTTTTCGACACTGCAAGGGTTACTGATATCTTCTTGAGCTTTCGAAATGATATAGAGAGGCAACGAGGACGTTTACATACTTCTTTTTCACTGCACTTGGAAGCAGTCGCTGCGAGAATAGAGACATAAGCCCGATCGTTTGAGTCGTGGCATTTCGAGAATGTGTGGTGCTGCTGTCATCAACTTCCCTGCTCTTTGAATGCGGCAGGCGTATGCAAAAGTTGCATTAGGAGACGCATATTAAAACAAATTTGTTTAGGTCGATTCAGGCTCGGCAGACGTGGAATTAAAATAATTAAACTACGCCTTGCGATTATGAGCAATGCAATGAAGTAGTTATGTTGGTTCGTAATTTAGTAATGTAATGGATTAGGCTTCCTTCAAGTGAGCAATTTCAAGAAAGTTGCTCATTACATTACCGCTTGCTTTTGACACGAACATGGCATGTTCACTTCACCTATAGCGTGAGACTTGACTCGGAAAGTGAAAGGAAAATAAGTACCAATTAATATAATTGGCAGGCTAGCAGAAATCTAGAAAAGCCGCATAGCATCCGAACTCGTAGCCTTGAATGACGTTGTCGAAATGCCACTAGCCTTGAAAATACTTACACATAGGGGCCGACCACGGCTGTGCGCTTTGTTGGATGTCAGACAGCTTAGCAACACGATGCACAGGATAACGAGCGCAGCCCTAGCAAGAGAGAGTGCTTTTCTTTAGACAAAGCGACAAAGCTGGTCCCAGGTTCCCCACCACTCAGCTATTCTTTAGTCAGGCGTGGTCAAGCGAGCTTCGAGAAAGATTAGAGAGGCACGTAATTGAAACAGGGACAAGTCGTCACTGCAACGGTTTAGCTTCTAGATACAATGTAAATGTGCTGTAAATAAAGCATGCATCAGTTAGTGTATGAATGATGTACTTTCGTGAAAGTAACTTCAAAGCGTTGTAGTTACTTTCGGCAAGCTGTAATTTGTAATGTAGTTTAATTACATTTCAGAAAATTCTATGAAAGTTATTAGCAATGTAACATATATTACATTTTAGAAGCAACATTGCGTTCCTCGGGCGAAACGCGGCTAATAACTGCGAATAAACATCGGCACCTCCTGAACGCGGGTTTGCTGTTAAGGTTAACAATAATGTTTTAGACTTAATATGTACTGGCTAAATTAATGGAAGATACTAACATCAGCAATCACCTCAAAATGCTGTTCGGGATTGAACCATTGGTTCCTCAGGCGAAAACCTTCAGACCAGTTAAGTTCGACCATCCGAACTTCGACATGTGAGATGACGCACGTCAGGGTCACGCCGTGCAGTAGCGGGACGTCCACGTGAGTGTTCCTCCATTTCACTGCGGTCGGCAATACGCAGCTATGTGCACGGGACGGAACAAAAGAAACGGCCATCGTCCCACTCTGAGCCCACATGAAAGCCCAGCTGGTGGCCGGCGCAAGTGGAAGGGTATGAGTGGTGTGTCGTGGTAGACGCAGCGTGAGCATGGGTCGCGGTAATCGGAAGAGACCGTGCAGTATTGCCGTGAGTGTTGCAAAAGGTTGACGGAGGAGACGGGCAACCCGCCTGCCTTTGTGATTGGTGAATGTTGAGTGAGGGGCTTTCGAAAAGAACCCCGCCCCATATCGCGAGTGTATAAAAACTGTGTTTTATGGGGAAAAAGGGAGGAAGCGAGCGAGTCGTAGAGCGGCCGCCACTGATCTCCTTGTCTGCCTTTGCCCTGTTTCTTGTCTTGACTGGCTTTGCCCTTTTTATTAAATATTGATTTTCGGAAGTGGCCTCCCTGTTTGCAAAGTGTCGCCGGACGGTGACGAAGAGATGGACTCTCCGTCTGACGAAGAACCTGGTGTTGGGGTTTTGAGTGTGTTATTGCGTCAAAACAACACCCCACAACTTAAAGGGACACTGAACAGGTTTTGAATTCGCGAATTTATTGCGAATTCGGTATCCGCGACCTCTTACAACATGCCTACGGAGGTTTTTTTCGCGATGTTCGATTAAACAACGGCGCTATAAGCGAGCAAACTTTGACCGAGGGAACGCCCCCCTCGGCGCGCGCGCGCGCAGGGGCGGAGCTTGGGAGAGATAGACACGTGGGGAGATGACGTCATCGTCAGGGTCGAGCCGCCGGGCCGCCTGCGTCGCTCAGTCAGCTCAGCTTGTTTCTGCTGCGATCTGCTGCCTATCGAAGCATCAGTTCTGCCAGTTCGTAGGGATTTCTTGCCATTGCACCGTTCTCTTCTGATTGAAGATTTTCGCCATCCGACATTCACTACTTGTGTTTGTGCAAGGTTGAAGTGGACTCGCAATGCCGAGTTACTGCGCGGCATATGGCTGCCGCAGCACTTACAGTCGCGATGAGGTCGCTTTTCACAAGTTTCCTCGGGATCAGAAGATGGCTGCAAAATGGTCCGCTGCAGTTAAAAGAAAAGACTTCAAACCTACGAGATCAAGCTGTGCTCCAAGCACTTTCGTGACAGCGACTACGTACGAAACCCGGCTCTCATGCAGTCGCTGGGATTGACGATCAAAAGTGTGCGACTGAACAGCGACACCGTTTCTTCTGTGTTTCCGCACCTGAAGGGGCCCTCGCCGCCACCACGAGTTGCCTTCGTGAATTTTAAATTTAAATTTTTTTGTTGTGGTGCACCTCGGATATTTCTGGCGGTCGCGAATCTGCCGAATTTCGAGGCAGCAGCAGCAGCAGTCCTCCTCTTTCCCCATTTGCACGCAGTGCGCGCATGAGCACCTATGGCGAAAACACGTGTACACAGATGTCAGCACGCAGCATCGAAATCAGCTACTCTACACGACAGTCGCATGCTTCCATCACTGTAGTACTGGGCAGAATTTAGAAAAAGCGACGGCATTATAAAAAACAGAACTGCAATATGTGAGCCAAACTATCCTTGCGCAATTTTTCAGCGCAGTTCAGAGCACATGTCACCACTGCGGCGAGAGCGGCACTCGTCTGGCTTTTTTTTTCTTTTTTTTTCCCTCGCGGTAGCATACTGACTCATCGCGTGCGCCTTGCCCGCTGCGAAGTACGATACTGACTGTATTAACAACGCTGCACTCTGAGCTGTGAAATCCACGAACAGCTGATGTTTCTGCACGATGCCCGCGCGTAGCGCGGACCGTGCCAATACGCGGCTAAAAGCGAGTGCCGATGCTGCTGTTTCTTATCAAATTTGATATCCACGGATGACCGTATCATTTGTAACAGTTTACTACAGTGAAATTAAGCACTGACATACATCTTAAACGTACCAGTCTGTTTCCGACGCGGGTGAAGGTGGCTGGTTGGGACTCGCTTTCCTGTGCCGCTTCAGTCGTCGCCTTTACAGTGGCGACCGGCTCGAACATGTACGGATGTACAGAGAACTCGTTCCGACTTCCACAGTTCGCCATACTAACAGCAACTACCCGATTTCAACAGATAAACACGGCATTGCCTGCCGGCGAGCGCAGTCTGCTGTCCTCACCTTCCTGACGATGATGTCATGGAGCTTCGACCAATCACAGCGGCGGCGAGACTCGCGATGGCGGCCGCGGCGCCTGCTGCTTGTTTTCGGCAAAATAAAGTTATTTGCGTTGGTTTATGCAAATTTCCGACTTGATTTTCGAGTTAGCCGCACGAAATTACGTATCATGACACCATAATCTCGTTTTTTTTTAAAAAGTGGTTCAGTGTCCCTTTAACTAGACCCTAGATCTCTATGTTTTAAGGTTGCGTTGTGAGGTGCATAAAATCGCGTGACCATACGAGGATGCATACAACGGATCACATGCCACGAATATCCGCATGGGGATACCCGGATACCCGCATGGGGACGGGTACCACACTCGCATACACTCAACGGATTACGTAGTTTGCAGCAGGTTTTCTCCTTCAGGCTGAGACTAATAGTCACCTAAATAGGATTTAGTCTTCACATGCTTAGAAATCTAAGCGTCCCCCGTAGAGAATGAAGGAAATGCAGGGGGGTTAACCAGACGCGCATCCGGTCTGCTACCCTGCTTCGTCTGTATGTTCAAAAAAAGAAAAACAAAAACCTAGCACTTAAATCGGCACAGCAAAGCCACCAAGTGGCGTTGCTGAGAAGGACGGTCTGACCGACAGCCTACGCCGTCATGTCGGCCCCCATTTTACCCATCACTGATGAATAAGGTTGTCGCACTCACTCACTCACTCACTCACTCACTCACTCACTCACTCACTCACTCACTCACTCACTCACTCACTCACTCACTCACTCACTCACTCACTCACTCACTCACTCACTCACTCACTCTTACAGAGGCGTACGTCAGACGTAGCGCGATTTGGTTTATAAATAGTGGGCGCACTGAATCCTTACGTTATGAATGATTTCAGAAACAGGCCCAATGTATTGCACACATAGCGTGTGAAGCTTGGTATCGGCACCACCGAGCATGCTTCCAAATAGACGACTTGGTCTATTGTTCCTATATCACGAGGTCGGAAACAAAAAAAAAATATGTGGTTCGGCTGGCGCTGACCGGAAGCTTTGATAACAGAAGCAGCCGAGTACAAAGAAAGAAAATGGAACGTTAGGGTTTATTGAGCGAGAAGCGTCGAACTGCATAAGCTGGGAGAAAGAGAATGTGATGCTATTTCAGCATCCATTAGCGGAAGCTTATATTATCACTGATTCAGAAATACGATGAACACTCTTACACGATATTTTTTATGCCGTTCTTTATTATGTGCTTAAGACAGTTTTGTAAACGGTGCAGAGAGTTCAAAAGGCTCCCTAGAACGCAAGTGCATTTATGGAGGACAGGAAAGCGAATTAAGTGTCCAGTTAATGGACTTAATATTCCGCCAGCTTAGCGAAAAAGGACTTCAGCGTACCCGAACAGTCCTTAAACATCAATGTCTCAACCTCAGCAAAGAAGCATGCATTGGCCCATGTTGGAAAAAAAGAGAAAGGTGAGTGGGGTGCGGAGAATTTCGAGCGCTGTTAAAACGTTCGTATACGTAAAAATAGCAACGTGACCTAAACATTTCATTTCTATTGTTTATTGACGTACGTCTTGTGAATTGTTTTCGAGAGAAGGATAGATAATAATTTAGGGAGTTTCGTGCCTCAAAACTGCGATAAATCATGGGAGACGCTGTAGTCGAAGGGCTCCGGAAATTTCGATTACCTGGGGTTCTTTTAACGTGCACTGCACATCGCACAGCAGACGGGCCTCTAGCAATTCGCCTCCATCAAAATGCAGCCGTCGCGGCCGAGATTCGATCTCACGACCATCGAGTCGGCAGTCAAGTGGCATAGCCTTCGTTCAGACCACCGCGGTGGTTCACAGAGAGAAAGAATTGATAAAGAATTCATTATGGGAATAAATGGCGTTCAAAACACGGAGACAAGGAAAGAGGAGTGGACAACGCTGCTCTTCCCTTGATAAAGGAGTTTATAGCTTATTATTGTTCCAATGCATAGTGGTCGCAGTGCTAAACAAACCAGCGACAGTTCCAATATATGGAAATATGAAGAGACGAGAATTCATGTAGGTGTTTTTGTTAAGCTCATTGGTGCGCACAAATTTTATATGTAACGCTTGATCGACAGTTGTCATGAAGTGACTATGTGTCGTACGTACACGAGAAAACGGTCTATAGTTATTTGATAGTTCTTCAACTTCTTCGCCAGATCAAACTGAGAAATTTCCTAGAGAGAAAAGGAATTTATTAGAAGAGAGGCAAGGAGAGGAATTGTCGCACGTGCGCAGCAATTACAAATTTTTCTCTCATTAGCTTTATTTGGTGCAACTGTTTTGTTCTGTGTAGCATTCGCTGAATAAATGTTGCGTAGCACCAGATAACGTTGGCAGTGGACTAATTGTGTTGTCTAGTTCTAGATGGTGTTGGTTAACCCATTGTTGAAGTTGCTCTGTACTTTATGTAGGAAAGACACACAAGAAGAGAGACAAGCCAGATCTGTCTAATGTAACGGTTCGCGCGACGAACAGCGGCGGATCTTCACCAAGTAGCCAAATTTAACGTTCTCTTAATGTTTACTTTCGGCTTGTGTCGCCTAATGTTGGCTACATTCGAGAGTCACCTATCAGCCGTTACAACAGTTTAATATACATTATACATGTGCTACTGTGACTCTGCAACGCGTAGGTTAGCGTCGCACACTGCCCCAAGAATGAACCAAAGAACTCTGCTTCGACGTTAGCGCTCGCGTGGCGTGGACCTCTTGTCGATATAGCACTGACGGCAATGCCAGAACGTAAATTCTGACCTTACGTCTCACTCGGTTATCTTTTAAGTGCCGCAGCGCAGTAGGCGCGTGTGGTAAGCCACGTACTCTGTGCTAAGCCACTGCGTGGTAAGCCTATCGCGCAACTGCTCCAACTGCTAATGCCTTCCTTTGTAATTTAAACAATGCAGCTTGGACAGCTCGTCGCTGACTGCTTCAGATAACGTAAATTATCATAGTGCGTGCGAACTGCCGAAATCTTTTCTTTCTTTTGTTCCTTCTTTCTTTCTTTTTGCACTTCTTTCTTTATGCCCCGTTCCTAAACCCGTTTCTCACATCGTAGTGCAGATTGTAGGATACCGAAACTGAAGCTCTCTTCTGGATGAACTCGATGCCTCTCATCTCCCCGTAATACTGTATATGTCTTCCCTTCGGCAACATTGGCCCCGTTTCTCAAATTATTTTGCTGTCGTCCTTGCTGAAACGTGGATGACGCTATAGCATTTTGTCATTTTATGTTCAATATTAGAAGAAAAAGTGAATGTCAAGGTTTCATACCATAAACTAGGCGCACATGACCTTGTGAAAGTCATTCCTTGTTTCGCATTGCCACATTGGTTTCATAAATTTTTCTCAAGCACTCAGCGTCAAGTCTCTTGTTTCTTTAAAACACAATGTATACGTTTTTCACCGGTACATCTTATGTAAGCTTTAGCATGCGCCGTCAGATACCTGTAACTTCACATCTATTAGTGTGGGAACATTAAAGTAGAGTCGGGGCCCATATTTTTTCTTCCCTCTTTATTTCCCTTTTTCCATTTCCAAGTGCCAGAGTAGCGAACCGGAATTTCATTTCTTGTTAACCTCCCTAGATACCTTTCCTTCCTCTCACTCTCTCTATCCCCTCTATCTATCTATCTATCTATCTATCTTATCAAGAACCCTCTCCTCGGAAGAGTGGCTTCATCGGCACAGTGAAACGGCAATCTACTGAGACTAGAAAAGTTATTTTGCACACTTCAGTGTCATTAGTTCATTGAAGGCGACAAAGAGGTAGGTAGTAGGACAAGAATTGTACCAAAACGGTGCTGCTTGACCGCCACCTAAAGCCGCCAGATTTCATGCAGAAACAGTTACAGATTGCGCATATACGTCGGGGATTTTTTTCTTGACATCACCAAACTTTGCAAGCCACTATCGCAGGCGCATCTCATTAACTCATCGAGATAACTAAGCTTAGCAGTTCCAGTGTGCTATACCGAGGGCGAACAGGCGCCCACGAACACGGGATTGAGATGGTGAGGGAAAGGAGGTAACAGATGCCGCGGAAATGTCGCACCCGGTGGTGACTTACCCCCCCATGTAGGCGGTGCGGGCCTCGGCGGCAGCGAGCGGTTCGTGCTCGACAGACCGTTCCGATGGCGTGACAAATGGTGCGTCGTCCAGATCCACAGCGGCATCTGTTCCGGTCAGGTCCAGTTGCGGCACGTGCGTGTCAGCCGAGACCCGTGCGGTTTGCGGCCCATTCATTATAAATCGCTTAATATCAGCGATGGCGGCCTGCGGACGCTGTACCTCACCACGCGACGACCGACCGACCGACGTCCTTGCCTCACGATCACAGCGGACTGCTTATTCGAGAACTCGTGCGGGTGGACGTGGGCCCTGGGTTCCCGGAGGAATAAACAAGGACTCGGGAAGTGCGTTCAAGTGGGTTTTTGGGTGCAGTCTAACTTTTGATGGACTGCGAGAAGGACAGGACAGCAAATGATAAAAATACCATAGCAGAGTAATAGGGAAAGATTGATTTGAAATAGCGGGCTTTTAAATTCGAAGCAATTCTTGGTCAACTTGAGAAACTCTGAATCTATCTATCTATCTATCTATCTATCTATCTATCTATCTATCTATCTATCTATCTATCTATCTATCTATCTATCTATCTATCTATCTATCTATCTATCTATCTATCTATCTATCTATCTATCCGCCTACATCTCGGTGCTTTCCTGGTCGCCTCATCCACCCTATATACATCAAAATTTGAATGATAGTGCACAAGTATATGAACAATATGAATGTTTGACCTTTACATCACTAACATAATTTACTTGTAATGTATGGTCATGATGAACCATACTGCAATCACGTGTGGCTCATACTCGTAGTGCTAGATCCGTGGTATTCGGGTATGCGCCACAGGTGTTCGAACTTTATGCAGGCCATGTCAATCTCAGGAAAGCCGAAATCGACGTTTAACATATCATTAAAACTTACTTTAAAACAACAAAGGTGTACCGTTTATCGTAGTGCGAAATTGAAATGTAGACTTAACAAGCACAGACACACACGAAGGCGCCGCACGATGCGCCCCATAGGCTACTCCCTTGCTTACTGCTTCAAATGACACGGATTCCAGCAGTGCGTAGGATCTGCAGGATTTTTTAAGGGCAGAACTAATTACGTGTCTTCACGCATCGAGCTGGTAACCCCTGTGCTGTTTCAAATAGAGTTTGCGCTCGTGATTATGTCCTTGCTTGTCCTGTCTTTACCTAGTTCTGCCACAGTTCATGGATTGTTCAAAGACTAAAGCTTTCTCAAGTGGGTACGCAGTGAGCGAGCAATTTTTAGGCAGTAGGACGGTGTCAAGAAACGCGGGATATTGACAAAGTCAGGTGACGGAGAGCAGTGAGCCCCGGTGTTCTAGTCAGAGACCTCACTGAAATGGGATATGTTTGTCGTGATGTTGGCGATTTCGTCCAGTCGTGCCGTGACTACATCAGCAGCGGCATTGAGGACCCCTCCCCCTCCAGATATATATATATATATATATATATATATATATATATATATACCCCTCCCCTTCAGGACCCCTCCCCCTCCAGATATATATATATATATATATATATATATATAGTTCGGAAAGAAATTTTCCCTGAGCCCGAATAAATATTTTCAAAAAAGGAGATTCACACGATTAACAAAAACAATATCAGTTTACTGACGTTGCGGCCGGTGGACCGGCCTTCATCAGAGTGAAAAGGTGTTGCAAAGCACCTTGCTTTTAAGGGTACAGGAAGGGGAGAGAGTTCGGCTACAAAGGCGTACGTCTGTACAGGGAATGGCTACGAAGTCTGCCTGGACAGGACACGTGATCGGCTGCCGTAGCCTGTCACTTAACAGCAAGGCGGCACACTTACAACCCCGAGGGATTATACTACCTGTAACGCAACTATAAAGCCACTCCACATTGTAAAAATGGTGATCACCACAGCAGGAAGGATTAATAAAGAATAAAAAAAAACAAAAAAACACGCAAAAAGAACGCTGATTTATTGAAAAATAGCTGGCTAGAATCGACTAGAATATCTTGTAATGGAAAAATGTAAACCATGAAGCAAGGAAAATGGAAATAAATTAACAGATATAAAAAAAGTTCAGCAAAAAGTAAAGTGTGAAAGAACGCATTGTAGTTGTTTGAAATGGCTTCCTCATAATAGCAATGCCCTAGTCACTCGGGAAACATGTGAGTTTACCCATGTTTTCATTAATGCCCCGAGGTAGCGGCTTTGAACTTATAAATGAGGTAGGACTCACGAACCTCGCGGTCGTGGTGCGTCCGAAAGCCCGATTCCAGTATAATTGCCTTCAGGTCGCTAAATGAATGGCCGGGAAGGTGCACATGCTTGGACAGAGGCAGGTTCACGGAAGTTTTTGCGTGTGACTTGTGATTATTAAACCGTGTTCGGAAAGGTGTTTCTGTCTGACCAATATATTGTTGATTGCATTTAGTGCACTCAAGCAGGTAAACGACATTAGTCGTGTCACAATTGAAGTTTCCTTTGAATTAAACTTCAATTGTGACACGGCTAATGTCGTTTACCTGCTTGAAGAACTGAAAGCTTTCTCAACGTGGCCGATGCTAATCCCACTAAACGAAAAGACCAGTTCGCAACCGCTCTAGGACGCTGCTGCTGTCTTTATTTTGTACCCATTTTTTTCGCTTCACTGCTGAACGCCTCACGATAAAGCGCGTATTATGTTCCGTTTCCTGCAATGGAGCGTAAATATGACTCGCGAAATGTGTCTTCTATAAAGCGCAACGCGCGTATACACCTTGTTGCGTGGTACTGTCGAGCGTGTTCATGAGGTTGGCTCAGGACCATTCGTATTCATATTCTTGCAGAAATGACGAACATGTTTTTGTATATAACATCTACATTTTTGTGAAAACTGCTTAGCGTTGCACAACCTTCTAACCTTAGTATATTCATCAAGATTGATGTATCAAACATTAGTCACTGAACTATGCTAGCGTGATGTTTATTGCTGACATTATGATAACACTAGGAAAACAAGAGGAGCCAGCATAGGTTACGCATGACATGTTGAATGGGAAAACTGTGTAGCTGCTTTATTGCGACAAATGCAGACTGAAAATATTCTTGTGGCAGCCATGATTCTCGCTGCTCAAGTTGACACGTTCGTATATCAAGAAATGTAGCTGCGTAACACTTGATGATGAATTCTTTGAAGAGAACGAAGCACGTGTGTTTTTTTTTTCTCCCTCATGATATGTTATTTCTTTGCCTTTTTTACTTGGAAAGGCTGTCGCCTGTTTCTGTGCATCGGTGCGCGTGATTTTTCTATGAATACATTCGGCGTACTCGAAAGCCGCGTTTGCAGTGTCTCTTTTTCCACAACTGTACAAACGGTGCCGCAGGCAGAGTTGAGCCCAATTCCTTGAAATCGTTATTCTTTTATATAGCCAGACCCCTGATACAGCAAGAAGTCGAGTGGCCTAGAGCGTAGTGGAGTTTTCCTGGATAAGAAAACGAGATTGATATTTTTATCCACGAGCAAATGGGAAAATATATGTCGCAGAAGGAGCGAGAAGGGGGGGTGGGAAATGAAGTTGAAGGAAACGCAATTATGAAACATCCTGCAGAGCCTACGTGTTATGGGAGTCAGCGTCGTTGCGAAGCAGTCAGCGAAAGAATTGCCTGTGATGAATTGCCTGGCGTTCAGCCAGGTGCCGCGAATAAGATGAACGTTTCTTCAAAGTGTGTGACTGGATGGCAGCTCATGGTATAACCCAACGTTGCCATTCAGTTTAGCGCACAGCCGTCTATGCCGTCGAGGCAGAAGTGCACGCTACGATTAGATGATGTGCATACCGTAAACGTCCGTCGTTGTATTATTCCTATACTGGATCGCTATAGGTCGCAGTTTGTGTCAAACCTATTGTGAAATTACCTCTTGGAATATTGATGAACAAATCGAAAAATACGATTTAGAACAGGGAATGTCGCAGGAGCCAACGTTTCGACAAGAGGACTTGTTTTCGTCAGGGCGGCAACAATATTCCTCTTGGAATATTGTTGGGTAAGCGACATCTTATGGGTGTAACAGATGAAATTGTTTCTCTGAACGTTCGGCGTAAGTATTGGCATGATTAAACGCCCAAACGAAATCATTCATTTCCACGCGCTGCTTGCTTCAAGCAGTGCGTGGAAGTGAAGTTCATGAGCAAATCACGGTGATGTGTCAGCGCTAACGTATGCATGATTCCTTCGGCACGCTCCTGCTGTGGAGTAGAATCGCAGATCTGAGAACTTCGCCGTGTACTCACGACTCCTTGTGTTTTATTTATCAGTGCCTACACTCACTGTGTGAATTTTTATTGCCTAAAGTCGGGTAGCATGACAGACATCCATTCAAAAATGAGAAATAAAAGAAAGAAACCACAAACTGAAGCCCCTGTGTAACTAAAGAGGCACGATCCCAATAGTCATTGACCCATCGTATGCTAAAATTGGCTCTAAATTGTGAGAAATTGCGAAAAACAAGCTCCCGGAATTTTCTTTTTCCTTCGCTGCTTCCAGGAAAAGAAGTCGGAAAGTTTTTCTGCCTCTATAGCGTGCGTAAGAAAAAAAAATTTCCATTTCGTAGACTTGAACAACCTGCGCTGCACACACTACCTAGTTATTCGCTGGTAGTCCGATTTAAACGGCTGCAGGTAAATCCCACGTACTAAATATGAATTCTGTTAAAACACATCTCTTTGAATAATACGAACTGCGCTCATTTCACTCGCGTTCGGCAGTAGAAGCACACGACTTGCCTCGAGTGAAGATAGACTTATGAGTAGCTGATCATAATTAACTAATAACCGTAGCTTATTATAGCGGCTAGCCAAGCAATCAGCGTTACTTAACGACTCAACTAATCACGTGATGCAGGTGAAACTCGTATTGAGAAACTCCCAGGCCTGCGCAAGCGTCGCAGCAGAGTGGCAGTGTAAGATAGATTTTGCTGCGTGTACTCTCATTGTTGTTTCGGTGTTACTGCGTTTCTCCTTCTCCCCTTCTTCTTCCTCTCCCTCTGTCGACCTTGTCTGCTTCCTCCTCTAGCTGCTCGTGGTCGTCTGCTCTCCCTTCTTCTTCGCTGTCGGCACCTCCCTCCTCTCTAGTCGCTGTCTGATTAGTCGACGCCTTCTAATTTGTCGTCGTTGTCGTCTGATTAGCCTGCCCCTTATTCTCCTCCTTCGCAGTCCTCCTTCTCGTCTTCATCGTCTTCTTCCTCATCTTCGTCGTCATCGCCTCTTTTCCTCGCCCTCGTTTGTGAAACCGCACCAGTGATTGACAGCATATAATGTCCTGAAACACCGCTTGTGCATTACCGGAGTGGACGCTGAGGACGCGAAGGGCCCAGTCATGTAGCGAGAGTCAGGACCGCATGCCACTACTCCTTCTACCACGTCAGAATCGTGGCTAAGAGTGCAAGGTGCCCGACCAAGTGGTCAGTCCGTCAGGGATGCAGTGGCACCGCTGCTATTGAGATGGGTTAAATCTGCACACACATGGAATTTTTTTTTCTTCATTGAAGCTGATAGAGGCTACGGACACCGGCGGTGGGGCGGCGGACACCATCACCCCCAATTTCGGCTATTGTAACGAACAGCTTATGCTGTAGAACAATAAAGCATAGCCTGCGAAAGTCAAACCACACGGTTTTATTTCTAATACTGGTAGCGGTTAAGCCTCTGAACCGAGGCGATTTGGGGGTACACAACTTTTTTTTTTTTTCAACCTCTGTCTTGCACGTCTTTGCTATGTTTTCCTCTTTCCAGTTTTTCTGGGTTAGGGTATCAAGCCACAAGCTTCGTGTCCGGTTAACTCCTTCTTATCTTGACCTCAACTTTCTATCCATCTCTCCCTTCACCGCGTTTTGCAAACGACCCCCGAAAGAGCATATAGTTCCATATGCAGTGACAATCGTTAAACGAATGATTTCACTCGACGGAACAACGTTTTGTCTTCATCGTACCCGTAAATAAATATCGCATTAAAGCTGTATCCCCGACTGCTCGGACCAGAAATCCAGCTAGGGTAATTAAGACAGATGTTTCTCTCGTGGCGGGGTTCACGGCGCCGAAATTCAGAGAGCTGCTTTAATTGCGTCTGCATGCCAAAGCAGCTTGGCAGATGTGACATGCTCCGCAAAACTCGGGTACGCGCTCGCTCTACATTGCCCCCGGTCGGTGTCCGCGAGCCATTCCCGTCGTTATGCGGCAACACATCGCTCAAAAGGCTTGTCGCGTCGCGTAGCGTCCACGTCGAAAACATGGATAGCCACGACAGCGGCCCCTGCATAGGGACATCGTGGTGCCGAACATCCTGGACAGCTGTTCGAAGTTGAGATTTATTCCATTGTTAGTGTCACGGTAATCGTGTGGGTGCCAGTTGCGGGAGAAGTCAGCGTGCCGTCTAGAGGCACTTCCTGCGTCGATATGGATACTGGGCGATCTGGCCGAGCCTCATGACTGTTTCAGAGCTTCGAGAACTGCTGGAAACCACCCGTTCACTTGAACGTTCGCTTGCGCGAACGTGAAAGGATCATACATCTACGCTAAGGATGCGGGCCAATAGCTCAGTGTAAGCACCTACCGAGCTGTTCCTGCCCACGCACGAGAAAGATGTCTCATTGTTTGAGGAGCTTTTGTTCAAGAATGCGGAGTGGAGGAGCGATTGTAGAACTCAATGGCTTGATATTAGTCTGTACCCCGTGGGCCGAATCGAGCAACGGTATTGCGCGACATCTCGCTTGAACTTCTGTCAGAAAAAAATAAAAAAGAGAACACACGACTGATGCACTGCGCAGGCGCAGTTACCATTAACCTGACGATGACTGTGTAGCTATTTGGACGAGTTGGTGTATATATTCATCATGTGACCTGAACGCCGTCAACAATTGTAAGTTTTTCCTGGTACCTTCGTGTGCTTTAGGTGCTTCGCAAAGAAGGAGAACGCGCCCTCACCCGCGAGAGACGAGCTTGACGCAGGCAGCGTCTTCTAGCGAGTTTCGTCACTGAACAATACCGACTGCTCACGCTGGAGAACCCTTCGCCGGCCAGGAGGAAAATGCGGAGCACGGGGAGAGCACTTGAGGAAGCAGGCCGGTGGGACGGCTTTCCAGCGCTCGCTTGCACCCCTGTTTTTGGTGGTAGTTTGCACGGCCGGGGTGGCCGGGGTTTGCCCGTGTCACTGGGGGGCCCGTTAACATAGGTTGCCTCTTCGCGGTGCGCCTTCGGCGCTCTCACTATTTCGCTCGTGTCACTACTGCCAGAGCCAGCAGCGTCAGCGAGGGGCGCTAGCGCGCCCGCCGCTAACACCAACGCGATTCTGTAGTACGAGACTGCCGTGTGGGACGCGGGGCAAAACCACGGACGGGATTGCGGGCGGGGGTGCAACAAGACAACGGAACGGCCGCCCGCCACTCCGGCCGGTCCCTTCTCCTCGCGCTTCTTCGTTTTCCCTCTCGCTTGCACGACTCCTCGGGGAAATAGAAACACGCTCACCCGGCCGCCCACCTATATATATATATATATATATATATATATATCATCATTCTCATCATCATTCACTCCGCGGATGTGCTGTGAATTTTTTTTTTTTCAACCTCTGTCTTGCACGTCTTTGCTATGTTTTCCTCTTTCCAGTTTTTCTGGTTTAGTGTATCAAGCCAAAAGCTTCGTGTCCGGTTAACTCCTTCTTATCTCGACCTCAACTTTGTATCCATCTCTCCCTTCACCGAGTTTTGCAAACGACCCCCGAAAGAGCATATAGTTCCATATGCAGTGACAATCGTTAAGCGAATGATTTCACTCGACGGAACAACGTTTTGTCTTCATCGCACCACGGCGTAAATAAATATCGCATTAAAGCTGTATCCCCGACTGCTCGGACCAGAAATCCAGCTAGGGTAATTAAGACAGATGTTTCTCTCGTGGCGTGGTTCACGGCGCCGAAATTCAGAGAGCTGCTTTAATTGCGTCTGCATGCCAAAGCAGCTTGGCAGATGTGACATGCTCCACAAAACTCGGGTACGCGCTCGCTCTACATTGCCCCCGGGTCGGTGCCGCGAGCCATTCCCGTCGTTATGCGGCAACACATCGCTCAAAAGGCTTGTCGCGTCGCGTAGTGCCCACGTCGAAAACATGGATAGCCACGACAGCGGGCCCTGTAGGGACATTGTAGTGCCGAACATTGTGGACAGCTGTTCGAAGTTGAGATTTATTCCATTGTGAGCGTCACGGTAATCGTGTGGGTGCCAGTTGCGGGAGAAGTCAGCGTGCCGTCCAGGGGCACTTCCTGCGTCCATATGGATACTGGGCGATCTGGCAGAGCCTCATGACTGTTTCAAAGCTGCGAGAGCTGTTGGAAACCACCGTTTCACGTGAACGTTCGCTTGCGCGAACGTGAAAGGATCATACATCTACGCTAAGGATGCGGGCCAATAGCTCAGCGTAAGCACCTACCGAGCTGTTCCTGCCCACGCACGAGAAAGATGTCTCATTGTTTTAGGAGCTTTTGTTCAAGAATGCGGAGTGGAGGAGCGATTGTTGAACTCAGTGGCTCGATATTAGTCTGTTTGTATGTACCCCGTGGGCCGAACCGAGCAACGGTATTGCGCGACATCTCGCTTGAATTTCTGTCAGAAAAAAAGTAAAAAGACAACACACGACTGCTGCACTGCGCATTAACCTGACCATGACTGTGTAGCTATATGGACGAGTTGGTGTATATATTCATCATGTGACCTGAACGCCGTCAACAATTGTAAGCTTTTCCTTGTACCTTCGTGTGCTTTAGGTGCTTCACAAGGTGGGCCTGACTTTGACGTCGTCCAGTCTTTATTTGACGCGACGGAAAGGGCAGCAGAATGGCGCTGACACTGTGAATGTCCTCCTCTGGAAAGCGGGTTGTCGTATTGGATGTCCTGCAGTCAACATGTGAGCATTACCTAACAGTAATTCTAGAAATGTTGTGGAAGTAAACTCACACATCATCACGACAATTTGTATCGACCGACACCGGCTTGAAGACACAACGCATAACGTTACTAAGAAGCATCTTAGTTTAGCTTAAAAGAGCATAAATTTGAAAATTACATGTCTCGAATATGCAGAGACAACTTTGAGAATATGTGCAAATTGAAGTATTCTAGTGAACCTCACAGGCCGAATTCAGGAAGCGCCTCTTTTCAAGTGCCTTTCCCAATCGGTCTTTGCTAATGATATGCAAACATCGGGATTGCATGAAATATTCTCTTATGAAAATCTTTAATTTTAGGATGTCTGCGTGCATACGGGCCCACTTGTGTACCTAAGTGTTGGGCATGCAATCGTATTTGTTGTTTCCATTGCCCCGGTGGAGAATAAAATGAACTAGAGGGACAACAAAACGAATGTTGCAGGCTAAAAGGCAGAAGGAATGGTCCTGAAATGCCACCCACAATAAACCCACGTTTCGTGTTAAGAAATATTTGGTTCGATATGGCACGCAAACGAGCGGTGAAATATTGCGACCTCGGTTATACAGACAGAACGTACCCACGCTTTTTTAAAGGAGACGTCTGGAGCTGTCAACCGACCTGTCCCACTTCCATGCTAATATGGCTAGGCACGAAAACACTTCCGAGTGTTCCCTTCGCGGGATTTATCTTGCACAATAAACTCGTTCGAAGAGGACGTTAATGAGCTGCTTTTATACGAACGTGAATTCATGCTCATCGCTTGCTGTATTACTGGAGTGAATTGAGCGTGAGTGCTAGGTGAAACAAAGCCCTTGAAAGTAGAAGCACGTGTGCTGTTTTCATGGCAGCGTTATGGCTCCGAAGTAGGATTGAGCGGTAGGATGCCCCAACATAAAATAGTGCCATCTTTTAAACAGCGCTGAAGGCACGAAGTCGAGCGCTTGAGCGTATACGTGTACGGCTGGCTGTATTTCCTTTTACTGAAGTGGGTTCGGCGATAAGTCAATGTATATTGGACCTACAGGTGGCTATAGGAGGGAGATAAAACGCTCTATAAATTTAGCCTATATAGCAGCGCAATTCTTTCAGTGTATCGCAACAGGATATTAAAAATTAAGGCTAGAATTGTGATGATAATATCAGTTCACTGCTCTGTGACCGTACCTCCAAAAGCGTAATTTCAACAGAACACAAAAAGGACTCTGATCGGCCACTAGCATGGAGTTATGCCATTTCGCTTGCGTCACTATATTAAGCGTGACCTTTGGTATTGTTGGTCCACGGATTCATCCCTCTGTTATCACCAGCCACTGAGTTTGTAAGCTCAGCTAGGTGCTGTTATGAAACTGGCTAGGCGTGCGTATGTGTTAGATGGTTTTTTTCACCGAAAGTAAACAGTGCTTTCAATAAAAGTAACAATATGTTCAATAGGATCCGGTTTAACACCCTAAAACAACACAACGGCAGTGAAAAGCGTTGCTGTTAAAGGCTACTATGCAATATAGGCCTTCCTGCAGAGGAGCGCAGAAGCGATGCGTATGAAGAGACTGCAGAGAACGACACCCGCCACAGAAGTCGTGCTAGCTGCAGGGATACATTCACAGGCAAGTTTTCACTCTCTGCTGTTCCACACCGTAGCCCCAGCCGACAGAAAAGGACGTCGTTGCATACGGATAAGCAAAGACGACCTGTATCTGACATTCCATAATTACTCATAGAGGAAACCAGTGGCTCCGTTAAGGGAACAACGCTATTTTCTACAGCTGAGCCTCGTCGTAGCGGATGGCTCCGGAAATATTGATTTATATATCGAAGTACACAAGATTCTCGCTTTTCGCTTCTAGCTAAATGCCATGGAAGTAATTGAATGCGCGTCTTTCGGGTTAGCGGCCTACAAGGAACAAACCAAGGCAGCCCTATCTACCGAACGTGTGGGCACAACAGGTCACTCTCCCTCATAACCCGACTCCTTGATGTGTAGAAGTGCGAGGAGCTTTTGACAAACTCCTGTCCTGAGGACCACCTTCGACTAGTGCAGAGGTCGCGACAGGAAGCAAGGAAGCGATGTGTCTTGAAACGGGGGCGCAGTACACCCCCTTATTTTTCCTCCCACTTCTTTTTCCTTTTTTTTTTTACAATTCCACAAGTCAGACACCATTACAATAAAGAACGCACAAAAGCCGTTTGTTCACAACTTTGGTTATTGAAGTGTACACCTTGAACACTTTAATCTCCTCCCATCTAACAACTTAACACCCATGTTTGAAACGTTCTTTCTCTTTTTTTTTCTCTCTCTCTCTCTCTCTCTCTCTTTGCTTATTCCACCATTGTAGTGTCGGAAACCTAAACGGTGGCCTCGCCGACGTAACTTCCTCTAAATCCCATCTTTTTGTTCTGAATTTGACCCTCTCCGGCCTTTGTACATGGTAAGAACCATGTTCTGTACTAGGCTAGCATAAGCGCTTGTCGCGGTAATGAAGGCTGCGCGGTCGACATTTAAGTTAGAGGAGGAGATAAGGGGAAGGTGGAGGCTTGATTCGATGTACAGGTCGCTGAAAACGATGGAGAACGGGGAATGTTGCTGGAGCCAACGTTTCGACAAGTGGACTTGTCTTCGTTGCCGTCCTGACGAAGACTCAACGTTTAGAGGTACTCGGAAAGCCGGAGTATGACTGCATCGAAGAAAGAAAAGATTCCCTTCAGGATGCTTCGCCTCCAAGTAAACTTGAGGCGTCTAGACACGTCTGAAACGCTGCCGTAGCGCTTGACGTCGCACTGCTTCGTGAGAGCAGAGTTGCAGGCTTCTAGAAGAGCGTTTAAAGGGCCACTAAACAGGCTCCTACTTTTTTTTAAGCCACCCAAACAAGCTAACTCAACCATAGAGAAGGTTGCGGCGATCACATTCTGCGAATATGACAGCGCTGTGCGCCACACAGACGCCGTATTTCAAAAAACAATTCCCGCGCCTCTTTCCTGCGATTGACCAGTCGCGCTCGCATCCTAGGTGTCGTCACGTTCTACCGCGAACAACTGTGCAGTTGTAGCTCGTTGATTGGTCGATACCAGGTCTATGTCAGATCCTGTGGCCATCCCACCGCGTGAGCGCCGGAGCAGCGCTGGCCGGAGCAACCGGTACTGCAGCGCAAGCGTCAATGACGTCAATTGCTCACGTCATGTCACGTGTCAAAAGTGGGCGGAGTCACGACGGCGCGCCGCGCCTACCCTCTCCTCGGCAGAGAAGGGGGGGGAGGCCTACCGAGAAAACGAAATCGACGCAAGCGGCCAACCCGTGTAACTTCTTTATTATTGCACCTATTCTCAAAATTCTTGCGGGAGCATGTTCACATTGTTCACATCGCACAGGAGCGCAGTTATATCTTTAAAACAAATTTTGGACCTCGGGGTTGTTTAGGGGCCCTTTAAGAAGCTGTAATTCGTTACATTTAAGTATCCTTGGCTCGTAACATAACGTAGCCATGCGTAGTAGAGCATTGAAAGCGGGTGGGAAAGAGAAGTGAGGGCGAAAAGGAAGGAAAGCCGGAGGGAAGAGCGTGGCACAGCCTTGTGTACTATAGTTTATGCACCAAGAACGTGGGTATGTGTCGATAAGCGCTTAGCGTAGCATAGCTATGCAGGGCGTAGTATAGAAAGGCGGTAGGATGAAGAGAAGTGATGTGCATGTCAGCAGGAGGGAAGGAAAGAGGGAGAGGCTAAATCATGGCATTGTACAATACAGTTTAGCAAGGGGGTGGAAACGGAAAGTGAGGACTGAAAGGGTGAGGAAGAGGAAGGAGGAGAGAGAACAATTATATAAAGATATAAAGAAACATGGCATAAAGAAGAAAGAAGGGGAAAATGTAAAGAGAGATAAAGAAAGAAAGATGAAAGAAAGTAGAAGATGAATAAGTGAGAATGAGCTGGGCTTGGCGGGTAGACAAAGAAGGCAGCTCAGCTCCGCTACTCCTCGTACTTGACACAGCTAGCGTGAAGGTGCTGCGAGTTTTTCCTTGCTCATAAGGTAACTGCTTGCGTGCAATTGACCACAAAATATAGTATTTGAATACAGTGATCGTCATTGACTGAAAAAAAATAATGTCCATCACTTACAAGACCTAGAGAAGGTAAGCGATATGAAATAATCGAAGATGCAAGCAGTGAGGTACAATTGTCAGTTAAAACATAAATAATAATTTTTATATTTTGAAAGCCTACGTGTTCAGATATGCTGGGACGAGCAGCTTGTGCAACCTGAAAGAGCTGCTTCCTTGTCACAAGAAAAAAAGAAAAAGTCCTGCACTGAGACCGAAAGATTTCTCACGAATTGAAACTTCTAATGTTTTCTCGAATTATTCTGCCCGGGGCGCCAAAACCACAGCTGGCTATATAAGCAATGTGTGCTACAATGCACTTGTCGAATGGCACAGTGTTGATCCGGTGAATACCTTTTATAGCCTAGCTGTGCACAAATTCTACTTAGTGTATATATCCCCTTTTTTGTTTAGTATGTCCCTCTTGACCCAATTCAATTATTATTTTTCAAGCCGCCGTTGACGGTTGTAAACCGCGAAAAGGTCTAGGTGAGGACGGCGTTTTTATTTTTGTAGAACCAGTGGTCACACATTGCGAACGAATGCGCTTCAAATATTTTGGAGATTTATAGGAATACTAATCTAACCTTTGGAGCTCGTTGGCTGCACGCGTCTGAGAATGATAGCATTTGCCTTTTGTTTTGCAGTCACTTTGTACATCAAATATTTAGCATATCTTGTGCATACCTGATGTGCCACGTTACTTGTCCCGAAATTGAGCGTTAAGTGCCACATGGCCTAAGAGAAACAAGATAAGGCTGCATAAACCGAAGCTTGGAACAGGTCAGGCTGTTTTGTTTCGTCTGATTACATAAATAGGAGGGATGACTGTCGAAATCTTCAAATAACTTAAGTAGATCACAAGAGCCAACTAAAAAGCTTCCAAGCCATCGTGATGAACTATTGATTAATCACTTGTTGTTGAAATACACACCACATCATGCCAGGCCCGAAATGCCGGTCGGCGAGATAGGAAACAATGCCGCGCGGCTAGTCCGCCTTGCACTTTGTCTTAATTTTTTAAAAATTTCATGCCTAAATTATATGCAGACACATGCAGCGCACAACTTTCTACACGCGGGTGCTCACGCTACCTATCTGCGCGTATACATTATGCAAGAAGCCGCTGAAGCGTCAACTAACAAAAAAAAAAACTGCAGTTCATCATTCCGCATATGGTGCAAAAAAAAGACAAACGCGGTAGACTTCATGATCCACTTTGACGTCGGCTTCGAATATGAACAGAATATTTAGGTACATCTTCTGCGATCGCTTCTGCTTCAACTTTCCGGGTGCTTTGAATAAACCAGATGATGAGTCAATTACCAAAGTCGAGATTCTGAGACTCGTCTCAGCTTTACCGACCCAGTGAGCCACACGAACTTTTCGTTCCCTACGTACGACGATCAAAGGATTGCCCTTCGTACAACATTAAGCCATTAAAAGAGCGGGGCCCTAAAAAAAATTACAGCATATCCACGGAGTGAATGATGGTGTGTGGGCGGAGCTCGGGAGGTTCATCGTAGATCGTGCCGAGTTCTGGATTAATTTAGTTAACGCGCACGCTACGAATCCTCATGGTTCAACTATGCACAAGTGAAATCTCCCACCGGCATTTCATTGCAAGTCAAGATCCAGTGCCTATATATATACATATATATGGATTGCCGGCGAACGCTTCTCCAACGCGAGCAGTCGGTATTTCTCAATCAAGAAACTCGCTAGGAGACGCTGCCTGCGCCAACGTTGTCTCTCGCGGGTGAAGGCGCGTTCTCCTTTGCGAGCTGGTACAGCGTTCCTCTAAGAAAGAGCGTTTCCATAGCCAACGCGCGCCTTTCGCTCTCTCTCTGTCTCTCTCTCTCTCTCTCACACAAGACAGCAGAGGCACGCGCCGGGAGAGAGAGAGAGAGGCACGCGCCGAGGCGAACGCCGAGGGCGAGCGCGTGCCGGGAGGCGCGCGGGTTACGCCTGACGACTGACGCGTGACAAGGTTAGACTAAGAGGAGCTTCGCCCCTAAAAAACAAAAAGTTTTTAAATGTAATCTGGCGTCGTGCACCTGCGGTGTACACGGCTACCAAAACGTTGCTGCGCGTCTTGCGACGCATCAGCTTTTACGAAGGCTTGTAAAGGGTTGCAGGTAAGCGTTCGTGTATGCACGTATAGGTGAAAGCATGACTTTTGTACGTCTCCTTATCTTCATGCTGAGCCAAGCTGAGTTGAGCCAATTTGGCTCAGTTTAGTTAAACTCTAGCCCTTCCCTTAGGGTCTCCCTTTCTCTCACTGTTGCTCTTTACGCCTTAACTAAAAAAAAGGTCATACGCAAGTGTCTTGCTACAGTCGCATTAGACCTCTAGCGGACGATTTCCATTTGGATATCTGCCCGTTCTCCTTTTATTATCTCAAGATTCTCAGTTCTTCTATATACACGCGTTGCGTGCTCAGCTTTGCAAAGACTACTTGATGCATCCGTTCTCCCCTACATTCTCGTTCAGTACGGCCTCAATGGGACGAACGTGTCTTACATCTGGATCATGACTAAAAAGAAATCACGTGCAAAGAGAAATCAATGACTACAAAACTTCGTGTTCGTGCGGCATGCATCTAGTGTAACATTGTGTACCCAATTTTGCTACAGTTTACTTTTCAATACAATAGCGTCAAGGAGCACGTGTTGTGTAAATTACGCTGTCGGCGGCGCGGACAGTACGTGCAAAAACGGCGGTGGCGATGACCGCAACCTCGATAGATGAAAGGACCAAACAGAGAAAAGAGAATGCTCGGGTTGGCACAGAAATTTCCCAGGGCAGCTCCTGCAAACAAACTAAATAAGTAATTGAGCTGAAACGAATTTCAAAAAAATCACAGCATATCCACGGGGTGAATGATGATGAGTGGGCGAAGCTCCGGAGTGAATCATCGGTAAACCGTGAATCTTCCGTGTATTTCGTCCAGTCGATCACCATGTAAAGACGTGAGAAACACTGTATTCGAACGCTGGGATCTCGCGTTTAAGGGGACGCTCGCACAAACGCGTTAGAAACGTGCAGTACACTCTAGTAAGGGGGAGAGGCCACAGCGTCTTACGCAGCCCCTTACAAAGGCCGGAACGCGCACCTCGTTTTGCCGACGCCATGACATGACTGCTGAAAGAGTATAAGGCGGAGAGGCCACAGCGTCTTACACCAGCTTCTTACACGCGCCATAACGCGCTAGGACAAACGCATCATCATCATAATCATCATCATCGTTAGAAACGGGCAGTCTTTCGTTAATGTTGGGTATTTAGTGTCATCGTGGTGCATTTTTCCATGTGCGCTTCGTGGCGTAGTGCATGGCTTCAGGAAAGAGGTAGCTGATGATGATGATGATGATGATGCGTTTGTCCAGGTAGCAGCCTGGACACACAACGCCATCTATTGAGCCATTCATAAACTAAACTAGAGGTGGCTACATACGTACATACAGAGGAGGGACAGACCCACGCCCTAAGGAGCTTCGCCCCTAAAAAACTGGGTTGGGGTGCCGACAGATCTCTGGACCTTCCAGGTTCGCCGAGAGGACGCTTCTACGAGGCCATGACAATTTTGTAGGTCAGTCCGGATAAACAGATATATAGTTAAGTAGCCCTTGTGATGGGGATAGCTGGAATATCATACTTCTTAGGTAGCGCATCGACGTTAACACAGGAAACAAGGAATAGAAGAGCAGAAACTAAGAGGGACTGTTTCCAGTTTGGACATTCCAGAGGTGCTTTAGAAGTACGGTGCGCAGTTAGAGGTCGCGCACCCGAGCGCTTCCAGCCGGAGCCGCCGATTCCGAAAGCTGAAGCCTGTTCGCGCGTTACGACGATATGGCGCGACTCCCCGATGCGTTTCTATGCGAGCGTAGCACGGTATAACGTTGTCGCGTTCCACTTTTAAACGCAATGCTTCGGCCTCCTAAAGATCCCCCCTCCCCTCAGTTTTGTACACTAAGCGACAAGAAGCAGTCGGCACCGCCTAAACGCGCCAACATCGCCCGCTTCGTCATATCGATAAAAGAAGGCCTCCATGGGCAACGCGAGTACGTTGTAAAGAATCAAGTCCTTCAACGGTTCTGTTGCAGAAGAATATGCAGCTGGATTTAAAGTCAAATATATCACCAGGAACGTTGCCACATCCACAGCGAAAAGCTGCGCCAGGGGCAAGCATGCACGCATTCGTAAATACGTTTTCTCCGGTTTGCTGGCGGTTTGCTAAGGACTTTATTGAAAAAAAAAATATGTGCTCTGAATAACACGCGTAACAAGCTTGCTACCATCAGTGAGCGGCGCGATTTGAAACATTCAATAGTAGTGATCTTTCTCGCTGTCGTCGTTGTATATTGCGTTGTTTTATTCAAATGTAATGGCAGCTTTTTGCTGAGTGGATGTTATTTTTAGCTAATATTCGATTTCAGTGGGTGAAGAAATGAATGGAATAAATATCTATTTGTATATACCAGAGAAGACATTTCTTCGTTATTTCACAAGACATAGAGGGAGACGGCAACGTCAGAGCAAGAATGACCCTCACAGACGGGCGCGTGATTCGTTCTAACTGATCTTATCTGAAAGAAAATTATATTATTCTTACCATGACGAAGACAAGTCCACTTGACGGAGCGCGGGCTCTAGCGACGTCCTACGTTGTGCATTGTTTTCAAAGACGTGCTCATCGCATCAGGCTTATATCTGACCCGGAACATACGTTCTTTTTGGATTATGAGACTATCTAAGGTAATTCATAGAATGTTTTCCAAAAGGGTGTCTAAGTGTGTTCTTATTTGCTTATTACAACGACAATAGCATTCTTAAAAAACGCAAGAGAGAGAGAGAGAGAGAGAGGAAGAGAGAGACAAGAAACTACAGTTACACGATGTTTCTAGAGTTCATTGATTGGTACGGTGTCGTTTGAAATGTAGACATCTCTTGTCGGCAGATTTTTTTTCAGCGTAAACAGCTAAAGTCTTTCGTGAATTGTTTGAAGATTCTTTATAATAGGCTTTTGCTTTCGGGTGCCGCATGTCATTGTTTCCATGCGCGTTAAAGCGAGAACTAAATATGGGAAGGAACAATAGAAAAATCAATATAGATCACCGTTGAAAACAACTAGCAACAGAAGAGGGCCTCATGAAAGGGACATCGCATTGAATGAGGTATGATAGAGAAAAAATCGCATTATTGTATGACCGCCAAAAAACTCTGCCGCAAAAAAGAATTTGGCAAAAAGCAACGCAACTACGCTAACACGCCACCAATGCCAAACGAGTGATTGAATTGTCAGCAGCAAAAGACGAAAATGTGCGAGAAAGAAAAAAGAAGTCTCTGTTTTCTTGGTACGAGAAAAAAAAAACTCAAGTTCTGCTTTTTTTTTCTCGTACGTTTTCGTGTTTTACTGCTGACAATTCAATTACATGCGTTTGCCATCGGTGGTGTGTTAGCGCCACTGCGTTCCGTTTGCCAAAAGCAGTAACATCTTTTTTCCACCAATTGTAACAGGGCGTTTAGGCAAGGCTCTTGCTTGGTAAGATTGAACCAAAACAGTCACGACTAAAGCCTTGGCAATCGCGGAGCCAGCACGCGCGTTAAGCTGCCTGAACGTCTTCTTCCTCCTCGAGTATTTCTGACTAGCGTCGATATTCTTCACTTCATTAGAAATGTTGACATTTCCGCCAATCGAACTGAAAATCACTGCCGCTCTCAGACGATCTTTCGTTGTCTTTTTGCTGAAAAAGTAGACGTGGCACTACAATCGCAAACCCCAAATGAGCAGAGGAGCTTTAGGGGCTTTGCAAAGCATTGCAAAATTAAACAAAGGAGTAGCGATTGCTTTAGGAGAACCGCACGTGGCTTTTCTTGTACTATATAAGGCCTCTCTCTGTCTCATTTTCTCTTTCTTCTCCCATTGTGTATTGTTGATACACGGAACGGCTTGCGTTACAGTGTATCACGTTTCGTGGTCGCATTCACATTCTTTACTCCCTCTTCGTCTTCTTCCGTCGTACTTTAGCTGTACGATCAGTGTCACTCATGATACCACTATCGCGTTATCATGGCGTCGCTCTCATTATCGCTGTCACTAACATGTGTCAATGGGCTGCGGGCAACGGTATGGGTTGTGGGTCGAGAGCAAGCTGTGGGTCAACTCTCCCTTTCTTCGAACGACGTTATGATAATTATAGTGAAGATCTAAGATCTCTGCCGTAAAACAACCTTACTTGCTCCATGAATTTCTTGGCGGACACGATCGTTGTTTTTTTTTGCAGAGATATTGGGGGGGGGGGGCGCTGTTGGTTTTCAGGCGCTGTACGCGTACAGAGTTGTGCACATCAAGATCGCGCGCATCAAAGCCGCGAGTGCCGATGAAGGGAACGTTACTGAAAGTAAATTAAAATAATTATTATACTTCCATTGTACTCTATTAGAGTCATTCTTTATAATTCAGTCACACAACATTATAATCGTTCTTAAGCATTTGTTGTTTAGTTTTACATGTCTCCTGGTTCTGAACAGGCAGGAGTGTCTTCAGTATGCGTTGTCGTCAACACTGAAGAAGCCTCTAAAATAGCAGCAAAGTTGCCAGACATGACGCAGTCTGTTAAAACGGAATATGTTTGTGAGAAGCGCAAAAGACTTCTCACAACAATCCTGCCTAAGTTGCTCCTTTTAAGAGAAACACTGCAGAGATAAGCATTTTATTAGCAACTTTTCTTAAGATGCGGCAGACGCACAAGACCGAATGTATTGCTGCTGAAGCGGGGTAACTCGAAAATCCTTTTACTCTCGTGTCTTCATAGATAGGAGAAGGGAATGCTCATAAACGGCAAGGAAAAAGAAACACCACTGGAAACAGGAATGCAAGCTTATATTCTACAACGCAACGGCAATGCCGGGGAGATTGTGAAAGGAACAGCGCGCAGTACTTTAGGCGCCGCGAGGAAAAGTTCTTGGCCGAAGACGTACGCGAAAGCCGCGCGCAACCGCCAACGCACATGCATACTACGCAGCCAGTCATCTCCGCTTGGTCCTTCCCTAACTTCCTCCCTACTACCCCCTTCCCACTTCTCGGCGCGGCTGCAATTGTTGTAGGAGAAGAAGACAGCGCCGGGAAGAAAAGGAGAAATTGGCGTCACCCGACCGTCCCCAAAACGTTGCCGAAGTGGGATCCGAGGAGAGAGGGTACACGATGGCACACACACACACAGCGCGCGCAATGACGCCGGCGGCGCGTCGCCGCACCCTTCTCTCTCGCACGGCCGTCCCGTAGATGCTTTGGAAGCGCAAAAAGGAGCGAACAGCGCGGGCGCGCGCGCGCTACAGGCTGCCCTAACATCCCTCTGTACCCTTTCCTCCCTCTCGATTCCCCAATTTCTTTCCTCCTTTTCCTTCATAGCGTCTAGAACTGAAGTCGCTCGTCGCCTCCTCCGCGTCCCTTCTTCCCTCTTCGCTCTCCCTACGAAAGCCAAAGGGGAGGGGGTGTCGGCCCGAACTCGCCGATTGGTCGGCGGCTCGCGTGACGTCACGAGGCGCGCTCTCATAAAAAGCCGCGTGGCCGGCTCAAGTTGGCGAAAGAGGGCCGCGAGCTGCGAAGAACGACGACGGGACAAGAACTGTAGAGTCTCAAAAAGAAGAAACGCCTTTACTTCAGCCGGAGGCCCCGCTGCTTCAAGGACCGCCGCGTTCTCCGAGAAACTCTTCGAAGCGAAGTTGTCTAGCTTTCCCTCGGACGGGCGGCGGTCGTCTCTGGGAACTCTGTCAGGTCGTGCAAGAGAGCGAGAGACTTGCTCGGGGGCTGCTTGGTTCTGTCCCCTGAACTTTTCCCCCCTGTGCCATCTAGTGCTCTGCCCACAGCAGCCGCTGTCCATTCTCACAGATATTTGAGATGAGGTAAGCCAACCTTTTAGCTGCATGCAATGGATCACCTTACTCTGGTTAGTAGGTGCTTGAGTTTTGTGTAATAAGGAACTACAACGACACAGAGAACTCCACATGTGGTTCGATCACCTGGAGATATTGTTTGACGTAGACGGGTGTTGTCAATCAGAAAATAAGTGAATAACTTAGCTGCTAACTCAGCGCTTCACGATAACTGCTCTAGCAAAGATTGAAAAGAGAAACCCAACTGTACCTCATGAGAATCTAGTCGATCCATTTAAAGAGGAAACGGACGAAGTGGTGGAAATTCGTTTATACATCTGATTTTTAGCAGTTAGTTGTGCCGGCGGTAGTTGTAGACACCGTGCTTCCTTTTAGCACATGAATATTCAAGCAAAAGCGTGGTATTTAACACTTTCTTCTGCATGGGACCATCTATGACATAAGTGAAAAATATCTTGAAACTAAGGCAATTTCATCAGCAAGAGCCTGAATTGGAGTCAAACGCACTAAGAATGGTTCCTTATTAAACACAAGGTCAGATTCGTATCCGGAATAATACATTTTTCACCAGTGTTCAAAAAGAGCGAGGACGCTCATTGCAGCGCTGGCAGCGATAATCTCAGCGTTATGTACGAATGTAGTCATCTTGACAACTTGCGTGCTCTATTGTGAAGAATAAATGAAATAAGTTAGGACGACGTTATTCTGGGAAATTTGTGGTTCTTCAAGCAACAAAAGCTTAATAGATGTGCGCAAATGTTTCAGAACTACGCAATGAATAACGCACTTGTCATCGCGAAAGTGGCGAAGCACGGGTAACAAAGCACGTCTGTACTCTCGCAACTCTCATTTGAGGTGTGTAAATATTTGTCAAGTGCGCACGAACTAGAAACGTACCTCATATATTCAAATAATATCCGTTAGCTTTGACAAACAGCAGTACTCTAACTGCGTACTCGCCACACAATGTAAACTGCCATTGTTAATAAACCAATCAGCTCAAGAGTTACAGTGAAATTCAAACTTTAATCTACGCTTATTTGCGCTTTAATGTACGATACACTTCCCGTATCATATCAAGAATATCTATTGTCGTTATCAAAGAATGATCTTGTCTACGAAATAACAGGAAACAGTGTGGCGTGTTCAGTTTCTATACGTCATTTCTATAGACATCGGAAAGCTTAAGCATGGAACAACGCTGTGAGAAATAAAAAGAGTATTTACAACGCTGGTTAGAAAAGTTTTAAAAAATCTACACCAAAGGCAGCGCTTGCAGCCACCGTTCCTACTTACACAATAAGACTCGCGTGAGGGGATTATCTGCTTTGATATGTTTTCTTTAGAAACGTATTGCTACAGCGCCCTGGTCACAGCGGCAGCACAGTAAATTAGCTTATTTTTCGAAGACGTTGCAAGTTGTTTCCTGAAACGAACACATCGCTGATACAAACAAAATGAAGATTTGGCGTTATGATAGAACGGATCCGTATTTTTTGTACAGAACACTTCAGCGAGATTTAGCGTGCTACATGGATGGAATCAGTACTCAATGCGAGATAAAAGTGACTACATCAATGATTTCACCATTCTGCGAACAGTCATCAAGGAGTGTATTGTCCACCATGGTCTACCAAGGACCGTGCATTAGAAACGAAACGCATGATCTATTCACAATCTATAGACATGAGCCCCAGTTAACGTACCAGCCCCAATTAACGCTGAGATTAAATAACCGGTTTTCGATAACCTAAGATAGGACTGATGTCTATCTAACGCATCATGTAGGCCACCGTTTTTCAATAAAACTGCTTTGCGAGTTTCAGTCTGTTTGCACTAACATTCTGTTTCTACAAGCGTACACTGTTCTTCACATTTCACCAAAGGTACATCGAAAGCCCTGCCTCAAACACACACGCAAATGAGGCGATTTCATGCAGTAGTTCTGCGTTAAATCAGACGCGAGAGTTATGTAGGATTATTGGCCGACATTATACTTCTGGAACGCGCTATAAGGAGAAGGCTGAGTTGAGTTAGCGCAATAGTGTGTTTTCTGCAATTCTAGAGTATGAACTTCAGCGTCCAAGACACATCCAACCAAAAAGTATTGTGACCACCGTGCACTGTCACCACATACACTCTAACCACAACAAGTACACTAACGGCCGTAAACAGTGCGGCCGCCGCGAACACGTCGATCTCACAACTCAAGGTGTGGGACTTAAGGTAGCTTAAGTCTCTAAATTTCATAGAACCCGCCGTCGTAACCTAGCGTCTAGGTGCTAGTTTGCGAGGCTCGAGATCGCGGGTTCGAATCCCGCCCACGGCGGCCGCATTGTCAAAATTACCCCGGAGCCGTCCACAACGGCACGTTACTCATAATTATACCTGGTTTTGGCATGTAAAACCCCATCAATTGTTGTTGTTATTGTTAAAATTTCAAACAGGTGGGTCCAAATAACTGCATCGATGCTTGTGAAGACTTTGTACGCAGCCGAACTTTACGCAATTCAGAAGGACAGCACAACCTCTCGTCCCCCATACTGAAAAGGGATATAGTTTTTGCCCTGGTATATTTCGTGGCGTAGCTTGGACAATACTCTTTTCTGGTTTCTTTGACGCATGTTCCTCTTACCCTACGCGCTTTGTTTGAGGGCAGCCAGAGTCAGCACTGTTCTGTCCAGGGCCTCCCTTCAACGCCTGCAGAGGCGGCAAGTAACCCTGAGTTGAATGGCAAGAATTGCCGCATTGTTGGTTTTGTGCTGGGCCTCAGATACGTTAGCAAACAATACTCTGTCGCAGGGAATTTGTCATCAGGCTAGGTTACAGAGATGCCCCGCCACGGTGGTCTAGTGGTTATGGCACTAGGCTGCTGATCCCAAGGTCGCGGGATCGAATACCGGCCGCGGCGGCTGCATTTCGATGGATGCGAAATGTTGAGGCCCGTGTACTGTGCGATGTCAGTGCACGTTAAAGAATCTCAGGCGGTCGAAATTTCCGGAGCCCTCCACTACGGCGTCTCTCATAATCATAGCGTGGTTTCGGAACGTAAAACCCACAAATCAATCAATCAGCTTACCGAGATGGAATGTCTCACGGAAAGAATACACAAATATTGCAGGGTACGCTATAGTGGACACAGCGAAGGGACACGTCCGATAGACAAGTATGCCGATTTCAGAAATTTTAAAGGCCAATTCACATTGAACTTATCCGCTTATTTTATATTTATTCATTATAACGCGCTCACCCTTCAATGTCTCTCAAAAGCGCAATGTGTGAATAAAAACAAAATACACTAAACGGATCGTTAAAAACGATGCAGAACATGCAATGTCGCCGGAGGCCACGTCTTGACAAGGGGACTTGCCTTCGTCAGGACGGCAACCGACGAAGACAGCTCCGCTCGTCGAAACGTCGGCTTCATCGACATTAGCTGCTCTACATCGTTTTTAACGATCTATTCCTTGGTTCGCTTTTCTACAAAGAAAACGCTGTCACGCACGTGCAAGCATTACTGCACATTTCATACAAGGTACTTCATTAAATATGATGGGCTTCTTGAAAACAGCGGCGCGAGTACGTGTTACCAAACGGTAGTACTTTTGAAATGTTTACTGCAAGGTTTTTTTTTTTTTAATTGTCAACACAATGCGATCATTGTGATGTCCGCAAACAGATATTCGCTTGATGTTCCTATGTAATGTGTTTTCTTAGCAGAAAGATGACTCCGCGAGCTTTATCCAGATATCTCTGAATTCGGTTTATACTAGGTGCTTGCCCCTCTTTCACTACCACTTGAACAAAGTTATTCATGTATGCACACATGATGCCCTTTTTTATTCTATATTGCTTAGTGGAGGCGAATATGGGAACTATTTCCTGGTTGAAATAATAAGGTTACTCACTCTATTTCGTAGTTTCCATACGCTTATGTGTCTGTGAGTGTACGAGTGTTGTTCAAATAACCACTGCTTCACTTTCATGACTACCTCATAACTATGGCTTAATACATCTTGGGATATCATTTTCTCACTTAGCGCGCTATTGTGATAGTTTGGGCTCCTATTAAATACGCAGTATCCAATGCTAAAGCCAGATTTCGCCCAATAGATTTCGCATACTCGCTTATCTAAATTTGTCCTCTACAGTGCCCCACTTCCGAGGAACACTTTAGATAAATGCTAGATAGAACCTCTAGCTCGCCCTTCAAGGCAACCGCAAAGTTCGATTCAGATTGCAGATCGGGAACGAAGTTTGCGGCGTGATAGGGGCGGTTAGTAAGCTTAATTACGGCGCCGATCTATCCGGAATCGTAACGCCGATTTGTCGCGTGCTCGTTCGTCACCTAGCTAATGTGGGCAGCTTTGTGGGTAATCATAGAGGTGTGGTTGAAAAAAAAAAGGCACTCACTCAAGGGTAGCCAAAAGGAGGACCTCAATTCGGGGCATATTAAGCGCACCGTCAAAAGCAGTTCTTGACGAAGAAAGAAAAACCTCGTTACCGTGATTACCCAGGCTCACAAACACACTTTGCGAATGGAGCGCAGAAAAACTCAACGTGCAACCGTTGAGAAGGGTACGAACGCCTTGAGTGCTGATCCGAAATGATGCGGTAATTTTCAAGTCAGTGGGAGGGACGCATTCTTGAGCATACAAGTGCCTGCCAGGTCAAAGGTATGCCTTCCGCTTTTTAGCTCTCTGCCAGAACTCTTGCTAATGACGGAGAATCTCACCATGTGTACGGTTAGAATTAAACGACGATACGGCTACGCGTCATCCTGCATTTTTTTTATATAGTCGAAGTTTATTTCGACGTGGTTGCTATTATACCCTCTGTTATCTAATTTTGTTGAAGCCTGGTCTATTGAAAACTGCAGCAAGTGGGAGACAGACCGCTTTCTTCGACTCATCTCATGAAACTTCAGGAGACGGGAACTGCGCAAGCGGCAAAAATAAGGCACGGCAAGCTCAAGCTGTTGCCCCTAATGACGATTTTGAGAGTAAAGGAGCGCCCCCATTCGGAGGTACTGACCCGAAACGAAGGCCGGAATGCGTTTAGGCATTTCCTCTCTATGGCTGTCGCGGAACCGTTTCACTTTATGCTCGTCGCAATGCCTGTAAAAGGGAACACTGTTGCCACAATGGAGACGCGCTTTTTTAGCCCGGAAAGCCCTTTAAAGCGTCTTTATAAAGACAGAAAGGGCGATGTTAAAACGTGAAAGTCAGGGCTTGACGGAGAAAGGAAGAAAGCGATTAAGCTTCAGGAAGACGAGGATGCCGAGTAGCACTTAATGCTAGCGGCTCCTTCATACGCTTCGATAGCCACATCACAGTTCGCGAGCGTTATTCAAGGGGATCAAAGCTCTAAACACACAGAGGACACTGTTGTCTCTGAAGTCTGTTCCCATAAACTATAAGAGAAATTAGAATAGAAAATAAAGGATTTTTTTTTTTTGCCTATAAGGAAGCTTCCGCGGTCTTCGTTCTCTGATTATTTTCTGTTATGTCGCGTTTAGTTGTTTTTTTTTTCGATTCAAATATACTTTGGAGAAAAATAGGAGCACCGAATCGATAAGGTTTTGGCTGCTTTTAAAGAAAATAGCCCTAGCGGTTGGTACGATGTTGTTCGCTTACAGCTGTTTCAGGTACCGTGATGCAGCTTTCCGTTAGCTCTTTAAGCAGCTTAGACCACCTTGTCCCAGTTGCTCTAAACCGCATACTAAAAAAAAAAAAAATCGAAGCAGTATAGACTCTGAAGGGTGCACCTGGGCTCGAAGTTTAGTTCAAAAAAAAAAAAGGCCTTTATTATATCAGAAAGAACAGCTACTCTAACTTCGCTAGCTTGCTATTATAATCCCCGGTTCTTAATCGGGGCTCAATGTCACGCATCACGAGTCTCCGTTCGGATAATGCGGTAGGGTTATATGCCGTACAGAAAAGATAAAGTAAAAAACAATGCAGCGACGCCAGTGTTAGCTTAAGAGAGCGAGAGAGGAGAGTTAACCGAAGTCGATGCAAGAGTAAGCGGCTGTCAGACGCAGGTTGTTTCTGAAAAAGACTTATGGTCTTCTTGGAGTGCGAGATCTACTTTTTCGTGGTGCTGGGCCAAGAAAGAACATTGCTTCCTGAGCGTCGCGCGGGCTTCGCTTATTTGTAGTCGGCATATTCTGGGCAACGCGAGTTCGTTTGAGATGCGCACACTGTTATCGCGTCAAATGAAGCACGGATATCTTCGCATCCCCTCTTATACAAGCCTAATCCGTGCAGCTATAAGGTAATCACTGCAGTCAACTACACTCAGGCCTTTTTCGCGTCCTAGGTAATTCGTTACAAATTACGAACTCAGGGGAAGGCGAAAAGATATTGCTGCATAACGCACGCACCGTTATACGCAAAATTGCAACTAGACGAGAAGCGCAAGGGAAGATATAGGCCTGAATCGATTAACAGATCGCTAGAAACGATGTAGAACAGGGATCAGGGAAACGATGTAGGGACAGAAAATTCCAGCCAAATTCCCTGTCCTACACCGTTTTTAACGATCTGTTCATCACTTATACACGAGTATGACCAAGAAAGTGACCTTTGCTTTCTATGACTCGGCTATGGTCTACACCGGCTGTAGTCTACACCTAGAATTTTGCTGCCTATAAATGGGTCGAAGTCTACACCGTGCACCCCAGGTTAAGCTCAAAATATTTTTCGTTTCCATAACTGAACAATGCTTGTCTACGCTATAGACAAAAACATATGAATGACTGAAGTAGATAGCCGGATAAGCGAATTGTTCGGCTCAGCAGAATTAGAAGGTACGTGAACGCTAAGCCCGCGAAGTCATCTTAGGAGGGTTAAATTTGGCAACCCACCCAGGTCGCGTTGCCCTTATTTACGCCACATTTCGATGAATAACGGACATTGCGACCTGTCCACGTTTCGCAACCACAGCCAGCGCGTAATTTAAATGAGTTCGCGACGTTTACAACTCGCATACAGCGATGCGCGAGATTTATAACGCGCAACGAGAGCCTGTGACGGGCACGGAACCGCCGTATTCCGTTCTGTTTCTTTCGCCCACCGCCTGCAAACGAGATTTGGGCCCCCTTCGTCGCGCCTCGCTAATGGAAACAAACGGCTATACTGTAGCGAATGCATCGCCTCGGATGTCGTCATTTGGAGCAGAACCAGAACGGTTATCGCCTTGTCCGAGTCGCACACGCGTACGCGCCACGTATAAAGAGCGTCACTATGCAGTGACGTAACCTATAGCGACCACAGAGAAACCTGTTCTGTGTGTTTACCACCTACAGCTCATTGATGAAATAAGAAAAGAAATAGATCCAGTTTTCGGAGGATTTATTATTCGCCCCCTTTTCCCGGCACTTGTGCCTTAGTGCCGTTTAGAAATGGCGTGCTCAGGGCCTTCCTTCGGTGGGAAGGTGGTGAATCGAAGTGACAGACCCCGTATCTGTCAATACGAATACGTAAGCTTTGTTAGCTTCACTCGGTCACGATGAAGGGAGGGCCCCCAGGCCCAGCCTTTAGGCCACAAGCGGAGACCGAGGGAACAATTTCTGCGTGCTAAAGGATGTCTTTCGGTATAGGAAGGTGGTGAACAGAAATGACAAATTGCGAATCACTCAACACGAAAGGAGAATGAGGGACCAATTTCGGAAGCATGTCTCCGGTTTTTGACAAGAAAAGGGAAGAAAACGTTGTGACCAGTATGAACGATATATGTGTAAGTACGTCGCAGCAGTGATTCGTCACTGACATACGACTTTTGCGAGTCATCCTCAAGTCTAGTGTTAGAGTAAGTCGATTTGCCGCCAAACATTCAAGTCGGCACACTACGCAACAATATTTCTTCCTAAATGCCTTCGGAAATTAAAGAGGAAAGCATGAGCACGGCACATTGCTTTCAGTGGGCTTTTAAAAGCGCGACAATTAATGCGTATTCTCCCAGGTGAACTGCTTAACAAGTGTGACCTGTCATTCCTGCGCAGGAAAGCGCTGAAAAATTCAGGAAGAACAGGTGTGAAAAGAAAAGGCTCCCACTTGCAACTTTTATTCATTCACGTACCTGTTGTTCATCAGTTTTTTAGCGCTCTCCTCTGCAATTCCGTCAAACCAATTGGCCCCACACTTCACTTCTCTTACCTGTCATTGCGCGTTCACGTAGCAAGCGATCGTAGTAACGGCCACGTATCAGAGAACAGAGTGAACCGGCCCCTAGCAGTGACCGAGCTCAATGCGGAGCCGTGGGCAGAAATTTTTAATACTGAACAACGCACCTCACATGTACATACAGTGCATTAGCAGACAACTGCAGCACGGCTGCCACGAAGTGCCAGAACGCAGCGGCCAAATAACGCGCTCAGTTTCGCAGTTTCATTCAGAAAACCGTTTTTTCACCGAGAGAGGAAGACAATAAACTTTGAGCAAGCGCAGTGTGCACCCCGGGTCGACGGCCTTTTTATTTCGTGGTAGACACGGGACTTCTCTACCTGTCATGGCCATTCAACCAGGCTGCGTTATTTCCTTCGCGGTCTGCGGTCTGATAGCTTGGCCTTCCAGTGCTCTTTAGTTAGTGTTTGGGGTACCTGGATTTCGTACGCTACCTCATACTTTATGGCATAGACTGTCTATGCTGTTTCATCGAAACCACTAGGTATAATGGATCTCCCAGGTTTCATACGGAGTGGCATTCGACAGCTTTGATGAGCTGCACGTGCATTGATTGAAAACTATTAACTAAGCACCTCATCTAAATTGCTCAATGTATTTTGTTTTAATGAATGATGCAGACAGCCACGCACACTAGTATGTTCATTACTTATGCGAGTTTACGCGTTGTAAATATTTCAACATTAAAAAGACAAGAAAAAACAGGGAATTATATGCGTGCAATGTGCTAGTGACAGCCGCGAAGATGTTAGAGTACGAGGCGCCAGGCGCTAAGCGGCAGACGGCGAAGGATTGATTGCACCATTGTCTCCGATCACTATTCTTTTCGATGAAGGCTTTGTTTATCTCAACGTTGAGAGCGCACATTTTCCCGCCGTACTGACAAGCACGATGTACGGCAACACGATCAAGCCAATTTCCGCGATGACGTACCTCATAGCGAAGCGGCTGCCATTGTACGAGCGACAATGTTTAATTTCTGGCGTGAGAAGGGGCTAAATAACGCCACGAAACTCCCCGAGAAGCTACTATATTTTGAGAGATCACTCCGCTCTGCTTGTCTGTATTTGTCATCAGGGGCCGGAAGAGGCACAGCTGCGCCAAAAGTAAAACGAAGCGACAAGGCGGGATTTAAAAGCTGATCGAAAGACGCCGCAAATTTTCTTTGCGCACAATTACAAGCGAGTCATGCCGCAGCTAGTACCAGAGAATGAAGATCCACCACCACTCGCATGCCCCATTTTACGTTTAGGGCACCATTATCGGCGAAGCCGATATTGCATGCTTAAATACATACAGGTACCCCACACATATTCACCGAGAGACTGATCTAGCCACAATTATTACTCTAGCTGCGAACCTGATTTCATCAGTATACGAGAACAACACGCTTTGCATATTCACATTTTTTCTTGGGAAGCGATCATAAAACGGACATTCTGCGACTGTCCACGCACGATGGCCAAACGCACCTTATCCATGCTACCCTGAACTGACGCGACAGCAGATCTCTTATTCCGAAGTCAACCGCCGTCCACGCAGAACGTCAAAGAGCACTTCGGTGGTTGTTAATAACTATTGCGCTCTGTCGCTTACAGTCAAGGCTATTTCGCGTCTACGTCACCGGCTTTTTTACAGCGTAAGCTGTTATGAGATCACAAGGGCAGTTTTTGCGCCGTAGTTCGCCGCCGACGGTGTCCGTAACCGCTATCGCGCAAATTTTAGAAAAAATAACCAGGACCGAGGAGAGAGAGAGAATATTTTATTGATGAATCCGGAGATGTTAGCCTGGTTAATGGCCTGGCTTGCTACTCCAGGTGTTTAGCGGTGATTACGATATTTACAGTGATCACGTGTAACACAACACGGACATACAGTATATACATATATACACTATAACTCAGTTTACAGCGTTTCATTGAGGCATGTTGCCCGTAGAAACGCTATCAGCGCCTTGGTGCTACGTAGTGCGCAGGCGCTGTCTTGCCACGGGCCTAGGAGATGCCGCAGCTCCAAGGTCGAACCGTTTTGCAAGTGAAGCGCTGCCTTCAGACCGAGGGGGATTCAAACCACGTCTTCTGCGTGGATTCGAATCCACATCCTCTGCGTGGCAGTCTAGAATTCTACCACTGAGCCACGCCTGTGCTTGAAAAATCTTCGCTAAAGGACCTAAACAGTTATAACGTTTGCCGAGGAATCGCATTAAGAAATGTAACGTTACGTGGCAGCATAATAATACGCCACTACACGTCAGGGAAAGTGGATTGCATAACGAGATCGAGGAATCATTTGAAAGAACACAGGGCTGCACGGTTTGTAGCTCTGAACCCATTACAGAGGCATCACCAACATCATAATTATGAAGCAATCTTCTTCAACATTTCCGTCATCATTATTAAGAATCGCTACCTTTTGAAGCAGTTTTGTCGTATCGTGCCATGCATCACGCGGCAGGCGACGTGCGCAGCCGCGCCAGCAACCTGACTTGGCTCTTCGATATACCTGATGGCGCCTTCTCGCAAGGTGCGGACCGCTGCTGAAGACGCGAATCGCAGAGCAACGCGCGCGGCTGCACCAAGGCAAGCCCAAACCGCAGCTCGCCGTCGACGCCGGGCCGAGAGTTATGTTCGTTCTCGAGAAAACGACGCCAATAAACTCTCTAAGATGTGCAGTTATACAGATTTGCACATTAAAATACCGCAGTAATAATTGCGTAGTGGGTACTTCCCTACTTGGCGAAATGATAATAGTTATGGCGCAGGGGATACCTACCACCTCTACTTCCACTAGTTTCCTCAAGCGTCTAAAATGGCCTCTAAGAAGGTCCTCTAGCTTACGGTGTCACTGTCCTGCGGTTCCGCGCAGGCCTGGCTCCTTTTTCACCTCTCTCCCATTCTTCCCTTTCCGGATGCAACGATTAGCAAATCAGCTAAAGCTTTTTCACTGTGGCCGACATTCTTTGTCTGCCATTGCCTCCGGCGTGCGTACCACCACTGAGCTTCTCTCATGTATAGCCTGTCCTGGTCAAGCGGCTATCTCGTAGAAAGGCCACCAGAAATGTGTAACGTGAAGAATAATCCGCTTTCTAAGCTTACTGCAAAGGGACCACCTGTAGAGCATACCGCTACGCCAGGAAGTCGCATCCTAAGGTAACAGAAGAGATTACACCGAGCTCTGCCGGTCAACCCATTCTCCCACCCAACCAGACATCACACCACGGCCCTTCCACAATTATCTCCACATTGCCGCTATTTGCCGAGAAACCGGGATCTCTCCATCACGTAGTCCGCCGCAGATAATGCCCCCGAAAATCCTCAACCTCCATTACAGAAGCAAGCGTTCGGAGCCAGCATTGTCCAGTTCCGACCTCGAGGATCACGTATATATATATACGGCTAATCACGAGGGCCTACGAAGCGACCTGAACTGTAGTAGCCGTGGGACGCAGATGCCTCTTCGAAGCTACATTCTCGAAATAAAAACATGTAATCTCTCTCGCGTCTTCTGTACCATACCGCGATCTGTACGAGTGAACGAACCCAATATGTACAGGTTTTATGACATCAAATGCCGTTTCATTCCGCGTTAAGAGAACCACAGTTAATGCACATCATCATTTAGGTGAAGATGCCTCGCTAAATTTACCGACTCACCTGGATCCGCATGCCCTGTTGTCCAGCGATGCGGTATCCGGAACACAAGTAAATTAAGATAGATAGATAGATAGATAGATAGATAGATAGATAGATAGATAGATAGATAGATAGATAGATAGATAGATAGATAGATAGATAGATAGATAGATAGATAGATTCTTTATCTGAAAGAGTGAGATTTTTGCCGGCGCGTAAATGGCTGCTGGCATGTAACTCTCTATAGGGATGGGTAACAGGATTAAACGATCCCAGGGAAGCGCAAAAAAAAATTGATGTGGACAAAGAAGGTGACGCTAATATTTACAGGTGAGAGAGCGAGCAAGGATAGGCAAATGATGAATTTGAAATTAACCACAGAATATCGTGGAGTATACGTGGGCGCTTTAGCGGTTCACAACTCTGCGAGGTGAACACGAAAGGGTCGAAAGAATCCACATTTGTAAGAGGAATAAACATGTCATCAACATCAAATGCTTCCAAGAAACGCCTTCGCAGCATTAATTTGAGCGAGAAGGCTCTTACACTCGCTTATCAGCTGTAATTACGGCCTTTCTGAGGCCATTTTGCCGGGGCTGTAAAAGGATGTTCATATAGTTGTGCGGCATGCAGAGGACCTTAGAGGACTGCAAATGTTTCATCATAATTTAGTACTCTTACCACAAAAGAAAGTGTGAATATGGTATCGTTATTTAACGTTACGAGAAGTGCATCACATGCAATACTGGCGAACAACAAAGTTTTAGTGCATACACCGCGAGTATTGAAAAGCCGATGCCAGTGCAATTCTCACGCCCATCACAAGTGCGCCTTTAAATTAAATTCACGTTTGGAGGTAGACTTTCATCATTACATAAAGCCGCCTAGTGGAGAGCTTGACGCGAGTAGTTTGCAGCGCAAGGAACGAAAATCGAAGTAAAATATTATAAATAAAGGTCATACAAGCGAGATCATTCAACGATAATAATAAACGAGAGTCTTTTATCTACCGCCTCCATAATGTCAGGAGTCTAACGGCTGTCGGGACAAGAACAGGCGTTGTGCGAAATTCCACACAAATTGCCGTTCAAAAGCAATACAGAGGCATTCGTTACGTTTTCATACTACTGCCGCGCACCGATCCCAAAGCATAAGCAATTTTTTATATTAAAGATGCCAACTGCAGGGCGCTCCGAGAGCGGCATTTTCAGAGAAATACCTCAGTGCGAGAGCCTGATTGGATGAAATGAGGCAGTCGTCCTCCTGATTCTTCAAGGGAGCAATGACACACACACACACACACACCGTGCGGAGAAGAGAGAGCTAGACAGGTAGAGAGAGAGAGAGAGAGAGAGAGAGAGAGAGAGAGAGAAACGCACTGTGCATGAAGTTTTTAGAAAAGGACCTTTAACACCGTTTGCTTTCACCAGAGCACGCGCCGGCTCATTTGCACTACCGATTTGCACAGAAGAGAAATGAAAACTAGGTAATAGACCACGTTAAACAATCCCAGGTGGTCGAAATTTCCGGAGACCTCTACTACGGCGTCTCTCATAATCATATCGTGGGTTTGGCACGTAAAGCACCAGAAATCAATCAACCAAAATCAGGAAGAAGCGTTGTACAGCTGACCGGAATCTTCAACCGTCTATTTTAAGGTACTCCTTTTTACACGTGTAGTTTCGATTTTAGGAAGCAACTTGGACGGTGTGATTACAGGATTCATTTACGTAGTGTTTCTGTGGCAAGCTCGATTCTTGTAGTCAAGAACAAACAGCGGAGCGCCTCGATGGTACACTTATGTCGAGAAGCTCTGTCGTCTTTGTTTCGCATATTTGGGCAAGGTTACGTAAGCTGGACTTGATTATATCATATAGGAGTTTATCAGCTTCTGTCATTATTGAAACGTGTGCTTCATCCAGATTAAAGGTCTTCGTTAAGTATGCCCTAATTAGTAAGGTTGAATGTTTGGCATGCTGGTGACTGTTCACATTGAAGTTTGACACCAGCGCACAAGAAAGCAAGGACACAAGAAAGAAAAGAACAGACAGGACTAGTGCTGCCAGCTGACGCTTTCAACATGAATGCTAAATTACCTCTCAATAAAAAAGGGACTTTACTGGCTTACCTTACAGCGGAAGTTTTAAACGCGTACCTTTTATAGTGATGTAAGTTGATCCCTGGTGTCAGAGGAATTTCTTTTTCAATGTATATACTGATTCACAGAAGCCTGCGCTGTAGCGGTTAAAGCAGAAATATCTCAATATTTTCTGGGGAAGTGGGAAGTATTAGCGACATTTTCACGTAAAGTAATATTACAGCAACATGATGTCGCTCATGCAGTTTTGCCTTTTATTTATACTGAAAAATTCGACTTCTTTTGTTCTTTCGCTTGTGTACAGTGATATGAGTTGATCCCCTGACATGGGGATCTTAGTTTCAATATAAACTCAATCAAAAGCGGAGTGCGCTGTAGCGTTTAAGGGACGAATATCTCTTTTTAAATCGTCTAGCCAAGCGAGAAACAGATTGAAGCTTAAATTGCTTTCTTACGTAAAGTAATATTGCGTCTCCGTTTTGTCACTTTAGCAGTTTTGCGTTTTATTCATGTCGAAATATTTGATGTTCTTATTGCTTCTCTTACGTTAATTTTTACAATGTGTCGAATATGCTGCTTCGCCGAAGTAACTTTTCTTTCTTTCCTCTAGTGGCACTTTAAACACGTTGCAAGAAGCAAACCTTACAGCCGAATTTTCTTTCGATTTTAACTAAGATTATGATTTAATGTTCTCAATAGAACCAGCAAGATAATAATAGCCAATATTTCTAATATTATTTTAGTCAAATATGCACGAGATAACAGGTCGAATGTGGAGGGTCGGGGCATCGGCGGGGTTAAGCAGCCGTAGCCAATAAGAGTGATAAACAGCGCCAACACTGGTAACGTAGGCCTGGCGCCTCAATGGTGCATACATCAGATGAGGCCCGTGTACTGTGCGATGTCAGTGCACTTTAAAAAAACACAGGTGGTCAAAATTTCCGGAGCCCACCGCTGCGGCGTCTCTCATAATCGTATCGTGCTTTTGGAACGTAAAACCCCACAAATCAATCATCGGGACCGGCGGCAAACTCTTAGCGTTGTGAAAATGCACAATATGCCTTACGCGCTTGCTTGCACGAGTGGAACGATGACTACTTTGGAAACCGCGCCGAGCATGTGAACGCGTTTGCCTGCAGTCGACCAGTTTGCGTCGAAGTTGTATTTGGCTATAGGGTGTGTCCGTTTGTGTGCATAAAGTCTACAAATAAGATTGGTGATTGGTTTCTTGAGTTTAACGTCCCTAAACCGCGATATGATTGCGAAAGACGCCGTAGTAGAGGGCTCCGGAAATCTGGACCTCCGGAGGGTTCGAGGGTTCTTTAAGCTGCACTTACAACGCAGAGTACACGGGCCTCAACGTCTCGCCTCCATCGAAATGCAGCCGCCGCGGCTGGGATTCGATGGCGCGGCTTTCGGATCACCAGCTGAGTGCCATAGCCACTATAGACCACTACAAGTGAGACAGAGAACAAGGGAGCACAAAAAGAAGACGTCTGTTTACCTTGCCTAGCGGCTAGATTCAGTCACAAGCCGCGTCATTTATTGCTGCAAGGTATCACGTTGCACGCACGCGCGCGCCGTCGCCCGGCGACGCGACAACAGCGACGTACCCACGAACGAAGCTACCCGCAATGAAGGCGCGAGGACGTTCGGCGGTGAAGAGAGACTTCGTTGATCGTAACTTCAGCTCGAGTTGCTGGCTGCGTGATCGAATGTGGTTTGATAACGACCTCTGAAACTAATTGCATACGGCACAAGAGCGACGGCACAAGGCGGTAAGCGTGCTGGCGCGATGCTTCAGCGGCGACGGCGACGTTAGAAGGTCTCGAGTTTGTGGCACGTGCAAGGAGAGCGAGAGAGCGAAATAATGAAGGGAAGGCAAGAATGCTAACCAGTCAGGGGACCGGGTGCCTACCCTACACTGGGGGATGAGAGAAGTGGAAGGAAAGGAGAGAAGGAGGGGGTAGGTTACAATGTAAATCCTACAGGACAGCCCAAATGCATGCAAGGAGGCTCTCGTAAAGGGTAATGCGCCACATTCCAGTGTTACGAATGCTTCTGTGTGTTACCAGTTTAGGTAGACCAGCGTCACAGGGTGGAATGGCCGATGTTCATTTTAAATCTGGGTTATTCTGCATTGTAAAGCAACTGCCTATGTCGTAGTTGCAGTGATATCGGGTTTTGGTTTAAGGGCCCAGAGTTCATATTTCAACCGAGAATCGTTGTTCCCCATGTGTTATTATTGCGAAAGCACCTAACGAGCCTAAAGATTCGAGAAATTTAGCACGTGCCATCCTTCCTCAACAGGAGTAGTACCGAGAGCACGTGGACGAGTGGTGCCACTGTGATGACGTCACAAGGTGTGATCACGTGGCGATGTTACGGAGACGTAATTGCATTGCGTCACCTCATGATGACGACGTCTTGTTAACGTAGAAGCAAACATCGATCGATGTCACATTTCTCAGGGAGGTTCCTACGGACAAAATCAAATCACGGTTCTTACAAAAAGGTTTCGTGGCTTGCGTGGGAAACGAACCCGTGCCCTCTTGCTGCCAAGCAATCAGGCTACCTGCAGCTCACGACGGTTTTTGGGTGAGCGCTTGATAATATCCGCTAATCATAGTGTAGCAACAGCGTTTCTCTAGTGTAGCCTTACTGTCCCATCAGTGTATCTCTGGTGTTGCCCTCGTGCAGCTTTAGCGTTGCTGTAATGTGTCTCACAGTGGATTACATAGATTAAGAAAGGTAGGTTTAAGGCGCAGTTCAAAAACCGAGACTTTATTTTTGCAAGATGCGCTGAGTTGCAATTATAACGCGAAAACTTTCGTCCTCTCCTGGGGCACAGCTCATCTTGTGCCTGGTAAGTCTATGTTAAGCACGCAACTACTCAATTCGCACAAGCTCCGCTCGTAACAGTTCTGAATGGCAAACAATACGGTATAGGTAATTACCTCACTGACTGCTACGCATGACATCGATTCCCACGATGCACACGGCGCACAGACGTGAAAAGTCATGTGCGTGTTTGCCTTTCCAGTTTTTTCCATTCCGGTGCACATTAATGCAATTACCGCGTAAAGAAAGGAGGAGCCGATAGCGTTTGCACATATATATATATATATATATATATATATATATATATATATATATATATATATATATATATATATATATATATCTTGACACCACAAGCTTTACAAAAAAAGCAGGCATGCAAGAACTCGATGCCAACGTCCTCCTTAATGCAGTGATCCATGGACAAGAAAAAAAGAACATGTTTTTAGCGCTGAAGCTGTAAACAAATTCTATCGCGTTTACTTGTCCAGGTGCATAGCGTTTATGTAGTACTTATTATTTCTTTCTAAAAACAACTGACATTCTATTTTGTAATAGATACGCACGAAAAATATGAGAACACAATGGGTGATATGTTTATATCCGCTGTCCCCGTAGAGACGGTTCGAAGTACATATACGGGAGCACAGTATATGAACGTAAGTTCGTGTTCCCCCCCGTTTCTTTTTTCTTTTCTTCAATAAACCTTCAGGTTTGAGAGCGTAGCAGTGCGTGTCTTCCCGGCCTTTACGTCTTTGTTTACGCGCGTGTTTTCTTCCCGGTAATCATTCTATACAAACTCACCCAGCATTTCTTTTCAACTCTGTATGCCTTTTCCCCTCCCGCTTTCTTCTTGCCTCCGGCTGGAAATACAACAGCCACTCACTGCATCTTGATGCCCCCGGCGTAGTATGAGCTACCATTCGCGAGATCGTCGAAGATCTGACGCCCTAAGCTAGAACAACGCTATCCACCCACGACACGTTGATGCGAAGGCGAGCAGAGTTGATTTTAAACTTACTTTTGTGTAAATCGCTTTCGTTTTATCAACGGGAAAAGAAAAGAAAGCACAATGCATGCGATCTTCCAAACATTGTGCGAGGTATAAATGTCATCTTGAGTATATATGCCTGCACAACAAATATAATAATAATAATAATAATAATAATAATAATAATAATAATAATAATAATAATAATAATAATAATAATAATAATCAGCCTATTTTAGGTCCACTGCAGGGCGAAGGCCTCTCCCAACGATTTCCAATTCACCCTATCCTGGGCGAGTTGGTTCCACTTTATGCCCGCAAACTTTCTTAATTTCATCGCTCCATCTAACCTTTTGCCTGCCTCTGTCACGTTTTCCCTCTCCTGATATCCGTTCTATCGTTCTTATTGTCCACCTGTTATCGTTCCTCCTCATGACATGTCCTGCCCCAGGCATACTTCTTTCTTTTAATTGATATAATAATATCAGCTGCTCCTGTCTGTTCCCTGATCCATTCCACTCGTTTTTTATCTCTTAGCGTTACAACAATCATTTTATCTATCCATTGCAAGTTGCGTGCTCCTTAATTTAATCTCTAGTTCTTCCGTTTTCCTCCACGTTTCTGCAAAGTACGTTAGTACCGGCCAAATGGTACTTACGGCCACCAAAGAAGAAAAAGAAAGAGGGAAATGGGAAGTTGGGTAGAGAGTGACATGCGCAGTGACAAACAGTTGTTCAATGCGCAGTCCGTCCAAGCGTGTGCACTGGTACGCCTCCTCACGCTCAGCAGCACCATTGTATCATCCTTGTACATCACAGACGCACTCAGCTTTCGCCACATATCATGTAGACGCCAGATTATGAATATTGGTCCCCTTGATTGATTGATTGATTGATTGATTGATTGATTGATTGATTGATTGATTGATTGATTGATTGAAGAGCTGCACAAACGTCAGCTGGCAGCCCTGCTAAAACTGTTAGTGCACGTAAATAGGGAACCAGAAGAGCGAATGACATAACTTTCTCAGCTACCTGCACGCCAGAAAGCATAGCCCTCTAAGATCAAAGAACAGCGCAAAGATGAAAGAGTAAGGGCTGTGGATCTCATGTCACTGCTTGAAATAAGAGTAGAGGAAAGAGCGACGTTGCTCAATAGCAGGTACCGCACGGACTCACTTTCGCGTCTGTTTTCATAAATACCGCCACTGCATTTGATCGTGACCCATTCAATCACCATATCAGTAGCCAGAGAGTAGACAACCGATCCTGCAGACTCCAGACGCGTGTCACAAGACCACATGCTGACGGGCGCTCGCTTCAAAGATGCCTACCGCATTTATTGATCGTGTAAACTGTAACATGATCGTTTCTCAAGTTAGAGCATTAGAAATGGTCAGACAGCTGCAAAAAAGGACTTGAGAAGCGCCGAACCCATTAAGACGAACTTAAAAGCATGCATATTTTATAACCTCATACGGTGAGCAATGGACGTTCTGAGACCAAAAGCAGATGAGACCTTCATCGTGGGTTACCCTCTCCTGCTTCACCGTAGAATATTGACTAGTCCCCCCCCCCCCCTCTCCTCCCTTCTCTCCTTCCGACGAGCCAGCTCAAAGAGATGTGCAGGGGCTTCGGTCGCTCTACCGTACGTAATTTTGAGTTCAATTCCGCAGACGCGCTTCAACTCATATCTACGTTGATGTCGGTGAATTCATAGTGACACCGCGGTCGCGAATTGATTTACAACCACGAAAGGTTTGGTACGAAAGCTTCATATTTGCCAAGTAAGCAAGCCATTACAGAAGAATAATAATTCGCTTTCATAACTGAAACATCCTAGGCTCGATTCTCGTTAAAATTTCGCGGCGACTCGTACGTGAACAGGGACCTACATCCATCGGCTAATCAGCAACGGCCTCGTGGCTGGTTTTTCTTCACGCTGGCGGCTTGACTGTAGGTGCGACTGCCGGCGCTAGTCACATCGATCCAACGAAATCAAATCACAGGGGTACCATAAGGGCTAACCTTCCAAATCACAGGGGTACCATAAGGGCTAACCTTCCATAACACGGTGGAAGGTTAGCTCTTATGTTAAGGTTAGCACCCCCCCCCCCGCCCCCCTAAACCCGTTTTTTTTTGTTTCAAAAGACCTTATGTGGTATCCGCAAATTTATAAGGTAGGCTCGTTTACACCGCCATACCCCACGTGAGCGGTGGACTAAGCCGCATAGTGTTACATATAGGAGAGCGCCTCCAAACTATCCAAGCTATCCGGTGCAAGCGGCCGAACGAGTATAGAGAGAGAGAGAGAGAGAGAGAGCTCTTTATTGAAAGGCAGAGAATTTAGCCGGCGTTGAAATGTCGCTGACATGCTACTCTGCGTGGGGAGGGAGTTTGGGGAGAGAAAGACGACTAGAAAGAAGTACAAGATAGAGTGAAAAAGAAAAGAGAAAGAAAAATCGGGCTTTGTGTCTTTGACTGTGATGCCTAATTGCGTCCAAAGATATTCAACGTTTGCACCAACCCGCAGTGATGTGATAGGATGTGTTGCATGATGAGTGAGTGATGGTGACGACGGAGATTAAAGTCTATCGAGTTGACCTATACTATTTAAGTATGTAAATAAAAAGTCCATCGCACGTCTCTGTTGTGTGGGGCAAGCTAGAGGGCCTAAAACACATTGAGGTGATAAAGGGAGCTGCGTAATTGACTGCATGCAATGTTCATAGAGCGCACGCTCATCATTGTACGCTCGGCACTCAAACAAAATATGCTCTAGGGTTTCAGTAGAGCCACAGTTGCTGCAGTATGGGCTTGTCTCCTGATGGAAGCGGTACCGTAGATCGTTGGAATATGCAATGTTTAGCCGTAGTCGATGATACAATGTTTCCAGATGCCGAGGGATGTTGGAGTGTAATTTTGATTTGAGATCTGGGTCGACTGAGTATAAGAAAGGGTGATGATGTGTCGGTAACTTCCATAGCCGGTTTCTTTCTTCGTAGGCGAATCGTTTAGCCATTTGGGAAGCATCAGATTTGGTGAAATAGATTCGTTTATAGTTTTGATATCGCAGACCGTTACGTGCTGCTTCGTCGGCTTTTTCGTTGGGCAGAATGCCGCAGCGAACGAGTATAGCAGAACGTTGGATTCCCTACGCAAGCGTTGGAAATGGGGAAAGAAACAATTCTTCTTTAAGAATAAAACAGTCATACTGAAATACTGTAGCGTTAAAGCTATCAGCACTAGGAGAAGTTACGCAGCATTGTAGCATTAAGGCTGCTAGCACTAGAAACAAAGACGAAATTGTAAAGTGTTAGTGCAGGTTTTGTGGTTAGCTAGCCAGCACTGCTACGGGTAAATCTCAGAGTAAAACCGAAGCAAGTCGGCCAGTGTACGCCGGCAAGCGTAGACGTTGAGTACTAGGCAATCGGAGAGAAGTGGCACGCGGATGAAATTGAATGCGGCGCCAGAGTCTCGAAGCTGAACGTGATGCGACTTTTTGAGGAGCAGGAGCGGTCGCATTCACACGCTCGGTGGGCGGGACGAAACAAAATAATAGAATAAAGCAAAACAAAACTCACGTCACGTACGCTTTGTCTTAAAAGCGGCGTCAAGTGTCCGCCGAATCCCCCCCGGGCGCCATCTTCGAAGGGCTGCGGTTGAATGGGTGCTTGAAGGTCGCATGCAGAGACGCGCTCACCAACGAACACACGTAGCAGCAAGGAAGGAACCGGAAGATTCTGCATGTAGAGAGGTCTCTCCTAACTCAGTTTACCATTCAGGTTCTTATCAAAACGCAGGGACCGACAGCGGCTGCTTTACTTAAGAGGAAAACGTGTTTAAAGGGGCCCGCACCATTGTTTGGGCGACAAACAACTTTGCGTATTAAAGCTTAAGGAAATCTAACAAAAAGAGATCGCATTGATTGATTTGTGGGGTTTAACGTCCCAAAACCAGCTCTGATTATGACAGACGCCGTAGTGGTCTCCGGAAACTTCGTCCACCTGGGGTTCTTTAACGTGCACTGACATCGCGCAGCATACTGGCCTCAACATTTCGCCTCCATCGAAATGCAGCCACCGCGGCTGGGATGCGATCCCGCGACCTTCGGATCTGCAGCCGAGTGCCATAACCACTAGACCACCGTGGCGGGGCAAGAGAACACATAGAACACACAAGATATACGAACAGCCTTCTGACAAGGCATTTATGTCAGCCGTGAAAGCAACCCTACGGTTACAGATTCTATCGCATCTGATACAAAAGAAAAGGAAAAAGACAGCAAAACCACATCGATAAGGTTCGCGAGATGCAGCGCGAATATTTCTAAAGTTGGGTAAAATACCGCTGCAAAGAGGGAGTAATAGCTAAGCGGCTCAGCGGGCCCAGCGAATGAGCGGAGGGAACAGCGGAGCGCATGACGAAAGGAAGAATAATAGCTGAGCGACGCCCTGCTCTTGTTTCAGCGGAACGTACTGCTGCGCCTCCTGTTGAACAGTGCTGAAGTTACTGTCGATCGAACAGAGGTTTTACCTGTTGAATAAATTGAAGTTACTGCGAAAATGATATCGCAAAAGTCATTTTTCATTAGATCACAGGTGTTATGTGGGAACACATCTTCGTTTTTGCTACATGACATGACGACCCGCCGCCGCCGCTTGTGTTCGGGGCTGCCATCTTGCAAAACGCTCGTACGCTGGCCCGCTGCATACGCTCCGCTGAAGAGACGAAATGAGCGGGCGAGCGGCTCGCTCCGTAAATGCGCTAGCTGTCCCAGCGTGCCGCGCACGCGCAGTTGGCGTCTCCGCTCGTTCGCTGGCCCGCTGAGCCGCTTAGCTATTACTCCCTAATATCTCTAGCCATCCACCAACAAACACAAGAACGAAACACTGCATGGCACCTCATCATTGCAAACGACTTTGGTACATGCGACAGTCTGCTAATCTCTAGCAGTAAAGCCAGTAAAGCGTACACTACAGCCGCTGCCTTCGTCGCGTAATGAAAAAGTGTAGTAACGTCACTCGCGTCACTAAAGTTAAAAAACAGGAATAAACAAATCCACCAAAACGTTTGAAGCCGCAGGCACGAAGACTAGACAAATCCATGTCATACCCATCATTCCTATGGCAGCTTCACGATCGCAGCGCCAGTTTTCCCTCTAGTATTTTAGTAGGAAACTCTATGGTGCACATGAGCCGCTCTCCCTTCGCCGTGTGCCTCTCCTCCTCTCCACCGCGCTATGCTGACTTGCTTTCTTTTTTAGCCTGGCGTTTTCCGTTGATGCTGACCACGCGACAAAAATGTCCTTGGCTGGCAAAGGTATACAGCTTCGCTGTAAAATGAAGACCAAGATATTCCAGTTTATGTAAAGTGCTTGAACACACTTAGTACCTCAAGTATCTAAGATGCTTGTACTCAACGACAATCATTAGGCACAGTAAAATACGTTTGTACAGCGTCCACGAGAAAGGTAGGGCATCGTACGCTGAAAGGAAACCCATTCTGCTAAAGTTCCCCTTTTGCAGGGGCTGTGCGCTGGTATTCACAAAAAGTTCTTGCACAAGAATTCTTCGCAAGTCCAGATGTCAGCCCACACTACATCCTTGCACTTATTTACGAAAGCAGCTGCGTTTCTGGAAGTGCATATGCATTTTGAATTCGTCCCTTTAAATAATTTCTTCCCTCAATGTGTATAAAGTTCCGCTCTCGTGAATGGTGCTTTTGTACAAGCTGCGGGAAAGAGTCAATTGTGTATTACAAGTTCCTTCGATTGTGATTCAAAGAGAGCCGTGTGATGCCATGATTACTCGGGCATAACGTAGCCAATGGGCGTACACAAACGTTCAATATCCTGCCTCGTATTCGCGAAACGATTCCGCACTAGAATTGCTCGTAAGTGTAAAATTTAGTCAATTTCAATTCTGAGCACGCATATTTGAGTGGCAGCCGTGGCCTTACGAAGTTCACGGCGCTTCGATCGAGGCAAAATGCTAGAGGCCCGTGTAGTTAGATTAAGGTGCACGTTACAGAAATCGAGCTGGTCGAAATTTTCGGATCGTCCCGCTACTGTCTGCCTTGCTTTTGACACGTGAAACCCCTTCAATCGTTATCATCGTATATTCCAGTAAAAGTGGTCGCCCATCCGTAATAAGCACATCCTAACAAACAACTTAGTGAATTCAGATCGTTTGACTCCCCCCTTTATTTTTTTCTCTCTACCATCATGAAAACACCGTCCGATGGTAACGGTGCTTCGGCCACCTTTGCTGTGCCTACGATATCAAAACATAGTTTACTACGTTCGCAACAGCATAAGCAGCTTTCGATTGTTATCGACTTTCATCGCTCCGTTTCATGGTATTCTGAAATTCTGTCTGCAATGTTGGGAGCATATAAATAATGCGCGACATGAGCGCCGGTAGCAGTATTTTCGATTGGTGACTTTTCGGAGGTGCATTCGCATTTATTTTTTTTTTAGTTTTCTTTTTTGCCCGGCATGGCCCAGCCGGCATCCACTAGCTCTAGCTCATCTATTAAATGCGCGCTGAACAAAGTATTCCTGAAAGTGATTGATCGAGGACGTCACCTCTATTAACGGGTCCATAGAGCTTCGTACGCTGGTCGGAGTTACTCTCCTGTGAGCAAATGCTGTGTGCCACCTCTTCAGCTACGTTTACTTGAACGACCCCCCCTTCGTGAGAAAGAGTTTCAGCCGCCGCCGGTAAGCGCGAGTCTCAGCCTATACTGGCAAGTTGTTCTTACCATTTTCGCGAACTTTGCTGGGAAACTCTTAAGAAAAAAGAAAAACGGTTAACTAAATTGAGCTCCGACGTTCGCAGTTCAGTTCTCATCCTCTGGACAACGCTTTACTACGAACAAATATTCATCCATCCTATAGTTTTCGTACCAAGAAACGCGATGCACTTGTATGCGTAATGCCGGCCACGTTGTGGACAGAAGTCCGGAGCCCAATCCGAATGTGGGACATTAATCTAGCCAAATGAACTTCGCAGTGGAAAGCAGCCTTCAGCAACAAAAAGCGTTGTCAAGTCAGTTAGCAAACAGACAAGAGCGCGATTTTGCAAATGTATTTGGGTGTTTGAAAAAAAAAATCAAATGCGCATGGTCGTTAAATACCCATACGGAAACACTTAGGGCAAGGGCTAAGAGTTCAGATGTCCACACCTGTGCCTATGCCTTCTAATGGGCAAAAATAAGGTGGAATTCTAGGCGCTTCTTGTTTGTAATTCCTCTTTGCCGTTGGTGACCGCTTAAATTAATTGTATGCTTGAAAAACATGACTGACATTCGTATATCCTTAACAAAGGCTACTTGCTGATGAAATAAGAATACTTAAGAATCAATACAGCAAGCCACGTTCTCGGGCCTATATTCGTGAAGAAATTCATGAATCAAGAATTCATGAATTCTTACGATAGAGCTGTCCGTAAAGACGGATGCTTGCCGATCCTCAAATTGGACATGCTATTGGCGAAGTCATATTTCCTGTGGAAGACGACGACCATTGATTATAAGCCTGTCATCTTGGTTTATTTTTTATTCTATCGTTCACGCAATATGTCGTATACTTTCAAACACACAGTATCGACACCTGAGGCCGAAAGCAAAAATATTTTCCATCTCTTTGCAGACCCTTTTCGTCGGTTGCGTACCACTTTCGTTCAGCATGAGTACTAGCTGAATTTTTTGCTTGGTGAGAATACCAGCATTTGAGGTTTTCTTGCGCTATGTGATTTCTGCCTCTCTCTCCCTCTAAATTTCAAAATCCCGCATCCAATTTCCCCTTGCGTAGAGTAGCATACGTGTTGTCCCAAATTGTTAAAGTTCCTGCCTTCCCTCCTCTGAAACTGCATTCCTTCTTTCCTGGCCTCATAAATAGGAGCCCTAAATTCGGTGGACAACACTGTCGCTCCCAAGCATGTAGCAAAATGTTTTTCGATGCGTGTATCTGTGAGAAATTTCAACATGGCAATTTATTTTCATTTGCAGTACCAACCTTTTTCTCTCTATGTTTATCGACTGTATCCCCGTAATTAACACTTTCGTCTTCGTTTCCCTGTACCTAGCACGGTTCAAGAGATCGGGATATGATTCTGGCGCCTTCATACTTGGCAACATTGCTGATAACGTTGCTTTCGTGTCATAACCAGCCTGTTGGCGTGCTGATAACAAGACACCTTAAAAGTGATCGGAGACTGAAGAAGTTGCTAAGATTATGCAGATCTCTTCCAATCAAACGTATTTATCAAGCGATAAAGCCTAAGGAGGGCTCTGAGTTTTCTTTTTCGTAATTAATTTGATCTCTTTCTTGCGTAGAATTTTTCACCTGCTTTCGAGCCATACATAATGTAGCCCCATTTTCTCGCGAAATCTTATGGAGGAAAGTGCCTTATAATCATTCAAAAACTGCCGTCTCTCCGCAATGAAAACACGCAAGACTCTTAACTCGTCACTAGTTAGTGAGTCGTTCTGAGTGCACGCAAATCCCTCTCGAGGGCGCAATCATTCAAATATGGAAACGTGGCAGCGTAGCAAGCAGGAATATACGGTTCCCAAAGCGTCTATTCACAACTTCGAAAAAAATAAAGAAAATAACCCAAACTATATGGGCGCCCCAGGCTGTTTGCAATCTGTCACATCGACCGGTCGCTATGGGCGTGAACGGCTTGCCTTCGTATATTTCACAGCGCTGTCGAATACGCTGCGGGTTCTGTTCGGCGCCTATGCATGCCACAGTCCGACACAACGCCCCCGTGCTGCATATAGTACGCTTCCCACAGACGCGTACGCCGCAGCGTGCCCCACGGTACGTGCCTGCGACGGAAGAACGCCACGTGGCACTTTGCACGCTACCACTAGGAATTCAATCAATTATTTCGGCTCGGCGCAGTGGGTGCGAAAGGGTAGTCGATGTGCACAGCCGCCGAGGGGAAACAAAGGAGGTGGGCGCCCTCGCGCACCGTGTCTGTATATCCAGGTGTTCTCTAAATGCGAGAATTAAAGAAAGAAAAAAACGCACGGAACAAATAAAGGCGAGCAGTATAAGACAAAAAGGCGCAAACTGTCGCTGCAGGAGCAAAACCACAAGCAGCAGTAGCACCCGGCCGTATGTATAGTAGTACTCGCATCAGGAGGGAGGGTGCGAAGCGCTTTCACTTAGCCCAGCGCTGTGCGCCGCTAACACTATTTGGGAAATTCCCGCCGTTAGGTCTTGTTACCTTCGCAACCGGAGAAAGCCGCAAAACACTTCATGCCAAGCTGGGGAGGACTGCTGAAAGAACGAAGCAAAGATAGGTAATGAAGCGACTATGTAGGAAGGGGGCGGAGGCAAAGGGTGGGCGGTGTAGACACCCAGCGGGCTCGGCGCGGTCGGCGGAGAAATTAAATTCTCGGCAAACGACGTAAAAGTGGCTCCCGCGCCTGGAACGCCGCCGCGGTTTAATGGACCGTCATGGTCACGTATCGGGCCGCTTATAACCGGCGCCGAGTCGCTATTCCCTCCGTGACTTCGAAGAGAGGCTCACGATACGCGAATGCCGAAACGACGGGGCGAATTCTTCGGAGAGGCTTTAACGACATTATTGAGAGAAAACCCTCCTGACCCACTTAAAGTTTCATTTCGGGTGTAGGTCGTAAAAGAAAACCGGATTATTGGCCCTTTGTGCGTCATTGTCTTTGAGATGACGCGTGCTTATCATTTCGAGTGGGAGCATACTTGAACATGTCGTTTATTGCATTTATCGTATTGGCACGTAGTCCATACTTCTACACCCAGTACGGCAAAGGTGAAGTTATAGAGAAGTGGTAAAAACTACGGTGCTTGAAAGGCGAAAGAGAGTCATAGAAGTCGGGATACAGTTTTCCTGTTCGTTGCATACGGAGAAGAGTAGAGGCTTATGTGCTACCGAGGAGTGCGTTTAACGATCGAACAATTTTGTGGAAACCGAATGCAAGTTATTGGCGTTGCATTTCAGTATACCTTCTTTGATTAATCTGTTTTATCTTGGAGGAATTGTCTTTCTTAGTCTCTCCATTTAGTCTGAAACATGCGTGTAGTGACGTGCAATCTTATTCCGGAACACACGGGCCAGTTCAAAAGTCGGGGCAGTAAGTTCGCCTCAAATGCCATTTGTTTGCTTACTAGCAGCATGCATTATCACTTGCTAAGTTCGCTAGTTCTGGTTAAAAATGACTAGTAATGGTATTTCCTGGCTAATAGGGGCTAAATTCGATTGTGTGCTATTATAACACCAACTTTGCCTTCATTCAAACTCATTACAGTGATTGCATTGTCTACCCTTTCTTGCTCCATGATTTTCACTTAGTGAGCTTATGAGTGCATTTTATTTTTTTTTTGGTAGCTAGGTGATCTCCTCCAACTATTGTCAAGGTTGTTCGACGGACGTAAACGCACGCCAATATTGGCGCCTGTCGTAATACGTTAGCGTCGCTTAGTAAAAAGAAGTAAACGATGTAGTAGACACCGCAAACCAATATCCTGGAAGATTTACCAGCTCCTCTGCAGCGCTAAGTAGTTCGGCAAAGCGTGCTTTAGTTAGGGTTGCACAAGAAACTTCGACATATGTCGTTTCACTGCCTTTCGTTGAAACATTAGCCCGTATTCCCTAATATTCCCCTACACGCTCTGTTAATTTCTTCTTGAGGTCCACAAAGCTCAGTTGCGCAGAGCCATCAAGTTGATTTCCCAACTGCCTAGAGCAGTAAAGTACTTAGTTACCCGACCACCCGCAAGTTATAGCGGTTTATAACACAGCTGAGCCCCTTTGTAAAAGACATGCCTCACGGGAGCACTTTCTGTTCCTTATATGAGAGGTTTGTTATAAGTAGGGTGCCATGTTTTCCTTTTCTGGTCAGCCCTTAATTATTTCGAAGTGGGTGGACTGCAACTAAACTGACCGCGCAAGAAGGCTATATGACGTTGCAAAATGTTTATTATACGCCATTCACCTTTATGTTAGGACATTTGTTTGGTGGCCTGTGCGACTCGAAATAGAATTATATCGTTTTTTTTTTCCACCACAACATTGTCGCATTACTTCGTCCTCATATCCTTCTCTTCCTCAGTGAATTAACTGCAGTTATCAGCCAGCAGTGCTGCATTTAGAGTCAGGATATCTACTTTAAGAAAGGCTATAGACAAAAATGTTGTGATATTTTGTCCTTTGTAAGCAATTGTCCTCAGCAGCGTGTCTGTTACAAGAGAAGTCCAACTAATGGGAGAAATAAAGCAGCCAACCATGTGACTTAAAGTCGTCTCTTATAGCTAATTATCTCTTATATCAGTGCCTCTTATGAAGAGGTTCAAAAGTATATACTTTAACCTGAGAGAAGCATAAACAGTAACACGGACAGCGCAGCTTGAAACAGTACCTTCTTGGAAGTGGAGCGGCTTAGGTTTAAATTCTGTGAAAATGAGATACTTTTGAATAATGTGGTACAAAATAATATAACTACGAAAGAAGGGTTGTTGCTGTCTTATTTGTCCGGGGCATACTTATTTGAGCACGTTTTAATCTCAAGTGTCGCCAACACTAATAGACCGTCCCACAAACAATTGCAGAAAGAAATATAAATACACAAGTTACAAAAACAATAACGGAAGGAGCACAATTTAAGTTTTCTTTATTTCTGCGATAAATGAGGAGCTCGCCGCCTTCCCTGCAATTAAATGCTAGGTACTGCGCCCTGAAACCCAAGGACCGCATGCGTGTAGCACGTAGTGCACTCCCGCTCCAATTAAGGATGTTGCGCAATGCTTAACGATCCTGAGGCGTGCGTTTGAGAGAGCCTCAGAAAAAGCTGTACAAGGAATTGCACAAAGCTTGTCCTTTTTTTTTTTAAGGAAACAGCCTAAATATACCACAGTGGCATGTTATGTGCGTTTAATGAAGTGCAAGAACATTCATCATTGGCTGATATATCGGCCAATGATGAATGTGTTGAATGATGAATGATGAAGATGTTGCCATATATGGCAACATCTCCGTTACACGCAGTAAAACTTAAAAATTTACCTGCCGAAAGAGGGAGCAAAAACGAGGAGTGAATCCTAGCCTGTTGCAAGCCAGCTTGTTCCACTTTTTTTACAGACCATTTAGCTGGCTCAGCTATCATAGTCGCAGTTCAGGGCATCTGCTTGAGCTTTTGTGTGCCAGTGCGCCTCGTATTTTTATCCCCATCGTCGTTCGAGGAATGAAACGAATTGAAATTCGTCTGTATGAATTATATTGCGAAGAAAGCGTCTTGTAAGAGGGAGCTCGGAAGTAGTGGCACCATTTCGGTAGCCTAAAATTGAATTGAATTAAATTCAATTGTACTTATTTCATTTTCACGAAAACTTTACATTGAATGAACCATTAGCCTTAGGCTAGTGTGGGTCTAACTTGATTGCGGGCACTTCGTATAGGCAAAATGAAGTATTGTT